>JANBXA010000651.1:133727500-134927500 GCA_030556225.1 Cricetiscus sungorus
TATGTAAATTATTTTATATACCAAGAGAAATGGTTTAATTAATCAAGGCAAAAACTTAATGGAAACAATTGCTGGATATAACAAAGTGAGAAAACAATAGCCAGAAATCCTGAGTCTAGGCACAGGAGAATAGTAGACATGAGTCTTCATATCAGTGAGGAGGTAAGTTTCTAGATGTAGAGAATAAAAGCCAACACATTTTAAATATTTGTCTTTATACCCACAGATAATTGTAGTCTTCATACCTCATCAAGGAAACTTCTCTTTGCAACACACAGAGACCATTACAGAAACCACAACCAATCAAATGCAGAGATGGAGAGTACAGTTTGAATGGAAACATCTACAAAATACTCCCACACCTGAGAGGTAGGGAACATTGCAGAAGAGAGGGCAGAAAGATTGCAAAAACCAGATGAAGACAGAGTTTGCTATGAGATTGGGTCTCTGAGGGATGTGAGAAGCTACATCCATAAAGTCTCTCAATTTGACTATCTACACATAAGGTAGACAAACCAGCAATAGACAGACTAATGTGGATAGGGGAAAATCCTCAACCCTAAACAAAAATAAAATAGGTAACTTCAGGATGTTTAGTGTGGGAGAAATAGCCTTTTCCAAGAAAGAGCATACCCATTGGTTATAAAATACCAAATGGTCACTCAGCCCTGAAAACATACATACAGATAACATTATATAGACTAAACTGGTTGTATTTAGGAATGTATGTATATATACATACTCATGTAACATTAATTAATGAAAAATGATTTAATGGATTTGAAAGAGATAAAAGAGAGTATATGGGAAGATTTAGAGAGAAGAAACAGAATGGGATATATTAGAATTATAATCTCAAAAATAACAGAAATAATTTTTAAAGACAACACAGCTTATCTGCCTTCCATCATTAATCCAAATCTGAGGAAGACTATAGAAGGAACAGGGGCCCATTGATCCTCTCAGTAGTGGTGAAGAGAGACTCTGTCAACCTTGAGTTCCAGCATGCCAGTACTATGCTTTTGTTCTGAATGGGTGATATCTTCCCAACCCATGGGCCTCATCTACCTCACTATAGATTCAAACATAAATATTTCAGCAGCAACACCTTAAAGCCTTTATGCTAATATGTAAAAAATGGCTGTAGTATTCTACCTAGTCCCTTGAAACCTGAGAAATATTCAACCTTTCTGTTCAGGACAATTTCTGAATTGAAGTCTGCCTGCATGAGAAGACTTCAAGGACAAGAACAGCACAGTGCGACTCACCCTATTCCAGTTAGTCTACTTCTGTAATCCTCCCATTGTCATACATACTTGGAAGGCAGGTGGAACTCTCCTTTGTGTTCAGAGTTTATCTCTCCCCTGTGAGAACTCTGGGTTACAGTGATTTTGGACATGTATGTCTTGGTATAAATGAGGTATCTAAGAGCAGACACTGAGATGGAAACAAGAAGCCTGTGGAGAAAGAGCTGAAAGAAAAGCAGTAGTGGGGACAGAAATGTCAGCATGCAGATGTCTTCTTTTCATATCCCCTGAGGAAAACAGCCCTCTCATTCATTCAGTACATGGGCTGATACTCTCATTGCAGTTTACCTTGGTCAAATGGAAACATTTCTGTTAGATAAACCAAGGAGTTTGTAGAAGGAGGGTTTAGTCAATAAAATCGATATCCATAACTAAAATTTAGTTTAGTCGTATATTTTATTTCATATGTATATGGAATAATCTATCTCTTGCCATATAACCCCAGACTCAGAAAGGGTAGAGCACTGACTGTATCTTCTCTCCTGTCTGAGAAGAATCATAAAGATTTCACGGTCATCACACACCTCCTTGGACTTCATGGAATTTTGTTGTTGTTTTTTTGTTTTGTTTTCTTTTGTTTTTTGGGTTTTGTTTTTGTTTTTCAAACTGATTCTCAGATAAAACATGGAGAATTCTAAATAAAACATTAAAGTCTCCATAACAGTATATGATAACAATATAAACATAAATGAATTAGGCAACTGTATGGAAGGAAATCATAGAATACATCTTGACCACCACAAAGTACAGGTATTCCCTGTATCCTATTACAAGTTTTTAAGCATCCCTTCTTCTCCAGATACCCAGGGTGTCAGATTCATGGAGAGAAAAAATATATCCCATAAACTCCCTGAGGCAAAGATGCCAGGAAGCAAATGGATGAGACTCAACAGGGAATGCTAAAATTCAGAAAAGTGATGGTCTGAAGTATGGATGACCCACAGTCATGCTTGACTCCAATATGCATCCATTACATGTCTGCCTCCAACTGCCTCCAACTCTGGTAGGCTTCCAATGCTCAAGTACAGGTCATACCAGTCAGAACAGGTGAGTGATCTGCCTACCAGCTTAACTGCCACACTGGTGAAGACCAAGATAATTTGAGAAACAATTACAGGCCAAGTAAACCAAAAAAAAAACCCAGATAACCTAAGGCAGACTCTGCTGGACCAGAACCACAGATAGGTAGCCCACCAGTAAGCCTCCTCCACTCACTCAGTGTCCCCAATGCTTATTCCAAATGCATATGAAAGCACAAGAAAACAACCTAAAACCAACTTTATGAAGAAGACAGAGGTTCTTAAAGAAGAAATGGAAAAAATAAAAACTTGAATAAATAAAGGAAAACACAAGCACAAAACTGGAAGAAATCAACAAATCTCTTAAAGAATGCAAAGAAAAATAAATAGGTAAAGAAAACTATTCAAATCAAACAGATAAAGGAAACTATTTGAAAGACAAAATAGAAGCAATAAAGAAAACACAAAGTGAGGAAATGTAAGAAATAGGAAATCTGGGTAAACCAGCAGGAACTACAGACATAGACATTACCAACAGACTACAAGAGATGGAAGAGAGAACTCAAGCACTGAAGACAGGATAGAGGAAATAGATTCGCTGGTCAGAGGAAATACCACATCTAAACAAACACTAACACAAAACATCTAAGAAATCTGAGACACTATGAAAAACCAAACCTAAGAATAACAGGAAAAGAAGGTGAAAAATCACAGTTCAAAAATGCATAAAATATATTTAACAAAATCATAGAGGAAATTTTTCCTAACTAAAGAAGGACTTGCTCATGTACAAGAAGCTTCCATAACACTAAAGAGATTGGAATAGAAAAAAAAAGCCTCTTAGTCACATAATAGTCAAAATACTAAACATAGGGAAAAACTGCAAGGGAAGAAGATGAAGTAGCATGTAAAGACACAATTATTAGAATTATATCCTTACTTCTCAATGGAGACTCTAAAATCCAGAAGGGCTTAGATAGATGTCTTGCAAACTCTAAGAGACCATGGATGCTAGGCCAGATTACCAAACCCAGCAAAACTTCCAATCACTATAGATGAAGAAAACAAGACATTTCATGACAAAGTCAAATTTAACATTATCTATCCAAAAATTCAGTTCATCAAAATGTACTAGAAAGAAAACATCAACCCAAGGAGATTAACCTTATCCATGAAAACACAGGAAATGCATAATCTCCCATCAGCAAAACCCAAAGAAAGGAAACACACACACACACACACACACACACACACACACACACACTTATATACACACTTGTATACACATGAGCACACACATACTACCATTACCAACAACAACAAAATATAGGAAGTAATAATCATTGCTTATTAATATCTCTCAATAGCAGTGGATTCCATTCCCCAATAAAAGACAAAGGGTAACAGAATATGAATATGAAAATAGAATCCATCCCTCTGCTATATATAAGCAGAGGTGGGTTTCTTAACCCACCTCACCATCAAATATAGACATTTCCTCAGAATAAAAAGTTTGAAAATGATTCTCCAAGCAAATGGACCCAAGAACCAAGTTGGTATAGCTATTCGAATATCTAAAAAAAAAAAATAGACTTTATACAAAAATTAATCATAAAAGAGAGAACTTTCATACTCATCAAAGGAACAATTCACCAAGTTGACATTTCAATTCTTAACATGTATGCCCCAAACACAAGGGTACCCATATTTGTAAAAGAAGCATTACTAAAGCTTAAATCACACATTATACTTTACACATCAGGAGTGGAATACTTCAAAACCCAATTCCCACCACTGGACAGGTCATCCAGACAAAAAGTAAACAGAGAAATACTACAGCTCACAGACTGTGAGCCAAATGGTGCTAGCAGATAGCTATAGAAAATTTTACTCAAACACAAAATAATATGCCTTCTTTATAGCACCTCATGGAACATTAACCAAAACCAACCATTTAATTGGTCACAAATCAAACCTCAAAAGATACAGGAAAATGAAAATAACCTTCTGTATCCTATCAGATCACCAAAGATTAAAGGGGAATTTGATTAACAACAGAAACAACAGAAAGACTACAAACTCATAGAAACTGAACAACTCCCTATTGAATGACTAATGGTTTGAGGCAGAAATAAAGAAAGAAATTAAAGACTTCCTAGAATTCAATGAAAATGATGTACCCAAGTTTATGGGACACAATGAAGGAGGTACTAAGAGGAAAGTTCATATCATTACATGTCTTTATGAAGAAAATGAAGAGATCTCATAATAGCCACTCAAAAGTACCCCAAAAGCTCTAGAGCAAAAAGAAGCAAACATGCCCAAGAGGAGTTGAAAGCAGGAAATAATCAAACTCAGGGCAGAAACCAATAAAATACAAATAAAGAGAACAACACAACGAATCACCGAAACAAAGAGTTGGTTCTTTGAGAAAATCAACAGGACAGACAAACCCTTGACCAAACTAACTAAAAGGCAGACAGAAACTATCTAAGCTAATAAACTCAGAAATGAAAAGCATGTAGGGCACAGGAGCCAGTCAAAGATGGCAAAAAGGGAAAGATAAATGAGTCCTGAGGTGTTTGCCAAAGAAGATGATTGGTTGCCTAGGTGGAACAGCTGGTGTTCACTATGTAAAGCTAGGGATTATAGGAGCTTGGTAGGCTGACCTTTAAAACTATTGGCTAGTTGTTTTCCTGCTCTGCAGTTTTCTTTCCTTTAAAAGATGCTTCCTATGGGACAATGAATGAGTTCCTGCTTGACTAGACCCCCTGCTGCATCTGATTATCTCCAGCTTCTAGGAGACTGGTAACTAGACAAGCAGAGCACTTACCTTTCCTTGGATCCAGGTCAGCTTTCTGTGGTTGGGCTAAGACTCATGCAACAGACCCCTCAATTCAATATAAACAAATCATTAGGTAAAAACCCCATACTCCACAAAATTGGAAAATATAGAAGAAATGGACAATTTTCTCAATAGGTAACACTGGCCAAAGTTAAATGAAGATAATATAAACAAGTTAAATAGATCTATAACCGCTAACGAAATATAAGCAGTCTTTAAAAGTCTTCCAACCAAAAAAAAAAAAAAAGTCCAGGGCCAGAGGGTTTGAGTGCAGAATTCTTCCAGACTTTCAAAGAACAGCTAATACCAATACTTCTCAAATGATTCCAAAATTAGAAACAAAAGAAACATTGCCAAATTATTTAAATGATGCTACAGCATCATACCCAAAGCAAAAAAAAAAAAACAAAACAAAACAAAAAGATTCAATAAAGAAAGAGAGAAAAAGAGAATTATAGACCAATTTTCCTCATCAAAATAATAATTAAAAAGTACTAACAAACTGAATCCAAGAACACATAAAAAAAGATCACTCACCATGATAAAGTAGGGGATGTATCTAAGAGATGTAGATATGTTTCCATACACAAAAATCTATCAATTTAATTCACTATATAAAATAACTGAAAAAAATGAATGATCAACTCATTAGATGCTAAAAAAGCCTTTGAGAGAGTTCAACACCCCTTCATAATAAAAGTGTTAAAGAGATCCAGGATACAAGGGGCATGTCTAAACATAATAAAGCCAATATCAAAGTAAATGGAAAGAACCTCAAAGCAATTCCACTAAAATCTGGAAGTAGACAAGGCTGCCTACTCTGTTCATACTTATTCAAGATAGTACTTAAATTTCTATCTGGAGAAATAAGACAGTTTAGGGAAATTAAAGGGATACAAGTTGGAAAGAAAAAGGTTAAAATATCACTATTCGTGGATGATATGATAGTATATATTAGTTACCACCAAAACTCTACCAGGTAGCTCCTATAGCTGACAAATACTTTCAGCAAAGTAGTTGTAATCAAAATTAACAACAACAACAACAACAAAAACAAAACAACAACAACAACAAAAAAAAACAGTAGCCCTCCACTGAGAAAGAAATCATGGAAACAACACTACTCACAAGAGCCACCACCAATATAAAATATTTCTGTAGTAACTCTAACCAAGCAACTAAAAGTCTTATATGACAAAAACTTCAAGAAAACTAGGAAAATATCAGAAAATGAAAATATCTCTTATGTTCAGGGAACAGTAAGACTAACATAGTGACACTGGCCTGGCCAACTGTCAAATGCAATCTGAAGATTAAAGCCAATCCACATCAAAACTTCAGCATAATTCCTTATAGACCTTGAAAGAACAACACTCAAATTCATATGGAAAAACAAACAAACAAAAAGCCAGGATTTTAAAAGCAATCCTGTACAATAAAACAACTTCTGGATATATCACCATCCCTGAATTCAAGCTCTACTACAGAGCTGTAGTAATAAAAACTATGTGGTATTGGCATAAAAACAGAAAAATTAATCAATGGAATGGAATCAAATCAAAGACCCAGACATAAATCTACATACACCTGATTTTTTAAATAGAAGCAAAAAATACACCATCAGAAAAGAAAGCATCTTTAACAAATGCTGCTAGTATTAGCAGGATGTCAGTATGTGGAAGAATACAAATAGATCCATATCTATCACCCCTCACAAAACTCAATTCCAAGTGAATCAAAGACCTCAACAGAAAACCAGATACACTGACCTTGATAAAACAGAAAGTGAGGAAAAGCCTTGAAGGCATTGGCACAGGTGAAAACTTCCTGAACAGAACACCAATAGTGCAGTCACTAAGATCAAGAATTAATAAATGTGACCTAATAAAAACCTTCTGTAAGTCAAAGGACAGTAGGACAAAAAGGCAGCCTACAGAATGGGAAAAGATTTGCACCAATTGTACATCTGACAGAGGGTTCATATCTAAAATATATAAATAACTAAAGAAATTAGACATCAACAAACAAAATAATCCAATTAAAAAGTTGGGTATAGATCTTAACATAATTCTCAACAAATTAATCTCAAATGACAGGGAACACAGAAATGTTCAACCTCCTTAGTCATCAGGAAAATGTAAATCTAAATGATTTTCAGATTTCATCTTATACCTGTCAGAATGGCTAAGATCTAAAGCAAAAGTGACATCTCATGGTAGCCAGAATATGAAACAAGGGGTGCATTCCTCCTCTGCTACTGGGAATGAAGGCTTTCATAGCCACTTTGGTAATCAATATGAAGGTTTCTCAGAATATTGTGAATTGATCTACCCCAAGGCTTACCTATCCCACTCCCAAAGAATATTCCATTCTATCATGAGGACACTTGCACAATGATGTTCACAGCATCTTTATTCATAATGCCCAGAACCTGGAAACAATCTAGATGCTCTTGAACCAAAGAATGAATAAAAAAAAAATGTGGTAACTTTACACAGTGGAGCATTACTCAGCTGTTAAAAACAATGACATTGTAAATGAGTTTCTGTTCTAATTCTATCACCCTTTAGCTCCAAATAAACACACAGAGACCTATAAATTAATTGTAAACTGGTGGATTGCTCAGGCTTCTTATTGACTAGCTCTCTCTTAATTATTAACCCACTTTTATTAATCTAAGTATATCCAAGTGGTCTTATCTTACAAGAGAATGCTTCAGCATGTTACTCTTTCAGTGGCTACATAGCATCTTCCTGGCCATCACTCTCAGCCTTCCTCTCTCCAGAATTCTCCTTGTTTGGTAGCCCTGCTTATGCTGTCTGTGTACCAGACAACAAATGTTTTATTCATCAACCAATAAGAGAAACATATTACAGAAGGACATCTCCCTCCACCTTATGAAATTTTCATATGGATAGAACTAGAACCAAATCATCCTGAGTAAAGAAGTCCAGACCCAGAAATACCAATATGGTGTTACTCACTAATAAGTGGATATTAGCTGTTAAGTAAATGATAAACATTCTATGGACCACATATACAGAGAGCTTAGGTTAAGGCTTTCAGAATGTTCTGAGACCACAGCCTAGCATAACCATCATCAAAGAGACCAGAAAGTCTTCATCCAGCAACTGATGAGAGCAAATGCTGAGTTCCACAGCCAAATATTAGTCAGTCTCAGGGAGTCCTGTGGAGGAGAGGCAGAAAGGATCTGAGGAAGCAGAGTAATCAGGGGCTCCCAAGAGAACATGACCCATAGAATAAATAGTCCAAGACTCATGGGGGATGACAAAGAGCAGATAGCCTGTAGGGACCTGACCTAGGTTTCTAAACATATATGTTATGGCTCAATGGCTTGGTGCTCTTGTAGGATTCCTAACAGGGGGAGTAGGGATTGTCTCTGACTCTCTAACTCCTTGAGGAACACTTTTCTGACTATTGGGTTGCCTTGACCAGCCTTGATGTGATATTATCTGCCTGGTCTTACTGTAGCTTGTTATGCCATGTTTGGAGAGGAGGTAGAAGGGAGGTGAATCTGGGGAAGATGTAAGGATATGGGAGAGTAAGGAGGAAGAGAGGGAAAGGAAACTGGGATCAGGAATTAATAAATGAAAGAAGATTAAAATAAAAGATACTAAAAGAATCCACATAAAAAGCACTAGCCATAGAAAAATAACAGCTGTACATCACATCATACCACTAGACCATAATGACTTTATAATAAAAACAAATATGCTTCTATAAAGAGTAAAAGTGAGCATTGTCCTAGTTTATTGCTGTTGATATGATAAAAATAACATGATAAAAACAACTTAAGGTAAAAGAGAGTGTACTTCAGCTTATGATTCTAAGCTACAGTCCATCCTTGTGCAAAAGTGAAGGCAAAAACTTCAAACTAGTCATATTATGTCCACCACCAGTAAAAGAAATCAATGAATGAATACTTGTTCAATTGTTTTCTTTCTTGTAATCAGAAAGTTTCTATTCATACAGTTCATTACCTCAAGTTTAGGAATTAGTGCCAAACTGGATCTTCCCATATCAATTAAGTTAGTCAAGACAATCTACTACAGATAAGCCCACATGCCAATTCAATGTAGACAAGTCTACATTGAGAACCACTTCCTAAGTCATTCTTGCTTGTGTCAAGTTGGAAATCAAAGTTAATCAGCATGTAGACTAAATATAAAATAAGTTGTTTGCTTCCAGGGAAGGAAAATCAATACTCTTTAAGGGTATAGCTAATAGTAGGTTAACCACATGGCAGAGATGCCCCTTCATCCAAAAGTTTGGCCTACTTGTTTATCCTGATCCTTATTAAATCGCAATAGAGAGGTAGTGATGAATCTGGGAAAAAATAAAGATTGGAGTTGGAATGATGTTCAAAATACATTGAATGATTTTTGAAGAAACATTACAATACTGATTAAACTATATTAAGTAGATTACATATAATATCTACATTCTCAAACAGTGGCATTGACTTATCATATACATGGGTTTTGCCTAAATTCCATGTTTTTTAATTGGAGAGGGGAAGACATAACTATGAGCTGTTATTTTTTCCTATTTTTCCCAGTCACAATAACTGCCATAGCTCCTTCCATCCATTGATGCCATTCTCCCTAAGAGAGCATGCATCTTCCATATTCTTTCAAGCACACTGAAGATACTGTCTCAGTTCCTTTTTTTCACAAAGATTGTCCTGCACATATGATTAGAAATGAGGAACTAAAATAATTAACAACTACAAAGGACACAAACATGATTAAATTCTACTAAATTTTTGTTTTTTATATAAATACCAAGGGATTATATGATAACAAATGAAAGCTCACGTTCATTCTACTATCACTGTAATAAAACCTGAAACTTGACCTCAAACCCAGAAAGTAGGTCCCAAGTACAATTCAGCTGCTGTTTCCAGCAGATGAAATGGCAAGTGTGATCAGTACAAACACTGTCCTGTTCTCTACTTTAGTGTTAATCTTCAGACACAGTTATGATTAATACTGAAGAATCAAATATCTAGCAACTGTACAGGATCTAGAATCACCCAGAAGATAAACTTCTAGGTATGCTTCTGAGTAATGACCTAGTTTAGGTTAACTGAGGTGAGAAGACCCACTCTAGATGTAGATAGTACCATTTCATTGATGAAATCCTAGACTGCATAAAAATGAGAAAGTTAGCTGAACACCAGTATTTGTCTCTCTTTTTCTCTGCTGCCTGACTGTGTTTCAATGCAATTAACTGCCTCTTGTTCACTCTGCCATTCTGTACCTACCATAATGGATTCTATTTGCTTGAAAAGTCAGTCAAAATAAACCCTCCCTTCCTTAACTATCTTCTTTATAGGGATTTACTCAGTGCAACATGACAAAACAGACATATATCTGAGACTGAAATGCAGGACTCAAACTCAAAATGTTTGTGAAATGTCATGATCACTATGATGATAGTTTTCATTTGTCAGCTTGGTTGGGTCACAGGATACCTAGATATCCGGCTCAATATTCTTTCTGGGTATCTGCAAACATGTCTTTAAGAAAAAAACTGGGGCTTGAATTTTTACACTGGGTAAAGCAGACATCCACTTGACTGAAGGCCTGTTTAGACAAAAATAATAGGAAGACAGAATAATCTCCCCATGTGACTGGAGAAACAGAGAAGCCCATTTTTTTTTTTTTTTACTTCAGTGCTTCTTGTTTTTATAGAGTTTTCTCCACTATCTTTTAATTTCTTATTCTATGACAAACTCATACTTGTAAACAATGTATCTTGATCATATCCACCACAAACTCCCTCCTGTCTCTCCCCCCTACACACATCACCTTGCCTACCACCCCAACACCTTCAAAATTCTGTAACCCAATAAGATCAGTTGGGGTTGCCTGCTATAATGTTGCTTGATCTCATAGGTCGATATTTCATATGTAACAATAGCTTAATCACCATTCACTAGAGAAATGGCCATGCCCTGTTAAAATTACAGCATGTCGCAACATCTTTACACAGTCTCTGATTCTTACATATTTTCTCACTTTTGTTTCTCAATGTTCTCTGAGCCTTTCAGGAGTTGATAAAGATCCTGAATTTAGGGATGAGTACATTTTAGTCACTAATACTTAGCAATTTAATCAGTTTGAGTGGCTGTATTGCTGCATATAGCAAAAAGCAGTTTCTCTGGTAAAGATCAAGAATAGCACTACTCTATGCATATAAACATGAATATATTTAGAAGGTAGTCTGTCAACTTATTCATTTAGCAAAACAACAGTATTTAGTTTTCCCATTAGAATCTTTGACCTTCTGAGCCATGGGCTTTTGATACAGTTTATAATAGCAGAAATGAATTCTATCAGTAGGCTTGAGATATAATCAGAAAGTACTTGGTTGAGCTAATAACCTTTATGATGGGAGATGTTATTCTGTATATATGTTTCTCATACTGGTTAATTAATAAAGCCTGTGGCCAATAGAAACAAGATAGATGGGGCTAGGAGACTAGGAGGAGGAAAGAGGAAGTAGTTGGGAGGAGTCAATATGTAGACCAGGGAGGAAAGAAGACGCCAGCCGCGGCTCCCGGATAAGATGAGCCACGTGGAAATAATTAGATAAGTAGAAATGGGTTAATCATTAAGACAGAGCTAGCCCATAAACAATAATGGTAATTGGCCAACAGGATTGTATCAAATACAGAGTGTCTGAGTGTTATTTGGGGCTGGTGCGGCTATGGGCCCAGACCGGCGGCAGGTCGGCAGCTGGCAGGAAAAACCGGCCGTAACACCTTTATGCCACTATTGAGCCAGTGTTCAAGTTTGCCTGGCTGCTTGGTATTGTGATGGGAGACACCATTCTGCAAATATACCTTCTCTTATTGGTTAATGAATAAATCACTGTTGGCAAATAGGAAAGCAAGATAGGCAGAACTAGGAGACAAGGAGGATTCTGAGAGATGTAGTAGAAGAGGAGTCAAGATGTAGGACATGAGAGAAGAGGTTTGGACCCTCTCTCCAGTAAGATAAGACAATGTGGAAACAGATTAATAGAAATGGGTTAATATTTAAGAAAGAGCTAGCCAGTAAGAAATGCTGGTAACCAGCCAAGTTCTATAATTAATATACTGTCTCTTTCTGTTATTTCAGGGCTGAAGTGGCTCTGAAACCAGGCTGGTAAAAAACTTCTCCTAGTAAAATGGTGCCCGCAATGTTGGTACTATCAACTTCCACTTAAAGCTTGATAAACGCTTAAAAGGGGATTTTAGAAACAAAAGAACAGAGACAAGCAAGGCTTCTTGGTAGTAGCATTTCTTGGGTGGGCTCTATTTTGCTAGAGACAAGCAGAGATTCAGAGACCCATGCAGCTTCTTTAAGGTAGGTTTCCTGACCCGGCATCAGCAGAAAAAAACACAAAGCTCTTTTAAGAGGCCATGCTAACAATTCAATGGTGTGTATGAGCAGATGGCAGTGGCAATGACCACATCTCCAAGCCAATAGAATGCTGTTTGATGTCAGCATAGACCAAGGTGGTGAGCAAAGCTCTCACTGCTGGTGGTAAACATACTCCCACCATATTGGAAGGCAATGGTGCTATTTAGCTGATAAAAAACTTGTAAAGGCAAATTAAGATAAAGAACAACCTCTAAAGGTTTACAGTGTGTTTAAAATATACATAGTCTTAGAAGAGAAAAAGAAATAGGATAAAGTGGTTAAAAAAATAGAAAGAAAGATAATAGCTGGGTATGGTGGCACACACATTTAATTCCAACACTTGGGAGGTTAGAGGCAAGCAAATCTCTGTGATTTTAAAGCAAACCTGGTGTAGAGAGTGAATTTGAGACAAAAAGTTCCCAGAAAACTTTGTCTCAAAAAAATGAAAACAAAAAAAAATAAAATTAATACAGTAGTATAAAAGCTACTTAAACATGTGAAATACATAGAGTCTGGATGCTACATGCTATTGTGTTGTCTTTGAATTGATAAGAAGGGAAAATAACTGCTAAAATACATTTGATTATCAATGCTGCTGAATTAATCCAAGGTATACATTTGCAAACAAAATGTCTTGTCTTCAAAATTTAAGTCTAAGAATAAGTTATTGGAAAAAAATTCTATTTTTGTTTCCACAGAAAATAAAAAGGTGTAGATTCCTTCCAGACTAACATGGCTTAATGAAGCAAGACCCCCTGAAGCAGTGTCCCAGGTGATCCAACATAAAAACAGCTGGGACAAGGCAGCACTGCAGACTACAGCCAAGATTTGTGCATCTTCTTAGGATTCCTTGGGTATTACAGCATCTTCAACAAGCAGGAACCAGTTTGGAAAAAACAACTCCCAAATACTGTATAAATATTTGTTTTCATTTAAATTGGATTGGTTATAAGGGGTTAATGATCACAATCAATCTCTTTTTAAAGGTAAAAAGGGGATTATAGTATTGAAATGAATCAATTGTTTTGGAAATCTTCATTTATTGATACAAAGTTAAGGTCAATTTTGTGATATGTATATTTCTTCTCTTGTTTAGATATTGTGTTTGCATAGATTATTTAAATTATGTAATGTATTATTAAGTACAAATTATAGATAGTTACCTGTAATAGTCAAAAGTTACACTTAGGTTTGTTAGGTTTTTATAGATGTTTAGAGATATATTTTGAATGGATAGATATCCTTCTAACCTTTCAAAGGCCTACAGAACATGGCATTTAAAATGGTTAAGAGTTTTGTTTTTTTTTTGACATTGAGACATATCTACTTCTGGTAACACCAACAGTGTCACAAAGGAAGAAACTCATTATGGAGTTTATTCCCAATATGGCAAGACTAGCCTTTGGGCAAGAAACTACTCTTGTCTGTATTGTTTGACTTTATGCTGTGTAAACTGGACATGGAAGACCCACAGTACAGTGACTACTGAAACAAGATGGACAATGCTAAAATGTTCCTGCTTCATGGAAGAGTCTGGCAGACATTCTACAGGACACAGAGAAAAGTGACTGACAAACTACCAATACAGGTGGACAGTTTAAAGTTTCCTGCTTTGCTGGGGAGTCTGCCTGACACACTATAACCTATAAGCTGAAAATGGAACATTACAGAAGAACTTTGGGTGACTGACCACGCAAGTTGTCTCTGTCATATCTAGAATTTATATATTATCCTTCTGTAGTCTTCAATGGAGTTGAAGACAGATAGTTATGGTTATAGTTTTCCTTAGTTAAGATTAAAAATAAGTTACATATACGACTTTAGACTCACAAAGATAGGATAGATGATAGAATATTTCCTTTAACTCTTGCTGAATGTTAATTGACTAAATATTGTTAACTATAGTTCTTATTTGATAGCTTTTTGTCTTAGGTAATTTTACTATGTTAGTTATAGCCATTCTTTTTATTTTATACGGAAAAAACAAGATGGTGGGAGATGTCATTCTGTAAATATGTCTTCTCTTATTGGTTAGTGAATAAAGCACTGATGGCAAACAGGAAGGCAAGATAGGTGGGACCAGGAGACAAGGAGGATTCTGTGAGATGTAGTACAAGAGGAATCAAGAAGTTGGATGTGAGGGAAGAGGTCTGGACCCTCTCTCCAGTAAAATAAGATCCTGACACACTTAGATCGATAGAAATGGGTTAATATTTAAAACAGAGCTATCCAATAAGAAATACTAGTAACTGGCCAACAGTTCTATAATTAATATACTGTGTTTTTTTGGAACTGATGTGGCTCTGGGACCAAGCTGGCAGGAAACTGTTCCTGAAAGCATGGAGCTATTCCTGAGAGTATGTTGGGCACTGATGTCACTCCTCCTGGAGTCCATCCTCTCCACGGCTAATGGCCTCTTGGGTAGAGAACTACTCCCACCTCAACCACTGACTCTGGACATGCTGTCCTACTGTGCTTGCAGGAGACAAACATAGAAGACCCTTGCCAAGTCAGGGTAAGACAGCCTTTCTACCTCCATGCTTCTGTAGTGGTCTGTCAGATATTCTAGGCCTTAGCCAAAACCAGTTGCCCTGACATTGCTGAGAGACTTAGATGACTGTCTAGGTAGCCTGCTATTTCTGTCTTCTCTGCACCTTTTGCCTGCACTACCTGCCTACCCTAGTATTGCTATCCTCCTTTTCAGGACTTTGATGAGGTTGAAGACTAGACTGTCACTATTATTGTTCTCACATCCTAGAGAGAATAATTAGGTACAAACTTAAGCTTTCCAGCTTAGGACAACTCTATAGTAATCTCTATTATGCCTTCACCTGTAGTGAGATATTCACCTTTGTCCACACTTGTGGCATAGACTATGCCCATTGGGGGTGGAGACAGGACCAGATGTGACCTGGGAGACTAAGGCCGAGGAGGGGGCTAAGAGAGCTCTCTTGCTTGCAGCACAGAGACAGGAGTACATCAGGAGGCATCCTTTGGATCAGGAACCTGTTGGTGTTCATCTGTCTGTGTTGTGAGTTATTTCTCCTAGAATAAACATCTATTTGGCCTATTTATTTCTCTTGATCTTTATTAAACATCAATATCTGGTATCAGAAGTGGGATCAGGTATCTCTTTTAGACAAGGATAGGGTATGGTTGGGAAAGGTATGGTTAGATGGGATATCGGTAGATTAGCCTATTTTCTTGTGAATTATTTTAGTAATAGTAAGATATTAGTATCATACAGCTTACATGGTTATAGATTCTTATACATGATAACCTACATAAAATAAAGTTTATTCCCTTCCCAGAATTGTATATAAACAGTATATTTTGTCATACTCTGAAAATCTCTCCAGTTATGATGTTTTTATACAATATCCTTACCATATTCTATGTATGTATACTTTTACTTATGTTCAAAACAATTTTGTATATTGATACAATTTAGAATAATTTTATCATGCTGCACTTTATAGTTCGACCTCTGGTCTATACGTTCCTACTCTACCTCTGCTTTAGGGAATTACATATATATATATATATATACATATGTATATACATATATATATATATATATATATGTACATAGTACATAATTACATTGCTTAGGTATTAGTCCCTGCTTTACTCAGGAAAGTTCCAATCAGTGTTATAGCTAGGTGCCTGAGTATTACAGATTATCTTCACCCATGTTTCCTATACCTATGAGATTAGTCAGAAATATATGCTTAATCTTCAAAGACTTCATAGACTTGTAGAACATGACATTTAAATGTTTTAATATTAATACTTGGTTGACATGAGACACTATTGCTACTGACAGCACCATGCATTTCCCAAGAAAAATGCTGGACATTGTTGTTGCTCCTCTGGAGTCCATCCTTGCTTCAGCTATGGCCTTTTGGGCAAAAAACTGCCCCCACCTCGACCACAGATTTGGATGTGCAGTCCTATGTGCTTGCAGGAGACAAACATAAAAGACTGCTGAACCCTGCCAAGTCAGGGTAATACAGCCCTTTTACCTCCCTGCCTTGTTGTGGCCTGCCAGGTACTCTAGACCTTAGTCAAATATGGCTATACCAACGCTGCTGTGAGACCTTGGGCGGCTGTCCAGGTAGCATGCTGTTTCTCTCCTTGCTGCACCTTTTGGAAGTTGCCCATCTGCACTTCCTGGCTACCCTAGTATTATTATTTTCTTTCTCAGGTCTTTGATGAGGGTGAAGATTAAATTATCACAACTATTTTCTCTCTTCCTAATTAGATATATTAGGTACTAGACTTAAGCTTTCCAGTTTAGGACAACTCTATTGCAAACTCCATTTTGAACTATTTTCTCTCTTCCTAATTAGATATATTAGGTACTAGACTTAAGCTTTCCAGCTTAGGACAACTCTATTGCAAACTCCGTTTTGATGTCACCCTAGGACTAGATGGTTAGATATTAAGTTTGTATATTCTCAATTTTCTTTATCTTAGAGCACACTTGTTTTTCACTGTTTTGTATATAGTTTTGTATCTAACCCAAATCTTTTCTTTAGACCAAAATGGGAATTGTAGTGAGATATTCACTTTGTCCACACCTGTGGAATAGACCACGCCCTTTGGGGGTGTGTTACAGCATGTTGTTCCCTCCAGCCTCCTGGTCCTGCCGCCATTGTCCTGCAACCACGTGTGCCCCAAATAACACTCAGAGACTCCGTATTTGATACAATCCTGTTGGCCAGTTACCATTATTGTTTATGGGCTAGCTCTGCCTTAATTATTAACCCATTTCTACTTATCTAAGTATTTCCACGTGGTCGTCTTATGGGGAGCCGCGCGGCAGGCTTCCTGCTTCTTCCCAGGCTACATCTCGACTCCGCCTTCTACTTCCTCTTTCCTCCTCCTAGTCTCCTAGCCCCACCTATCTAGTTTTCTATTGGCCACAGTGCTTTATTAACCAGTATGAGAAACATATATACAGAATAACATCTCCCATCATCTCCTCTTTTCTGTCTAAAGTAAAAGAAGGGGTTTAACCTTAACATAGCAAAATATAACATACAATAGTTATCAAATAAGAATCATAGTAAACAATATTTAGTCCATTAACATTTTGTAAGACTTTAAGAAAATATCATCTATCCTATCTTTGTGAGTCTAAAGTCCTATATGTAACTTATCTTTAATCCTAACTAAGGAAAACTATAACTATAACTATCTGTCTTCAATCCCTTCAAAGACCACAGAAGGATAATATATAAACTCTAGAAATGACAGAGACAATTCATTGCCTGCTCAATCACCCGAAGTTCTTCTGAAATGTTCCATCTTCAGCCCATAGGCCATAGTGTGTGTCCAGACTCAACAAAGCAGGAAACTTTAAACTGTCCACCTGTATTGACAGTGTGTCAGTCATTTTTCTCTGTGTCCTGTAGACTGTCTGGCTGTCTGGCAGCCTCTTCCATGAAGCAGGAATCCTGTAGCAATGTCTATCTTGCATCAGCAGTCATCTTTTTGTGGGTCCTGCATGTCCAGTTTCTACAACATAAAGTCAAACAGTCTAGACAAGAGAAGTACCTTGCCCAAATGGCTAGTCTTGCCATATTAGAAGCAAACTTCATAACGAGTTTCTTCAATGTCCATCTTCCTTTTTGATGCAGGTGGTGTTACCAGGAGCAGTTGTGCCTCCCTGTCAAGAAAAACCCTAAACCATTTTAAATGCCATATTCTGTAGGTCTTTGAAAGGTTTGAAAAATGCCTATCCATCTCAAATACATCTCTGCATATCTAGAAATCCTAACTAACTTAACTCCAAGTTTTAACTATCATAGGTAACTCTCTATAATCTGTATTAAATTATACATTACATTTTCCAATGAGCTATATACACACAATACCTAAACAAGAGGAGAAATATACATATCATAAAATTGACCTTAAATTGTATCAATAAATGAAAATCCGTTTCAAAGGAAAGTATTCATATCTATACCATAATTCCCTTTTTACCTTTAAAAAGATTGTTTGTGGTTATAGCCATTTATAACCAAGTCCATTTAAATGAAAACAAACATTTATAACAATATTTGGGAATTTGGACGTCGTTCTTTCCAAACTACTTCCTGCTGGTAGAGGGCGCTGTCATGTCATGGGGTTCCAAAGAAGACACAGAAATCTTGGCAGTAGTCTGCAAGGCTTTGTCTCAACTGCTTTGAATGTTGGATCACCTGGGGAGCTGTTTCAGGGGGTCTGGCTTGATCAAACCATATAAGTCTGTAAAGAATCTGTAGCTTTTCATTTTCTGTGGAAACAAAAATAGAAATCCTTTTCCCCAGTAACTTGTCCTTATGCTTAAATTTTGGAGTCAAAGCATTTTTAAAATATATAAATTGAATTAATCCAGTAGCATTTCTTTTGTCAGTTGTTATTTTCTCAGCAATCAAATAATTTAAAGACAACAGAAGCACGTATAGTATCCAAAATTTCTCTGTGTTTTCCATCTTTACGTGGCTTTTTTATTACTCTATTTATTCTACTTCTATTTTTACATACTTTGAGACAGGGTTTCTCTGTGTAACTTTTATCTGTCCTGGAATTCAGTGCATACCAGGTTTGCTTTGAAATCACAGAGATCTGCTTGCATCTGTCTGCCCAGTGCTGGGATTAATGGCGTGAGACATTACACCCATCCATTTTACTTTCTTTTTTCTTTTTTAAACCATTGTACCCTGTTTCTTTTTCTCTCCCAAGCCAGCGTATTTTTTAAAACACAGTGTAAACCTACATTGTAGCTCTTGTACACACCAATGAATTGTTAGCAGAGCTCTTTAAAAGCAAGGCCACTTTTTTGCCGCTTATGCTAATTGAAACCTCCCTTAAAGGAGCCGCGCAATTCTCTGTCTACAACAAAACAAATCCAACCAAGAAAATGCTGCTACTAAGAAGTCTTGCTAGTCTCTGTTCCTTTGTTTCTAAAACATTTCTTAAGCTCTTATTAGTTTTAAGTGAAAGTTCTTATAGCCACGTTGGGCGCCATTTGTAGCATGTAAGTTTCCGCCAGCCCGCCAGTCTGGGCCCACAGCCGCGCCAGCCCCAAATAACATTCAGAGACTCTGTATTTGATACAATCCTGTTGGCCAGTTACCATTATTGTTTATGAGCTAGCTCTGCCTTAATTATTAACCCATTTCTACTTATCTAAGTATTTCCACGTGGTCGTCTTATGGGGAGCCGCGCGGCAGGCTTCCTGCTTCTTCCCAGGCTACATCTCGACTCTGCCTTCTACTTCCTCTTTCCTCCTCCTAGTCTCCTAGCCCCACCTATCTAGTTTTCTATTGGCCACAGTGCTTTATTAACCAGTATGAGAAACATATATACAGAATAACATCTCCCATCAGGGGTGGACATGACCTGGGAGACTAAGGCCGAGGAAGGGGCTCTGAGAGCTCTCTTGCTTGCAGCACAGGGACAGGAGTACATCCGGAGGCATTCTTTGGACCAGGAACCTGTTGATGTTCATCTGTCTATATTGTGAGTTATTTCTCCCTGAATAAACATCTTTTTGGCCTATTTGTTTCTCCTGATCCTTATTAAACATCAATGTTCACCCTAAGACTGGATATTAGTTTTTGCCATTTAATCTTGTTACATCACTGGTAATAGGTCTTAAGTGTGTGTGTTCTCAATTTTCCCTTTCCTAGAGCATACTTGATATTTACTGTCTTTGTATATAATTTTGTATCAAGTCTAAATTTTTTCTTTAGACTAAAAGGGGAATTGTAATGAGATATTTACCCTGTCTCTATCTGTTGCACTGACCATGCTCACTGGGGCATGTGGAGGACAGATGCAGGCATGACATGGGGGGACTAGGTCTGGGATCCGGGACCCTAGCTTGCTCTCTTACTTCCTGCTCAGAGACATAGAACATCTGGAGGCATACTTGGGATGGGAACCTGTGGCAGTCATCTTTTTCTGGTGGTAGTAATTTCTCCCCGAATAAACATCAATCAGTCTATTGTTTTCCAGATTCTTATTTACCACACTATAGTATTGTATAATTCATTGTTCACTGTTAGATGATATCATTGATGTCTTGTCTCATAAACAGTACTCTGTATTGTATTTTCCAGCACTATGAAAAGAAGTCAGAAAGGAGAAAGTTTTCAGGCCAGCTCCAGTTTGAACTTCTGTCCTATAACATACATATGCTATATCTTCATTGGTTTGGTCTCACTATCTAGCAATGGTGGGCAACCATTATCAAATGTTCACAAACTCTTGAATAATCGCAAGGGCCCTGATCACCTTCAGATTTCTGATTGAAAATATTGAAAATCTTAGCCTCTGCACCTGCATGAACCTATTTTTATTTTAAATTATGTGCATACACAGAAGATCGATAGATGATAAATGATAGATAGATAAATAGAAATATATACATATAGATAATAGATAGATAGATGATAGATAGCACAGCACATATTTTATATTTACATATATGTGCATATGCAAGTTGTATAGAATAGATCAAGGAAAAGAAACACATTGGGAGAAGTTTAAAGACATCAGTCTTTTTAAATCCTTGATGTAGATTTTTATTAGGGCCTGCAGTTAGACAGTAGTGGGAGCAATGTAGACAATTGGAGTGCCTCATGGCACCTGAGCAGGAGTAGTAGGAAGAGTGGTTTATCTGGTTGTAAATATCCACTGACAAGAAACAGTGTCACACAAAATCATCAGTGACAATCCTAACCTCATCATGCCTGGGCTTCTTTTCACATCTCATTCCTCTTCTTCAGCTACAGTACAATGTTCCAGGATGCCCTAATCCAATCTATAGCCCAAGAGGCTCTGAGTAGTCCTGAGATACCAAAATAGCATTGATATGTTTGCTCAATACTTTGTTTTTAGATTTTAAGCACAGAACATGTATAGAGGTCACAAGACAACTTACTAGGTTCAGTTCTCTTGCTCTACCATGTGGGTCTCAGGTATCAGACTCAGGGCATCAGGTTTGGCAATAATCACCTCTCCTCTAATTGGTAAACAAGTCACCAACCTCAACACTGTTGTGTCTTATGTATGCACTCTTATAAATCTGTCTGCAGGTTTTTCTCTAAAATCCTTCCTTCTTCTTATATTCTAGTAATCTCTGTTCAGCATCTCATCTTTTCTGACTTTGTTTTCATTTTCAATATATAAAAAGGGTGAAGTGAAAACACATGCAACAAGATGTCCTGGAGACTCTCAAGTCACATGATTTTTGCTAATGGAACATCTGGATCCACAGTGAATCAGCCCTTTGATAGACTTTAGTCCAAGGCTGGAGTTGATACAGCACTTACATGAGAGGCTGAGCTGTGACCAAGAGGAACTGAATAATCATGTGCACTCTCCCCTAAATCCATTTATATTCTAAATGATCAGCTGAGTGAAGTCACCCTGGCACTTGTCAGAGAATGGATGGCTTGGCAACACATTGCATTTTACAGTGTGGGTGATGTGGGTGATGACAATCATTTTACATACCAGTACTATTTCATGACTATGGTGAATGACTGTATCCAAATGGAAGGAGAAGGGTGTGATTCACAGTGAAGCATGGCCCAGGGATACATACAGGACCCGTGCTGCTTCCCTCCTGCAAAATGTCTCCCCTGGGCCTGAAAGTGACGTTTATCTACAAATAGTTATTATTACTGTTTCATTATTGCCTCAGTTAGCATTTATATAACACTTCATATTTTCAAGGTGCATTTCAATCATTTTTATTAGTTAGGTAGGGCAGATTCTCAGGCACAGGTGGAGGGAAATAAGAGTCTGGGTTTTCTTGAGCAAAAGAAAGACATTTTTGCAAACAGACATTTTGCTCTCTAAATTTGACTTTTCAAATGGTGGTTGTGAGAAACAGGAGTCATTTCCTCAGCAATTATCCAATAAAAAACCACTAAGCCTTCTGAAATGCCAGGGGAGAAATTATAAATGCTACTTGGCAATGTCCCTGGGAGAAAGATTCATGGTAGATGAATGCAATTTGGTCCTCAGAATTCACTAGAAAACTAATACTGTTTCTTCAGACACTGTCTATGTACCACAAGAACTACAGAGAAAACCCATTGCTTTGATATTAAAGTACTTTACTTGGAAGGTAAAACATTTCAAATAATCAAGAGCATGAGACAAATAGTGCTGACTTAAAATACAAGAGGGTTTAGAAATGAATGGTGTATGTGTTTGGGCCAGCACACTCAGACTCGGTTCCCTGAAGAAAATTAGAACTGAGTCAGTTTTCACTGGGTAATCAGGCCTTGGAAAATGTTCTGGATAGAAGAAGTCAAGAATATGACATCTTGTCACCTAGGGATGATTAGTGCAATCATTAATTATCAGTTCTCATTTCTAGAGAATAGAAGGGTTCATAAACAGTTACTGTGACTAAAGACATAGAAAGACCATTCATTAGGATTTTAGAAAAGAATGGTATTCAAACCAGGGTCTGCATCACTGCATGTCAATGCTTCTGCTAAAAAGCAATGGGAAGATATTTCTAGAAAAAAGAAATCAACACAAGAGAAAGGAAATCCTAATATGGAAATCCTAATATGGAAATGTGCAGAAGACAGCCAATGGTCCAAACTAAATCTAATATTTGATATAAAGAAAGCAGCATTTATGCTAATTCTCAGTCCTAGTTTTCTTTAATACAACCCATCTATGAATATTTATCCATTAGCCACTGCACTCCCAGTCTTGGGCAAATACCTGAAATAGAATTATGGAAAAAAGACCACTTCTAGTTCTTAGGAATATTATTCACTTGTAAGTGGCAGCTTACTTAGAGTGTCATGAGAATAATGTCTCAAAGATAAAAAGAAATGAGCCCAAGTATGTAGTGTGGTTGGTAAAGTGTTTGCCTAGAATTCATGAGTTCCAGTATCTGATGCCTAGTCCTGCAAAAATAAGGCATGGTGGTCATATCTATCTATAAGCCTGCCACTCAGGAGATAGTTGTGGAAGTATCAGATGGTGAAGGTTATCGTTGTCTGAATCTGTTGTCTCAAAACAGGTTATACTTCTTTGTTTAGGAGTGTGTCTGTGTGTGTGTGTGTGTGTGTATGTGTGTGTGTGTGTGTGTGTGTGTACATGTATGTTTGTGTAGGGGTGTGCACATGCATACAGGTATGTATGTATGTACATAACAATTAATAAAAAATAAACCATGAATTTGGAAAAGGATGAAGAGGGGTATGTAGGAGAATTTAGAGGAAAAAATGGGAAGAGAAAAATGAAGTGAGGTAACCCCGACCCAGAAAAACAAATATAGTATGTACTCACTCATAGGTGGATACCAGGCATAAAACAAAAGATACAAGCCTACAATCTATAACCATAGAAAACCTAGAACCCTGTTCCTAAAACAGATGGAAACATGTATAGAAATCCACAATTAACCATCGGGCTGATCTCCTGGAGTACAATTGAAATGAGGGAGAGTTGATAATGTGAACAAAGGAGTCAAGACCATGATGGGGAAACCCACAGAATCAGCTGACCTGAGCTAAAGTGAGATCACTGACTCAGCTCTGACAGATAGGGAACTAGACTCCCTTAATATAGGTGACAATGGTGCATCTGGGGCAATATATATGGCCATTGGCAGTGGGTCCAGGATCTAAATCTAATGCACACACTGACTTAGTGGAACTCATTCTATGTGGAGAGATAACTTGCCCAACCTAGACAGAGAGGTGTGGGGGGGATAGGAAGCTACCTTGGTTCTTCATCAACAAGGAAATGGGACAGACATAGTAGACTTCCTAGGGGAGTTCTTACCTTCTTCAAGGAGCACAAGGGAGGTGGGGGTGGGGAGTGGAGAGAGTAGGAGGAGAAGAGGGAGGCAAAACTAGGATTGGAATGTAAAATATAAATCAATAAAAAAGACGTAAAATTAAACAGTTAAAGAAACAATTAAAACAACAAAGAGGTAGTTACATGGAAGAACAAATAGGGGATGTGACAAAAGCCAAGACATATACATCTAGCAGAAAGATTCTTCCCTAATGAGGGTTTATATATCCACTAGTATATTGATATAGCAATAAGACATTAGGAATTGGTTTAATACCATGACTATTTATTTGACTAATAATAGTAGTGTGTTCTCTCATAGGTCTTAAAACTATCTAGGCACAGAAACTAGTTAATTTCTAAAGAATAAAAGATTACAGAGCTTTCAATCTAAATTTATATCATCCTTAATATTTCTCCAATCTACATATCCTGTCTCTTTCCTCCTAAGAGATCTTTTCAGCAGAGGAAACACAAATATTGTAAGAACAAGAGGGAGTGCATGGCTATGAGGAAGTATTTTTTAGACATACAAGGATGGCTATGCCTATGAACTCACTGAAATTGAGACAGCATATACAAGACTTGTTTAAACTGAAGCCAGGCAATAAAAAAAGAGGGCTGAGTACAAAGTCTTATGTCTGTGTAGGAGTTGCTGGCAATTAAAAGTTACTTAGAGCGGGAGAGGCAATTTTCTTTAAGATTTTAACCCTAGTAGATTGATGATTGTCTGGTGGAAGGCCAAAAATCCTACTCTATATGGACAAACTAGGCTTTATATGCTATTTAAAAATAAAGGGATACAATGTTGACTAGGTAGTTAAGAGGGTGAGTCCAGAAGTTGGGAACAATACACACACACACACACACACACACAAACACACACACCACATACACACACACACATACACACACACACACACACACACACACACACATATATATATATATCACACATTTATACATGTATCTCTCTCACACACACATATCACATCACATCACATACACATACACATATATATATATCACATATATGCATATATATCACACACATACACACACATCACATACACACACATATATATATACCATACACATATATAAATATATCACACACACACACACACACACACATATTGTGTGTGTAGTGCAGAAAGTAATGTCTGTGAAAAAAGAAAGACAGGAGAGTGAGAGCAAAGTTACCAGTTTCTTAAATGACAGCATGCTCCTGTCACATTCTCCATTTGTTCCTTCTATCTAGAGCCCAGCACTGGGGTAACTGGCAAGTACAAAAACCAGACTAAATGAATGTGACTGACAGTCTGGAAAATTACTTATAACTAGCATGTGACTTGAGGGAATAAATTAATTAATGATAATCCTGTATTGTGGGTACCACTATCTCACCCAGCTAAACTGAAGATGAAATGAGAACGAACCTAGGAAGCACTCAACACATACTATCCACTCAACAGTATTTTTATTGTGTTTCAAATTTACACAAAGGTCATGGATTTTGCTTTATGACATTATTTTAGAATTCTAGACCCAAAAATGACAAGAATTTTTGCCTTAAAATGTAACCTCCAATAACCTATAGGTCATATTTATAACAGTTTGCCACTATTACATTTTTACACCGATTCATGCTCTCACTGAAACCTTGGGTGAATTCTTGAACCAGAGAAAAAGATGTGTGTGTGTGTGTGTGTGTGTGTGTGTGTGTGTGTGTGTGTGTGTGTAAATCAAGCAATTAACTGACACACACTTCTACATATTGCTTAGCCTTGAACTTGGGTCTTAGATCTTCTTTAATCTTAAATATTTCCTACTGTTTCTTGGTGTGTATTAAAGTGATCTTGTTTTAGAGATGCATAAGTCATAAAACCATGTCTTTATTTTGGGGAAGATTTAGTTCTGCAAGTGGAGCCTGCATTTTTAAGACTCTGAGGAATGAGGAATGTGTTGTAATGGTTATAATTGCATTGTTTTTAAAAAATAAATGGAAGATATATTTTAAAATAATAAGAAGTTGTATTCATCAAATTCTTTATTGAAATATGGTAGGCATTTTCCTCACAACAGGAATGAAGCTGGCTTTATTTACGAAGCTCCTGGCCTCATAAACAGTCAGAGGAGAGAGTTGGATGAGTGATCCACCTGGGCCTTGGCACTTTGAACTGTTGAAAATTAGAAAGAATGAGTATCCCAGAAGAAAAGGAAAAACTCTATAACATTTCCACATGAAATTTATGGTCATACCCCATGGTCCAATCAATAAAGTTGAGTGGGAGCCAGGAAATGAAGAATTTCTGTTTTCTGCAAACTTTTTGATTTGTTCTATTATCATAATTGATGACCTGAATTCAAGAACTCACTCAGCTAGAATATCAAACATCTTATTCTTGCATAGACAAATGCCTCTAGAAACCAATTAGGAGAATGTTGATTCACCTAGCTCTTCTCTTCCCAGCAAATTCCTATCTCATTCTCTGCTATCTGTCTGACTCCTCTTCTTGTCCTTGAGAACGTGTATTGAGGAAGCAGAGGGCTCTATTGGGACATTACCTAGTCGGCTCAGAAAAGCACTGTTTGTGGAGAGCAAAACTCACTGCCTGTGTAAAGGTCGTCCCCAAGAACAAGCATCAATGCCCTTTGACTTGTGGTGTTCAACATGGCCAGCTTGTTTCTTTTTGTGCTTGAGGGCCCCTTTCATGCAGCAGCATCTTATGCACACCATGCTAATGTCCACCTGAGGCTCTTGTTCTGAGAGTAATCCAGGTTGCAGACTTCCTTACTCAGCTTTCCCTAAACTGACTCCTTTTGCTATTCACCTTGTCAGAGAAGGCTTCACTTTCTCATGGCTATAACAAAATACCCAGGACAGATTAACTTTAAAAGGAAAATAGGTGAATCTCAGTGATGGAGATCACAGTTCATGGAATTAAAAGGCATGGCACTGGGCTACAAGGAGGAGATGACAAAGGATTTTACAACAGTAAGAACATATATGAGGAGAAAGGATTATATATTCAAATGGAAAGTCAGAAAGAGTAGCTTTGAAAGGGCTTGGCTCCTTTCAAAACTACTTTGTTGTTAAATAGAAACTGGAAATTTTGCTTGTTTATGGGGTACAATGTGATGTTTTGATCTATGTATACTTTAAAGAAAAGTTTAGTCAAGGTTATTAGCATATTGATCACTACATTAACTTAAATTTTTTTGTTAAGAACATAAAAAAATCTACTCTTTCAGCAATGTTATGATAGGTGTTATTACTACTAGTGTCCCAAATGTAATATTACAGATGATTAAAATATATCACTCCTGTCCACCTGTATCCTTAAATCAATATGCCTAGTTCATATGCCCTACCCTGGCTTCTGGCAGCTACCTTCTGCTTTGTTTGTTTGAGATCACCTCTTTCACATTGCTCATATAAGTTGAGATTATGCAGTATTTGTCTTTCTGTACCTGACTTAATTCTCTTGTCATAATGTCCTCCAGCTCCAGAGTCAGACTATTCAACAACTTACTCAGTGTTCCCTTCCAATGAGAGACTGTCAACATCTGTGGCCCTTCCATAAAGGCCCATCTGTTCCCAAGTCATCACACTGAGGCCCAAGTTCTCAGCGTAGGCTACCTCAGGAGACACAGAGCCTCTGAATCAGACCTGACCTTGCTTGCTACATTTTATCCCTACACCACTGTGTTCGTATCATTCTAAATGACTTTGTGTAGCACTTCTCTGTCTTTCTCTCTGCGCCATTCCTTTGTTGGCTTTTACATATTTACCATCTATTTACCTAAAACTTGGGTTGAACTTACACAGAGACAGACTTGCTATTGAACTTCTGTGCCCATCTCCAGCTCCTAGATTAGGAATGTGTGTGGCAGAGAAAATGTCATTTAACCTTTGTGGGAGCACAAATGCAGGAGATGCAACATTGATTTGCTACAATGGGATTTACTACATATCTTTATGTTTATTTTTCATTACTTTTAGATATTGGTGACAACTTCCATTAATGAACTCCTCAAAAGAGTCTGTGCTTTCTCTGTCTACTGTGTCTCCCATGGCTGATCATCACACTAATACATGGGAAATTCTTGATGATGGTTAAAATAGGAAAGGTAGAAAATTTGCAATTCAAATATAAACACCATAAATCAAACAGATCCAGCAGATACACAGTCTCTTAGTAAGGAAGAGAAGTAACTTCTTTTCTCATGCACTTTAATTGAGAGAATATGAAAAGAAAATGTACACATGGAAAATTTTAAAAACAGGATATTTTTCCAGGATTCACACACAGGAGTCTAATCTCTGATATGATAGCCTTCGGAGCTGAATTCAGAAAGCCAAAAGGTTGAAAACCCAGAAGTCTTTTGACAGAACAAGTATCCTTGTTAGAAGAATGGGGAGAGAGCTCCCTTCTCTTTTACATATATGACAATGTAATACCAGCCCTCTTTTCATGTTTTAGTTTGAGATGAGCTCTCACTAAATTGCCCAGTGTGATCTTAAACTCATCCACCAGGCCTTTAATTTTTAATTCTCCTGCCTCAGTCTTCCAATAGCTATGATTCCTGGCCTATATTGCCAGAGCAGTGATATAAATGATTATTACTAAAAATACTCAGTGTATTTGTTACAACAGTCTGAACTAAGTAAGGCAAAGACAGAATCAAAGATCCAAATGATTTCATTGAGGAAAATTGTATAGCTGTCAAGAAGGGTGAGGAGCATGGAAAACAAAAAAGTAAAGAACACACTGGACCCTTGCATTATGATCACTGTGGGATGGAGAAATCTTTGGCCCCAAACCCGAAAGTCGTGGAGAACATCTCATCCCATTGAATGCAGGAGGAGAAATGATTTTCAGTTTACAAACACTCAACTCAGACATGTGGAAAACACAAGCAGAGCCGTCTTTCAGAAGACAGAAAGTAAAGCATGAAGTACAACTGGAGATGGTAATTTAGTTTCTATGTAGATGAGTTACTACATGCAGTAAGCAGACAAAGGGTCAAAGGGTAGCCACAGAGAACATATGTATGGATGGAATTGGGAGAGCACAGGGGAGAGAAGAAAAAATGTGAGATGGAGAAGAGGACTCAAATGGAAAAGGTCATGGAAAACAGATAAAAAAATGCTTCAGGTGCTTTTCAAATGAGTTATTTCTTTGATCAGAAAATAAAGGATAACTATGAAGGCCTTTGTTTCTATGCTTATGGTATGAGAGGAACATGCTTATTATAAATTAATGTTTTTTATTCCTTTATTCATTTATTTATTTTTCTTATTTTATATATTGATCCTGTTCCCTCTCTTTACCTCCCTCCCCCATCTCCCTCCCTCTCTTTCCCTCCCATTATTTGACCATGTTAATATGTATAATTAGCAAACTAAATGTATTATTTATTTATTAGTATTTATTAGAATTCATTAGTATTTATTATTAGCAAATAAATGTATTATAGTACAAGATATCAGGAACCCCCTGACCTGCCCCCCAATACCATGGCACGTCCTTTGAGAGGACTATTTTGTGCCTGCCAACCAAATCCTTCTCTGTGAACTTTGAAAGCTAGAAAGACATAGTTTTGTTACTCAGTGGTAGCAAATAATGTGATGCTGTGGGAGATTGTGTGGCACTTTCCAAAAATCCTCAAACATACATGCTGTGCTAAAAACAGGGATGTCCAAGGAGTAACATGACAGTCTTCCCTTAACTAGGACGTCTGCTCTGAACACAACTCTGTGACATATGTCCTACCCATGCACATGTGTGATTTTTCTCATAGCTGGCTAAGCCCTGGGGTTGTGGTACCAGTGAAACACCATCCTCTGCCATTTCTCACTTATCCTCCCAGGGCATAACACAGGTAGGTCTGAGAGGGTAGCCAGTAAAGCAAACACTGATTGAATTAAAACCGTGATTGAATTGCTAGTTAAGTGTATTGGCCTTTTCTTCCTCTTCATATCACCACTCATGGACTTAGAGCAGGTTCAGGGGAGGTATCAGAGGGACAAATGCAAGCCCACTATTTGCTATTCTGAGGAGCAATAGTGGTGGCCTGTGTATTCTCTGTCCCTTAGTTCTGCAGTAGTGACCTCAAAAGAGGGCACACAGGCCAGGCTGACCAATTCACTTCAGGGGATTTGTGCCTTTCCCTATTGTCGAAACCCTATGTATCTTCCAACCCACAAACCGTAGAGGAGTCATACCACCAACTTGTCTCCACAGAGACACACTTGCTCACACACCCACCACAGCCTGCACATTCAGACTCTTGGTCCCATTCAGTCTGTGTGGTGTTTTTAAAAATATGTAAATGGAAAATGAGACGCCAGTATTTACCCTTCTTATAAAAATGGTATTTTAAGTGAGGTTCATGTATATTCATCCTCTGCTTTTTCTCCCTTCCTTTTACAAATGTGCACCTATAAACTAAGTTTTATTCTTACCTTTCTCTGGCATCTTGGTTTGAGTTGGGTAAATTAAAACGTAAAATATTAACCAAATAGCTAAGATGGATAGAACTAGAATTGCTGTGGGAGCCCGGAAAGACATGAAATGGCAGTAATCAACAGCCACAGGGAGGCACCAATCTGTAAACAGAATGCTTATGGAGAATAAGAGATTGATGTGCTGTGTAAGTATTGTTAACTTAAAATCACACTTCATAATTCAAGCTAAAGAACTCCCAGGTCATTCCAGATTTTGCCAGAGTGTCCTAGGAACTCCATAATCTATGCACATTGATTCTATTACACCAATGTCCAAAGAAAGTCCAGCACCAATAAAGTCCATCCAAAAAAACCATTAGTTTTTACATTTGCTTTCTCCTTTTAAAAAAAGAAACCAAGCAGGAAATCTCACTTAAACAAGCTGTCTCACGACATTTCTGGCAAATCCTCATTCCAACAAAGTTGAAAATATCTCAAGAGCAGCCTGTCATACAGAATTTCAGTGCTTATGTTCCAAGGAAATGCAGAAATAGATGATATGTGGGATTCCGGGGATTTAGATCACTTAAGAAAAAATACCATGATGCCAACTTCAAGCTGACCTGCTTTATGTCAGAAGCATATGCTGCCCTCATGTATCAGTTAGCTATTGCTGTATAACAAATCACCTCTCTATCTCAGTGATTTAAACTAACATTTTTGTTGCTCACAACCAGGCTATACTTCAGGTAGGCCATTCTGTTGTCCTTGTCTTGGCTCAGCCCATTGCAGTCTAGTGAGTCAGCTCTGCTGCTCCTGCTCATATTTGAATGCTCTCAGAAACGTGAAGTAGCTTTGCTCTTCTCTGTGTGGTCCTTCATTCTTCATAGGCTATCCTACATTAGCCTACAAGGTGGCACCAGGAACAAGGTGCACAGCCCCTTAAAACCCAGTCTCATTAGTAGAATGCCATCTCTGCCACTCATTGTCTTTGGTGAGAGTGGATCACATGCCAGCTAGGTCCTAGGGATGAATTACCTATTCTAATATTTGGTAAGAAGTAACCATACAAAGGGCTGGGACACAGATAAGTCACCAAGCAGGCCCATTAATTCATCTACCCGTAATACTTCACAGGCATCCCATGACTGTGGCCTAAGGGTCCTTTGCAATGCTCCTGTGCCACAGGCTCTTCACCACATCCTCGAACAATAAAAGCAAAATCTGTGGCACTTGTACACGTCCTGCTTGCCAGAATTTGTAGGGGAACTGAAAAGAGAATTTAAAATCAGCACTATTGTAGTGCTATCTGGAAAATCCACAATTATTTATGTTTTTTGTCCTCTCTGTGTCCACCCCCCAAACACCTCTAAAATGACTGCTGCAGGAGCATCGCTGTCCTCAGTCCTTAAGCATGAATGGAAAGCCCTTTGATCCTACCAGGTAATATCAAGAAAATATTTGTAGAAAAGTATCAGAACTCTTATTCCTCATGCAGAAGCTTTTAAATGTAGTGATTCAAATTCTGAAACAGTGTTTGCTGAGATACACCACCAGGAACACAATCAATTGAGCACATGTGCCTGTGGTAACAGTTGGACCTGTGTCTCTCCTAACCCAAGGCAGTTATCAGCTTCTATTGTTTATGACATGATTCCAGAAATGTTAAAATGTGAGCATAATGAGTGCATTCAAGTAGATGTAATAAAAGCACTAAACATCACTGCATTCACTGTATGCAAAGTATTTTTCCATAATACACGAAGTGGTCTTTGGATTGCATTCTTCCAAAACATTTCTATTACTCTGGAAGTTTTACAGGATAAAATGTGTTCCTTAAATTTTTATCCATTTCTTTATGTCTAATTACAGGATTTAACTAAGATGTAGTTTCTATTGTTTCCAAAGGGGGTATATTTTTCTCACAAAGCAGATGACATTACCTCTGTGTGACATTGCCTCTACAGATGAACAAATCCCTTCCTTAAAATATTGGAAAGTGTGGTGCAGGTAAGGACATACAGACACAGCACTTGGGGCACTTTTTGTCCTTTTACTATCATTACCTTTTCAATAAATTAGTGTCTCCAAGTTTAACCTTCATCTGTAATCCATCTGGGGCTCCAGCTCATAACTCACTCCAGAAGGAACATCAGTGGATCTGCGTTTTCTCCGAGGGATTCTCCCTCCTTCTGTTTTAAATCAAAAAATGCTTTTGCAAATTAGCCAAAGGAGACAGGCTATAAGCTTCCATAAGAATCCTTCAGTGTGCCCTCTGGACTTTTTGTCTGGCTGTTCTCAGAAGCTGTGCAAGTTGGGATGGACATTAAAATCTACATGGAACGTGTAAACAGCACATGTGGGGAGACATGGCTTCCATAAAAACAACAGGCCTCTGCAGTGTGGCTGCTATTGAAACGCACTGCACACATGTTCACCAATCAGGGGCAAGCAGCTACTTTCTAATTTTATGATGCCAACAGCATTTAGAGACCATGAGAGTGCCAACCCCTCGTTTTACCTAGGAGGAAGCAGAACTTAATTATTCTTTCATTCTAAACATAATATTAAGTGTCTGTAATCAGACAGGAACTGCGCTAGCTCTAAGGCACAGAAGAACAAAAATCAACTGACCTATCTGATGGCACAGAATAAGCTAGCATCAGACTACACCGGGACTTGAATGCCCTGTTCCTTCTCCAGAATTCTAAGTCAGTACCTGTGTCTTTAATTGACTTAGAATATTTGGCAATAGGGACACAGAAGCAAAAAGTAAATCTTAACTTCCAATGCCCTGACCAAATATTTGTTCTTCTCTAGTTATTCACTTACCTTCAAGAGAGCAACAGAAAGTCAGTAATGCAGGGCTAAGTGGCAACCTTAGTAACAGAACTGCACTGCCAAATCAGCACCCAGAGGCCACTGCTTTGCAAAGGCAAAAAGAAAATGTGTGTTTCATTCATTTGTTCCACAATTTCCACTGTACTGGCTCTGAGCAGAGTCCACAGAAAAATGCAAAAGGGACTATAAAAAAGAAAGATGCAGCTCTGCTCTTCATAAAACTGTTTAACTATCCAACTAAAACCAACAACAGCAAAAGCCAGCCTAACAATTAGAGGCTACATGCATCTCAGCACATGCCCATCTGTGCCATCAGAAGGAAGCAAGTTCAGTGTGGAGTGAGTCAGCAGCTTTCTGGAAAAAAAAATCCATTTCCAGTTATGTCTTAAAAGTAAAATAATTATCAAGTAGAATCTAGATCTTTCGTCTTTGACAAGTCTTTAAAGTTTTGACCTAGTGTCTTTCCTTTCCTTCAGGGAAAACACATATTTTATACTCAAAGGCACGTTCTCATCTTCCCCATCTACGATTTTCATTCTTTTCAAATTCATCCCATCCAGTTTCCTTTGCTGGCTGTTACCAATGATGCTATCTATCACCTGTACCTACCAGGTATTTCTGTTTTCAATTTGGCATGGTGTATTAGTCAGTTATCTAGAAGGACTGAACTGATAGAATAAATATGTAATATATATATATATTTACTCTAATATGATATACCAGTGACTTATAGACTGTAGTTCAGCTAGTCCAATATTGGCTGTCTACCCATGGAAAGTCAAAGAATCCAATAGTTACCCAGTACACAAACGTGGATGGATGTCTCACCTGGTCTTCAGTGTATTCTGGAATCCTGAAGAAATGAGATCTGGTGCCAGTGAAAGAATGGCCTTGCCAGTATAGCAAAAAAAGCTTCTTTATCCCTTGTTCTTTATATAGACTGCCAGGAATTTTGGTCCAGATTAAATGTGGGTCTTCCACTTCATGTGATATGAATTTATGGTGGATCTTCCTATCTCAAATGATCCAACTAAGTAAAAAATCCCTCACATCTGTGCTCGGTGCCTTGGGGTTTTTGTTAATTCCTTATATAGCAAAGTTAACAACCAAACATAGGTATCATACATGTATTTTTTAAGATTTTCACCCCTCCCCATGGTGCTCAAGTACAGGCTTCATTTGAGTACTGCTTTCTTTTATCCTTTTCTTTTATGTTTTAGACCATGCCATGCAATTTTTGATTTTTCATGCCATTTTTATGTTGTGCAGGGCAGAACCTCAGACATATCTGTGTTAGTTTAATTTGTGTTTTGATCATGGACAGGCATGTTTATTTTACCACCTGATTTTCTTTCATGACACAGTGCATCATGTCCTCTGACTGCCCAGTTGAGTAGCTTCATGGAGTTTTCTTCCACTTTATAACTCATTTTCTCATAATGTCTTATTTTTCATTTTCCTGTTTACACCATCATTTTTAAAAGATAATTCTATATGTTTTACTTTTTGAAAGGCTCATCTTCAATTATGGTAATTCTCCCAGGCTCAGCTGCTGTTGTCAGGGTGGCCTTTGTAGAGGGTATCATGTTGGATGCTAGCAATGCTTGATAGTTAATATTCCTCATCTGCTTCACTTAGTTTAGGTTCACCTATGAACACCTCTGAGTATATATGTGTTCCCAGAGAAGTTGAACAGCATAGGGCAGGGCCATAATACTGTTGTGGAGTACTGAACTAAAGAAAAAGGGAGACACACAGAAAGTGAGCTGAGCAGCAGCATTCATCTCCCCTTACATCCTGATAGAACACGAAAAGGGACCAGCGACCTCAAACTCTTGCTTCCATACCTCACCCATGATCTGCAATAAACACTTCCTTTATTCTTTTTTTTTCATCATTAGGTACTTAGTGACAACAACAAAGCAGTAACTAATACATCGAATAAAATATGTGAAAACTCGTACTGATTCCTGGTCATTGTGTCTCCCCAGCAAGCTTAGCCCTGGAGGGATTCCAAATGCTGATGTCTTTCTCTCAGTTGGAAGGGGACGTGATTTCTAGAAATTTAAGCTTTGATGCATGAAACATGTTGATTCTTTTATGATTAAGCTCTAGAAATTTCATACAAGGGCACAGCAATATTTGAGTATGGGGCTACTTGACTTGCCTGCTGAAGCAAGATCCTTCTGCACACACTCCACAGGTACATAAAGTCTGGAGCTTCATTCAGTCCAGGCTAGTGAAAAGGAAACCTCAAGCCATGCAGCTCAGGCCTCTCAAGACTTTGAGCCCTTGTCTTACTTATTTCTCTGGCCTTGGATGGTTTCCTTACAAAGGCACACTCACATGGCTTATTTTTCAAGGCTTACCCTCTGCAATTTCTCTCTCTAGGCTGCAGTGCATTCAATTAATCCTGCCTCCAAAGTCCTTCATCTTCCCAATTTCCATGCCCTCAATGCAGGAAGTTCACTGAGTCTCTCTTTCTCAAACCACAGCTTGACTGTCTTTAAAGCAGGAAACCCAGGACTATGTGAGACTTACTTCATAATTTCACATCTTTCAGAGATTTCTCTGCATTATGTTCTTTCCAAAAAAATGCCCTTTAAAAAAATGTGCCTTTATTCACGAGGGTGTTCTTTCATGTGGATGAAAAATCTGATGCAGAGAAATATGGGCCATGATGTCATTATTTGTTTCTTCCACAAGCTTGTTTCTAACAGCATTCAGGTGATCTTGCTCTGGTTATTTTGCTTCAAGCAAGAATTGGAGGCTTCATTTTTAGAATACACCATTTCGATTGGACACCTGACTTCTGCCTCTATTGTCTGAGACAGCCCCTAGGGAAGGTTCCTAGGCATGCTACACAACTATTTACCCCAATGACATGCGGGCAACCCTTCATCTCTGTGATGTGAAAAAACACAGTGATCCCATATTTTTGTTGTTTCACAGTCCTCTTTCATTCTCCTTTATTTTGGGAGGAATCGTCATGTTGACACAGCTTTCCCTCCATCTGATGCTGAGTTCCTCAGTGAGTGAGGATTGTAACTCCAAATGCATAGAAGTCCCTGCATATGGCATGAAGCATGTACAGTGGTAATTCTTAAAGGGCACTTGTAAATGATAAAGAGGACTGTTGGAAAGTGGATTATATCTGAAGAAGGAGCAGAGAGAAGGATAAGACAAGGACAGAGTAGAACTAATATGGTGAACAGACAACCAACTGTGTGCTTCAACTTAAATTATGTCTAAATTCAAGAAATGAAGCATTTAAGTCAAGATATATACATTCGTAAATGTTTTAACAGCAAATATTCACTAACAGCATGCATGGTATGATGCCAATAGATGAAGGAAGAATAGAATACTGACAAAATAAAAGGGGTCACATGAAAATGTGAACATAACACATGCCATTTATCTATATTTCTAAAAATCTCAGTAAAAGTAGCAACTTTCTTTCTTATTAATGCATGTCCCTTATATTGACTTCTATGAAACATTTACTAATGAAAATAAAACATGAGTCAAAGCTTACAAGAATGTGAGTGTCCACTGTACTAAAAGAAAAATGTAATTACTTAGTCACTCTAATTACATATGCAGAGTGAAGCAGTTGTTTGCTATTTACTGCTGTGTGCCAGAAACAACTTAATATTAATAAATATTTGTTAGAAGTCACTTTGTAAATTTTAATTACTTAACAAAAGCAGTAAAATAATTTTTAATTGAAAATTATGTGCGCCCTAAGTAGATTGACCCTTTTTGTTCTGGTATAGAGGCTTTTGCTGGAGCAAAAGAATTGTATTTCTGATCCCCTAAACTCAATCAATGCATAGGAGCAAAAGAGGACTCAACAGTACATTGTCTTTTGCCAATGTAAAATTGGAACATAAAATTATTAAATAATATATATCTGACAGGAGTTTATAAACTCCCCACATTCTCTTTTTATCTTATAAGGGACATCCTTTATTTATTTCAATAAAGTACAAAATCCACTGTAGTGAAAATTCTAATTGGTCTTAAAAATAGAAATCCTGAGTCAGATATAGGTATAAATATGAAAGACCAGGGAAGCAGAGAAGTCAACCACTAGTTCTTACCTCTACAGAATCCTCAGACTGAATAGGACTGAATATGTGACTCCTAAGCACTGAGATTAAAGGTGTGAGCCTCTAGCACCTGACTCTCTTTTTCTTTTAGACTATATCAGTCTCTTGTAGCCCAGGGTAGCCTTGAACTCACAAAAATCCACCTGCCTTTACCTCCTGAGTGCTGGAATTAATGTAAGTACCAACACTGCCTGGTCTCTGTAGCTAAGTAGTGACTAGGTCCACACACTCGTCTTTAAGCAATCTTTATTTGTTAAAGCACAAACAAAATATCACCACATTTCTCTTTCTTGTATAAAATAAAAAAGGTTATAACTAATATAAGGAAAACAATGTGCAATAAGTACAATAACTATATACAATATATACAGGTAATAAACACATCAATAGTTTCTAGTCCATGTGTATTTAACAAATTCAGAGAAAACACTCCATTATCTATCCTGTTTTTGATGAGTTCAAAGTCTTGTACCTAATTTACTTTCTATCCTAACCTACATTACTATCCAAAACTATCTTTTGATGTCCCTCAACCTTATACACTTTACAGCTCTTTAGTAAGATTTTTTTTTCTGAGTCTGGTAAACAAAGAAAACTATAACTATAACTTTAAGTATAACTATAATTATAGCTATCTAGTCTTCAACTCCCTCAGAAGGGTAAGGAAATAATATTAACTGAGTAAGCAGGAAGCACAAGCAAGGGAATTCCAAAATATGTGAGAAATGACAGAAACATCTAGCTGCCTGAACAGTCACTCAAAGTTCCTCTGTAATCCTGGAGCATCCAATTTCATCCTACAAGTCTATTGAACAAACTCTTCTATGAAGCAAGATTTTTGAAGGACTTTCCTGCCTTGTCTTGGTAATGTTTGGCAGTCACTCTCTTGTGTCTTGTCTTGTTTTTCCAATTTGGACAATATAGTGTCAACAGTCAATGCAAGAGCATTTTCTTGCCCAGTGTCTTACTTTTACCACAAAGAAAGTAAACTCTATGTGGAGTTTCATTGATGTTCATCATCTTCTCCAACATAGATAGGTGCTGCCCAGAGCAGACACATCTCTACGTCATAAAAAGAACCACATGTTATGCGGTTGCCAAGAATATCTGAAATGAGTTTTCTTCTCTAATAACCAGGCCAGTCTCCAAGCGACACACTCCTCACAATTTTCAGTCACTATATTAACTAGTATTTCTTACTGAGAATTATATCCAATTTGTGGAAGTTAGCATTGATGATTTTTCTCAAAAGAAATAAATGCCCTTATAAATCTTTTTAAAAAGTCCAACTACTCATCAGCTGCAACTAGAAATCAACAACTTATGAGGTGGAATGGGGGTTAGTTTCCTAATAATCTCTCGGTGTACCCAGAGAAGCAAGTCATCAGAAAGTCCTCTCTAAACAAGAGAGCCCCTGTGATTCTAACATCCTTCATGTGTCTATACAAACTGCACATAAATGTTCTTGAGTGGTATTTATTTGAAACTTGGATCGCTCTTAATCCTTTAGGTTCTTAAAAATAGGTGATTTAACATGTGTCTCCCAAGTTTTAATGTATTTAGTGCTATCCCTGTGAGAAAGGGAGAGTTGATAAAGTCATCTTTTAATATTCCATAAATATTACATTTTAATTATTTCATTTATGTGCATGTGGTATTTATACAAGTACAGTATGTGTCACGATACACTTACATTACATGGACATGTGTGAATGCCAGAGATGCAATATCTTCCTGTATTGATCTACACATTGTTTTTTGATATAAAATCTCTCATGGACCATGGTATTCTTTTACTGAGAGTGGCAGGTCAGTGAGTCTCCAGGATAATCATATTTATGCCTCTAATGTAACAGAAATGTACCTCTATGCCCAGCTATTCCCTGTGGGTTATAACTCAGACTCACATATTTATGCAGCCATCTCCACATGCCACCTCAGCACTCTTTCATATAAATGTTTTGCCTTGTAAGTTTTTCTTCCTTCATCAATTCTTGACTGTCTATACCCAGAGAAGGATGGCCTGTGACTACCTTGGACCACCTTTTGCTCAGATTCTGCAAGTGTTTTAGCATCTATAAAAGGCTAAAATTATTCTTACTTTTCACCATCTCTTGGTGTGATGAAGCCTTTGTCAAATGAAGAATTTTCAAAAAAATAAGAATAATCTAGAATTCACAATATGAACATAGTCATGGCACACACACACAAGCTGAAGGTACTTAAATAAATGTTTATTGATGCTTCCATTTCTGAAATTTTGATTGAATTTTTTCTTTGATAATTTTGTTTTGTTTGGGGCTTGTTTGTCTTTTTTGTTTGGTTTTGATGAAGGTTAAGGTCTTTTGTAATAGAAGGAAGTACAGACAATGCATAAGTCCAGTGCCTGAAGAAGCTGAGCATGTAAATCCTCGGTTGGTCCTGAGGAATACTCATTTGAAGTTTACAACACCATGTCTGTTGTACACAATGTACATGTACATGCTGTTTCACAGTGATTTTTACTTACAAAACATCTTCAGATATTTGATCAAAACAGTGAAAAGAAATCAGAGAAAAAGAAACAAACCCAGTCAACTTCTGTCCTAAACTCTAGATTTTAATGAATAGGAAAGGGAATTTGTATTGTTTTTGGATTTATTTCTTAGGTATCCTACATAACTTATTTTTATAAGAAAGGCAACCAGAAAAAGAAGAGGTTTATTTGTGCTAGACATTCAAATCATGGTAGATTTGGGCAAGCACACCCTGCTGGGATGCTATAAATGGACGAACAGAGGGTACAAAATCCAGGGAAGAGGAATGATGCTTTGTTTTTGATGATCAACTCTAAATCATAGATTTTTTGCAAAATGTACCTCTACTGATTAATAAGTTGTTTGTTATTACAATATATGGTGAAAATTACCTGTACATAATACATGTTCTTCTATGCACATGATACACACACACACACACACACACACACACACACACACACACACACACACACACGTTGTGTGTGTGTTAAATTCCTTAGGAAGAAATGTATTTATTTCATCTTATAGATTCCAGTCTATCAAGGAAAGAAACCAAGGCTGTAACACACTGCCTTGCACCAAGGCTCATGTTCAGCTAATTTTATTATACATCCTAGATGCACTTGCCTTTGGGGGTATTGCCCATAGAGGGCTTGGCCCTCTTGCATCAATTAGTAACCAAGAAAATGCCCCACAGATACACCCACAGGCAAAACTGACAGAGACAATTCACCAAGTGATGCTTTGTTTTTCCTGGCATATCAAGTTGACAACCAAGATTAGCATCATGGTAAAAATGAGTTTATCTGGAGTCTTGAACTCAGAGCACAGCATGTCCATGTAACAAACACATTGAGATATGCCTCATATCAGAGGCCAAGAAAATGATCCCTGTCACTGGAAGGTCTATAAATTTATAAAAATTCGATGGTTAGGAGAATCATTTCAGATGTTCTGTGAGATCATCTTGGAGATCTGAAGGGTAGTGAGAATTAGGGTCAATGTATGTGGTGGGGAAATGTGGAAGATCCTATCAACCTGGAAACACTGAAGAGAAGCAAATGTGAACATTCATTTTTTTTTTCAGAAGCTACTTATCTCAGCTGCAGACTCCAGTTACACTTTGTACAAATCCGTGAGGATGATGCCTTGTTCCCCTGGCCCTTCCTTTGACTGATCTCCTAGTGCAGAGTTCAGGACAGACATCAGAGAGGAATGGGGTTAAGCCACAAAGCCTTCAGCTTGCTTGGGGAATAAAGTGGCCTTTATCCTATGATCTTGGAGGCCTTGGGGCTTGCTCAGTGTTTGTGCTACTTAGCTCCTATGCCCTGCACTTGTCCAAGGCTTGTATTTGTCCTCATAGGACTACTGCATGTTTCTTCTTTGGCATGGAAAACTCCAGGGCTCTAATCATTCAGCATCTTGTCAATATTGAAGTATGCTTCCAAAGAGGATCTCTATGACAATGCTGATATTTAACATGTGTTCCTTTTGGTTGCCTTTCAGGAATTCCCAGGTCTCTGCTGTGCCATCTGTTCAAGACAAGGTGTAATTCTGTGGCTCTGGGATATTCAGACCTCCCTCTGGTTATTCTTGAATTAGAGCCCATCTGGATGCCAGTTCACGATTGCATTTCCTTTAGATCCTGAAATAGGTTTCATATAAAAGAGCAAAAAATGAGTGTCCAAAAAGCAACTCATTTGTCTTCTGCAGTATCCATTACATAGCCTAAATCATTTAGTTGTAGAAACACAAAGGCTGACATTATTACTTCTGTGTCTGTCTTTCCATACTGTTAACAATTTCAAATGTACTTAAGAATAAATATGGGTGATTTTGTTAAAAAAAGAAAACATATGATAATCAAATGCTTCCATAAAAAAAGAGAAATTTTGCTTATAATCTTTAAAATAAAAAAGTAAGGTGGAAGAAATTAGGAGATGAAAGAGTTAATAAATTGCTTTCTGTGCAACTTGGTCTGTATTCTATTCCCCAGAACTAAGTAAAAAAAATAGCCTGGCATAGTGTCACACATAATTACCACACTGGGGAAGAAGAGATTTGGTATCCCTAGAGTTTTCTGGACAGCCAGACTTTCATAATTAATGAATTCCAGACAAGTGAGAAATTCTATCTCAGAAAATAAGTTGGAAGTTGTTTTTATGAACCAATTCTAAGGATAATCTCTAGCCTTCAAGTACATACACACACAGGTGCATACTCAACTATGCACACATACATCCCATACCTATGTATGCACACTTATAAAAATATGCTAACGACTGAGCTAAAGAAGTGGCTGGTGCAGTAAAGGCACTTGCCAGCAAGCCCAATGACCTGAGTTTGATCCTGGGGACCCACATGATGGTAGGGAAAATCCAATATATACAGTTTTGCCTCTGACTTCATATACACACTTAATATTTACACACATGAAACACACAAAATAAACTAAAATGTACACATACATACACAAACAAGGATCTAAAGAAATAAAGTAAGACAAAATATCTTTAATAATCATCAAGGAAGATTTTTGACTGATTAGCAACCTATAGTTGGCACACATAACCAGTGTCTCTACATTGGCTAATGAGTGGTATGCCTGGAATGTGATAAAAGAAGGAAAGAAATCTAAAATGGTTGAGTTGGACCTCAACACAAAATTCTGATTGTCATGAACTGACTGATAGCTCTTCAAATCTGATAACAAAACCCTCTTTCAATGAGTGACTCTTCCAAGAGTGTTTGACTGTACATGGCTCAGAGATAATGCCTGCCAATCACCTGGGCATTCATAGAGTCTCTAGAAAACACAATCCTGTATTATCTAAGGAACTTTTCTTTCTGTTACAAGTAGTTTTCCACCAGCCTGGTCCCACAGCCATGCCAGCCCCAAATAACACATGGAGACACTATATTAGATATAATGCTATTTGCTTGTTACTAGCATTTCTTATTGGCTAGCTCTGTCTTAATTATTAACCTATTTCTATTAATCTGAATATTTCCATGTGGCCTTATCTTACAAGAGAGAGGGCCTGGGGTTGTGCTTTCCTGGCCGTACATATTGATTCTCTTCCTACATCTCCCCGAAACTTCCTTGTCTCCTCATCCTTTCTATCTTGCTTTCTGATTGGCCAACAGTGCTTTATTCATTAACCAGTAAGAGAAACGTATTTCCAGAATGTCATCTTGCATCATCTTTCAGTCTTTGGTTTAGTTTAAGAAACAAATTGCTCATGTTCTATCTCTTTTAACTGCCTTACCGCTGGGCTAAATTTAGACTGGCAAATTATTTTATTACAGAAACATTGCCAAGATGTGTGTCTAGATCAACTGACTTCCTTTCAGTTAAATTACTTGGTTCTTTTGTTCTTGAGTTGTTCCTTTTTATACTGATTTTAAAACTCCATCATATGCTTAGTTTGCAAATATCTTCATGCATTTTTAAGTTGTCTCTGAACTATAGAATAAAATAATTTTCCTAGCAACAACATGGGTAAAACTCAAGGCCATAGCACTAATTCAAATAAGACAGGATCAGTAAGACAAGTCTGGCAGGACCTTGTTCATATATGGAATCAAAACACTGCATCTAAGAAAACTTAAGAGTAAAAATTACCAGAGACTGAGTAATGTGCAAAAGGATGAATAGAATTTGGTTAGCAAGTAGTGAGTTACACTTGAATAAGAGATGTAAGCTCTTCCATTAAAAATTAAGAGAGTACAATAACCTACTATGCATTTTCAGATGATTATTGGAAGAATTTTGAATAATTTTTATAACAAAAATAGATTCTTTAATTACATATAAGATTTTAGACTCACAAAGATAGAATAAATGATATAATATTTTCTTTAAGTCTTACTAAATGTTAATGGACTAAATATTGTCAACTGTGATTCTTATTTGATAACTGTTGTATGATATATTTTGCTAGGTTAAGGTTAAAACCCTTCGTTTTATTTTAGACAGAAAAGAGGAGATGATGGGAGACATTATTCTGTAAATATATTTCTCATACTGGTTAATGAATAAAGCACTGTGGCCAATGGGAAAGCAAGATAGGTGGGGCTAGGAGACAAGGAGGAAAGAGGAAGTAGTTAGGAAGAGTCAACATGGAGAGCCCGGAAAGGTAGAATACCAGTGCCACTCTGGCTGATAAGATGAGCCACGTAGAAATACTTAGAAAGAGAAATGGGTTAATCATTAAGACAGAGCTAGCCCATAAGCAATGATAGTAACTGGCCAACAGAATTGTATAAAAAAAAAAGATAGATATGGTTACTCTAATGAATAAATTCATTGAAATGCCCTATTCTACCTCAGAAATCTGTGTCATATGTACAAACAAGAATTTCGTCTTTCTGGGTCTAGGTTACTTTACTCAGAATTACATTTTCCAGTTCTATCTATTTACCTAAGAGTAAATAGGATTCTATCATGTATGTGTAACTCATTTTCATTATCTGTCATCAGTTGAAGGATTTAAGTTTGTTCAAATTCCTAAATGTTGAACATCTTCTCTGCTCTGCAGCATGGCTTGTCTTGGACAACTATCTCAGACTCCTCACCATAGGTCATGTATTCCTCCTCTAAAAGACCACTCTCTTTCATTCTTCTTTATTCAAATCCATCTGTCTTCCATGTATGCATGAGGTTCCTCCTCGATGGAACCCTTAGTGTCTTGCCAGTCAATTGTCATTCCCCTGATTCTTGAATAAACCTCATCTAGCATACATAGATGCCTGGCTTTTCCACTACATGCTTCCTGCACATTACCTTGGGTGCTGTTACTTCAGATTCCTTGAAACTTAAGATTATCTGTATCCTGTTTCCCTGGAATTTGCCTAAAGGTGAGTCACTGTAATTGTCTGTATGTTCTCTTTACAGCTTATGCACATAGAAGATGATTAGTTAAATCTGTGTTGAAACAAATGGAATACATTTTAGTGGTAAATCCACCTGTTTTCATCAATGCCTCTATTATGGAAAACCTCTAAATTCTTTTAGGTAAAATGGCTACCTGTGAGAAAAAAATGAGAAAAATTTATTTGCAGGGTGTTACAATAACCCCCCCCCGGCTACAGCATTGTTTTGGTGCTCATAAATGAGCTCTCAGGGACTGTATGAATCTCCAGTTCTTCACTAACTCTGGAGTACATACTGCTTCTTAGTAGGCAACATGGAAAATTGTTCTGAATTCTGAAGGGATAGCTCCCATATTGAGGAACTCTCTGGCTAATTTTAGGAACTTCTCTGGGGCAATATTTTCCAGAAAGAGGAATGATCATCAATTAGATGTCAATCAGATAATGGTAAGAGTTGGAGAGCCATGAGCTAGCTATGATCTCCTGAATGACATTAGATCCTGTGTACTCAGTCTTGTGGTTGTATTGGTTTGGAGAACTGTGTGATAAGCATTGGTGTGTATGTGTTTATTAAATGAATGAATGAAGGGAAATAAGTTACTAGAGTGCTAAGCAGAAAATAATCATCACACAGCACCTTTGGCCTGTTTGTAGCTTCCCCATTGGTAGGTAATTGCTGATGTTACTCAGTGCAGCTCCAGAGTCATTGTGTCTCAGGATCCCTATAATATTTACCAAAAAGAAGAGCTTTACTCTTTTTACATAAAGCTATTTCTCTTTGGATAAATATGAGTAGGTAAATATGGATTGAAGAAAAAAATATTATGAACATCTATGTGGTATGTGTCCTAGCTTCTTTATTGCCACCACTTTAAGATCACCAATACTTTGAATTCCATCAACTATGTATTTTTCAATATGTGTATCCCAGGTATCCTTTGCTATTCCCAAGAAGATATTTCTAAAATTATGTTCATAGAATCTATTCACAAAATTAATTAGAAAAAGACAGAGGCCACAAACAAACTTAAAATAACCATTATATGCTATGCTCTCAGATTCTGGCCTCTTGTCTATTGCTTCTGCCTTATTCATGAGTACAGACACATACATAGTCACATAATTAGTCTGGAATACAATAGGGAAATGTCTGTGTTATCATCTGTTGGCTGACTCTAAAGTCCAAAACTGTTCTTGACAATACTTTAGACCTGACCCTGAAGAAAAGTCCCTACATTTTAACTCATATAAGCTTATGATTTCTGGGTGTTTGATTTAGCCAACAGGTCAAAGGCTCTTAAGAACTAGGATTTATTACTCCTGATCTCTATTTTCTACACATGTTTTTGTCACAGACCTTCTTTGAATTCTTGGGTTAATGTGTGACTATTTTGGTAATCATATTCCCTAAAATTTAAGAAACATGCTAGTGACTGTGGGAAACAAATCTGAAAACCCTTGAGAAGTTAGAAGCCTCTCGTTGCCTTCTTCTAAACCCTCAGGATGACATAGTCACAATTACCAAATCATAAGAAGGTTGACATGCATGATGCATACTTCTCAGAGCCCAAGGTATACCAGCTTAACAAAACACAAATTTACTTATTTAGATTTGTGCTCTTAGGACATTTATTTCCACATAACATCTTCTTAAATATTTTTGTCTAAGATCATATGATCAAAGTATGTCAGGTTCCTTGGGTTGCTGTAGCTGCACTTAAGGACATGCATAGCTTTCTGAAAATAAAATATGAAATGCCCTCTCATCTCTGATAGCACAAATATTTTCCTGAAGCTTGAAAATCAACTTCTCAAGGTTGTGGGACTGACTGAAGTCCCTTAGTGTGAGACAGGACTTCATTCATTTTCCTGGATTTGTCCAAAAACAAAAGTTTTGAAATTCAGAAAATGTTAGGATATCATCTGCAAGATCCAGTGAAGTAAATAACTTTTGAGGAGCATGGTGTATCTGTTGATACTATTGTGGGTCACAGCTCATTAAGGAGGACTCTATCTTATATACTGTCCATAGAGACTATGAACAGTATAGAAGTTATAACTAAAAGAAGTTATAACTAAAACCCAGAGATGTCTGTCAGGAACATTAAAACTAGAATATTCCAGGTGACAAATAAAGATGCAACAGTGGATGGGTATGTCAGAAAGAAGATATATAAATTCTACCTCCCAGAGAGATTAAAAAATATAACTGGTCAAAACTGTGTTATTCATCCATAATACACAAAGGCATTCAAATAAACAAATAAAAGTTATACTCACTTGGCTTTGAATATTTTTCAATTATATGTTAAGGGCTTGGTGACTAAAAACTCTGGGTGTCAAGACTGACAACTTGAGTTCAATCCACAGGACCCAAATGATGGAGGGAGAAAACTACTGTCCAAAAGCTGTACTCTAACTTCCACACATGTATCATGGTATACACATACACACACACAAACACAACACATACACACACACACACACACACACATACACACACACACACACACTCACAGAGAGAGAGAGAAAGAGAGAGAGAGAAAGAGAGAGAAAGAATAATAGAGGATACTATTATATGTTAAATTTGTCCTTAAACAAGAATAATATTTTATTCCGTTTAAGAATGATCTCTAATACTCCATTGTATAAATGTACCACAAAACAAGTGCATCATAAAATTTGTAAACAAATGAATAAAACTTGAAGAAATAATCCTACGTGAGGTAACCCAGACCCTGAATGACTCATATAGTAAGCACTCACTTGTATAAGGATGCTAGCTGTAAACTATAAGATAGTCACTTTACACCACACAGACCCAGAGAAAATAACTAACATGGCTTAAGGGGGGCACACAAGGATTGTCCTGCAAATCAGAAATAGAATAGATTTTACAGGTGGACCCCCAGGTAAGTGGAGTTGGTAACAGAAGGGCTCTAGTTGGATGCAGAAATACTGGGAAAAACTACTGGACTTGTGCAGCAATTTAGGGACAAGGTGGAAACCTAATGCAAAGAAAACTCCAAGGAATCTATGAGAATAAACTTAGCAAAGACTCTTAGTAATGAGAGAAATGGAGTCTGAACAAGCCATCCTCTAGAGCCAGGCATAGCCTTGGGTGATTGGATTGGGACACCAACCCAGCCACAAAATCTTAAATTGTATCATGCCTGCAGAGTGTTCTGGGACCAGAGCCTAGCAGAGTCAAAGAGATCAGAAATACTTCATCCCGCAACTGATGGGAGCAGGTGCAGATTCCCATAGCCCAACATTAGGCAGAGCCTGAGGAATACCTACAGAAGAAAGGGAGAAAGGATTATAGGAACCAGGGGGGTTGGGGGCACCATGAAAATAGAACTCACAGAATCAATTGACTGGAACTCATAGGAGCTCAAGGACATCAGGGAATCTGCAGGGGTTTGACCAAGTTCCTCAATATATAAGTTATAGTTGCAAAGCTTGATGTTCTTGTGGGATTCGCAATAGTGGGGGCTAGGGCTATCTTTCACTTCTTTGAGAGTTTGTGGGACTTTTTTCCTTTCAATGGGTTGCCTCATCCTGCCTTGATGTGAGGGTATGTGCCTGATCTTATAGTAGCATATTATACTATGCTTAGCTGATATCCCTGGGAGGACTGCGCTTATCTAAGAGGAAATGGGGAGATCTGGAGAAGAGAGTCTGGGGGAAGGGAAGAGAGGAGAAATGATAGCCAGGATGTAATGTATGATCCCTAATGATATTCTGCTATACTCATAGATTGGTACCTAACATGATTGTCATCAGAGAGGCTTCCTATGGCAGCTCATACAAGCAGATGCACAGATTCACAGCTACAGTAAGCTCAAAGAGAGCACAAATTGGAGATCTCCATGGGGTCTCTTCCCTCAGAGCTGAGCAAACCCCACAGAAGAGGAAGAGAAATAATTGTAAGACCCAGAGGGGTTCAAAACACCAAGAGAACACAGCTAACAGATTCAAACATCCAGGGCTCATATGGGCTCACAGAGACTGAAACAATAATAACCGAGTCTGCATGGGCCTACACTACATCCTCTGCTAATATGCTATTGTGGTTAGCTCAGTGTTCTTATGGAAGTTGGGATATTTCTGTGACTCTTTCACCTGTCCTTAGGACCCCTTATCTATTAGTCTGCCTCACCCATCCCTAATATTGGGATTTGTGCCTACTGTTCTTGTAACTTGTTACATCCTGTTTGGGCCTATTCCCTCTGAAGCCTGTTTTTTTGTGATGGGAAACAGAGGAGTGGGTCTGAGGGACAGGGGACATGTGCTGACTGGGAGGAGTGGAGGAAGGGACAACTTGGTTGGGATGTGTTGTATGAGAGAAGAATTATTTTAAAAATGAAGCCTACATTATAAAGGCCCTTAAAAGGAGCAGTACTCCTTGTGATGCCTAGCAGATATTCAATACATTTTTTAACATTTTTTATATGACCAATTATGATTGCAGAGAAAGCAAGTCCAGCATCATTTCAGTATTTCATATTAACAGTCCTTTTCTAGGTTATGTATCCCAGTATATTATGGTTTTTCTCACCAATCTTGTGCAACCTCTAAAATTCAAGTGACTTAAAGTACAGGAAAGCAGTATTAAAATAATTTGCAATAGCTTGATATTATCTTAACTAAATCCTTTAGCTACTTGGAACACAAAAAAAACAAAAACAAAAACAAAATAAAACAAAGCAAAAAAAACCCTTTATACACCAAAGGTGATACCCCTGACTTGTACTCAACTAGAGTACATTATGATCAAAACAGATGCCACACATTGGACACATCAAGACTATGGACAATGAGTTACCCCACCGACATCATCCAGTAGAGTAAATATGCCAATGCAGAGCTATATTTAAATATATATGTCTCTTCTTGCATGTGAAATTTCTGATGCTATAACCTTTACAGATATTTCATTTTCCTTGATCTTAATGACACAGGCACTTCTCTGAAATTTTGTCATGTAGAACAATACATTCCAAAGTCTGAAAAAATATTAATTCATTTGTTTACTTCCTCCCCTCTCTCTTTCCCTTCTTCCCTCCCTCCCTTCCTCTCTCCCTTCCTGCTTCCCTCTCTCTCTTCCTCCCTTCCTCCCTCCCTATCTCCCTTTCTTCCTTACTTTTTTCCTCCTTCCTTCCTTCCTTCCTTCCTTCCCTCCATCATTCCTTGTGAGAAAGAGTCTTGCTCTATACCATTTCTCCTGTTTGGTATTTGCAATGTAGTTCAAGCTGACCTTGAATTCAAAGTAATCCTTCTGCCTCAGCTTCCCAAGAATTTCCAAACATGTGTATTTTATTTTTTTCCCAAGGGAAACAAGAACATTGTGCTAATTGGGAATGAGAGCAAGTCTCACCTTCTCACAGACACTATACACCCTGTAGTTATCAGTTACTACTCAGCCAGTAGAGGATATTGCAATATGTCTCAGCTTTCACTGAAATGAGAGGAACATAGCTTGGTGCCCCTCATGATAAGAGAAATACTAAGACTAGATAAAAATGACCAAATACTAACATGTTTATTCCATACCTATCTTGAATGGAAAGGCAAAATCCTGTCCTTCAAGACCTATTTAGCCTGCTAGATGAATAGTAAAACATTGCATCTGTGGGTATAGAAAACCAGCACTAATGGAGATGAGGAAAGTTGACTGAAAATATCTGTGGTGGGAGAACACAGAGGTCTTTAAACTTGCCCTGACCCTAGGTGTGGCAGGTGGAAAACCTGGACATGCAGAAGATAGGGTGGAAAGTGACTGACAGCAAGTAAATGGGCAGTCTCAGGAACAGTGTGGTCTTGAAAGGTCTCAATCTTGTCACAGGAGTTTAACCTTGCTGGAAGAAAAGATGGACTAGAGATTATTAGCTTGAATAGCCTGACAACACAAAATCCATGAAAATACAAAACAAGAGTCAGTCTGAAATTTTCTCCACTAGGACAGAGAACTGAAACTTTAATTCAGTTATGGTGGTTTGAATGTGTCCCAGAGCTAATGCTTCTGGTCAGCAGCCCTCCGGTCTGTTCCTAGAGAAGGCAGATGTCCAAGTTCCAGCCAATAACAGGGCTCCATGAGGATTCCATGGTTAAAGAGAGTATTATGCATCCTTCAACAACTGGGACTGTAGCTGACACTCAGAATGGATGCTCATGAACTAGTAAAATTTTACAAAATCTCTGATGTTGTCAATTAATCTAGGTAAGATGGAGCTACAACTTGGTAAAGGCCATGCTTGTACAAAGCACAGCCTACAACTAGAACATCTGGGTTTGGGTCACAACTTTGCTCCTTACCAGCTGTGTGACCTTACATAAATTTCTTACTTCATTGTATCTTTGTCACATTTATAAAATGGAATTTTGTTGATTTTATGAGTATTCAAATTCAGTTCTGGACTGACAAGATGGTACAGCAGGAAAAGGTGCCTGTGCCCATGGTGGACAACATGAATCCATAACTAAGGACTCACCAGTAGAAAGAGAGAACAGACTACCAAAAGTTGTTCTCTGATTTCCACATTATGATGTAAATGCACACATACACACGTGTGTGTACACACACACACACACACACACACACACATTCACCAGAGAAAATAGAGAAATGCAAATCAAAAAAATATTTTGAAGAATTCAATTCATCACTTAAAATAGTAAGAGATAAATGTGTAGTATCTCTCATTGCATTCTATATAATCAAAAATACATTTAATAATGAATTAGATTATAAGAATTATGTATCATGTAATATACATTCACATTACATGATTTAATTTAATATCATGACATATATCTTTTAATATGTTATAAACATCTGTTTATAACAAATGGCAAACTATGAAAACACCAGATCTGTTTGAGTCATTGAAGAGATGCGAATATTTACAAATATTTTAGCATTGAACATAGCAAGGTATTTCAGAGTGGATAATCAGAGAAAAAAATGTAAATCCCCCCTAGTGACTTTTGACAAAGACTAGAGATAGCTGCAGAGGGGAATCATGGAGTCAGAGACACTGTTGTTTTCTAATGAGGAAAACAGGGGAGGGGAAATTTCTGCACATTGTGCATCATCTAATTCCACTTCCACATAAAAAAGAATTACCAACCAGAGTGGCAATTATCCACAGAAACTCTGAGTCTTCATATGCTGCTCATTAAGAATGGGACAATCCACAAGTAACCGCAGAATGGTCCAGGAACAAAAAAGCACATCCTTGAACCCACCCCAATCTTGTGATCATTACACTTCTCTACTAAGATATTTGTCAACTGTATTTGTGCCTACATCCACAGACTGCAAGCCATGACACAGAATTAAATGGAGGAAGAGTTCTATTCTTTAGTTCAGTGCAGAAGGAGCCACCAGCATCATTACATGCCCACTCCTGAGCCTCATGGTGTGTGTTGCAGAAAGCAACAAGTTTCTTCTCTCATCTGGCATGGACTATCAGTCTCACTTAGAAAAATTACTGCAGATCCTCATCCCCTGTGTGGAGCTGTCACTGAGAACTGGCCTTGAAATCCAGGCCCCAAACAGCCCTAGGGAGAAGTCTGGTAGCTCACAATAATGCTTCCCAAAGGTAACCAAACCCAGGCTGAACTTGAGGCATAAACAAGATTGTGATGGATGGGGAAAGGCGTTCCTTTAGATGACAGTGTATTAGCATAAGTGCAGTGGAGGGAATTTTGGTTTCCAGACAAACTGTGAGGAGTTATTTTCTGAGTGTGCAATGACTTCAGGGGACAGAGGAGAGGGAAGATTGGGGAGAACAAGAAATAAATTTGGGGAAGAAATATTCCACTGAAGATTAATAGATCTCTCTCAGAGGTGGTGAAGATTTCCATGTGCAAGGCCCCTACACATGGACATAAACACAGGAAACAGGTGTTTGTAAATGCTGGAGTGTATCAACAAGAAGGCAGACTCCATCAAGGAAAGCAGAGAGAAGCACGGGGTTGGGGGGGGGGGCGCTTCGGCCCAGGAGACCAATGCATACTGCACAGGCTGCTATGTCAGTTGTGCTTCCTGGGAAAGGTGGTATTTAACCTAGCAGCAGTCTTTAGTTTGTACACATTCACATGCAATAATTTGTTACCATCCCATATCATTTGCAAGCACAGCCACAAGCCAGCCTTCAGCTTAAGGTGGGGATTCATGTTTACTTAACTATCTGGGTTTCTTTCTCCTTCTTTTTTCCTTTTGGTTACTAAATTATACATGTAGATCAATATGTATCTAGAATTTACATACCAAATGCAAATGACGTGCCTGCAGCTTCGCCTTTCTACTGTTCCATATTTGTTCTCTGCGGGAGGAATACCATATGCATTTTCAGTGAGCCACAATGGGCCTTTGCCCTTCTTGCTTCTCAGGAAATCATCACAGATGAAGTAGCAAGAACAGTTTTTCAGGTTATTTCAAGCAGCCAAGCAGTCGGCTTTACATGGAATTCACTACATCGCACTCATTTGAATCCAGCAAGTATGGCCACTACCAGACCTTAGGGAGTCATGGTAATACTGAAAACCAGATAATGAATGCCACTCCTACTTTGAGCTATTGTTTTAAAAAGTAATTACAGCTGCACAAAAATGAATAACCCAACAAAACCAAAGACCCTAAAACGTACTCCTTGGCTATGTTCACATAAGAATGCACCACCTGTCGAGAGGTACAGTTCAGGTCATGTTTTCATTTAACTGTGAAATGTCCCAGGCATGTATTATGTGCATATTTATTTAATCTCTTCCCGATCTTTTGGGAGTTCTGGAAGCTTTGAGAAAGGGGGATACCTGAAGGAAGTAGGTCACTGGAAGCTGGGTATAGAAGAAATCTTGTCTCTGACACTTTCTTGTCCTCCCCTTTCCCTCCCTCTCTTCTCCCTCCCCCCCTCTCCTCTCTGCTTTCTGCCACCATAAAACAAACAACTGCCTTCTACCACATTCTGCTGTCATGCCCTGAACCCAAAGAACAACCGGTAAAAGCAAACACTTCCTTCCCTTACATTTTCCTCATGGAATTTGATCACAGTGACAATGATGCAGGCCTTCATCCCTAATAGACAACTGCCGCCCACCCCTATTTCCCAATACCATGATGAAGACAAATCCTAGAAGCCCCCAAGGCCACTAAAATTTATTTGTAGTCCTAAAGTTTTTGCTATAATCCTACCTTTGCCCTAGAAGACACCCACACCAGTCATTTAACACCTGTGACCCCAACTGGCTTTGCTGCATGGGAGCCCAGCTTGCCTTCTGTCCTCTGAGGCCATTCACACTGACGCTCAGGCAGCATGGCCACAGGTTCTCCCACAAACCCTCCTTGCTTCATTGTTCATGGAAAAAAATCCAATAAACTTTAAGACATGATTTCTGGAGATACTTTGAAGAAGATAAGAAAATGAGCTTCCTCAACTGCCTTCCTCTAATTCCATGTCTGCAAGCCCACTCTGCTATTTCCAACACTGTCTTTCTTCATGTAAATTAATTTTGGCTATTACCTGCATAAAATGGGAAAAATTGATTCTGGATTTAAAAAAAAAAAACTAAATTTGAGTTTTATTCTTTTACCAAATGCCATTACACACACACACACACACACACACACACACACACACACAAACACACACGTGTGTATATATGTGTGTGTATATATATATATATGTGTGTGTGCGTGTGTGTGTGTATATATATACTATATATATATATATATATTTATATAGGCTAGTTCAGTACAGTTACCCATTAAGAGCCCTCAAATACATTTAAGGTACTCAGTTTATACAGTTCAACATTCCTGAAAGGCAGTGCTCTTCTTTCCCAATGAACTTTGCTAACTACATTCATAGAGTTGTCATTCAACCTTAGTCACATTGAATGAATGCATTTCAAGTCTCTCATATCTAAGACAGGAACAATAGGACCTTAATCACTTCCAAAAGGAGACACAGTTCTCTCATCATTGACAGCTGTGCTGTGTCAGCAGCATAGGTTCTCCTGTCATCCCATCCAACTGGTGGGGAGGGCTCCCTGCCTGCTTGGTGACACACCCTCATACTTTAAAAACTAAAAGGCTAGCTTGATATTTATTGAAATTTAATAGCTAATTTTAAAGACTGAAACATTTTATAATACTTGACACTGTCTCACTGTCTTCAATGGTGAGAGTTATCACTCCAAATAACCTAAAGTAACTCTAGTGTGTTTGTTTTACTCCATACCCGCATTCATGAATATCTCATTGTTGCTGTTATTTTTTGCATGAAGAAAAAGAAAGCCCATGTTCACTATAATGGAACCACTTATGAGCTGTAGCTACTAGATGCTTTTATAATGTTGTTGTCTGCCTGTTTTTTTATGTGTATCTTATTACCTATATATGGATGCCCAGCTCTAGTCCTTACCTCCTCTCCAGCAATTCCCTCTATTCCCTTCTTTTGCCCTATAATCTAAGAATCGTATTTCCCTGGGAGGTGACAGAGATTCACACCTCTGAGGACCTGCCCACACTCTTGTTCCTTTAGATTCAGCCCACAAGAAGTATAAGCTACTCTTAACCTACACTTCTTACTTGACAATGAGTGTAAGGATCTGGTAACAACATATCTTATATTCGTGTTTGTCCTTATGTCAGTGTGATTCCACAACTGGATTTTGAGCTCCTCAAGAGCAGGCTTAAGTTCAGCTTTTCATCAAAGGATTGCACTTGTAAAAGATAAATGAAACTGAGGGTACTTTAAACCATTGGAATGAAACCCTTAAGGAATACTGGCTTCAATGTAAAGGCAATACCACCTGAGTCAACTTTTCAGCCATTGGCTGTCTAAGCCTTATTTGGACATCTGACAACACTGACATCATGGAACTCATCTCTTATGAGTGACAGAAGGATTTTATTAACAGCCTAACTGAAAAACTCTGCTCTGCCAATGAAAATGAGCTGACCCATGTGAGGTGATTCTCAGAGATGATACTGCATATCTGTGGCAAGTGGAATCCTAGGATATGCAATGATGCCCTCTCCTGCTGTCTTTTCCATAAGTCATTTCCAGACTTATAGTAACATTGTGTGAGGCAGAGTATCAATTTTCTGGTCAGAGAGATTATATTTGCCTGTGAAATAGAGGCTGTGTATTTCACTATCTTTCTTTTCCTCCCTTTTTCTTACAATTTTAGGATTTTTTTTCTTCTGAAATCATCTCCAGACCTACAATCTCACAAACTACTCCCCACAATTTCTCTGCTCTCCGCAGGAGGAAATCATCTGAGGAAGAGCTGCCCCATATCAAGGCTGATCTTCTCCACATGACTTCTCAGGAACAGATCTTGGGACAGATGTCCCAAACTTCTGCTTTCCCTTTGAATTCTCACCACACCCTTCTCTGGATCCCTGGGATTCACTCAACATTAGTCCTGTGTGTAACTACCTGTTTTTGCCTCCTTTCTTTCCAAGAAGCATTCCTTGGGCTCAAAGGCACCAAACCCTCTCAACCTTTCATCTCTCCACAGCAAACTCTTCTCTATCCTTTCACCTTAAAGAATTATTCTCTCCTATGCAGAAGGTGAGGGACTGTTACCTCTAGAACTCTACCCCACTTACTTCCTAGGAAGCTTCTTTTCAGAGTTCTAAATAATCAAGTTAGATAAAATATCTAACTTTCCTTGACTTGTTTAGTAGCTTTATGTGACATCTAGTAAAAGCTGTGCTATTCTTACTCTCTTCTATTATTTGTAGTATTTCCTTAAAGTATATGGGACTATGTTTTTATCAAATCTATTTGTATTATCAAGCCAGAGGTTCATAAAACAACCCTGTATTACAATATTGCACCCATGGATAAATCAGATTACATTTTGACTCCTCATGCCTCAGGAATTCTGTTTGTACTCTACTTCTGTTTTTCAGTAAAATATGCTATTGCAGCACAAAAACTGTGACAGAAGCCAGCGCTCTAGTCAAGGTAAGATATGAAATTTAAAAGTTAAAGAGAAACAAATGACAAAATATCATTTTAACAAGAAGAGAAAAGAATTAAGTATAATATATTTTTTCAAATTAACCTTAGTAGTTAAAAAGAAAAAAAGACCTTATCTACTATCCAGTTCAGTCAGTGATTTCCTTAAACACTTAAAGATCTCTGGACGAGCATATTATCCTGAATTCTACCTTCTAGAAGCTTCCTAAAATTCTCTCTCTCTCTCTCTCTCTCTCTCTCTCTCTCTCTCTCTCTCTCTCTCTCTCTCTCTCTCTCTCCTTCCCTCCCTCCCTCTCTCTCTCTCTCCCTCCCTCTCTCTCTCTTTCTCTTGATAAATGTTTAGTTAATTACCCCATTATGTGGCTAATATGCCCCCACTAAACCCAACAGGCCAACAAACAAAAAGATCATACTCATGACCAGATTACTTTATTTGGAGTTGTTTGCCAATGAGATCCCACAGATTGCCAACATTACAAGCTATTGACAATGATTTTGGTTACTTCCTAGAACTTGATCATGAGGCCCTATTGCTGAAGATACTACATACTTGAATCACAGTACAAGAGAAATTAAGCTGGTTCTCATCTGGAAGATTCATTCCTGCTGCCTATCTTCCAGAGTGCTAAGACTTGCTATTCATGCTACCAGAGAAGAAAAACAATCGCCAACCTTATTTTGCTGTGAATGCTGTGACCTAAGATAATGATAAAAAAACATGGCTACTGATGCAACAGTGCATGGACTTAAAAGAAATACCGACCACTTTTAATTGGATTTAAGGCCACTGTACAGGTTGAAACTCCATACCTGGCACTGTTACCATAGCCAAGAACATGTAGACAGACAGATAGATCATGGTCTCTAGGTGAAAACCTATGGCTACTACAAGGGGCCTCAGTAGAAAGCACACTTTCAATGACATCCAGATAAATGTATCTGTCTCTACTCTCACCAAAGAAGCACTTTTTACCTTTTTTATGTTTTTTAAGATGGAGATTAACATAGAGATCCACAACTGTTCAAGGCGCCAGAGTCTGAATTGTTCGGTCCTAAATGGGCCACCACAATTACATGTCCTCTTCCCCATGCTCAAGAATTATTGCAGAGAAGGGAGATTGCAGGGACTAGAGACAATGAATAAACACAAGGAAGCAGTGTTTCCTTCACATAGCAGACAGTTGAAGCTATGAATTCATGATAGTTGAGACTGTGTCCACAAGACCTGTGTGAGATGGAACCAGACAAAACCCAAATACAGAGAGAAAAGATGGGCACAAACGATTAGCAATTTATACCTGCTGGGAGAGGAAGGGTTAGTTTTCATTAAGTGTAAGGACCAAGCTCCAGTGGAAGAACACAAACCAAAGAATAAATGGGCAGCAACAACTTTCATCCTGTGTTTTTTAGAAAGAAAGAAAACACAGGATGAAAGTTGGGTGGGAATGGAAAGGGGCAGATCTTGGAGGAGTGAAGAAAGGGAGTGAATATGATTGAAATATATTTTACAAGATTCTAAAAAATTAACAGGAATGAGAAAAAAATAATATGTATGGTCTTCCTCCTCGATCCTAACAAGGGAAGCTCAACCTCAGAGAGTCTGCAGTCCAGGCAAAGAAAGGGCAGATTCACAAAAAAGGGATATGACAAAGCTAAGAAAGCTTGGCTGCTGTGGTTTGGAACTGTTTCTCCTCCTTATGATGCCTGTGATAGCCTAGATGCCTAGATGCAGCAAAATTGAGAGATGGTGAACACTTAGAATATGAGGCTAGTGGAGGTGATTAGGTCAGGAGTGAACTGCCTACGGAAGGTACAAGTGCCTCCTGGTGACCCAGTAGATTTTCAGTTACAAAGTGAGCTCAGCTCTCTCCATTGGCTTTTATGATAAAGCTTTCCTCTAAGCAGATCCACTCTGAGCTCAGCAACTGGTCTGCTGTCACAGTTACTTTCCCCATTGTTGTGATGACGTAAATGAGAGAAAAGAAATTTAGAGAGGAAGCATTTCTGTGAGTCCATGGCTTAAGGGAGAGTAAATGACAGGGAAGGCATGGTGGCACGATTGGCAGATGTCTGGTCACATTGTTGTCTTCTGTCAGGAAGTACAAAGGGATGACTGCTGTTTTTATCTTATTGTCTCAAACCTCCACCACTATCCCTTTATCCAAGACTCAATCTCATGAGATGCTACCATCCCCCGGCCAGGACGGGTCTTTCGTCTTCAGTTAAAACCTTCTGGAGGTGTGCCTCCTACTTAAATTCAAATTTAAACAAAATTAAGATTAATCATGGCATCTAATATGCTAGAATGGAGATGGAGAATCCTTTTCATACACCAGCACCATGCTGCTGTAATTCATTTCTCTATGAAGTTTGCAGCCTTGGCCATTCTGTCACTTAGTGACAAAAGGTCACATAGTGAAAAATCATAGCCTGAACAATGGGTGTTTACCCCCAGAGAAGAGAAACTGGATCATATCAGGGATGTCAGGAATGTCACAAAGTAATTGGGGGAGGGGCTTTCAGGGGCCATGAGTAAGAACAGGTGATGGTTCTACTGAAACAGAGACCATGCACCTTTGTACCAACATCAGCCTCCTTCCTCTTACCACCTGGTGGCTTTAAGAAAGCAGTGAAGCTCCCACAGCCAATTACAATCAAAAAGGGGTTTGGGGGTTAATGAGTTTTGTTAGCATGTTACTTTAATTGCTGCCGTTATTTCTGTACATACGCCTAGAGGCTTGCAGCGAGTGCATTTTATTATTAATATTAAGCATTTTGTACAGCACTTTCTGTTTGCAAAGTGCTTTGCAGTCATTAATTAGTTATTCCTCCTGACACCCTGGTGAGGTGATCCAGCCTCCATTCACATCCCTGCTTGGTTGTGTGGAGGTTAAGTGACTTGGCCAAGGTCACCAGGCCATTCAGACAAAGGCTGGGATGAGAGAAGTCCCCAGTCTCCCTTCAGTTCAAGCTGCTGCCGCTGGAACCAGCAGCTTCCCTATTCAGAGCTCATAAATGTTACAGTAAATATATACATGAAATCAGAGGCAGCGAGAAAGACGGTTCTAAGGCCTTCTTACCAAGGCCTGGGTACAAGCCTGTCATGAACAGGAAGTAGAAATTGCTAAGAGAAGACCACATGGAGCTTCGGTAATAGCCTCTGCACATTCATGTCCAGCTTTAACGCGTCCTCCCGAGGACCCTAGCTGTCCTCCCGGGTTGCTCCTCTGAGTCCATTTCCTTGTGCATTCTGCTTTAACTCTGAAGACGTTTACTGCCCAAAAGCGCTCTAGATGTATAATAACACGCTGGCACCTGGAAGAGCACCGTGTCAATTTAATTTGAACCAATTTGACAAGTCCGATATACTTTCAGGACAGCAGCCCACCAAGAGACGACATCCAGCGCCTCTTGTTAGGTTCTTATCCTGCCATTTCTCTTGGAGGTAATTACCTTAGATCAAGAGACCGATTGTAAACGCGTTATGTTTTGCTGACAGCACAAAGCTGGGGAAAGCCAGGGACTCCAGTTCCACAGGCAAGGAAAATGCAACACGATGTGCAACCCTCTCTAAGCTGCTATGCAGCAAATGGAATTCAGTATTGACAAACGCACATTAATGCCATTGGCCCTGAGAGGGGTGGCCTGCAAAGTGCTGACCAGCAGAGGAAGCATTTGCCAGAAGTGTTGCTGGGCTATGCTATTGGGAAAATGGCAGGAGTCTGTCCCAAGAAACTCTGGGACTTGTCTTTTTATTTTAAAATAGCTTATCATCTTAAGAATCACAGGCCTTTCCTCACAGACATGCTAGCCCTCCAATCCTCTGCCAGTCTGAGGCATTTCTAAATCCCATCCCCCACCCCATAGGGATTAGTGATCAAAACTGACATCCTGCGAGGAAATAGAGATTTTTTTTTTCCTCTTTTGCTAAAAACAGGAGTACTCGATTTAAATCCCCTTATGGCAGATGTTTTTTTAAAAGCAAAACCTATTTTGCCTCAGCTTAAGCAGGACAAGCACAGCCTTGATTTACACTCATTACTCCAGAATTCTTTCTTTCAGACATGAGAGGGGATCATGACTGTTCAGTTCATAGCACTTTTCTCACCTCCATTTTGATGATATTTCCAGAAAAAAATAATGTCACAGAAGCAGATGGGCCACCTTCCTCCGCAACTCCCAAAGTTAGCTTTACCTTCCAGGAGAAGGAAACACCACCAGGCACAGCACATTCTTCACAACACTTACTTTGCTGGTATGTTTACTTGTTTAAATTGGTCTTTGCCTGTGCCAAAATGCATTCACACTAAGAACTCTTGCTGTGTGTGGACAGGCAGGTGGGGGTGAAGGCACACAGAGGGAGAAGGTTGACTAACAATCAGGAACAGTTCAGAGTTGCCTTGGGTTACAAAGGGAGAGCTTGTCTCAAAGCCATAGAGTGCTGAGAAGGGAGAAGGAAGGAGAGGAGGAGGGAGGAAGCCTGAGGATCTCTTAGAGCTAGAGATAGACCAGTGGGCAATCAAAGGTCATAAACGTTATTAGAAGGGCAGGGTTAGAAGAAGCCCCTAGGAACTCGAAAACAAAAAACTGAGAAAGTGTTTGTATACAAAGTGTGTTCACCCTCACAATCACATATTCACATGCAGGAGCACAAGCATATATGTCTGTGCCTGTATACGCATGTGGTACATACACACAAATACATGTATAAATATGCATAAAAGTTTTGCCTAAGGAAACTTCACCTGATCCAGAATTGCTTTTCAGTGCTCTTCAAATTCTTCCTACTTCCCCCAAAGTTCTAGAAGCATAGGCCTTTGATTTGGAGTATAAGGGGATCACAGGGTGAGTATCTCAGGACTGGCCTGTGCAACGTTTGTATTTTCAACAATTCACGATCTCATTACTGGATGTAGAGAACCTGAGCATAGTCAGGGGCCCTCTGAGACTTTTTGTCCTTATAGCATCCTCTCAAAGCTCACATTGCCAAGCTAGACTTATGAAGAAAAATCAGTCATGCTTCTTCTTGGGAAGTGCTTGCATATCCTCAGAGCCCCTGGAAGGTGGCACATTTTTCTGGTCTTTTCACTTTCTTCCCCAATACAGAGCACTGTAGATCTCCAAGCAAGTCTTTAGGAATTCACTGCCTCAGTGCCCAGATTCTTTTTGAGTGCCTTCTGTGTGCCACAGTGTCACTTGTTTGAGTAGTCCTATTGTACTAGTGTGGGAATCATATCTAACATTAATTAAATGTCTGTTGTTACTGTGTGTAATATGCTATGCTAAATGCATTGCTGTATTACTTCATAGAATCCCCGTAGCATCCCTGTGAAGAAGGTATATCTATTATCCTCATGTTTAACATGAATAACCTCAGGCTTAGAGAGGTTGCTAAGAATTTCAAGATTATATAGCTAATAATAGTCTGTGCTGGGGTTGAAGGAATCTCTGGCTGACTCCCAGGTTTCTGCTCTTAATCTCCACCTCCCTGTATGTGCGCAAGGAGATGACAAGAGGGAATACTTGCAGAAGTGTTCTTCCAGCTTAAATTGCTTTTAGCAGTGACAAAACATGGAGATAGGATGGGGGTAAAGATATGTGAATGACCAGAATAGATTGAGACAGTCCCCTGAAGCAATGGACATATGTTTGGCTCATAGGAAGATCATTTGGCATCATTCTTCTTTTGCAGATAATTATCAGCTTTAAAAGCACCACTCCTATCTTGACCCCTAAGGAAATGAAGCTTGTAGATAATACTATGTTTGCGGATGTGATGCTGGCAAGTGGAGAAATCAGAATGAATGTGCTATTCAATGAAATGATTTTAGTCAACTCAAATGATAAGAATGTATATAATCCAAGAAAACTTTCTTAGAATGTTTTAAGAGGCCCTATCATGGCTCATATAGATTTTCATTTCCATAGTCACTTTTAGTCTCTTGTTCTTGGTAGGTAGTTAAGAGTTAGTGTCAATAAAACATCACTGTGAATATACATTGAAAATTGATAATAATCATGTGTCAGTAGACATAAAATAAACACTGACAATAAGTAAAGCAAAAGATAACATTTTTCAAATTAGTTTGTATATCAAATAAATATGAAGCTTTGTTAATATGATTTGTAAGTATTCAAACTCATAGCTGTCTAGTAGAAGCCTCTTATTTGTCACAGTGGATAATCAGTTAGTGTATAGTTCAGAAAGGGCTTATGACTGATCCATAGTAAAGCAAGACCTCTGACTTCAACACGTTTGCAGTACGCTCCTAACTCATACATACCTCCTTCAAGAATTACATTTCTGTCACTAAACCAGCATAATCCATAATTACAATCTAAACAGTTGTTTTATACCCACACTTAAATGTAGTCCTCACCCTTCATCAAGGAAATTTCTGTTTGCAATAGAAAATTACAGAAAAGCACAACCAATCAAAATGTAGATTTGTGGAGCTAGTCATAATACATGTATCTACAACACAACCCCTGCACCTAAGACTCCAGAGTTACTGCAGAAGATGCTATTAAATTGTATCATCTGGAAATTATCAGAAGCTACAAATGTAAAGTCTCACCATTGTGGGTGCCCAATCAAGATCTAAACAAGCCCAACAGCCTGTTGGGATCATAGAATGGAGCTTGCCACTAGCTAACCTTAAAGGTCTGGAAGTCTATACAGACAGACAGGAAGTGACATAGCTGGGCCATAACAGGATATAAGCAGGGAGAAACAGGAAATTGCTCTCTTCTCTGCTGAAACTCTTAGGAGGTAAGGTGTGCTGTGGCTTGCTCCTTCTCTCTGATCTCTCAGCATTTCCCTCTGTATCTGACTTTGGCCTTTTATTATCTAGGCTACTTAAGAACTCCTTTTACAGGAAAGATCATAAGGCCCCAATCCACACCAAGAATTACAAACAACTATGGAATGCTGAGAGTGTGAGAAATAGTCTTTCCCAGGGAAGAGCACACCAATTGCTTATCCAACACCAAATGGTCATTTCTGAAAACATATAAATACAAAATAATAAAAACAGAGCAGGTTCTATTTATGTATTTAGGAATGCATGGATGTGGAGTGCAGACACATGCTAAACAACAATTAATGACATAAGAGGCCATGAGTTTGAAAGAAAGCAAGGAGGGAAGTATATGGGACCATTTGAAGGACAAAAAAGAGATAAATAATGTAATTACATTATAATCTCAAAAAATAAAAGAAATATTTTTTAAAAAAGTAATTACATTCCTTCAGTGCAAAGTTTTACTGTTATATCCAGGATCTTTTAAAATTCTGTGTCAATGGATTTCCACTCTACAAGGTTCATATTAAGATATACTAGTGACTAAATTCATTAAGATTTAGTCTCAGTAATTGAATATATAGCACTTACCTCTGGCTGTCAAGGTATGAGGGCTATAAGACATTATCATAGACCATCAGTGTAGAAAATACAACTTTGAAATTTCAAAATCTAATTTCATTATGCATGTATGAACTAAGCATCTGCAAAGTATTGAACACAATTCCTGGTGCTGAGGAATATAGGAGAAAATTAGAACATTTTTGGTAAGGTAAGGCCGAGGCCATCTAACCAGTGTCAAAGACTGCCCAGGATCCCTTATCCTCTGGAGCTGGAGGACTGCAGCATCCATGTTTTAAATGTGGTCAAGAGGGGTAGTAGCCCCGAGCTTGTCCTAATCCCCATAGACTATTCAGACCCCTGCCCATTTACTTTCTCTTTGCTCTCTTTCTGCTCTTACTGTTCTTTCTGCTCTCCTCTTTCTGTTCCTGTCTCCCTCTTCTCTTCTGTTCTATCTCTGTCTCTATGTTTCTTTACTTCCTTTCTCTTCCCTTCTGCCTCCTTCCCCCTTCTAATAAAACTTCTCACTCAAGCTTTGTCTGCCTGGCATGTTTGTCCCCTGCCTCGGGCCCCCTTACCTGTCATGGAGTCTGCCATGGTCCCTGACCCAAGACCCCTTCCATATTTATCCTATCATTGAAGCAAAAGAACAACATTTTGGTGCCAAGGCAAGGTCATCTAATAGTAAAGAAGGTGTATTCCTGAACCAAGACATAAAGAAGAATGAGAAACTCAAAACCATACTAGTATGTGCTGTAATCATCCAGCCTAAGCCACTGAAGAAGTGGAAGAAATGTTGGGAACAGTCCGGACCTAAGCCACTGTTGTAAAGTGTGGCATTCATATAGGGATGCATATCTATCTGGATTTTGCTAAAGGGAGAAGCCATAGGCAAAGGAAGATGTGACCCTCACTGAAAAAGGAGGCCCATGGCCCAAGAATGGTGAAACTGGAAGAGAAGCTTGCTGCATTAGATAGATGGTCACGCATCCACCTCCATATGCAGATCAGTGATTACATCAAGATATGTTTTCCTGTTCACAGGAGGAAAAATGAGCTCCATTTGCAACTCAGAGGGACTGGTCAGAGCCTCCTACAGATTCTCATTGAAATATATCCCATCAAGAGGACATTTAAGACCACAGAGAGGGGTGCAAATGGCCAATAGAAGGACTGACTAAAATGAGAGGCACAAAATAATTTCCCAGATTGCCAATGACTATTAAAATAGGCCATGAGGGTCCTTGGTTATTACTTTAACAATTAGTTAATTTTAACAGCAGGGAAGCCATTAGCTGACCAGCTCACTCTTCTCCCCAGCATATCCTACCCAATGAACTGTGATTGGGGCAATAAAAATAAGATTGTGTCCAGACAATAAAATATTTAGACTTTTAATATGTTAGCGGAAATGGACTTCATTTAAAGTAGCAGGGCATCATCCTTTGCCTTATTTATTTTTCCAAGGCATTGGTGAATTTTGTTTCCAGAAAGAAAGACAAGATATGTGTAACATTAGTGCATGAATACCAAATTGACATAATTTACAAAGAATATTGGAATTAATGGTGTAAATATAATTTTATACATGAAACATTTCTATGGGTAATGTCTTTACCAGTAAATACCACTCAAATATAAATAAACCACAAATTTAAACTTAATCTACAGAATACATGTGAATAATTTAAACACTGTATATGCAAGTTAGTGTAAATATGATAAAACCCCTGAAAATTAAAATGAGCATGCAAAACATTCTGCCTCAATAAGGCTAACATTCATATTACTGTTATCTTTCAATAGAGGTTTGTCTATGCCAAGTGATAAGTGCAATGTACACTCAGATTTGCACTATGATGAGCACTTAGAATTCTACTTTCTTGAAATCCTCTTGGCTATATACATGTAATACAACCTTGCACCTGACTCTCTCTTTCTCTCCACACATACTCTCTACACTGGAAAGCCTTTTGCTTGTTGGAAACCTACTTTCCCACAACCTTTTCTATACAAATGCAGAAAGTTGTCATGTCAGTCTTGAAATATTGAATCCCTCACTCAAAAGAGCACAGGGTTTCTCATGCTATCTTCAAGAGTCAGCATGTTCCCTGTTTCTAGGCCCAGTGATCATTGAGGAAGAAAAATCAGAAACTGTTGGGGCAGGAGGATGGAGATGAGTATTACCAAGTCTGTCTTCTAGATATGACATGGTTGTCACAACCATCAACACCTAACAGCTGTGACTTGTATAAGATAGAGCTTGCTAACAGAAGGATAAACTACTCCAAGAGAAGTTGCAAGCAATTAATGGTTGCTAGGAAGTGAGAACTTATTTTCTTTAATGATTATTTACTACTAAGTGACCTGTGCTTCAGACGTACAAACCTGCAACACACACACACACACACACACACACACACACACACACACACGACCACACACACACACAATTACAAACCCATATGTGTGCAGAGGCAGACACCCACAGCTGAACACTGAGCCTAATTCCTGGAATCCAGTTACAGAGAGGAAGAAGAGATGAGCAAAGTGGTCAAGAACAGGCTGGAGAAACCCACAAGAAACAGCTGACCTAAACAATGGGGAGCTAATAGACCTCAGACTGATAGCTGGGAAACCAGCATAGGACTGACCTACCCAGATCTCCTGTATGTGGGTCTCAGTTAGGAGGCCTGTGCAGTCTATGGGACCTCTGGCAGTGGAACCAGGATGTATCCCTAGTGCACGAATGACTTCAGGAACCTATTTCCCATGGAGGGATAATCCCTTAGCCTAGAGACACAGGGGAGGGCCTAGGTCCAACCCCAATGACTTGACAGGTTTTAATGATCCCTCCTGGAAGGCCTCACCTTCCCTGGGGAATGGATGGGGAATATGATAGAGGGAGTGGCGGGGGGGAGGATGGGAGTGAGAGGGAACTGGGATCAATGTGTAAAATAAGAAAAAAACCTAAATAATAATAAAAATTAACCCCTATATGTATCCAAGCAACCCTAAGAAAATGGAGTGGGTCATTAAAAACATGGCATGAAAGCAGGGGCCTAGGTGGGAAGAAGAAAGGGGTTATCAGAGGCTTTCCAGTGATGCCAACAGCTGAGAGATCTTTGGAGGATTTTATTGCTTGGAGGGAAAGGATAAAAGACCTCGTATCTGACAAAGAACTCAATAGTGGAGAGCTTAGCAACCACACTTGCTCACTTTACCAGGTCAAAAAGGACTCGACATGACAGGTGACTCCAGTACAGCACAAGGGCTGGTCTTACTACACCTTCCAAAAGCTTCAATGTGACTGGAGGTTTTGCATTGACCACCTGGCATGGCATCATTGTTGATGTGATAGTCAGCTCTCAGTTGCTTTCCCAGCATTACATCATCAACACTGAACTTGAAATTCACTAACATTCCTTATTTGTCTGAAAGGGGACAGGAAAGGAAGAAGGATAATTTACATTTCCTGATTCAAAGCCAGGGTCTATTCATCATCGCCTGCACATTGCTTATAAAGATGATAAATGAATGTATAGTAACTGAACCCTAAAACAAAATAATGTGTTTTTCTTAAAGCTTCGCAGGGCTGCATTTCCGTTGTAATTAGTTTACCTTTTTTTAAAATCAAATTCTGTTAAACAGCAGTCAAAATAAAAGCTGATATTCAGGATGCTAAAACCATCCCCCCCCAAACAGAAAATAAGGATATTTTTTTTCAGATGTAATGATGCAAAAATATATCACGGTAATTGCATAATGCTCAAAACAGCAAGAATACTACCAAGTCTTACTGACTTGCTATTTCATGTCTGGAAGTTTGAATTAAGAATGTCTTTAAGTTTCTTTACTTCTATGCTGCCCACTGAGGGGGAAAAAATAAAATATTCACGTTACCACTGTATTTTCAATATTTCACCCTAAGTTAGTCTGCTGGTTAGAGACTATTTAAGAGAGAGAGGGTGACTGCATGCATGTATGTGCATTATGCGTGTGCAGTGCCTACACAGATTCAAAGAGAGCATTGTATTCCATAACACTGGTGTTGTGGGTGTCAGTTAGCCACTACAAAGATGTTCAGAACTGAAGCCATGTCTTCCACAAGAGCAGTCAGTACTCTTCATTAATGAGCATATCAATTCTTACTATCTCATAATCTTATCAGATTTCTAATATTTTCAGTGTATACACCTGTTAAGAATTTGCTTATCCCTTTCACTGTTTTAAATACTGCATCCATGGTATGTTTGTTACATTCATATTGCTATGATAAAACAGTATGGCCTAGAACAATTTATAGATAAAGGAAAGTTGATTTTGCTTAAGGTTCCAGGAGAAAAAAGTCCAATAACAACAGGGAAGGTATGGCAGCAGGAGGTCTGAGCAGGATGCTGATAGAGTATATCTTCAGGTGCAACCACAGGCAGAGAATTAACAGGAAGTAAGGTGAAGTTATACACCCTCAAACCCCAGCCTAAGTGACACCTTTCCTCTTCCAAGTTTTCACCACCTGAGAATACCACAACCTCCCCCAAACAGCACAGCCAACTACAATAAAGCATTCTGATAAATGGACTGATTGGGGTGTATTTATTTTCAAACATTTGGGAAGTTCCTACCAAATGCCAAATGCCAAACATTAATCTGCATTTGAACCCATGCTTCCTTCTCATTCACTGCTATGAAAAGACACACAAGAGCCAAATTATGCCGCAAGTGCTCGTGGTATCTTTGAGCATTGCACCCAAAACATGAATACCCTATGTAGGACCAATAGCCATTATTGCCAGCCTAGTGTGCTACATGGAAGACCCAAGGTACTTTTTTTTTTCTCTGTCCAACTACATGGACCACAGAGATGTTGTAATGTTACCCAGTCAGTGGCATGGCTTCCTTTTTGTCTCAATTCTCCAAAAGATTATGAGTACTCTTTTTTTATTTGTCATAAAATCATCATTGGCAAATGTGCAGTATATAGTTGAATAATGATTAGTCAATGTATGTTTAGCCAGAAATCAAAGTAAGCTGTGTGACACATTTTATCATATCTCTTTCACAGTTAAAATCATCATTGACAAGACAAACATTAAAATCCTTAGCAGGAGATAAAAGTCCTCCCCAGTCCAATCTGAGCCAATAGTTTCTGTTCTTTTACCACCTTCATCCAGTACTGTGGACTGGATTGAGTCCCCCACCTAAATGACATTATAAAATAAAAGTCTGGTTTGATACAAAGCCATGCGATAAAGCAGAAGTTCTGGATAGAAGTAGTACCTTTATATAAAAATACCAGACTTGCCTCCCTGCCCTCTCTTCTCTCCTCTCTCTCACTGCCCATCCTCACATTTTGTTATCCTTTCACCCACACCCACGCACTTACACTGAGGGAACCCTATAGAAATATAGAGTAAAATGGATTTACACGCCTGTACAACAAAAGGATTAAAGGTTTTACACTGATAGTAGACTTCACAGCCTCTAGTATTTTAAGAAAAAACAATAAAAACAACAAGCCAAACAACAAAAGCCAAACCAACTGACAAAACAAACAAAAGAATCCTATTCTTTAAGAAAAAAAAGTCTGCCAGTGTTTTGTTGCCACATCTAAAGTAAATTAAGACAGTATATGCATTAATGAAGTTTTTTTCAGGAAATCAAAACTACCAATTAAGGCAGAGAAGACAAAAGAGGAGAGCGGAGAGAGAGAGAGAGAGAGAGAGAGAGAGAGAGAGAGAGAGAGAGAGAGAGAGAGAGAGAGAGAGAGAGAGAGAGGAGGCACTTGGAAAGTCCTAAGATAAATTTTGCAACTTGAGGAAAGAACTCAAAGCCCATAGGCTTTAATCCCACGGTGAGAACACACTGATATAAACAGTAACATACTCGTTACAGGGGCAGAGTGAAACAAATGCTCCCTTACAAGGCATCTTTGCTATATTCAGACACTTAACAGATTGTATAAGGCCCACCCCCACAGCAAATGGACATTGGTTTTCTTCACTCTACAGACTCAAATGTTAGTTCACCCATAAGTACTCTTATGGATACCAAAAGCATAACACATCACCAAATATCTGGGCACCCCTTGGCCCAGTCAAATTGGCATATAATGCTAACTCTCAAAGACATCTTATGCTCTTACTTTACCCTCGGTGCCTCCCTGCACTGTCTTCATTCACATAGAATATGACCCATCTCTAAAGATCAATCCATAAGTCTCTGGAACATTTTCCAATTTACTCAGAATTGTTATTTTCTTATAATTGCCCTTTAAACAGCAGATGAAAACCCTCCATTAAGTAGCATTTTAATCTTTGCTTATATAGATCACTTGTTTTTCATTGGACTAAAGTTCTTCTCAAAATACCATTTAAAATATTTTCAACTCAGAACTCTGTGCAAAGCCAGATTTCAGGACATATCTGATCTGATGATGTAAATCATGCTTATGTGAAAAAGAAATCAATGATAGGAAAAAAAAAACAGGAGTTTGAGTCTGCAACAGCCATCATAAGTCCTAGTTAAGAGGATAGATCCAGGACCCCTGATGGCAGAGCATAAGGGAACCTCCTGTTCCTTGCTTACAGAGTACTCCATCCACTGTGCAGAATTAGCCTGTCGCCCTTCTGTTCTCATTTCCCTCAATTTTGTCAGGTAATGGATAGACTCCCCTCAGAGATCTATGTGGGAGTCCTCAACTATCTGAGCTCCAAGACCTAAGGAATACATTTTACCTAAATACCTCTATGTGTAAGAATAAGAAATGCAGAAGAGAGCCTAGAAGGGGATCCTGTGCCTACTATGCCATTCTCAGATAACATCAAGCACAACTTCCACTGCGGCCAAATGGAAGGTCTTTGTGGATAACTGCGGAACATCAAGGATAAGGAAGATGAAGTCTGAGGAAATAGACACAGAAATTCCCTCTGTCTTGCCAAGTGGAAATTTAGGCACGAGTGTGATGTCACAAGAGAAGTCTTTTATGAACACTAGAAGTCTAGGATACAGAAATACAAGTAAAGTGAAGTTACATATTTCCTGGCAGAGTATGAACAAATTTCAATTTACCCCCATTGTTTACCCATGAAAGAATGAAGAAATTATTTCACAGAAGTCCAACTTGCTAAATGTGGTGATTTGAATTAGTATGGCCTCCATGTGTTTGAAGGCATATTCCCCAGTTAGTAGAACTCCTTGACAAGGACTGGCAGATGTTGCTTCATCAGAGCAAATATATTGGAGGTATTAAAGTCACATACCACTTCCAGTTAGCTCTCCTCTCTCTCTCTCTCTCTCTCTCTCTCTCTCTCTCTCTCTCTCTCTCTCTCTCTCTCTGCTTTGTTCTATGGATAAGCTAAAAGCTCTCAGCTACTACTCCAGCACCACACCTGTCTATCTGCTGCCATTCTCATGGGTTATAATCCTTGGAAACTGCAAGTAAACCTCCTTGTGTAAGTTGTCTTGGTCATGGTATCTCTCTATAGCAATACAAAGTAAGTTTGAATGGGTGGAAGTTTCCTTACAGCATCATGGATGACTCAGAAACAGCTGCATCCAACATAGCACAGATGGAAACCTCATAGAAGAAACATCATGGAGTCTAACTTCTAGCTAACTTTCACCTCCCTTGATCATATGCAATTGGGAGGGGCAGGAAATAGTGGTGGTTACAATGTCTGGTACATGGTTTTCTTTCCCCTCTACTATAGGATGTTAGTGGTTTCATTACTGTCCCTATAGATCTGTTACTGAATTTTCCTACTGATCTTACTGCCATAGCTACAGGACCAAACATTCTGCAGTCGACACAGAAACTTTTTCTGTATGATGGCCAGTAATCATGTCAGGACAGGGTACAATTGCCTTACCTCAATAAATGTGAGTCGGAGTTGGGTCCAAACAATGCCTTTGACACAACTCTTTGACAAATTGGAGGGTGAGTCACTGAACAGTAGATGGAATGGAGTAGCTCTCAATGGGGATCTCCCATTGTGTTCTGTTGTCTCTGTGTTTCGCTTGATGGTCATGTTGGCACAGAAATGCCAGTTCCCCTAAATTGTAAACCTATGCCACTACATGGCAACAAATAGAGAAGATTAGTTTTGACACGACCTCCTGTTTGTTAACTTATCACAGATCACCAGACCTTCATTCAGTAGGCATGTACCTGCTTTCTTTTTTTCATAAATGAGAACTTGTCACATTTTTCTGAGTAGGAAATTTGTGTCCAACTATTTTTCTGTGATTCTTCTGAATACCTCTATACAAAGTGGCTACATGACCATAGTAATAATATCCATTCTAATTGATGGCAACACTTTGTTTCAGGTAACTATAGGCTTAGAGTAAAGGCATTTTACCCCACACATACATACACCTCAATGCAGATATGTGTATTGGGAAACAGAGGAAGAAGTTTTCAATAGCACCTGTAAAAACTATTGAGTTTATAACTATGTACATTCTCAAGCACAAATTCACACAGAATGAAACTCATATTGCCAGAGAATGGGGTTGTTTTTGCCAGTTCATCATGAAGATGCTGCTAAATTGGTCAGTTCCATTTCTGTGTAGAATGCTGGAATCTGGTGGTACTGGCCCTGCCAATCTTTGTGCTTTGAAGTTACTTCAGTTCTCTAGGTCAGCAGATCTCTGGGAAACTCTCAGCACCCAGTGCACCTGAACATATAGTCAATAATCCAACTGCTGGATTTTAACCAGCTGAAAAATAAGAGTTATCTGCAAATGAGTGTTCATTAGACCCAAAGGGATTAGCTTCTTCTTTAGGACTAAGTGGCTTGCAAAAGTAGCTTGGATGTTAGAGAAGTCTTGTTTGAGAGAAAAAGAAGAAGAATGAAAAGAACACTAAGAAGAGCATAAATCCGTGTTGTCTGTTTTCATATACAGTCCGAGGATTCTAACTCCAGCAGTTAACAACATTCAGCTCTGTATTCTGGTAACACCTGTTTAACCACTCTCCAAATCCTGCCCTGAGTGCATGAAAGTCCATCATCATACTCTGTGTGTATATTCAAGGAATTCTGAGACTTTCTCAAGGGATGGTCACAAACTTGTGCCCCCTTTGCCTTTAAGCCTCAGCCTTTCCTCTCCTTCTGAGGACATCACCCTATTCTTTTCTATTGTTACCTGTGTTCAAGAGTATTACTTGTGGGAAGTATTATGTCCATAGCATCCCTATACGATAACAATAAAATAATTACTATGTCTATTTTCTTATTAGTAAAAGTGGAAGCAGAAGTGTTATATATTTCTTCCAGAGCAAGCAAGTGAAATAGCAACCAAATGTTAAATAAAAAAGACCAGGTAAGTAGACCAAAACCTTGCTGTAGTTTCAGAGCAGGAGCACCCCCATCTCCTGTCCTTCTTTTCCCCACCTACCTAAGCATTGCTCTAGCTGTGAAGCATAAATAATGACCATGTCTGTTCTCAGAAGCTACACAAAACCTCCTGAAAGCAACTTGCTAACTCCTTGACTTACCAAAGGAACATTTTCAACCTGTGATGAATGGTCTCTTATATGGTCAAGACATCTTGTCGCTGAGCCTGAGCTGATAGTGAAAGGGGATAAAATTCCTTACTGCTACCAATTCCATGCAGTTGGCTCTGTGGTTTGGTTTTGTTTGCTTTGTGGGAGTGTCCTTATGAAGGCAGACAAGTGCTCCACAAAGTGAGCCACACCCAGCTCTAATATTAAGCTTGGCTCCAGGAAGAGAACAGTTTGTAGAACCTGCCAACAAACTACTGACCATCCATCCTGGTCAACTCTAATTCTGCATCTGACTACTTTAGGTGTCACAAGAAGAAATATACAGTGTGTAAGGAAATACCTTTCCCAAATTCTATTTAAGAGATATCAAGATGCTTTAGGGTCAAATAGGATAGGATGGGGGATGGCATTTGCAAATGAGAAATAGATTTTACCTCATGTTACCAACCCAGCTCTGGTGCCTCTGTGGAATCATCAGTGGCACGCCTGTAACTCTGAATTTCATATAACAGACAAAAGTCTTCCTGAACTCAATAGGAAAATGATTAAAGGTCCAGACTCAAGGGGACTAACATAATTATCATAACAGATTTAACAGATTGCCTATACATCTTGGTATGTGTAAAGAGGCCACAGTTGAGAGAATTGGAATCAGAGGGAGGGAGGAAACTCTCTAAGATGCTCTGTGTGCTATATGACCTAACTTAGTTGTCTAATTTGGAATTATAGGGACATATAACCTGAGAAAGCATCTAATATTTAGCAGAAATTCTGTGCCTGGGAAGCTACAGAACAGACTAAATCTACAAGAACTTTTTATTGCTGTAAACTATTCCATCATTGGAATGCACTGCTGATTTATCCACTAATTGCTGCACACTTGAAAATGTCACTCGCTATTAATAAAAGAACACAGATGCGCCAAAGATGTGGACACATCCAAAAATATTAAGACAAGAAGAAGAGCCAGACACTCATAATTCCTGGGCTCAGGCTGCAGTTGCAGTGAGGGCTGATGCCGACAATACAAGAGAGCTTTGAAAGGTGAAAGAAATGTTTGGTACTGTCAGAAAAATGTCAGTTTTGTGATAACACACATTTACTAAAACCCATGAAACAGTGAACTCACAATGGGTGAATTTTAAGACACAATTGTATACTATATGTTCCTCCAATGAGGAGTATGTCTCCAGTGGTGAATATCCAAAATACAGAGAAGTTTAGGGAGCTATGTTTGCATCATTAAATTGGACTTGAAATTCATAGAGTGGAAATATCTAACAAGGCATTTCTCAGGTTATATCTCTGTCATTAAATTATATATGAGTTCCTTTAAATACAGTTAAATTTAGCTGTGTGTGCATGTACCCAAACACACACGCACACGCACACACACACACACACACACACACACACACACACACATAAAACCAAACCTACCCCAAACATCAAAATCCAAAATAAATTTTAATAGACGTCAACTGAAACCAGAATAGCTAAAGAAGAATTAAGGATCAGGTAAGAAAACAGAAAAGAACAAAGATAAAATTGAAAGAGCCATTATAAACCCATTACCTTATATTCTAATAAAAAAGAAAACAATAATATATAAAGAAGGAAGAAGAGATGGCAGTTTGCAGACTGCAAACGTGATTGGGAATTCTTTCTTGGAAAGTGACACCACGGGGCCCATTGAAATTAAACACAGCTCAGCACTTGAAAACTGCTAGTATGGACTTAAGCTCACTTGACAGCAAAGCCAAACTAAACACCATTAAGCTAGTTACATGGAGTGAATTTTGAAAATTTCACTTCAAAAATTGTATTGCTTATTCATAGATGTCTGCCTATATGACATCAGCATTTTTAGATAAAAGATTGTGGGTCAATATCCCATTGTAGAAATGTGGTGTCCTCCAAAGCTTTGAAGGAGACTGCTTTGGCTGCACAAGGAACTGAGAAGTGGATTGTGTGATCATTCTCAGAGAGTCACACACACACACACACACACACACACATGTATGCACAAACATACATATGCACAAAATAATTATTGTTTTTATTTGTGTTTCTGTGTGGTATAGGTATACACATGTATGAAGGCCAAAGATCAAAGCCAGATGTCTTTTTTCGTCTCACCATTAAATAAATGTATTTTCTTGAGCTTATAGTTCACCAATTTAGTTATCCTGGCACATGTGTGCTGGAGACCAGAACTCAGGTCCTCATGCTGACATGGCAGGCACTCTATCAAGAAAGCTGACTTGTCAATCAATTCTTTAAATGGTGGGTGAACATTGGATTAGCATATTTCATGGTGAAAACGAAAAGGGAAGATGAGGATAGAACAGACGTGATGAATGGACCCATGGTGATACAGGGACACAGAATGAACATGCCAGACTTAATATTATCTTGTAAAGAGTCATGTTTTGATCCTAAATACCCAAGAATGATGGTGTCAGGTGGAGAGGTAAGGCACATTTGGGTTTACAATCATGACTTTGCTTGTCAGTTATGACTAAACCTAAATGCAATATTTGATCAAATCTGCCTATTGCCTGTGGCTCCTAAGGCATGCTCAGTCTGTTCCATGATAGGTAGGGTCCAACACTTTGCCTACTGCAAACAAAGTGTCTGCTCTGCTCTCTGTCATCACTATTATTTCCAGGAAATAGATCAGATTGGGAAAAAAAAAAGACAGAGAAGATGAGTCAGACAGAAAAGAGGAAATTTAAACAATAAGAGATTAATATACCTGATACAAAGAGATTAATATACCTGCACTAAACATGTACACATGTATATAAATATATATATGTGTACACACTGTAGGGTTCACATTGTACATATAAAATTTATACGTTTGTCATACAATATATAAGCAGATACATATCAGATATCAGACTATGCTATACGTTATATGTATAACTATGCTATACGTTAAGAATTATATTTTTATTTTGGAAACTGCTGTTTTAGATGTTGCTCAAAGAAAGCAAGTACACTCACAAGAACCTTCCATATCTTTGAAAAATGAACATAACATTTTGCAGAAGAAAAATTACTAAAGTGGCAGTAAGTTTTGATATTCAGGATTCTGCGCTGGCCTGTCCTCAGCTGAAGCCACTAAGAGAATACCACCTGTGCACCTGTGCATATTCACAATGTTCCCTTTTTTTTTTGTTTGTTTGTTTTTTGTTTTTTGTTTGTTTGCTTTCGAGACAGTTTTTTTTCTGTTTTGCTTTGGAGCCTGTCCTGGAACTAGTTCTGTAGACCAGGCTGGCCTCTTTATTTCTCTCTCTCTCTCTCTCTCTCTCTCTCTCTCTCTCTCTCTCTCTCTCTCTCTCTCTCTCTCTGTGTGTGTGTTTGTGTGTGTGTGTGTGTGTGTGTGTGTATGTATAGAGAGAGAGCCCTCCCTCTCCCACTTTCCTCTCTCTCCCCCTCTTTCTTTCTTTCTCTTCTCTCCTGCTGGCCCTGTCGCTGGAGGCCAATCTCCCCTCTTCCCTTTCCCCCTTTATGATCCCTTTCCCTAATTAACAAAACCCTCTGCTTGAACCTTGTCAAGTGGCTTCTTTCTCTTGTGCATCACTTTTCTTAAATTATAACAGTAAGAAATCATGAAAACAATTCAGCATATTATAGTTCAACACATGCTTTACAATGATCAGCAGAATGTTCTGATAACTAAATAATTTACAAGTTACAAACAATGTAATTACCCAGTCTGGATTAGTGATAGCATATAAAATTTTCAGAAAGTCCACATTTCATTGGTTACTAAATGAATATTTGCCAATTTTGAAATTATGACAATAAACCCTCAATAAAGTTAAAAACCATCTAAAATTCCCATACACACATGATTTTACATATTCATAATATTCTACACACACACACACACACACACACACACACACACATATATATATATATATATATATATATATATATATATATGGATCAACTTATCAAAAATGTGTATTTCTCAACATAGCAGATGACAGGAAAACAATGAATAGACTCCAAATAGACTCCATTTGTCCCTTTGCCTTTCATAAACACAACAGCATAACTGGTCACCAACATTCCAAAGTCAACACTATCCCCACACATCTGTTCAAAGGAGCCTCACTCTTTCCTACAGCTATGATAGGTGATCTTGTATTAGAGCAGCTATTTTTTTTCCAAAAAGAAAATGGAAAGGCTGGATGAAATGTGAAAAAATAACATCTACGGTATATACTGAGAACATCTGCGGCATGCAAGACATTATAGACCAAGATATCAGCCTGGAGGAGAGAGCTCAGGAACCTGCCAGATCTTGACTATCTATGTGTGAGAATGCAAAGATTAAATTGCAGTGTATCTACAGCAGACACTGAAGTTCTAGGGATAATACAAAAGCACAGAGATTACAAGGCTGGGTTTAGACCATTGAGATCTTTGACAAACATGGTGGATGGAATGAGGCTGGTATTCTGTACTTGGGAATGGGTTAGCAGAAAAGACCCATGAAGTACAACAGAGCTCCTGGCAGACCCGGGGCTCTGTGAATTGGAGTTCCCAACTTCTCTGGGAACAGATTCCTGATAATGACCCCAGGATCTCAGTAGCATATCCTGAATAGCTACAATTTTGTGTGAGAAAGCAGCTAGAGAAGATTCAGACTTAGAAAATTTTAAGATACAAATTTGAGCAGGATCAATTGATAACTGAATTGTAGTAATTTGTAATCTTTTATTGCCTGCCCATGCAGGGAAGGGCCTAGGTCCTGCCCCAAATGATGTGACAGACTTTGATGATCCCCCATGAGAGGCCTCACCCTCCCTGTGGAGTGTAGGCAGGGTGGGATGGGGGTATGATGGAAGGAAAGGGAGATCTGGAGGGAGAGGGAACTGGGATTGGTATGTAAAAGAAGATTGTTTTAATTTAAATAAAAATTAATTAAAGAAGAAAACCAGTAAAACAAGCACTGACATGGACTACACAGAGGCTGGGCAGTAACTCTACAATGCCCTTGAAGTTTCTGAAGAAAACTCCTGGCAATATAAAACTCTGTGCTGAGTGAAAACGTCCTTCAAAAGGGGAAAGTTTAAAGAAGATGATTGCAAATTCCACAAAGGCTGAAATGAGTGCTGATGAACACTTGTACCAATGGATTAATTGGAGAGTTCTAGAACAGGAAGGAGTGTGTAAAAGAATGCTAAAGATCACAGAGGGAAAACGTAAAAATCTGTGTTTGCACAAAGGAGATTCTCCCTTGCTCCATCTAATACCCTAAGTGATATGCAGACTTGGGGTGGTTTCTAGGCTTCTCACTGCCCTCAGAACTATTGCTGAACTACAACTGCAAACATTATCCAGAAACAGTAAAGCTCAAGCAATGGCAAATCAAAACTAGCATATGTTGTAGACTATATACTTCATAAACACACTTTCTGCATAAGTAAATTTTGTGTTAAGCCATGCTCACAGCTGCTGTAGGGTGGGTGATCACCTGAAACATTCTCTCTCTCTCTCTCTCTCTCTCTCTCTATATATATATATATATATATATATATATATATATATGCTTATTTTACATATCAATCCCAGTTCCCTCTCCCTCCCATTCTCTCATGCCCCCTACTGAGCCCCCATCACATCCCCCATCCACTATGGAGCATGAGACCTTCCAAGAGGGATCATCAAATATCTGTCAAGTCATTTGGAGCAGGACATAGGCCCTTCCTCATGTCTCTAGACTAAGGGATATCCCTCCATGGGGAATGGGCTCCCAACGTCTGTTTGTGCACAAGGGATACATCCTGGAGAGGTCCCATAGACTTCCAAGACCTCCTAACTGAGACCTACCACATTCAGGCGTTCTGGGTTGGTCCTATACTGGTTTCCCAGCTATCAGTCTAGGGTCCATGAGCTCCCCCTTGTTCAGGTCAGTAGTTTCTATGAGTTTCTCCAGCCTGGACTTGACCTCTTTCCTCATCACTCCTCCCTGTCTGCAACTGGATTTCAAGATTTTGGCTCAGTGCAGGTGTCTGCTTCTGTTTCCATCAGCTACTAGATGAAGGCTCTAGGATGACATATAAGATAGTCATCAATCTCATTATCAGGGAAGGGCATTTATGGTAGTCTCTCTACTATTGCTTAGATTGTTACTTGGGATGATCCTTGTAGATCTCTGGGTATTTCCCTAGTGCAGATTTCTTTTTACACCTATAATGGCTTTCTCTATTATGGTATTTCTTTTCTTGCTCTATTCTATTCTTTCCCTAAGTCAATCTTTCTGATCTGTCATGTCCACCTCTCCTCTCCTCTTCCCCCTAACTCCCTCTCCCCTCTGCCCATGCTCCCAATTTGCTTGGGAAATCTTGTCCCTTTCCCCTTTTTCAGGGGGCCATGTATGTCTCTCTTAGGGTCCTCTCTGTTTCTTAGCTTCTCTAGCAGTGTGAATTATAGGCTGAGCGCTCTATCTTTTAAATGCACTAACGTCCAATCTTAGAATCCCACAGCATTCTAGTATCTTACTTGAGTCTCACCCTATTGGTATGGTTTGCATCTTAACCATCTCTTGTGATTAAATGTTACTAACATCAATTTACTCTATTTTTAAATCAAAATTTAAAAAATTCAGTTCATTTTAAAATTTGCATAATACTTAATTTTTGTTGATATTCACTCTCTCCTTTCCTTCCCTTACACCACTAGACTGCCCCTCTCTTTCTTTAGTAGGGTCCTTTTGCACTGTACTGACACACTATATTATTATCTTCTTTAATCATAATTCTCATTCTTATCTCTGCAGCTCCCTTTTCAGTTTCATAACTATATACATATACACATACATAAAAATTAAAATCTAGAAATTGTTAAAAAAATTCTTAATGCTTTTCTTTGTAGGTCTGGATAATTTTTGCTCAAAACAATGGTCTGTTTTGGTTACATACACTTTCCCAGAAATATTATTATTATATTTGTTTTACAAAGGAATAAAATTCCATTTTGCATGTGCCATAGTATATTTATCCATTTACCTGTTGATGAGCATTGAGACTATTTGTATCTCAACTATTGTGAATACCAGATCAATGAACATGGGTGTGAAAATACCTTTGAAGTATGTTAATAAGGAGTTTCTTATTTTTTATGTATATTAGTGGTTTACTGACATGTATGTATATAGACTTCTTGGATGCCTAGAGACTACAGAGATCAGAAGAAGATGTCATATCCCCTGAAACTGGAGTTGTAGGTTATTGTTAGATTCCATATTGGTGCTGGGACTAAAACTCAGATCCTGTGGAAGAATAGCCAGTGATCTAACCTGTTCATCCATCTCTCTGGCTCTGACTTAGAGTATTTTTTATAACGTGATCAGGAACAACATGACTGGGCCATATAGTAGCTCTATTCTTATTTTTATTTATTTATTTCCACAGTAGTAAAACCATTCACTCCCATGATTTTGTGTTCCTCTTTCTTCACACTCTCACCAGCATATATTGAAGTTGTTTTCTTACTTTTTTGCTTTTCTGAAAGGTGAGATGAGTTAAATATACTTTTGGTTTTCATTTCTCTGGTGGTTAAATCTATTAGACTGTTTTTAAAAATATTTACTCTCAATTTAATACAAATTTATTTAAGTATTGAATTGTTCCTACCTCCTTGTTGGAGAAAAGGTATTTCCCACGGCTTGAATAGCGGAGTTTCTTCAGTCTTCAGGGCTGTGTGTCACAGTTTTCACAGTGCTCTTAGTCTAAGGCATGCACTTCTCTAATAGAGTCTGTTCCAGCTGATAATTTATTATACAGAGAGCAACTTCTAGTTATTGACCTAGTGATCCTTTAGTTTGTGCTTCCTTCTTCTCGGGAAGGCTTCTCTGGAAGGATTAGAAACAAAATTCTCCAGTTTCCTCAGCCAATCAGCTTTCTATTTACTTTTCCCAAAAAGAATTAGATTTGACTACTCCCTTTCCAAACCTATTATTGGGAAGCACTGCACAACATCACTGAATTTGGTTAAAGGGGTGGTGAGAGTCACTTCAGCTAAGCAAGTACCCACATATTTCTAGTCCCCTGCTTATGAAATTCCCTTAGGTTTCAGACACCCAGCCATAAAAATCAAAAGAACCATGAAATAAGGAATTTTTCCCACTTCATTTTTCTCTGGCTCTGGAGTAGTCTTTGACCTTGACAGATAATAACATTTGTACCAAGAAAGCTGATATTCACAGAAAGATTGCATTCTACCATGTTGTCATTTAACTGCTTTTTTTTTTTTTTTTTTTTTTACTATCCAGAAGCAACTAGATCTTGGGAAATTAGTGTGAATTAGCACAAAGTCAGTCAGAGTGTAGCTCAGAGTACAACTCTTATTGCTGAAATGGTATGAACTACACATCTTTTGGTATACCAGTTTTTTATATGAAAAGAAATCTCAAATGAGCCAGGTGTTGGTGGTGCATGCCATTAATCCCAGCACTTGGGAGACAGAGGCAAGTAGATCTCTGTGAGTTCCAGTCTGGTCTACACAGCTAGTTTCAGGACAGGCTCCAAAGCCACAGAGAAACCCTGTCTGGAAAAGACAAACAAAAAAGAAACAAAAATCTCAAATGAAGAGGATTTTACCTTATCACATCTCTGTTCCAACTAATCTGCCTTGAGTTCTGACCTCTGGTCCATAGAAAACTATATTGAAAACTTCACACTATGTATTGTTCTACTACAATAATGAAACTGAATGGACTGGTCTTGTTAAGATAAAGTTGAACACACATCAGAAGACTTACAATCATTGAAGGTAACAAGGTTACCTTGGTGATATTTATAGGATATAATGGAAATTATGCTTACTTAGCATCATAGTAAAAAATGGGTACACATAGTTCTCCTCTTTTGAAGGCAAGATATATGTGAGGGCATTGTCCTCAGTTGCCAGGGTGACAGGCTGGCAAAGGTGAGCTCTTTCAAAGCAGATTCAGTTTGTGGTGGATATTGTCTTGCCATGTAGACCCAAGAATCTAGTTAGAGTCTAAGGAGAGACAGAAAGAAGGGAAAAGGGATGCAGAGAGAGAAGGGGAGGGGATAGATCATGACGTTGAATAGGTAGGAAGATCTGGATCTAGGTGGATTTGACAGAGGGGGAAACATCATTGAAATAAACTGTAGGAAAAGTATTTAAATGAAAGAAATATGAAGAAATGACTGTGGCAAATGGAAATACTGGATGAAGTCAATAAACCATAAGTAGAACATCTCAGCACCATAAAAACGAGAATGCAGCCTTTGGGAATGCTTTTTGGACTAAACAATGCCCTGGCTTAATAAATGGGTTCTGACTGACACTATTAACTGATTACTGATTAGTATTAGCATCAATTAATTAACATTAGCTGATTAATATCTGGTTACAGATACTACATTCTATCCTGAAATGGGTGCTTTCTTGTGTACTAAACAATAATTTAGGGACATGCAGTATTATTTCCTCAATAAGTGGAAGCCACATACCTAAAGAGATTTTATACTTTCAAGGGTCCTACAGGAGCAGATGCTTGGGTATCTCTGTACTTCCTTAGTTTTCACCTCCATTTCCCTGCTTCTTTTGGCCCTCAGAACAACCCCAGAGACAGGTCTGCAAAGAAAAAAATAAGACTTGAGTAATAAAATTATAGTAATAGAGTAATATGACAGAAGGCAAAGAAGAGAATTCTTTTATTTTCCTTGCAGGTCCAACTTGCATGGATGGGAATATGACTGGAGATATGAATCTATTCTCGATCAAAAAAGAAAAAAAAACTTTCCACAAATGTTTGGAATTGGGTCCCAACAAAAAATGGAGTTAAAATGATTTATAAATTAATTATAAGGAGTTCAGGGAGAAAATTACTTTGCTTATTACAAAATGGGACATTTTTATTCTGTTATTGATTGCCATGGGATACTCAGGTGTTCCCAAAAGTTGAATAGGTAGACTGACCCTTCCTGAGAATGCAACCCAGCCTCTTTACATGCTACTCTTCTTGCAGCTGACCCAACTCAGGCATACACAGCAAGAAGAAAATTCTTACATCACCAGCTACCTGCTTCAATCAGTGCTGAGCCCCTGAGCGACTCACTGGGCCTTATGGGACATTTGCTTTCCTGGGAACTACCCCAGTCACTTTCCTTCAGTATTTGTATCAGTGATATTGCTCTAATGTGACAGATATATATTCATAAGACTTTTCTTTCCGAGTTTCAAATTCTTATGCAAATCTTTCCACCCACAGATTAAGAAAAGTCTTCACATCACAACTTACAAATGTTCCAATAGAGTGACTTGTTTTAATGTGACAGTGAGGTGGCGATGAACTAATTCCCTAACATTCTTTTGTGTCATATATACCTCTCCTAGATGTACTTGGATATTATAAATAATGAAAGACCAATGAAAATTTGCTTTCAGAAAGCAATATGTGGTTTGAATGAAGGATCAATATGGTACTATTTCTGTCATAGCTGAAATTCATGTGTTTGGAAATAAAGGGGCAAAAATGAGATGGCTGCTCCCTGCACTACACTTAAAGTAACAAAAAACATACATAGGGTTGTGCTTTTCAACCCATAAACTTGGTCTATAATGCTCTAAGTTTCTTAGTACCCAGAATGCTATTAATAGTGAGCATCAGAAAAGTTCCTAGGAGCTGGAAGGTGAACTCACTACCTAATCATATGGGGCTTCTCATATCATTAATTCAAGAGATGCAGACGAGGTTACTGACTGTCCAATTAGACTATGAAAGTGAAACAAGGTTGTTACATGATGAAGTCAGGAAATACTGTGCCTGCAACCCAGGGGAACCCCTTAGTACCGCCAAGAAGCTCAAAACTAAATAAAAATGTCATAGAAGGCCATAGCAATCCAATATAGGTGTGGCACTGAGCACTGAAGATGTCCTTCAGAAGCAAATATCTGAATCACCCTAAAAGATAAAGTGCTTCTATGAGTGAAGATTATAGGTGAAAGCAAAGAAAACCTGGAACAGGAAGCAGAAGAAAGAAAGACGTTTAAAGCATCACTGGCACCCTTGATGTAAGATACAAAGTCAACAGCTACAGTAGGCACAGGTATATCCTATCCTTCTTGTTCTCTCTCTCTCTCTCTCTCTCTCTCTCTCTCCCTCTCTCTCTCTCTCTCTCTCTCTCTCTCTGTCTCTCTCTCTCTCTGTCTGTCTGTCTCTCTCTCTGTCTCTCTGTCTCTCTCTCTCTCTCTCTCTCTCTCTCCCTCTCTCACACACACACACATTGCTGTGTTGCATTACTTTTTTATGGTGGAGAATCTTCACAATCAACCTTATTTAATTTGGAATCACCTAGGATACATGCCTCTAGATGTATCTTTGGAGACATTCAAAGAACTAAGTAAGTATGCAAGACCCACTCTGAATGTTGATGGCCTCATCCTTTGGGCTAGAGTTCTGAACTAGGAACAAAAAGGGTAAGCTGAGCACAGCTTCCAACTCTGATTGCACACATAGTGCAACCAAGCTGCATCCCCTCTACCCCCAAGCAGCCTCACCTCACATTACCCTATATTTCCATCTGTACTCTTAAACCATGAGCCAAAGTAAATTCTTACTTAAGTTGGTTTTTTTTTTTTTTTTTTTTTTTTTTTTGGCCAGGTATTTTATCACAGGGTTAAGAAACAATAACTAATACAGTGTTTTAATTATAGAATATCCAGATGGCTGAGGTAAACAGGGATTTTACCCAAAGAGTGTCATGAGTAAGTAGATTTTATTAAGCAGAAACATGGGACTTCCGTGGATTTGATCAAGATATGTGAAAATGAATAAGCAGTGTTAGCTAGTTATTGACTTCTGCCTCTGAGTTTCACACATGTCTCCTCAATTCTTCCCATTTAGGCCGAGTCTGTTATGGATGGATCTTTCATTCTAGTTTCCTGGTAGGGTTAGTGAGGAGGAAGAAATGGTGAGGTCAGAGGTGGGGTAAGGAAAAGAGGCATTTTTTCTTTTTTCTTCTTTTTTGGTTTCTCTCTATCTCCTGTGGCAACCTGGGAAGTTTTTGCAGTCCTGTACTCAGCTGTGATGTACCACTTCAGGGACCCAGCTCTAGCCATGTGACCTTTGCCCTACACATTTGCCCATTCTCCTTCTCCTAGAAGCCTGGTCTTGTGTGTAGGAAGTTATTACTTGCTTCTCAATTCACTGTCACTATCTTCTTAAATCAAGAAGCAAGTTTTCCTCTGCTCAAATTTTTCCTGACTCATCCTATCTCTCCTGGACATCTGAGAGCCTGAATGAACACTATTCCCACTGGTCCTTGAGGCTTTGAGAGTAACCAGAAACTTCTGCTAAGAAAGGAAGAAAGGGAAGAAAAGGGCCCAGAGTTGTTTTGAAAATAACTCTGTTCATTTCAACTGCATCTCTCTTGTATTTCTCAGAGGGATTTCATCTGAACAAAGACCTTTTGCTTATAATGAAATGTTTAAACTCATGGAACTTTCCCACTGATAAACATGCTAAATAGAATTTGCTAAAGAATAAAAATCAGTCCCCTACCTCAGCAGACATTCTTTGTTCTAGCCAGAAGGTAGAGAAAACACATCATCTGAACCCAAATTTCCCTCTTTTCCTGTCTCCAATACCTTCTAATCAACTGGGACTTGATTCCATGGCCCTGGCTGTCTGCCCCTTGTTTCCTGAGCATTTACACTCCCTCAAAGCCTGACTGAAAAATTCCCCAAACATACTGTGTATCAAAAGAATGAATGCGTCCAAAAAGGCTGCAATAAAAATAACCCAAACAAATGACTACCACATCACATGTCCTATTAGCAAAGTACTTGTGTGGGAACAAAACGTTGTTGTTGGTTTTGTTTTCATTTTTTTTAATACAGTCAAGGCCCCAGTGGGGCATGAATGTAGAATATCATCCCATTTTATAATATATGCACCATAATCTTCTTAAAATGAGTTTTCACTTCAAGAAACATAAGGACTTAAATATGAGCAGCCTGTTTTGTGCGCCTGTGTGTTTGGCATCTCATTACACTTCAGACCATTTTGTCTTCTTAGAACAATTGAATATCATTAGTGGAGGCATATTTTGTTGCCAGAACTTGCTTGGTTGTGATTGTGCTCGTTAAAATGTGTCCATTTGCCAGCTGATGGATGGGAATTCTGAAGGGTGCTTGGTGGGTGAGCATTTGAATATCAGAACTTTCATCTTTCTTTCAGAAAGAAATATATCCTTGCTACCCACCAACACAATACAAGAAGTGCCCTTGACTTTCCCTCCTTACTTCTGTCTTCTTAGTGTAATACTCAGTTTAACTTTCTGAGTTTATGTCAGGCACCCAGAATGCTCACAAATCCAAGCTTGAGATCTAGACAAAACAGAAGTAAATGCAGGCTTCACCCTGGCTTGATTTGTATGGTGATCTGGAACAAATCACCAGCCTCTTGAGGCTTCAAGGTTTCAATTTGCAAAATGAGTTTCTAAATATTTACTTTCCAGGGTCATTTCGAGGAAGACCTCAAACTCACATTGGGTACATAGTACACACCCACAAGTTGGGCCCTGGTCAAATAATAAATGAAAGAGATACACAAGAGTCAATAGAGAGCCCATCTAGCATACTTGAAGCTCTGGGTTCAATCCCCAACATGGCATAAACTATACTTGGTCCCACATACCTGCAGTAGCAGAAGAATCAGAATTTCAAGCTTATCTTTAGCAACACATTGAGTTTGAAGTTAGCTAGGCTTTGTGAGACCCTTTCTTTTTTTATGGTAATATTTTTTATTTAAATTTGAAACAAGCTTGTTTTACATGTCAATCTAAGTTCCCTCACCCTCTCCTCCTTCCTTGCATTCCTCCCAACACCCATCCCATCCCCTTTCTGCTCCCCAGGGAAGGTGAGGCCTTCCATGGGGATATTCAAAGTCTGTCAAATCATTTGGAGCAGGGCCTAGGCCCTCCCCCATGTGTCTAGGCTGAACAGTATCCTTGTATGTGGAATGGGCTCCCAACTTCCATTCCTATACTAAGGATAAATACTGATTCACTACCAAAAGCCCCATAGACTGCCCAGTCCTCCTAACACAATCTGGGTTGGTCCTATGCTTGTTTCCCAGCTATCAGACTGGGTTCCTTGAGCTCCCTCTGGTTCAAGTCAGCTGTTTCTGTGGGTTTCTCCAGCCTGAAGACCTTTTCTTAAAGAGAAAGACAGACACAGAGTAAGACCATGTGGGAGGCAGAGGGGCAATAAACACTGAAGATTAAGTGCATAAACAAAATGGTAGGACATTAGTTAGAATAGAGGTGACACCAAACATCCTGAAGAAAATGAGGAACTAGGGAGGGGTTTAATCTCAGAATAAAAATGGCAGTATACTATAAGTCCACAGAGAACATCACATTAAATTGAAAAAAAAAAAAATGAAGCCCTGCTATTCCTATTTGCAGACCCTATAAACTACCTTAAAACTTCTAGAGCTTATAAAATCCTCAGGAAAGTAATATTATACAAAATTAACATGCATACAGAATAAAGACTTTTACCTGAAAAAGATTATAGTCAACTGATCATCACCTTATGGGGTAAACAATTTGCAGCCCAAGATAGTACAAAGGAAAGAACAAAAATAAGATGAAATTCACAGTACTGGGATGAGAAACTAAAGATAAAATTGTGAACAATGTTCTGTCGGTATAAGGCATTATAAGCAAGTGATTGTCTAAATAAGAAAGAAAAACTGTTAAGTGACAGATAGGAGTTGTGGTTTGTGGAACAATGGGACAGGGAAAAAAGTCTAATATTCAGTTTATATTTTTAAATTGGCAATGTGTGCCTGTTTGAAATCCAAAGCACTACCCTTCTTTCACATCTCAGCATGTAAAGACTTCCCCTTTGTTCAAAAATGCCCTATAGCAAGCATTATCTATACATTATATTACATTACATTATTATACTTGCTAAGTGTTTTGTCAACTTCAATTGGATCTGCAATCTCTAGGATATAATTTAAAGAAATTCTGGAAGCTTTCTGCATTATGAGCATTACTTACAAGAAAATACTGAAGAACCTTTGAGGTGTAAGGATTTTCAAATTTCTACTGTACTTGAGTAAGCAACCAATTAAACCACTGTCAGTTATTAATATTTCAGTGTAAATTAGCTTACCTTGGATTGCAAAGTAGTAATCATGTGATCCTAACTATAATTTCATAGAATGAGAAAACTGAGATCCATAATGGGAACATATTTTATAACTGTACTGGATTTGTGAAACAGGACCTAAGCCCAGCTCTCCTGGCATTTTGTCAGCCACTGAATTCTGTTCCCAAATCTTTCAAAATGGGCAAGATAATCTCCTGATGAAATTTTCAATTAGCCAACCCTTATGAGGAAAGGATGAAAACATTCCATACAAAGCAAATATCATAATGGAGAAAAATGCAAATGAATTGAAAGGGTTTTTATCTTCAATTGGTTTACCCAATTAGCTGTTCCCAGGTATCAGGTCCCATGAAAAATATCATTCTATGGAGAAGGAATTGAGAGGAAAGGAATATCCCTGTATGAAGTAAACATAAAGTGTATAAGGTATGTTGTTCCTTTCACCCCATCATCAGGTAACCTTGAGTCTCATTGCAAAGGACTTTACAATTGTTCTGAGATGTTATTGATAGATATTGACTTAGAATTATCTACCTATGTCTTTCTTTAGCCCATTTGTGGGAGCTGTTTATTTTCTCTGGAGTATTTAAAGGTTGCTAGGAAATCTGTGCATTTAATCCATAAAGGAAGGAGCAAGTATCTATCCATTTGAATGTAGTATGAAGAAACACATTTTTGTTATGTATAGAATCGACCTTGGGAAGATGAAATTTCTAACATGAGAGCAGGCATGACAGCAAGAAACTTGGAAAACTAGGAATCTTTTTGAGTCATTTCCCACCATGATTTTGTGAACATATTCCCAACAACTGTTGAATACAATGATATGGTAGACTAATTCCAACAGTATCTGTGAAACTGTAGATGACTAAAAGAAACATGCAGTTTTACTTTAAAGGATGTCTTTCTAATTTTCAAAATAGGTTGCCATGTGTGGGAAAATGATGATGCTAATGATCTAAACCAGAGGGCAGTAAAGCTTGTCCTCAAGCCAAATCTGAGCACAGCTGTCTGATAAACATTTGCCACTGGGACAAGGCCACATTCATCTGTTTACATATTGTGGATAACTGCCCTTTTGCTAGAAAGACGGGAACAATACGTCATGACAGACATCACATGGCACATAATGACAAATGTATTTTCTATTGTCCCACCTGCAAAATGTTTGCTATTTCTTGCTCTTAAGCAGCATAGCAGGTGTAGGACATAGGAACTTACATCTCTAAACAGGCTTTTCAGAAGTTTCTATTGGAATTTGAGAAATTCCGCATTGAACAACTCTTTTTTGTGCCAGGCTCCAGGACTGCTCTGTGGCTGAGCAGAGATGCCCAGTGGTTGCATACAAATGGAATTCTGAGGCAGATAGTTTCCTTTTAACTTTTTGAATCTTACACTTCCTCCTGCTTCCTCATTTGGCCTTATATTTCCCTGACACAGATTTCTGGTACTTTTCCACTTGGCTCTTGCCATCCTCCTTTCCAGAAGCCAGTATTTACTCTTGGCACTCTTGGCATGGCTCTTGCTACTCATGTTTCTCTCTCTCTCTCTCTCTCTCTCTCTCTCTCTCTCTCTCTCTCTCTCTCTCTCTCTCTCTCATATGTGTTTATGTGTTATGTGTTTACATGTGTGTTCTTGCTTCATGGTGGACTCCAAGCATCCAGTTCCCATCTCAGAGTGAACAATAATGTTCTTGTCAATGATTTATGTCTCTGGAGGTGTCTAGCTCTCAATGCCTGACGCCAAGGTAAAGTGGGAACTTCAGACACTCAAACAATTGTTTATTCACCAATACTTCAAAGTCAATTTGTGCTCAAGGAATTGTTGTGTGTGATTGCCCAGGACACATTAATTCCATGACCCAAGAAATACTCTGCCACAATGAAATGACATGAGATTGCTTGGTGTGATAGTTAAATTTGTCATCAACATCATTTTCAGACTGCAGAAGTCTGTCCTTCTCTCTAACTTCAGTTCCCCAAAGTCTGGGAGGAGGACATGCACTCAGGTTTGCCTATTGGCAGGAAAACAGAATGGTAGCAGCTTCTCCTCAGACTCCCCATTCTATATGATGAGATCAGACATTCTGCGCCTCCCATAGCCATTGAGTTGGCTATAGACTTAATTGGATAGAAAATTATGTTACTAAAAATTATAACACTGAAGCATAGATGATGATAGATTACTCGGTATTGGGTTGATATCTATTTTCATAAACTGAAATAGTAAAATGTATGCATACTCCTATATACACATAAACAATAACATATATGTATATATATGTATATATATAATTTTTTAACTAATTACACACAACCAAACAGCAACAAAAACTGTTATCAGAGGCCCATATCACTAAAATTATAATGATTTATGGCACAGATGGCCAATACTTTAAAATTTCCCTATAATATCAATAGGTATAAACATTTAAATGATATATATGTTAGAATACAAAATTGACTTAAATTTAAATTGGGCTGAGGATCTCTTAGAAAGCTAAAACATTCATAGCCATCTTTCAAGTTATCTAACTTATTAAGATGCGAGCTTCCCCTGCAGTAGAACATAGATCTGCTTACAAAAACTCATACCCAAAAGTCTCTCAAGATCATGAATCATATGGTAGCTATTTAGATGCAGACTTGCTGGAACCTTCTGTGGTAGTTTGAATGTAACTGGCTCCCATGGGTTTATAGGGAGTAGCATTATTAAAAGATGCAGCCTTATTGGAACAGATGTAGCATTGTTGAAAAAAGTTAAGTCTCAGTTCACTTCATGCTACCTGAGGATCAAGATGCATGACTCTCAGCTTTTTTTCCAGCACCATGTCTGCCTGCATGGCACCCACAATAACAATAACGGACTTAACCTTGAATCTGTAAGGCAGCCTAGTTAAATGTTTTATTAATAAGACAACTATAGACATGAAGGTCATGGTTGTTACAAGCATTTTTCAGCCAGCCCGGTTCCACAGCCACGTCATCCCCACATAACACACAGAGACGCTGTATTAATATAATGCCAATGGCTAGAGCTTCTTATTGGCTAATTCTTTACAAATTATTAACCCATAATTAGTAATACATGTACTTCTACATGGTCTTATCTTACCGAGAATGCCAGACTCACATCCTTTCCTCCTGAGACCACATTGCAACTCTCCCAGAATCCTCCACCTCTCCTAGTCCCACCTATCATTCTTTCCTATTGGCAACAATGCTTTATTCATTAACCAATACAAGAAACATATTTACAGAATGGCGTCTCCCATTACATGGTGTCTCCTTACAGCAATAGAAACCCTAAGACACCTATTGAGATCTCCATGAGAGCTTCTCTGTGCCATATTCAATATTGTAGTGCTCTTGTGTGACATATTCTAGAAGGCAAGTCATTCCAGATAAGTCCTATGGCTTTGTGATCTTGGAATTGGTGCCCCTCGATTTAAATTCTAATCTACATATGATAGAAATATTTTTCACTATTAATCTCTGGTTTTAGAAATCTAAGATGTTCCCTACCTATCCAATCAATGGCTGAGGATCAACTACACTCCTTTTAGGCCTAGTGCTAGAATGGCTTCTTTCTGGTTAGTGAGTGTAAATAACTCATAGCTGTGCTCATTTAAGATATAACAACTACCCCTCCTATAAAATTTACATCATACAATTGTTAGGGCTTCTGAGAAACTGTGCACCACTTCCACAGTGTTTTCCAATTCCCAGGAGCTCCTCTCAAGGAGATAATGAAGACATGTGTCAAAGTTAAGTGAGATTCAACCCCAGGGGGTAAGAGCAGATATAACCATTGAGAGAGATAGAAATGACAAAGGCTGAAATACAAGGACAAGGTATTGAGGACACAGAATGAGGGGTATGCTTGTAGGATCCTAGGTCAGGATATTACTTTAGTCAAAAGAGGAAGTAATACAGTAAAAAATGCTTACTGCCAAGAGAAATTGATTAAAACACTTACAGATTAGGGAGCATGAGGGTAGCACCCTGGCTTCTCCTTCCTCTGAAAGAATGTTTTATATGAACAGTAATTAGACTTTGCACAAAACAGGCAGTATGGGTCAAGAGATAGTAGTGTAACTGACCAAAATAAATATGAAAAGATAGAGATGTAAGTGTTATAAAACAGTAATAAACATGTTTTAATTGTTTCTAGTGGGTCCTATTTACTTAGACTACTATTTCCCACTGATCAAAGTCAATCTTTTGTGTATTTAGAAATGTAGCATATATAAAATCTTATCCAAATTCACCATTTAACTAGTACAAATACCAGGGTACTCTGACCTGAGAGGTTTTTAACTTACATGAAGAAATATTTTAGTAGATACATGTTTAGAAATGCTTGATTCTTTGATGCATTAAAATATCTTTTTATTACTTATTCTTCCTTCATTCCTACTATACTGCTGAAGCTTGTGATTCTCTGGAAGCCATTTTGTGTCCTTGCAAGAACAAAGCAATTAACTGAATCTAAAAGAAAATTAGTCATGTGATGTTCACATCTCATTACTATTGTTTATGTGTGAGAGTGACATTATATGTGTGTGTAATCCCTATAAAGCATTTACACTGTGTGACCTGGATTTGAGTAGTCTGCCATTAAATCTCTGGGGCTCCAGGAAGAAAATTTTCACCTTTACATAGTGCTGAATAAGTTCCTATGGAACTGAGCATATGCACCACAGCTGAAGTCCACTTTTACCATCTTCCTCTTTCAACTAATCTCTGAGAGAGATGTGTTTTCATTTGTTTATTTCCAAAAGACCTTTCCTTTCTTACTGTCACTAATCATCTACAAGGTCAATGACCCAAGGGTTTCAAAAGTGCTCCTTTTGTTTCTTACTCTGAACTCATTTCTTCTTATCATTGGGAGCATTGTGGTATAAGGAAATGGGAAGCCATGATTTTTTGTTTGTTTGTTTTTCATGTTTAGACAGTATCTTCTTATATAGTGCTTGAAGCATGTCCAAAATGGCTTCTAACTCCATATCCTACTACCTCTCCCTCCCAAGTCCTGGGACTGTCACTGTCACAGGTTGGAATTGATTGTGTATTTAGATTGGGTAATTTGAACAGCAAATGAACTAGGAACAGGACATCCAAGTTCCTTGTAACATATGATTTTCATGACATTAGCACGAGATAATTCGTGAGTATAAAAGAATAGAAAATGACAAAACTTCCATACTAAAGAATGTAAAATCAAAACACATAGTAATTAATTGCAGAAGTAATAAATTATACTTTTTAATAAAGACAAAATTGTCTTATGTATATCCTAGGCACAGCAGTGAATGAAGTAATGGATGGATTTTAAGTATAATTTTCAAAACACAAAAGACATGAGATGTCAAAAACAGTGCTGAATTTTAAAGGAGTGTAAAATCACTAATGCATTCATTATAGTGTGTGTGTGTGTGTGTGTGTGTGTGTGTGTGTGTGTGAAGAAAGAAAGAAATTAACTGGGAAAGTTAATATCTATGTATAGGTTTTCACCTGTCTAAAGAGAAGGATTATGTTTTCTTTTAAATGGAAAGATTGCATTTTAATATGCTTCTTGATATTGCACTGACTTATTTATCAAAGTAAATGAGAAACATTTCAAAGTTGTTACCAAATTAAGTTGACTTAGAAGAGGCAAATTTGTTCCCCCATGAGTATCCCTTGAAAACCCAAGGTAACCCAAGGGAAGGGATTGAGGCTCTTCTCAAGGGTCTATCAGAAAGAGTGAACAATAGTACTGAAGGAGGTGTTTAGAGTTGCCTTTGCCTGATTTCTCACTTGGGTCCAAAAGGTAATGGAAAGCATAGCCAAAAAATTTTATCTCTGTCTCATCCCTTGTCTGCCTCTTATTCTCTGGCTGAAGGTACACAGTGTCATATGCCAGGGAGGAAGGGAGAGGGAACTGGGATTGCTATGTAAAATAAGGAAAACAAATAAATAAATGAAAAAAATAAAACAAGTGCCATATGCCAAATAAGGGCAATTATCCATGATGATGATGCCACGACTGGGAGTAGATGAGATCTCAGTGTAGTAACTAGAGTGATGCCCTCAAGTGATGACAGTAACAGAACTTCTTGAGACCATTTGTGAAAGCAACTGAGACGGAAATCAAGCAGACCACACTTGACCAGGACAGCTGGATCACATCCCCTCACTCCTGCATCCATCCTTTGCTAATAACCCTAGAAGTCATTGCAGTGCTCAAAAGACATATGTAGATCTTTCTATTTTTACTACTTTTCAATGCAGCCACATCTAATAAGTCTCTTCTTTCAGTATTTATTAAACATTAGTTGTTTTTTGTTTGTTTATATTTTAAAGGTGCATATTGAGATGAGTGACTCAGGCTAGCCTGTTTGAACTTCTACAATGTAAGTTTCATGCTTAAAATGTCTGACAAAAGAATTTTAGACCCAAACTGCTGCATCTGCTTTTGTAATGTGTAATGTGTCTTTGCATGACTTTTGTAGGCACATACACTGTATGGCAACCAGTGTTCCAGTATTTAAATGTAAGTAATGACCCAGTGGACAATTTATTAGCTATTTCCTTTTAGACAAGTTAGAGTCTGAAGGAATCATTGATTTGAACAAACCAGCAAATAAGACATTATTCCAATTAGGTCTGGTGATGGATCGAGTAAAATTAGCATTTACTACAATCTAAATCTCAGATATTTATACAAATAAATGTGATAATTTGTTGTAACATTGAAAAAGTGTACTTACACTTAAGAAACCTCAGTTATTATAGCCATTTTTAAAGAGCTAAAGTAGTGCTGTGGTGTAGGATAGCAAACACTGACAATCTTGATACTAAAACAGGAGGGTGGAGAGTTCAGGCCATCCTGAGTTATAAAGCAATCTATCTTCTCATCATTAAAGAAGGAAAATAAACATAGCAACTAGTTACCAATCAAGAAGAGTCTAATTTTTCATCTTATTGTAAATACTTTGTATATTTTATGTCCATGCATGTGCATTTAAGCATGTGTTTGTATCTGAATCAGTTCATGCTTAAGTTTGTGAACACAGGTATATACATGCCAGGTCATACATGTGGAGGTCAGATCACAAGCCATGGTGTCAGCACTCACCTTCCAACTTCATTAAGAGGGTCTCTCATTCCCTGCTGATTGTACCTGGCTGGCTGTCCCACAATTTTTGTCTCCACTGCCTATGTTACTATAGAGGAACTGGTAATACAGACATGTGCAACTGCCTCTGCTTTTACATGCTTCCTCTGGATCTGAACTTAGGTCCTCACACTTTCATAGCAAGAGTAAGTCAACTGCCCAGGTCCCATGTGTGTTTCCTTCCTAACAATAATATTATTCAAAATTTGATCATAAAGGAAGCTTATGTGTTTAACCTTCAATTTAATATGTCCTTTTTGAAGGACACCTCTTTGTGGTAGATCCTTTGCACACCCTATGGAGTGTGCCTTCATTGTCTCTCTGTCATGCTCAGGCAATACATGTAATGGTGTGTTCTTCATCCAAAATCATCCAAAAGCTCTCTCTCTCTCTCTCTCTCTCTCTCTCTCTCTCTCTCTCTCTCTCTCTCTCTCTCTCTCTTTCTCTTCTTCCAAATTCTTTGAAGGCATCAGGCTGACAGTTCTGGGTCGGACTGAGTTTAATCTTTTCCTTTCAAATCAAATTATGGGGTAAATGCCAGGGAATGGCTCCCTAACAGCTGGCATTGTTCAGAAATCACCAAGCTTGGTGAATTTGTAAGATAAGTGTCTAAATTGTGGGAAAAGGCAGACAGCTTCCCTGCTCAGACTGATATCTGAGGAACTAATGGCTAAATGACTCCATTTCCCTCTTCACACAATGGTGTGTCTGCAAGACTGGAGATGCTCTTGGGGTTTAGGGGCCTCTCCAAAAATCAGCTTGTTGCAAAACTGCTTCAGGGGCTCCTCCACTACCTTCATTTCTTAAAAGACTTGTAACTTTTAAAGATGATTAGGGTATAAGAGGACAGATTCTTGCTTTAAGTAATCTGAGATCCACAGGATAAATGGCCAACAAGAAAAATAAAATAGAATGGGAATGTGTAAGCCAAAAAGGAAGAAACAACTTTTAAAAATATTATTGGAGAGGCACCCCATTCACATCAAGTACTGAAATATTAAAATTGATAGAAGTTGTGAATAAATGAATTACTTAGTCTCCCATGCATTAAAATTAATTTTTCATTGATGTCTTCAGGCCACTTCCCACTGGCGTCTTTTCACCCTCTTAATATTTTATTTGATGAGGGAAGAACTTTCTTTTTGACATAATGGGATTCCAACAGTTGGCCAACTGACTCCACAAAGGACATCTCAGTCCAAGTAAAGACATTACAAAGAATAGATTGATCTTTCACACTGAGTTCTTCTAACCAGATTCCTCCCTCTGTACTTTCATCCAGGTATCTACTTTCTCTTTTGGGCACAATACCACCTTTCCATTTTCTTCTACTTGTTCCATCCATTGGCCTCTCAAAAAAATGTATTTAAAAACCTGAAAGGATCTTTACATTTGATATGTGTTGCCTAAGTCTTGGGTTTCATTGTTGTAAGGCACAATAGCCCCCAGTTTCTGGAGAACTCAGGAGGGAATTTGAAGACAGTGGCAGATAGTAAGTAGATCTTAAAAGCAGAGTGGACAAATGAAACAATGAGTCTAGCAAGCAATTACTGCTTGTCTAAAAGCAACTACCAACAAACTAACAATAAAACTCTCCTATATGGAACTTTACTTTTGGGGCTATCAAACAGCTTCCAAATCATAACAGAAGACTTATTATTAGTTATCAATGCTCAGTCTAGCTTAGGCTAATTTCTGATTAGTTCTTCCTACTTAAATTATCCTGTTTCTCTTTATCTACCTTTTACCCTTCTTTCTGTATGTCCTACTCTAGGTCTATGGGTGCTAAGTGGATGGCTCCAGACATCTCCCTCATTGTCTCCTCTCTTCTTCTCTCCTTCTTTCTCTTAAGCCTAGATTTCTCCTATTTATTCACTCTGCTCACCATCTCTGCCTATCCCTCTCTTGCCTAGGTATTAGCCATCCATCTTTCATAAGACTAATCAGGTGCTATAGGCAGGCAAGAGGAAACAAATGTAACACATCTTTACATCATTTAGCAAAGGCAGCAAAAACAAATATAAAATACCTTCACATAGTTAAAGTAATATCCATAGCATAAGCAAATGCAACATATCTTTGCCTAGTTTAAATAATATCCACATAACCTCCTCCAGTTTTCTTCTGTCATTCTCTCATGACAAATCTGAACTTCTTGTTGTAAGAATGGAGTAGGTTTCAAACCATCATCCCTCATTCATATGACTCTTCTTTGTTACAAGCATAGACTAATGCATGTGTGAAAGCAAAGGATTATCACAATAAACTTCAGAATAATCTCACCCTAGTTTAAAATCTATATTCCAAAGACCATAAAGTCGTAGTAAACAGAAGGGACTGGACTTGTCCCAGACAATACATTCAACTCCTGAATCTCTACCAGAACCTTGTTACCTGAGTTCTCATTTAAGGACTTTTGTTACAAGTTTAAAAGAAAAAACTCCCATACTGTCCTTCTGGAGTCTGTGCAAGTCTATTAAGCTGATGAAAATAAAAATCCCTCTTTACTGATAATGATATTTTTAACTGCTTGGAGTCTTCACAGAAGAGACATGAAGACCTGCAGAGGCAGTTAGCCCCATGGGCTGATGTGTTGGAAAGTGGTGAGAGGTGGATACATTGTGGATAAAGATTGTTTATCTCAGCTTGTTATGAAGACTTGATTTATCCCCAGCAATGAGAATTGTGTTCCTATTGCTCACATGGGAGAAAGTCATCCTTGCAAAGGGAAACATATGACCTGGGCAGAACGGGGCTAAGAGCACTTCCTCTTATATCTTCTGCGTTCCATTGGTATTAACTCAAAAGAATCAATAGGCAAAAGTGGCAGATCAAGGCAGATCTCCTGATCCCCTAAATAAACAGATAATTTGAGGACAGATTGTGACGAGACTGTGCTTTCTTCTTTAAAACATGTTACTCTATTATCACACCCCTTAAGACTAGAGGAAGTTATAAAGTCATTCTACTTCAGGTCACATGTGTCCAAAGGCAAAAGTACAAAGGAATTGTATGATTGCAGTGCTGTCACAGTCCTGACAGTATTCAGACAAAAACATCACTGTAAAAATCATCTCAGCATATTCCTTTTGATGGTCTTAGAAGAAAAATCACAAGCCATGAGCCCCATTCAACTTATGGAAAAACGCTGACAAAACCACATCATTCACATGGGGTCTTTTTACTAGTCAGCCCTGAGGGATGGAGGTCAACTGCCAAATTACTAGGTCTATGTACACAATATCCTCTAATAGGAAGAGAAGACACATAGTGAGGTTTACATAGTCCGGGCATCATTTGAATGGAACATTACCAAAGTTTCCAAGAAGGAAACACCAAAAACTATTTTATATTAATAATATTCCAAGAGAGACTAGAGAGAGGGGCTATGGCTAAGAGCTCTGGCTGCTGCAATGGAGAATTGGGTTCAGTTCCAAACATTTATATGGTGGCTCAAATCATATTTAACTCCAATTCTAGGGACCTGGCACCCTCTTGTCACCTCTGCAAGCACTTGCATAAGCAAGGTGCATATCCATAGTGTGTGTGTGTGTGTGTGTGTGTGTGTGTGTGTGCCCGCACACACACACGGGAGAGTATAAGTATGATACAAAACAGACAGTTTCAGAGTCTTTAGTAAGTTGTTGGGTTTGCAAGTATGTAAAAGGTGTATATGCTAGGTATGTGTGCAAACATGTATGAGCCTGGTTGCCATCCACTGAAAAGAATTTAAAGCAGTTAATGAAACACACCTGAAATCTGAAGTGGTTACTGAAAGCACCTGAGGAAGCACTTTAGTGTCTTAGCCAAAGCATTACTGTTCTCTAACTCCAGCTGTTTTACCTTCTAAATTGAATAGACCCACAGTTCTCAACACTAGCAGACAGTCTGTGATGAACTTGCTAAAATCATAGTGTGTGCTTTCTCATCTCAGAGCAGACCCATCCCTTCTAACGAAGCACTCTAACCTATCCACCACAAAACAGCAATGTATGTTCTTCACTTTCACAGCAGCCATCCTCTTGGCTCTTATCAGACTCATTTTCTGCTCCCATAATAACCTCAGTTTTTCTGAGATCTTGTCCTTGCTTATATTGTTCTTCTTATCTGTAATGAATTGTTTTATCCTTCCTCTTAGTCTAGCACAGTCCTCATCAAGATATCCTTACATTCTATCTCCATTTGTCACCTATTTGGAAGTGACTTCTTTTGTAGTAATATTCACAGTATCATTTCCTTCCTCATGGTCTTGCTTGTTATATTTTACAGATTTGTGTTTCATCTGACACTTAGGTAACACAGTCTTTCACTCATCTTTGATGCTCTCTCACAACAGAGGCTGATGTCTGGAGTATAAAACATTTCAAACAAGTAACTGATTACTAGATTTCAGTGAAACATAGTAGTAGAAAAAGTCTTATCCATAGTCTTATCCATAGGTTGAGATCAGTTCACAAGGACCCTTGAAAGCTGCAAAGATTTGGGATTGAAACAGATATTTGAGATGTTCTGAATCTGTGCCAAAATAGATGTGGTTTTATTGTGAAAGTCCCCTATAGATGCATGTGTTTGGACACTTGGTCCTCATCTGTGCTGGTTGGAAAGGTAGTAGAATATATAGAAGGGAGAGCTTCATTGGAGGAAGTAGGTCACCAGTGGTGAGACTTGAGGCTTTATAATCCAGGCCCATTTCCTGTTCACTACCTGCTTCCTGTATGTAGATGTAACGTGACAAGCAAGTCGTGGCCCTTTTGTGTCCCCATGCCTACCCTGAATTTTGCTTTCATAATGGAATATATCACTCAGGAATTGTGAGATGAAATAAACCTTTCTCCCTCAAGTTACTCTTGTCAGGATATTTTATCACAGCAACAGGAAAGTGACTGAAACAGAAGATGTAAGACAAGACAGCCATTACTCCTTGAAAAACATGATAGCTTGATGGAAATAGGAAGTTGCTCTGAGTCACATTCCTTAAGGCTTATTCCCATCTCTGGTCTCAATACCTCTAGGAGCCTAAACAATTCCCTTTAGATCTCAATTTCTTCATTTTTAACATTTTTAACATTTTTAGAAACTTTGTTTCTAGGGTCATTATAATGGTTGTGTAATGAAACCCATATAAATCACTTACAGTCAGGCCTGAAAAGTAGTGAGCCTTCAAGAAACATTAGCTACCATTAAAACAGCCACAAAGAAACATTAAAAAAGGAGTATTGATCTGAGTATCTGGGGTCCTGGGCTCTGCCGCAGTTTAGAGAAACATTACCAATGAGGTAAAATTCCAGCACTTGAATATCCTGATTTGCACTTAAGAAATGAGTGCATAGGTTTGGTAAATTCACAGATTTATACAACCCAGGCTTACAGCACATCAAATTTAGAGAGACTATTTATAAAATCCAGAGTCCTGACTCATTAATTTATAATGAGAAATAGAATTATTACACACATAAAATATCCATGTTTATGGTCAAGCAATGTCCATGTTTATGGCTAAGCATGTGTTCAACTTGTGGACAAATATGTCAGGAAGCAAAACTATAAATCATAGATTAATTGTAAGGAAAGTAAGTGGTCTCAAACATATGACCAAGCTCAAACAAGAACCATCTACTCTACTGAAACTGCTTATATACTACTGAATGGAATGTCATATCCTGATAGTATCAGAGAACATAAACCTTTGCTTCTGGGCTGTCTCTAAAGTTACCTTCCCAACCACTGTTGGCTTCTTTTGGGAAGATAGGATGGATGTATATCTCTGAGTACCATCAGAACTTCCCAGGGTTTTGCCTAAATATTACTGGTTTTTATATTCAATAATCATTTTGACATGTGTAAATATGATCTGTTGTGTGTATGTGTAAAACATATACTTGTTAGTGTAGATATATGCACAACATGCATTTGGGTGTATGTACAAATGTGCATCTAATCCTTAGTGGGGCTCTTGTAACTCTGAGAGACTTCAGAGAGGAGATTTTGCAGTCCCTTCTACTATGGGCTTTCCTATCTTTGTCCATATATCATGGGATCATTAACATGGTTCACATAATAAATGAGAGGAGTCCCCAAAATTGTTATATTAAAAGTTTGTTTTAAGCCCCCATGTTTGCTAACTGTGATATCAGAATTTTGGGCCAACTTCACTCTCTCTCCTAAGCATTCTGGTAGTTGTCAATATTTAAGCTTAGACATGGCTTAGAGGACCACGCATCTCCCATGTCTGCCACTCCACCTGTTTTTTTATGACACGTTAGAAACCTAAGATGGGAAAACAGCCTCTACCTCTCAACAGGAGCAGCTGTGAAGATGCTGTGGTCACATTTCTTAACATCTATATATGAGAATAAATTGCAGTGAACTAAAATGAATAATTGAATGTGCCTTCAAAGATGTGGGTAATAACTGATAGTGCTCTAGGCATAGCATATGGAAGTTCTGAAACCCAGGAGTTCTGGAAGTGAACACATCTAGGACATAACCAAAAGGTGCCCAGTCCCCTAAGGAAGTGCAAGCCAGGCAGCCTGAAGTATTCCCTCTCAACACTGCAACTTTATGAGCCCACAAACATTTAAAAAATAATCAGCAGGGGCGTGGAAAGCCCTGAATTGAGGCTAACATTCAGTGGCCCTTCTTTAGGAAGCTGACACTGACCACTCCTGCCCAGTGATGAAATTTGATGGGTTTCATCATCTTCCTCCTGACTCCACCGCACTGTATCGATTACATCATCTTCAATATCTCTTTTGTGGTTAAAGGCAGCTCCCAGGGCTGCCCTGTGTGTGTTGCCTAGTTTTGTCAATTCCAATTCAGCCAGATATCCTTTCACCCTTCCTAGACAAAAAAAGCTTTGTGGTCGATGCTGAAAAGAAAAAGACAACCAAAAAAGGTAAGAAAACTCACAGAAGACTTAGATACCTCAGGAAATCATCTGAAGCCCGCCTTCCTCAGGACTGACTCTATCCTGCCTAGATTAAGAACAGTCAATTCACCTCTCCTGAGAAAAGCTCAAATTTACCTTCTTTCAGCCTTTCAGACACAAGTACAACCTTCTTTATTATTTCCCCTCTCCATTTTATAAATTTTAAAAATTATTAATAGGGATCTGGGCAGATGGCTCAGTGCATAAAACAATTGCAAGAGAACCTGAGTTTAGATTTCCCAACACCCATATTTAAAATTGTCTTGGAAGTGCACATCTGTGACAGCAGCATGGGGTGGAATGGGGAGCTAGATCCCAGGAGACTTGCTCAGACATTGGATTGTAGGTTCACTGGGAGATTCAAAGACTAAGGCAAAGGGCCAGAAAGATGGCTCAGTGAGTAAAAGTGCTGGCCGTGCAAGCCTGATTACACAAGTTCAATTCAGAGAACACATAAAAGAGAGATTGACATTTTGAAAACTGTAAACTGAGCTCTACACATGTGCTTTGGTATGCTTGCACCTGCTTATGCTGGGGTTTTCTGCTCTCATGTCCCCCTACATGCACACACACACACACACACACACACACACACACACACACACACACACACACACACAAACAATGATAATAATAATAATAATAATAATAACAATAATAAACAATAATAAATTTAAAACAGTGAACTGTCATAGAAGAAGACTCTATGTTAACCTCTGTCTTTCAAATTACAACACACACATGCACACACACATGCACATCACATGTTTAATTGAATTTAAGTATAATCTGTATGTTATAACTTTATGTGTGGACTTTGCCATATTTTCTAGATCAGAAACATACTGTGAAAAATTACCTGGGATATGAAGCATGAAATGTCTAGGTTATTGGCTTCAGATCCTACTTATGTATTTAATACCAATGAGTACTTCTGACTGGGGCAGTGACACCACAATGCTTGGAAGAAGCTGCAGCTCTCAGGCCTCCCACAGCAAACTAGTTGTAATTAGATAACTTCTTAGTATATTTTACACAACCCTATGTTAAGTCTTTGATATTAACTATACCCCAAAAGCCATGGGTTGAAGCACTAGTCACTTGTCCCTAGTCTGTTGCACTATTCTCACACTGTGGAAGTCAGGTAGTTCCAGATTTGCTTTTGAATGGCACATTGACATTCCAACTCCTGATTCTCTAGCTTTATGCTCCTCATTCACAAAAGATGAATACCTTCACTCAACCCATGATCCCTGCCATGGTGTTCTGCTTCCTCCAAGTCCACAGAGCCAAGTGAACATTGACTAACCCCTCAGAAACCATAAGTCAAGTTAAACCTTTCCATTTTTGAGATGTTTACTTTAGTACATTGTCCAAGGAATACAGAGCTGACAAACACACCTAGCCTTTGACCCTGAGAGTTTGCTTCTCCAGGGGACTGGTATTAGTAGGATTTACCTTTGTTTTTATAGTACATCTCCTCTACCCTCTCTGCATCCTATTTCCCCTTTATCTCCTGACAGATCTCTTCCTCAGCATGATTCTTCCAGATTATTAACATGGTCTCATTGCCTCTGCACTACAGTCTTATTTATCTCCCCTTGCTCCTTCATTAAGCTCCCCATTCTTCTCTACCTGAGCACCTAATTCCTTAAAAGAATAGCTTGCACCTGCTGTCTCTGCTGAGCCATTTAGACACTCCTGAATTCTCTGCAATCTGGTCTGTAACTTCACCACTCTTGCTTCATTTGCTTTCAAAAACAATCTATAAACCATTTGCAAAAAAAATCACCTAAACTTATGATTATACACATAGATTTTATTATATAAATATAAACATTTAAGCAATTCATATCCTTAGTCTTTCTGTCAGTAACATCCTTTTAATTATCTCTTGAGACTTCATCCTTCATGAACTTATACTCTTTGCATTTTATCGAAGAGACAGTATAAGATGCCATAGTGCACAATGTGCCCTCACACTTAGGGTTGGTTGGTGATCTTTCATGCCCAGCTCATACTGCTTGCGTGTTGACTACAAGTCAATTCTCAGGTTACTAGGCACACTTCTTTCTCACCTCACAAGTTCCATATTTACTAATTCAGCCTTATTATACCCAAAGATGCTTTTTCTATTTGGACTTATTGCTATAATGATAAATTTTAATTAAATAATATATCAACCAATAAAATATGTATGCAAGGAGTTATAATCATTTCTTTCATGAGATCTAAATAGAAAAGATTTGATGCAGGCAATTTGGAAACAACAAAACACAACAAACCCTGTTAAATTAAAGTGAGGCATTGTTTACAAGAAGAAGAAAAGTCATAAAATGCCTAAGAGATGTCATTCATAACACTAATCATCACTATAAAGAAATCAAAATGAAAAATCCAAGATAAGGCAGTGATATGGCTTATGTAGACAAAATAATCAGCTGGCTTCTAGGCTGAAAGTCAATGTTCATAATAGTATCCAATAAACATTTGCTTCTGGAAAATTCATTTAAATATTTTGATAAGTCTACAAACTGCATATGAGGGTTTCTGATGTTGGTAGGGGCTCAGTAGTTTGAGCTCAGTAGTTCCTACCAAATATGATGTCAAAACCAGCTCAGCCACTCACTCTGAATATCTCTTCACAAGCTCTTATTGAGTTACATAAGCAAATGAAACAATAATATTTAATTTTACACTGTTGTTATGAGTCAAAACATAAAATGTCCAATCCAAAAAATAAAAACATACTTAACTTATTAGTATGTAAAGTTTGTTACATAATATCTAACTCTGAGAACTCAATTTTGTTGTCTGAGTATATTTTTATAAAGTGTTCCATGAATCATCACCATCACCATGCTTATGAATGCCATTAATTGATTTTTCCATACATATATATGGACATACACAATCTGCCCTCAACTCACTCTTATTTTCTGGATAAAATTCTCCTTTGACAAGAGCACCAATCCAATGGCATTAAGGTTTTCATGACAACCATGTGTAGCCCTTGATTGCATGTGTAAAATGATGTCTTTTGCACAAGGCTATTTCCCAGTGTCTCGCAGGACACACCAATTTAATTCCCATGGCTCTGGAAGTTCTGCTAATGCTTCCATGTGCAAAACACATGGTATTTCTCACTAACTCTTAATAAAAATCTTCAGGCCTATTATACTTGTACAGTATACCTTTACTTTAGAAGCCTGAATTGTCTACCCCTTCCACTCACCTCTTATCTCCCAGCATCCTTTTCTAGCAGCACACTGTTTTCTAAATATGACCATGACTCTGCTCGAGTGTTCATAGAACTGACTCGGACTCCAGATCCCTGAATGTGGGTGTTAGTTAGGAGGACTAGGCAGTCTATGGGGCCTCTGGTAATGGATCAGTGTTTATCCCTAGTATACGAATGGATGTTGGGAGCCCATCTCACGTAGAGGGGTACTTTGTCAGCCTAGACACATAGGGTAGGGCCTAGGCCCTGGGCAAATGATATGACAGACCTTGAAGACTCCCCATGGAAGCTCTCTTCCTCCCTGGGGAGCAGAAGGGGGTGGGCTGGAGTTTGGTGAGGGTGATAGGAGAGAATGGGAGAGTGAGGGAACTGGGATTGACATGTAAAACAACCTTGTTTCAAATTTAAATAAAAAGGAAAAGAAAAAACAATATATCAAAACAAAACATAAAAACAAATATGACCATGATCATTTCCTTTTTACTCAAATCTTTAAATAACCTCTTACCAACCCATTAAAATTCCAATCATTTTTGGCCTGAATAAAAAAATTAATTCTTGCCATCTCTGTTGCACCATTAGATATTCCCTCATTATTCACAATCCAGTCTCTAACTCCATCACTTCTGTTTCACTTCCCTTCAAAAAAGATCATAAAATAAAATATCTAATTATAAAGAGAAATAACACACACACACACACACACACACACACACACACACTGCATTTATACATGGGAAGATTCCAACTATTTCAGAGACTGCAGAGTATGTTTTAATTCTTTTCCTTCTTCACTTCTCATTTTGAACCCAGCTCAAGTTCAAGCTTTGTGCCTCACAGAGCCCTTCACAGGCAGCAACGTGAGCATATCAGCCTTGACACATCTAAACACTAAAGTGAAGATGGAGCGGTCACTGCACCAGACAAGACTACCATTCTATTTGTAGGATCATGCCTATCAATGACTTGGGTGTATGAAGTAGTGGTCCCTGAATAACCGCATACCTCATAGTTCTTCCTATGAGTTACTACTGTTCTTGCTCAGCCTGAATGACTGGACCTTGGCTTAGTTTCCTTAGTTAGTTCCCAAGTCCCAAAGCTAGAGTATCATGATCTATTTAAAATGTTCACACATTGTCTTCTTTTGTGTTTGCCAATGCCTCACCCCACCTTGCCCCTTCTCTGTGTATTTATGTGAAATATCTCAACTTCCTTGAAATATGCCCCAACTGCCTCACAGTAAATAGTTTTAGTAGACTGAGATTGTAGAAAATCGGTTCTCACTTCAGTATGGAATAAGGGCATTGTTACTTTTTGGCTAGCGCATGGAAGTTAGCACTATCTCTCCTTTAACCAAGTCAATGGCCAGCATAATAGTCTATGCTACCCCCCCCCACTTTCTTATCTATGCTTTTATTCCTTGCTTCCATTGAGAGGTCAGAATGATTCTATGTCAGCTCATACTATAGTAGTTAGCAGCTGGCAAATTATTGATGATTGATTGATTGATACCATTTAATAAGCCCCAAGGGCAAGAAATATACAGAACAGTGACATTGAACAATAGATTGCAGGGGGATTCAGCTTGAAATTCATCAAAGAGATTGCCCAAGAGAGACCACCCCCTTGATCAGATTATGGTATCCCCCAAGGCCAAGAAATAGGATGCTCATGGGACAGTAGCTGTAAAACAGAAAGCAATGCCAGCAAAATCAAGCATCTATACAATGCTGTGGTATGGGAGTACTAAAATTCCCCTTAATAGAGAGGCTAGAAACAGGGAAGGAGTTTGAACATATGGAAAAATCAGCAGGGAAAACATAGTGATTCTTTGCTCACAAAGAGCTAAATAATTGATGATAGGGGATAGTGCACCGTTGATGAATCAAATAGGAAAAAAAAAAAACTTATGGAATGTGTCAACGAGGTCAGTGACAGATGAAGGGACTTTATAATCAGCTCAGATCCTCATGGACACTGAAGTCAGGAATAAGAGTTTAGGAATCACACAGAGTGCAATTATGTGTGATACTAACGGAAAAAGAAAAAGCAATCTTTTGGGGGTGATTCACACAGTGAGTAATTGACTCTGAGTTTGGATTGTAATTGCCGCAATGGCACCTCTGGACAAAATGATGAGGCTGTGGGAACTGCAATCAGTCAGGTCCTAGATCCAGTAGCTTCCTGTGAGATCTAATGGAATTAGAAGGGAGAACCCATGCTTTGTCCTTCCTTATCTGTTCTTCTGAACCTGGAGCCTGTGAGCTGAACTCCTTGACACAACATCCCAAAGCTGTGAAAGACAAGAATGGCAAAATTGAGTAACCCATAATGCAATCAGTTTAGAACAGTACTCACAGCAACTCAATGCAGGCATAGGCTCTTCATATGTTCATAATCTGTGTTTCATGATGACGGCACTTTTGGTTCCCTCTGGCAAGCCACTTAGCCCTTGGGCTGACATCATTCTTCTAAGTCTAAAATGACCCTGCATCTCTCAGAATCCTTCTCCAAGGTTAAGCAGAGCCACCATTCCTTCAGTAATGTTTTTCCAATTTGTCCAGCCTACAGAGCCTCCCTTTCTCCGTGGCTTATTCTGTGGGTGTAGTAAAGAGTGGTAATGCCATTGATCACAGTTTGAGTCTTATCACTCTTAAAGATCACATAAGCTTCTTTAAAGGCAGACCTGTATCCACAATAATAGCCAGCACAGGCCAGAGGCATTAATTGCCCAGTGAATACATATTGATCAATTGATTATTTAACTCACTTAACACTTGCATTTCTTAACTTAGGTCCCTGATGGCTAGGAAAAAATTCAATGGAATTCAAACAGATTTAATTCTAATTAATAAGGAACAGAGATAGGATAAATAAATTATCTGGAGCAACAAAAATAAAGTTGAAATGTAAAATGAGAAATTACCTAAATTATACTGAACGTTTCTGATAACCCAGAAAATATATCTTAAAACAGCAGTGTAATATCTGTGTTATACATCGATTTTGAAAATAAAAATGATAACTTTGGTGTAGATAGTTGAAAATTGATACATATTCTAAACTTGGGTGGAACACAAACTAAATCTTCATATAATTCAGTCCAACAAAAAGCATATTTTTTGTGCCTTGTCCTACCACAAAAGGTGTACTTTGTCAAAAATTGTAAGTACTGAGATGTTTATATATTGTCATTATCTGTTTTAGGAAAGCAACTGTAAACATCTATGTGACAGTAACATAATATGTAGATAAACCCTGAGGCCCCCTTATTAGCAGGTATTATGATACAAAAGAATGAGGGGAATTGAAGAGATATCACAAGTATGATATGTGTGCACAACAGATATGAAACCCATGAGAATCACATGCAGATATTCTGCAATGCATGATGGTCCCTCTAAAACTTGGAAGTATCCCAATTTGAACACACATGCACCAAGCATCTCCATCAACATGATGCCTACTCAATGCACCTAACCAAAGCAAAACTCTTAGCTGAGAATCTGCAATATCTGTCTTTCCCACCTAGTGAATGTTACTCACAGATATTGGACAATATGACAAGAGAGTACTGCATCACATATCATTAGAAAAGACAATGGTTAAAAAAAATCAAAGAACAGTTTCTGATATGTGTACATCACATTTGTACCAATATAAAGTCATAGAATCATAGGTCAAGCTACCATAAATCAGGTCACCCATATGTATACAAATGAACTCATTTATGTTGCAAATGTGCATGAGTTATTGTGTCTACATGAATGTATCTGAAGTACTTCTGTAAATGCATATTGAGAGAGCTTGAAAGATACTAACCAACCTGTCCATAGCTACTAATCCATTTTTCCAGAGGAATGGAATTGAGGAGGGGAAATGAAGTACTCATTATGTTTCAGCATAAAATAGAGTTAAACATGAAGCAGAAGACCAAAGACCCTCAGTTGTGCAGGTGCAATGGGCCTATACACACATGCAGAACACCATCTGATCCAGGTAGCCATTAGCACAGGCACTCATGGAGGCTATTCAGAAACTGTAACTTTGCAACATGCAGGGGATAGCTGTAGCTAGTTGTTTTCCTCCAGCCCACCTGGTCCCACCACCGCTACAGCCCCAAATAACATGCAGAGACTCTGTATTTGATATAAGTCTGTCAGGTACTAGTTTGTTACCGGCTAGCTCTGTCTTAATGATTAACCCATTTCTACTATTCTAAGTATTTCCACGTGGCTCATCTTACAGGCCAGAGGGGCTGGCGTTCTACCTCTCCAGTCTCTCCATGCTGACTCCTCCCAGCTCAGAGGCCTGCCTGCTGCTCTCAAATAAGATGACAACGTGGAAATACTTAGATAAGTAGAAATGGGTTAATCATTAAGACAGAGCTAGCCAATAAGAAATTAGAAACTGGCCAACAGAATTATATCAAATACAGAGTCTCAGCATGTTATTGGAGGCTGGCGTGGTGGCAGGACCAGACCGGCATCAGGGAAAAACCTACTCTAACAGATAGCCTTACCTTTCCACCTTGGCAAGGGGTGTGTCTTCCCTTGCAAACTTTAGCACTATTCTGCCTGTCCCTTTGTGCTTCCTCAGTCTGCATTGATCTCTCCCTCTCAGACCTCCTCTACCATGTCTACATCAATCAATTGATAATTAATTATGCATGATTTTGTGACTCTGGATGGGGTAGCTTTCAAATGAGTTGGTAAGAATTTCCTCTGTTGTAATGTTTACATTTTACTTTGACTCTTTAACAAGTGGGAGAACAACAGAATTCCACCATTTTGTTCCTCTTTGTGTGTGCATGTTTTTCTTAGCTCCCTTTTATCACCTAGTCCCTGCTCTGTGGATGCTCACCTCACAGAAATAATCCAAAGCATGGATCTTTCTTCCTCTCAGCATGCTGCACCCCAGTACCCACCAAGATACAAAGGTCATATGACACTTTAATTATCATGAAGGGCTGATGTACCCTCATGTCAATTGAATAACTAAACACCTGCACATGGCAAAATGACCTGGGAAAATTAGAGAAACTAAAATGTCACGGTCAAACCCACCTAGAGTAACATAACCATATGAAAAACAAGCACGGTAACGGGATTCCCATTTCAAGTGCTGACTCCATCTATTGGGCTCCTTGTTTAAAGGCTGAGGAAACAATTCTTAAGTATTAGTCAATCAGCTTGCATCCATTACTTGGTCTCCACTCAAAGGAGGTCAGACTAGCAATTGGTCCCAGGACAGAGTGGACTCTTTTCAGCATAACTGGTCCCCAGAGTTGCTGATTGATCTGCTCTTAGAAGAGAAAGGAGCTGCTAAAAATTCCCAGAGTCCTCAGGGTCATCTCTGTTTTCCTACCCTCTTGCCTTTTACTCAGCTGTTTCCATTCTCCCAATTTCCCAACTCCTAGAATTTCATAATAGATGCACAATACATTTTTAATGAATTAAATTAACATTTTTAGCAACATCACAGAAATAAAAGCTATGCCTCTGGCTGAATATAAAATAGATTTGCTACCTAATATTTAAGAAAGAACTGTGAGAGCAAAAGAGAAATGAGAGAGAGGGAAGAAAATGATTTGAAATCAGTAAGGATATAGTGGGGACATAAGGAGGAATGCAAAGGTAGATACAAAGTCATGAAGATATATATGAACACCATACTAAAATTCTGGCTGTAACATACAAAGAGTCCATGATGTATTTTAAATTAGGAGAGCATTATAACCAAATAATGACTTTAGAAAGCTCACTTCGTAACAGTAGAGGTAATAGGCAGGTGACCAGGAACTATGCAAAAGAGTTAAAAGGAGACATTGACAGTGATACCTGTGGGAGAGAGAGTTTGCTAAAAGCCCAGCAGCTGCACGGATAGGTGATCTGGGTGATGTCCAGTAGAATTGCAGGGTCTGAAGCCCAGAGGCAGCAGTGACTCAGCGATGGTGTTTTAATGGCTGGGTGGATGTCACTGTTGTATGTAGAGAGAGAAAATGCAAGGGTTTGGTTGACTCTCAAAGAAGCTCAGAACTACTTAGGATACCACAATTCTGAGGTGCATTGGGGCAGCTTCAAGGAAACAAGAGGTGTAGGCAAGAAGACATTGAAAACACATGCTCAGAGCCCCAGCAATGTACTTGAAGGATGCTAGTTACTGGTTATACGACAAAAACACAGGCCCACTGAAGATTTAAGTTGATGATGAAATGATGAAGGTTGCAACCCCAAAATGCTCAATTATTGCCATTCTGAACTCAAAGGTATTTCACCCTAGAAATAGAAACCTCAAATGGATCAAATGAAGCTACAGTTTCAACTTAACTTCAACACACTTCCTAAAAAATTAATGATAATTTGTGTCAATCTATACTCTGAATAAAATAATTAATGAAATAAGGCAGCATAATGTTTTGATGTGATTTTTGTTGTTGTTGTTTTATCGCATCAAAAGACATCAATCACTAATGTGACCCAAACAAAATGTGTCCCATATCTGCTTCTATCAGTTACTGGATGAAAATTTTGTGATGACACTAATGGTAGTCACCAATCTGATTACAGGGGAAGGCCAGTTCACGCAGTTGTAGGGATCCACAGCCAAGTGCCAGGCCAAGTTCTAGGAGTCCATTTGAAGAGGGGAGGTGTAGGCAGCCGCCCGAAGGACGCCATTATAAGATGGCGAACTTCCTCTTTCTTGTTTACCTTTTTCGGGCATACGCCAGCTTGGCGGCTGCACTCCAGCGCGCCTGCTCGTTCCCTAGCCAATCCCGTGGCTCCAACACTGAGGCGAGGTCTTTTGAGCCAATGAGACCGTGACCCGTGGCCTAGTAGGATATATAAGCAGCTGTCCCTTCCTGCCCGGGGCCCCTCACCTTCAGCTCTCCCTTCAACCAAGAAGCGCTCCAATAAAGTGTGATCTGAGAAGAATCCTCGTGTGGTTGCCGTCTTTCCTGCGGGTCGGGAGGGGGATTTTAGGAGCAAAGAGGGTCAGGACCATGACTGGGAAACCCACATAGACAGCTGACCTGAGATCATGGGAGTTCATGAACTTCAGACAGAAAGCATGGGGCTGAACTAGGCCCTCTGAATATGGGCCACAGTTTTTTAGTTTGGGTTGTTGGTGGGGCCCATGGTGGTGTGACCAGGATCTATTCCTGGTGCATGATCTGGCTTTATGGGGCCCATTTCCTATGATAGGATACCTTGCTCAACCGTGATACAGTGGAGAGGAGCTTGGTACTGCCTCAACTTGATGTGCATGTGTTGGTTGACTCCTCAGGGGAGGCCTTACTCTTTCTGAGCAGTGGATGGGAGGCAGGTGTCGGGGAAGAGGGCATTAGGAGGGGAGGGGAATGTATGAAATGTGGTTGGTATGTAAAATAAATTTTAAAATTTACAGAAAACAAACAAAACCAAAATTCATCTTAAATAGAGCAACACAAAACTAAAACTCAGTCAAGTACAGTATCAATGCTAACTTCTATCCTTGTAATCACTCCATCTATATCTCTGCTTCTCCAGATGAGAACAAGTGCCTTTATATCTGTTATGGCTAGCTTCAGTTGTCAACTTGCTGTACTTGGGAAAATGTAACCACAACTAAGGAATTGTCATCAACAAATTAGCCTGGGAATTTTCTGCAAGTAATTTTATTGATTGTAAATTGATTAGGAGGCCCCATCCCATTTGGGGCAATAACATCACTAGGCAGATGGATCTGGACTGTCTAAGACAGCTAAATTAGCAAGCCGGAGGAAGTTATCCAATAAATAGTGCTCATCCATGGTCTCTGTTTCAGTTGCTACCCCTAGGTTCCTGCTTGAGTCCCTGCCCTGATTTGACTCAGTGGTGAACTGGGATGTGGAATTGTAAGCCAAATAAACTCCTTTCCTTCCCTCAAGTTTCTCTGGGTCATGATACTTATTACAGCAACAGAAAACAAACCAGAACAATGTCTCAGCTGCACCAGAAAGCAGAATACCATTTTGGAAAACTTGGCCTTCAGGTAAACCAAGGCAGTACAAAGCGATTGGTCATAAACTCCAAGTGAAGCTGGCAATAGTTGGCTAGAAGGAAGAAAACCAGAAATGCTACAACAAGAAACAGCAAGAAGTGGAGCAGGCTGGGGATTGACACACATGATGTGCGGAGGAGAAAGAAAGCAAGTGAGACGAATAGAGTGCCTGAGAGCATGATTGAGGAAACCACTCAGAAATGATTTGGGTTTAGTAACAGGACAGAAAGATATGATTGTGGGGTTGTAAAGATGAGGGGACAGGCAAATACTTGGAAAGTAGGGAGTTCAGCCTCGCAAGATGCAAGAGAAAGGAAGCCGCTGTGGGATGGAGTCCACTCTGAGCCACTAAGAGAGCTCATTCAAAGGCTGTCTTTCCTCAGTGGCCTCTTTCCTACCTGCCAATCACACCACTGAGGGAGCACAGTGGTGTGAACAGGATCTTCCCAAGGCACTTCTTCCATTATCCTCGCTAAACCTGTTTCTGCCATGGGGATGCACGCAGATTGCTCACATTAGGAAGCAAATTGATTGTGAGCTGAGTTTTGTCTACCAACAATTTTTAATATGTAATCTTGTCATGAGTGAACGAAAGTCATTAATAATACAGTAAGCAAAATGTGCTACAGTTAACCTTAAATTATAACTTACAAAGAGCATTCTTGCAGTTTCTCCTTTGATTTATGAGCTCAGTTTATTCTATGCAAATTCATGCACAGTTTCTAATAAGAGGGAGGAGGAAAGATAAAGGAGCTTTGAATATTTTATAAGCTTTTTCCACTTACCTTAATTTAGAATTATGAGGTTGAATATGTAAGTAGAGAATAATTACCTATTACCAGTCTCCTACATAGTCTATCTATTTCATCTGTGAGCATCCTGAGTGATGCACAACATAGCTGTTTTACTACCTATACCCCTGTGAATATGATGAGACCTCCTTCAGTGTTACTTGTTGCCAACACATGAGGATATAGACATTGCAATGTAATCAGTCAGTACTGCAGTGTTGTTTAATGTTCCTTTGAAAAGTAATATACCTATTGTCCAATATTTCACTCATTGCAATAAGTGACCTTATTATTGAGTCTTATACACTGACATTTTCCCTTGCCTTTCTTCTATGTTGTATTTATGTAAAGGTAGTGCTATTGAAACTAGTAAGGTTGATGATCTAGAAAAGGAAGGATTCATCACAGAAACACAGTGAAAGCTCTGTCCTCTTGCCCCAGTCCTCATACTCAGCCATGCCTTCTCACATACCAATAGTATTTCTTCATACCTTATCCTCAGTGAAGACATTATGCCCAATGCCAAGTTAGAGTGGATAAGGGGAAACAGAATAAATGACCATGTGTAGAAGCCATGACAGAGAAAAGATTCAATGAGGAAGGATATGCGTGACGAGAAAGACATGGTGATAATTTGAAACATTTACAGGCAGGTAATGTCTTATAAGGCAGTGATTCATATGAAAGGGCTTGGAAAAACTCCTTAATCAAGAGCAATAATCTGGACTAGGATGCCATTAAGACTCCCTCTCTCCCTCCCTCCCTCCCTCCCTCCCTCCCTCTCTCCCTCCCTCCCTCCCTTCCTCCTTCCCTCCTTCCCTCTCTCCCTCCCTCCCTCCCTCGCTCCCTCCCTCCCTCCCTCCCTTCCTCCTTCCCTCCTTCCCTCCTCTCTCTCTCTCTCTCTCTCTCTCTCTCTCTCTCTCTCTCTCTCTCTGATCTCTAATAATGGTAACCTTGTTTCTAAGAAATCTGGACCAGCATAGAATATTGAAAGTGACCAGCTCATTTAATTTAGGAAATGGGATAGAATGGATGGGCAAGTATACAGTGCTAAACACTCCAACGGCTTCAGAGCCAATAGACAGACAGAATAATGTCTTGGCCTCTGCCTACTCTTCACTGGGCTCAGCCAGACTCCCCATTGTAAAAGGCATGGCATCTCAGATCTGTTTTGTCTCCTTAAATTACAAACAGAAACTCTTAAGCAACCAATGATGTGCTGAATTATCTGAAAAAATAACATGGATTAAGAGTGAATTGTTCTTCGCATTTGTTAGGGCTCAAGGCAAATGTGGAGCTGTGGTCTTCTCAGCCATCACAGTAAATACTGATCAAATTTAACAGAGGAGCAGGCAGCTTCCAATAAAGAGAAAAAAAGGTTTTCCTCTCCTGGTAAATTGTATCATTGGGTTTTGTGATAATTAGCACTTCATATTGCATTATAGTGATGGTGTCAGACCAACAGCCAAACAGAACTAATGAGTTAAATATCTGTCAGCGGGAGGCTTCAGGCCTGATTAAGGCAGCTGCAGGTATATTGGCCTATTTCTCTCCTCTTTTGTTTTTCCATGATGGTCAGTATATTGAATTGTCAGAAATCATCAACTATTAACATGTACTACAAATGAGTTCAGAAAATATAACCCCTTCTCTATATCATAAGAATATTCTGGATATGCTAATAATTGATATACTAAGCACACAAAAATGGAAAATTGAACTCCTTCACTAGTGCCTGGTTGAAGAGAATAAACAACAAAAATACATCTCAAGTCATTCATCCTTGTACAGCTGCTGAATCAAAACAACCAAAGAGCTTTGTGATATGTCTCCATTAGTGAAGTGGAGGAATATGACTTCACAAGGGTTTACCAGGTACCAATTGCTTCCCCCTGAATTTTATGTGTTGTTTATATAGTCTGTGTGTTGGGCCTATTATGGTATTTAGTTATTCTGATTTCTGGTGAGGAAATGCAGCATCAAATGGAACTCCCTGGCATATATTTTAACAAGTAATAGTTAACAAACCTTTCTCTCAATCTAATTGTATGCTGAGCACAGATTAAAGAGGAACAGAAGAAACGAGGGGGGGGCAATCTGTCCCAGCCATAAAAGACATTTGAGTGAAGTTACAAATACGACGGGAAATAGATAAAAGACTAAAAACAGAAGAGGGAAATAATGATATGGCACAATGTAATATCAGAACTGTCACAATGCATTAGATACTTGATTGTCAAATGAGTGGCAGAGAAAGGCACTGCTATTAGTATAGAAAGGAAAGAGAAAATTTGGGGCTAAAGCATTCCAAAATTGAAGGAAGTGGGGAGCTGACCTTGGTCCTGAAAGGAAGCTTGTAGTCTGGACACCATGAGAAGGTCAAGAAGGCAGAAACGGGGCATTTTAGGTGGACCTTGAAGGAAAGAAGTCAAGCAGCATCGGCTCTATTTGGGAGGCAAAAGCAAGCAAATCATTCAGGTGGAAGATGACAGCTCATTTGGTTAGATAATACATGGGAAAGTGGAAAGAGTTAGGCAGCAGAGTCTTGAAATGGAGGCAGAAGAATTTTGGATTGCATTCTTCAAGAAATATTAAAATGTATCATTTTTGTTAGGTATTTTTGGCACATGCTTGAACTACATGGTTATATCCATCACTATCCTTGTACTTCACCTGGCAGAGAACATTTTCTGTTCTATGGAATATTTCAAAAGCAGTTTTACATGTGTCATGTAATCCTGTACATACATTTATCTTCAAATCCAATGTCTTTCAGCATTTTTGGACACACACACACACACACACACACACACACACAAAAAAAAAAAAAAAAAACCACACACACACACACAGTTGGGCTTGCATGCTTCCTTTTTATGTAAGCACATCAAGCTCAATTTTTACAGACACATAAATACATACTATAAATTAATATGGAACATGTGTAATAAAAATATTCATTAGATATAAATTTTAAAAATAAAAAGCAATGAAATAAGCAAATATTACAATTTTAGTGGGTAGTCATAATTTTATGTGTCTTTCTGATGAAATTGAAATTATATAATAATACTTTCATTAGAAGTAGTAAGGCTGTGTCTGCTTCACATTTCAGAAATACTTGGTATATCTCATGATAGAATCATTTCTGAATCTTATGGATTGCCATGTCTTCCATGGCTGTTCTAGGTAGGAAAGTTGCCTATAAAGGTTGCTACCAGGGCACAAATGCACAATCTGCTTAACTAACTTGCTGCAAACTCACTTTTCAGTTTCATGTGTCTGTAGAGCAAGCATTCCTGGAAATTTTGCTAGTTTTCTAGTTCTTTCAGCATCTAGCAGATTAGAATACTCTTCCAGATATTTTCTTCATGCAAATAAGATACCCTACAATCATTGTTGGCTATGATATCTCAGAGGCCTCTAAACTTCCTTTATATTTAACCACTCTCAAATTTGAGTTCACGTTCCTGTTTGTTGACCTGCTGTAGGTTGTTGCATACAGTGGCATATTTCAACATTTGGCCTCAAGGTGGTCTTTCTATTTTGAGAGGTTGTGGAATCTTTGGGCTATAGGACCAAGCTGGTGGGGTAAATTTACTACAATTGGCTTTGGGTCTCATCTCTGTCTCCAGGCTCATACCATGTGATACATATTCTTACCAATATAGATGTTTCACCCAGCATGATTTCCCCACCAAGATTGTTTACCCTAAGATCTTGCCACCATTAAGTTGTTTCTTTCTGTTATACAGTTTGTTATAGAAAAGAGGAAAGTAATGAGTGCATTGGCAGAGGACAGATACTTCTTTACTTAGCTTTCACTTTACCTGGCAATGGGTTTGAAAAAGAGAAGTGTTGGCTCCACTATAACAAAGCAATGCTCACATTATTAGCATTGTCTTCATCTGTAGTTTCCTTCTGAAATCATGTCGTATTTTCATATACAAGCTAATTAAAACAAACAACCTACACCTTAAAGTCCTTTGTACACAGTGACCATCTGACAAAGCAATAAGTGAGTAACATGACAAATTGTTACTTATGAGATTGTTAACAATTCACTTACTACTGCACATTCTGATATGTCTTATTCCATCTCAGTTAGTCACACTCTGGTGGTAAATCACCACTTTAGAAACAATAGTTGTGCCTGTGTTGAGGAATCCTTTGCTAACATACTAACAAATTACCTGGGTTTTGTGACTAGACCTTACAGGGATAACAGAAAAAGCAATTTTCTATTCCCCAAAGACCCAAAGAACAGCTGCTTTGCTCTCTCTCTCTCTCTCTCTCTCTCTCTCTCTCTCTCTCTCTCTGTGTGTGTGTGTGTGTGTGTGTGTGAGAGAGAGAGAGAGAGAGAGAGAGAGAGAGAGAGAGAGAGAGAGAGAGAGAGAGAGGAAGAGGCTCTGTGCAGCCAGCCAGTGTGCTATATACTTACAGAGGCCATTTCTCCCAGACATGTCTTACTTGCCTATTTCAGATGAAAATACCCTTCTGGAAGTGTCAGCCCTGTCAACTGAATTTTCATATCTTCCCATTAAATAATCAGGATGTGATTGGGATGTTACATTTATGAGGCAGTTTCAGAAACCTCTTTGAAGATAATTGTCAGTTACTGCAGTAAAAAAAAAAAAATGTGCCCTTCACACGACTTTCCCCCCAAAGTTCTCCAACTTCACAATCTGGTGAGCTCACAATTCTTAACTCTGTCATTGCATCCCATAAAGACTAAAGCAGAGAGTGATTTCAAGGGGCTCAGTGATGGGCAAAATAAATACACAGTTCTAGCTGCTATTTAGCAACATGGTATTAAAGAGAATTTGGTTATTGGCCCACCCCTATACATTTGCACCACTTTCATTCTGAACATTTCTTTGGATCTGTTAAACCCTTGGAGATGTAATCCTATCTCCTCTGGAAAGATGAACTACCTCAGCTACAATTTCTTCACCCTCTCATAAACTTTGAAAATGGTCTCTCCAGCTTCTGTCTTTTCCCTAGTATGACCAAAGACATAGTAGAATTCACTTTCTCAAGACAGTCAGCATGTCCTATATTTTGATTCTTCAGAAAATCAAGTGTGTGTGGTTGATGCACTTAGAGGAAGCTGTCTTAGGGGTATCTAGTGGAAAGAGTTTAAATTCACTACCAACTTAAACCAATAGTAAGACATACTTTCTCTATGTTATGGCAAATTCTTCCACCCATAAATCTTGGATTCATTCATTCACCCCACACCATACAAACCTCCATGGCAAAATCCCTGAAAGTCAACATAAACTTCTTAACCATCTCTGTGCCCAGATCCCTCACTTTAGTCTTTTTTTTTGAGTTTCTCCAGCACTCCTAATTCTACATTGTACTCACTCTTAGTACATAAATGAGTTCTCCCTATGTTTGATTTGTAGTTCTCTTATTAGAAGATGAATGAGATACGATTAATCAAAAACTCCTACAAATATATGTACCTAACGAACATCACAATACCATGGATTTTCAGGCATGTTCTATGATTAAATCAAAGTTTTGTTAACACAGAATGAGTTTGCATTTTCATGATCCAATGTTATACATCCCTTAAATTCATATTCTTTATACTTACATTCCATATTAATATTTGTATTTAGCAAGTAACTTTGTTTCAGCAGTAACTTTGTAAGTGTGACAAATGGAAATTTGAAACAAAGGAAATGAAGATTTGTGTTCCTACAATGAACTCATTCAATATCATGTTAAAGAACTAAGCATATTTAAAAAAAATACAACCTAAATGACAATAAAAACAACCAACCAAGTGTGGGAGGCCACCTAAGGCCACCCAGTGATCACTAGTTGACAGATACAGCACAGCCACAGCTTGAAAGCAGGTGAGAACTGCAGAGAACTATCCAGTTGAGTCCATCATAAAATCTTAGCATGCAAATAAAATGGTTAATACTTGAATTACTATATTTGGTATGGTCTATTTTACAAAAATGATAAAAATTACACAACTTTTACTTGACTGTGGGCATGATTTAAGTCATTAAAATATATATCTGCCTATTATACAGGAAATATTTGTAGAAGGATAAGGGTGGGCAGAGAGTTCTACCCATAGGATGGCAACAACCATGATGCAAAGTGAGAATGTCTAATGGGTTTTCAAAATAGAAATTTAATTATTTTAATAAGCTACATTCTGATACTCTTCTTCTTCCTCTGCTACTCCTCCTTTTCTTCTTCTTCTGTTTTTTGTTGTGTTTTGTTTTGTTTTTCGAGACCAGCTTTGGAGGCTGTCCTGGAACTGGACTCAAATTCATAGAGATCCACCTGCCTCTGCCTCCTGAGTGCTGGGATTAAAGGTATGTGCCACCTCTGCTTGGCTATTATACTCTTATTTAAGATCTGTTGGTGTCATATGAAGAGGAATCTTCAGAGATGTTCACAGAAAACTTCAAGGTCATATATGGTTATATAGCCTTAGGAAAGATGTCTAAGTTGTCAAATTACTATTGACATCATGTGATCCTTAGTGTAAACCAGTTATAATAAACATTTGCTGATATAGAGCATACACTTTGCAGTAAACAAATTTCTGGTGCTGTAACTAATATATCTGTGGGTATTGATAATAAAAATAGATAATTGATTAAAAATTAATACCAGGAATAGGATGATTTCATATTAAACATTAATGTATTTTGTGTTAGCTTGGCTCTTGATTGTGGATAGAGTATAAAAAAAAAAGCTTAATAATACAAAGTACCAAATAACAAAATAATAATTTTAAAAAATTATTTTGATTAAAATATTAAAAAATATTTTTAAAAATTAAAATATATTTGGACTTAGAACTTAAAAAATATACTTAATGAATTTGTAGGTATAAGAAAGCTTCTGGCTATACAATGGAAATTTAAAATGAGTATTCTAATTATGCATATGTAGAATATGGGTCAGAAAGACTTTTTTTTTTTTTTTTTTGGTCAACAAATTTTAAAGACATATGAACAGAGATGTATCTAAGAATTCTAAGCAAAACAATGACTCCCTACCTCTTCTGGTGAAAGAGGTGAGTGTGAATGCATTCTACATATGTGTGTTCTTTGTATGGAATGTACGTTTGTGTGTGTATTTGCTGTGTATATTTGTATGTGTCTTCTCTTTATGCTATGAATGTTTTTATATGTTGTGTATATTTTTGTGTGCATATTGTGTATGTTAGTGTGTATGTTTGTGTATGCTGTACATGTCTCTGTATTTTATACAAGTTTTGTGTATGCATGCTCTGTATCTTTGTGTGTGTGTGTGTGTGTGTGTGTGTGTGTGTGCTATGTATGTGTGGATAGCTGTGTGTAAATGTTCTGTTTATGTTTTCATTCATGTGTGTGTATGTGTCTGTGTGTGTCTCATTGGAATGATATGAATACAATATGACCTGTTAAAACTTCAAAGACACCAGTAATACAGGAGAGATCTTCTGCAGTAGAACACATGTCTTCATGAAATTAGCTATATCTCAGCAAGCATAACATACCCAAATACAGATTTTTCTTTTCTAACAGCATATAGTTAATTTTATGCCTAAGAATTGCACAATGTTCACTCAAAAATTTTTCTGGATTGAACAACACAAATCAGAGACCTTTGTAAAATTTAAATAACACTTGATTCCTCATTGTGAACATGTATGAAACAGAAAGGCAGTATCATTTATAAAATAGGTAATCTTTATATGAAAGTAACTATCAACAGGTGAAACCCACAGCCAAGAAAGAACAGATAAAACAGTAGGGGAAAATATTGCAAGGAAATTATTCCCAGGAACAGAATCTATCTGCATGAAGAATATCTCTGGCTCTGTTAAGGACCCAGACAGCATGAGCCTGGCAGACTTTCAGAATCATAGTCAGCTAAGTATTTGGGAATGCTGCAGGTTGTCTGCTAAAACACTGGTAACTTGAGATCACCTGTGGCAGCAAGACTGACACAACAAATCTCAACCAGTGCTACAAATTAGCAGAAACCCACTGCTAAGCACAGTATAGTAGCCATATGAAGTCCTATGTTGTTTACCAGGGCATGATAATCCACTTATAAATAGATGAATAAAACAAGATGAGGGCCACAAAGACCATCAGGCTACCAAACATAAGTTGTAGAACAAGATGTTGTTCTCCTGTGTATGTAGACTTGTATATAGTGATGAAAGTGACTGTCATTTAATCCACCAACTGTCATGGCTTGCTCCATAATTTGTACTGTTATCCACTAGCCTACTATGCCACCAAACACTAGATTTACTTACTGCCACTCCCTTCATCTGGATCTCACCTGCTTAGTTTTCAGATTTTTCTTACAGAAAAATCACTACAAATTCAAAGAATTTTGCACGTCTGGTTATTTCTTCTTGAAAATATTCCCTCAGACATCCATAAGGATCCTTCTTTGTGTGTAATTTTATGTCAAAATAACAAAAAGAGGTTGTGTGTTGTGTTAAAAAAAAAAAAAAACTCTGAGTGAGGTCAAGAGCCTATAAAGTCAAAACAAGCTCCATTTTGGAGTTTCTCATCAAACAGACTTGGCCTACCTTCCCTTTGAAAAACAAACCCCTTAACTTCATTTCTCATTTTTGTATTCTTCCCAATATACTATGAGTGCTTATACCATAGTATATGTTCTCATATGTTCTCATATACTGTGTATACATTGGCTACTCAATACAGTACTGCAGTAATCTGCATGACTTTGTATATTATACAACATACAATTATATGTAATACACTGTATAGTATATATTAATCATTTACTTTCCATCAATAAGACATAAGTTCCTTAAAGTAACTAAGGAGGATTTCTTCCTTTGCTCTCTTCTAGTCCTTATAATTATCTTTATGACTTAAAGGCACATAATAATTAGTAAATAATTTGCATAGAATGAATTTGTTATATATTAGAAAATTATAATATTCAACCATATTCTTACAAGACAAAAAGTAATAATTCAAGAAATACTTTCATAATAATTATAATTGTCAACACATATATACAGTGCTTCTATGCTCCTATCACTGACCTATTGTTCCTTCCATGTATCAACCCATTTAATCTTTTGTATTGATCCTTTGGAAATTTAACACCCCAATTCCACTCATTTCCCAGCCCCTCAGTAACTACTACTCCCTCTTGTAGTGGCCACATGGAAAGCTAAAGAGGAATAAAAATAAGATGAAAAATAAACAAAAGTAAAAGAAAAGATACTTCAGTCCTCTGTATTTCCTGCCTCTCCCATTGTCTTTTTATTGTCTTAGTGACCTTGGGAGCTACTGTGTAATATGCAAATACCCTTTTGTCCAAACAACTTTACTTGCTAATTTTCACTGTGAAATGAGTCATTGGTGAGTTTCAAGACCTCAAGATTTGGCACATCATCAATAATGGACGCATACTGACCTTCCTCTCCAATATCCTGCATTTTTCTCCATTCATAGAGATTCTGTGACCACGCTTCCATGGGATTTGTCCCTTCACACCTTCCAGCAGGTCCTAGATGGGGTATTTGTTGGGATGTGTCTACTTCAAGCTTTTGATGTGTGCCTGTCTGGTTGCTCAGTTGTTCAGTCCAGGTTTCTGGCATCACTCATGTGATGAGGGGCAGAGCCATCTCTCCCAGGCCAATGATGACCCACTTAATCTTCACTTACTTCTGTGAAAACTGTGAAACATTTTTTTTCCATTGTGCCCATCCATTTTACAGATGAGCAGTGGAAAACCACCTTGGGAAGACCAGGAAAGCTTGATGATTACAGTGAACAGATGACAGTTAGCCTTACTAATGGTTTAGAGTGATATAATTACCCTGAAGGAAAAAAGAAGCAGAAGAAAACTGGATGAGTGATACAGTGAAAAGATCCATTTCCTTGTTGTTAATCCTTTTCTAAAATTATTGCCTGATGGCTAGGATGGAGCCTTCTGGTACATTAGGAAATGTGAAGCTATGTGAATTACAATCTGCAATTAATAAAGTCCTGAATGAAGGAACAAAGCATGAAGGCAAAGACCTATGCAAAAGGCAGCTGCACAGAACAGACTTGTATTACTCAACAGGCTATGGAGCATCAGAAAGATGAGGCATATTCCCAACAGATGCACATACGTTACAACAGGGACATCTGTTCTATTATGTTCATAGCATCATTATTTGTAATAGCCACAACCTAGAAGAAATGCCCCTCAACTGAAAATGGATGGAGAAAAAGTGGTACATTTATATAATAGAGTACAACCCAGCAGAAAAAAAATCAAAAACAGTGGAATCTTGAATTTCACTGGCAAATGGATGGAATTAGAAGAAACCATCTTGAGTGAGGTAAGCCAGTCACAAAACAACAAACACGGTATGTACTCACTCATATATGTTTTTTAGACATAGAGACAAGAAATACCAGCCTACAATCCATACCACTAGGAAAGCTAGGAAACAAGGAGGACCCTAAGAGAGACATACACGGCCCCCTGGAGAAAGGGAAAAGGACAAGATCTCTCAAGCAAATTGGGAGCATGGGCAGAGGGTAGAGGGAATTAGGGGGAAGAGTAGAGGTGGCATGACAGAGTAGGAAGATTGATCAGGGAAAGAATAGAGTAGAGAAAGAAAGGAGATACCATAATATAAGGAGCCGTTATAGATTTTAAGAGAAATCTGGCACTAGAGAAATGCCCAGAGATCTAGAAGGACCCCAACTAACAATCTAAGCAATAGTGGAGAGGCTACCTTAAATGCTTTTCGTGATAATGAGATTGATGACTGTCTTATATGCCATCCTAGAACCTTCATCTAGTAGCTGATGGAAGCAGAAGCAGACATCCACAGCTAAGCACTGAGCTGAACTCTTGGAATCCAGTTGCAGACAGGGAGAAGTGATAAGGAAAAGGGTCAAGACTAGGCTGTAGAAACTGTTGACCTGAACAAGAGGGAGCTAATGAACTCTTGTCTGACAGCTGGGAAACCACCATAGGACTGACCAAAATTCCCTGAATGTGATATTGTCCGGGAGGAATGGGAAGTCTATGAGCCTTCTGCTCCAAATTATTGATGGGAGATGTTATTCTGTAAATATGTTTCTCATACTGGTTAATTAATAACCAGTTGGCCAATAGGAAACTAGATAGGCAGGGCTAGGAGACTAGGAGGAGGAAAGAGGAAGTAGTTAGGAGGAGTCAGCATGTAGACCGGAGAGGAAAGAAGACGCTGGCCATGGCTCCCCGATAAGATGACTACGTGGAAATACTTAGATAAGTAGAAATGGGTTAATAATTAAGACAGAGCTAGCCCATAAATAATAATGGTAACTGGACAACAGGACTGTATCAAATACAGAGTCTCTGAGTGTTATTTGGGACTGGCACGCCAGACCGGCGGGGGCGGGCTGGCGAAAAACGAACATGCAACAAATTATATGACAGACTTTGAAGATTTCCCATGGAAATGTCACTCTCCCTGGGGAGTAGAAAGGGAATGGGATGGGGGTTGGTGTGGGAAATAAGGAAGCATGGGAGGGTGCAGGAACTGGGAATGATATGTAAAAACAAGCTTGTTTCAAACTTAAATTAAAAATTATATATAAGAAGATAAAATAGCTTCTTTAATAAAAGTATGTTCCCTCCTTAGCCATCAGGGAAATGCAAATCAATATAAGGTAACATCTTACAGCTGCCAGAATGGCCAAACTCAAAAACACCAATGACAGTCTATGCTGGAGTGGATATGGAGAAATGGGAATAATCCTGCACTGCAGATGGGAGTGCAAACTTGTGTGGCTACTTTGGAAATTATTATGGTGGTTTGTCAAGAAAATTGGAATCAGTCCACCTCAAGATTTAGCAGTTCCACTCTTGGGCATATTCCCAACGGATGCACATTCATACAACAAAGACATATGTTCAACTATGTTCATAGCTGTGTTGTTTGTAATAGCCAGAACCTGGAAGCAATCTAGATGCTCTTCAACCAAAGAATGTATAGAGAAAATGTGGTAAATTTACACAATGAAGGATTGCTCAGTGGAAAAACAAAAAACAAACAAACAAAAAAAAAAAACCAATGAAATCTTGAAATTTGCAGGCAAATGGATGGAACTGAAAGAAACCATTCTGAGTGAGGTAACCCAATCACAGAAAGACAAGCATGGTATGTACTCACTCATATATGGATACTAGACCTAGAGCAAAGGACTAGCACCCTACAATCCACACCACCAGAGAGACTAGGAAACAAAGAAGACCCTAAGAGAGAAATATAATGTCCCACAAAGAAGGGGAAAAGGACAAGCACTCCTGAGCAAATTGTGAGGAGCACAGGGGAAGAGAGGAGGGAGGGAGGAAAAAGAGAAGGTGATAAGAGGAAGGAGTAGGATAAAATAGGAATCAAGAAGACTGAGTCAGAGTTGGAATAGAGGAGAGCAAGAAAAGAGATATCTTAATAGAGGGAGCCAGTATAGATTCAAAGAGAAATATGTCACTAGGGAAACCTTCAAAGATCCATAAAGATGACCCCCAACTAAGAATATAGGCAATAGTGGAGAGGCTGTCTTTGATTTCCTTCCATTTTAATGAGATTTATAACAAGATTGTTGACTACCTTAATTGCCATCCTAGAACTTTCATGCAATAGCTGATGGAAGCAGAAGTTGACACCCACAGCTAAGCACTGAGTCAAACTTCTGGGATCCAGTTGTAGAGAGGGAGCAGGAATGAGCAAAGAAACCTACAGAAACAGCTGACCTGACATAATGGGATCACCAGGACCCCAGTTGTAAAGCTGGGGAATCAGCATTGGACTGAACCAAGTCCTCTGAATATGGATGTCAGTTAGGAAGTCTGGGCATTCTATTGGACCTCTAACAGTGCGCAATGGAGTTTAGGAGCCCATTTGCTATGGAGGAATACTATTTCAGCCCAGATACATGGAGGAGGGCCTAGGCCCTCCCCAAAATAATGTGACAGACTTTGATAATGCATCATGGAAAGCCTCACTATCCTTGGTGAGTAAGTGGGAGGGTGGGATGGGAGTGTTAGGGGGAACTTATGAGTATGGCAGGGAGAGTAAACAAGGGAATTAATATGTAAAATAAGGTTATTTCTAAATAAAAACAATTTGTTCCCAGAAAAACTAGATTGTTGGGTTATTATAAAATAAATGAAAACAAAAGGCATCATACCTTTGCAATTATATGTGTGAAGGTCCATGTGTTGGATACACAGGTAGTTTTGTTACATGTTGCATACATATGTATTTTGAAGGGAAAACCCTAAGCATATCATTAAAGCAATACAGAAAATGATTAGTTCACAGACGCCTGCAGTGATAAGTTGAGAACAGATTGGAAAGTCCTTGGAAAGACTAAAGTTAGAGGACATAAAAATAGAGCCTGCAAAGATCCACCTGGGTTTGAGAAACTAAAGAAAACTAAGCTGCTATTTAAATCACTAGCTCAGAAGCAACAAAATAAATAAGTTTTCTTAAATAAGTCTTAACTACCTTAGCGATGCAAAGAAGTCTGTTTATATTTTAATTCACTTTTATCTCTGTTCTTTTTTTCCCTTGTAAATGAATGCATTGCATGGAATGGATTGGCATCTTAAATTCTCCTTGCATAGACTCTCGATTCTCTGAGAACTTAGAATTCTTTAAGGTGTGAAGCAGTGAGAGATGCCCTATAGAACCACTGGTGAAAAGGATGGCTGGTTTCTGCTCTGATGGCTTGGGCTCTCAGCTCTGAATAACGGAAATGATGTTCATGGCATCTGGACACAAACCTACAAGAACATCTTGTTCTTTTGACTTCTCATTCTCAGCTGTTTCTCAAGATGATCTCATTTTGCTCTCTGAGCCATTAGTGCTATCACCCTGAATTCCGGTTAAAGGGCATCCCTTGCATGGCTTGGCACACTTCCCAGATACGTGCTTCATCCGAAATATAGAGACCAAATTACCAATAAAGAAATTATGAGTGACTGCCCCTGCTCTGTCTCTGTCATCCTCCTCCACAGTTGAATACTCTTCATTGTAAGAGACTCGTTTTTTTCCTGCAATTCAGCTTAAATTTTCCTTCACTTGGCTTCCTCCCATCACTCCTAATTATAGTCTAATAAAGCCCTCGGATTACTGTGAGCTATTTCTATCCCTTCCTGCTCCCACCTCAGTACTTCAGAGCTTTCCTAGGCCCAGCATTAGACTGTACACAAAGGTGACCAGGTCCTAGACGTATTCTATAGGTAATGATTTGGGTTGTGAGACCCCTACAACAAGCTTCTCCCCACATGCAATAATCTCTCTTACCTTAGATTTAGAAAATGGATTGTTCCATGTCGGAGGTGAAGAACTGTTGCAGCAAAGTAGAAGGCATAGATGTAGGTCTGCAGACTATGTACTTCCACACAGGAAACACCTTTGAATTGAAAAGCTCAGTCTTGAAGACTCCACATAGTTGGTCTGCCTACACACCTAAGTGTTCAGGTTCTTAGATCTAGAGAAAGGAATTCAAAGTACACTTCATCCTCAAGCCAGTCACTACCCCTCTGCAATTCACAACTTCAATGAGATCTCTTCCCATCAGGAACAAATCGCTCTTCTCCACTGGAATAAAATAATGAGGGAGAACTTAGGGGCAATCATAGGTTGCTAATTGTGTGATCTTGGGGGAAAATGATGGGTATTTTATTCTGAAGTGGCAAGAAAATATTTAGTAACTCGCTAAAGTGTGATATGGTGAAGTGTGTTAATGTTCTCAATCCATATCCAATTAATGTCCACTGGGGCAGCAGTTTTAAAAAGAAGAGCTAAGGACTAGGACTTTAGTCTGGAGCTTCTTGAGAGGAAAGTCGATTTAGGATGTATCTCCAATGACAGGCAGAACTTGGGGTGCAAAGCCTGAAAGAGGACAGGCACGTTGATAAACACTTAAAATAAGGCTTAAGTTTCCAAAATGAAAGTCTTTGTTTACAATGCCTTTGTCCTGTGTGTGTATCAAACATCAAGATGTGACTTTCAATGTAAAAGACCCAAGGTCTTATGGGTAGCTCCAAATAACTTAGTTGGGAAGTTATATTTTTACCTTTCTTGTTTATATATCAGCATAAATAGAGTATCCAGCCCTCAACACCGCCACCACATGCTCTGCCACTCTACCTCACTTAGCCCACTTATCCATAAATCATGAAGACCTGCTTAAGTAGCACTTTGTAGAATGGATAACTAGAGAAAAATAAAGTTAGTTTTATTAATGACCTCGGGTTAGGGACAATGACATGAGCTTTCCAGTGTCGTGGGAATCAATCAGGACAGCCTGACTCTGGGGACATTTCAACTGGCTTGCAGACACCTTCAATGACAAGGGAAGGGAGGTGGAGGCTGTCTCATTGGCTACTGCTGGCCTGCAAATCAAACATGATTTATCTACATTAGCGGGCTTCTTCTTTGTCTTATTATCCCAGCCACAGCTTGTGACCCAGGCTGGCTCTCCTGCCTTTTAATAAACAGATTTAATAGGACTGATAGTTTGGCAATTTGTAGAGTAAATTAGATTTAATTTGGCCTGAATGCCACTGATTTCTCATATTGTTCAAAACAATCTTATCCAGGAAGGCATGTCACCCCAACACATTATCTTCAATGCTGCTGGAAACGTCCAACTGTCAGACCTACATACCAAGATATACTCCTACAAGGCTGCACTTTCTTCCTTGTTTACTGTGACTTAAACAACTGAGGAATATGAACTGGGCATTATGTACAGGTCATAATGAACCTGAACCAAATGGCAGCATATATTCAGAATAAGGAATTGAAGACATTGTTTCTTCTCTCAAAAACAACCCGTGCTGTAGGATTTGGCATGAAATAATTCTAAAATATTATATACATGTCAGAGCCTTCTCAAAGAATGCACAATTTTACTGATTGGAATGATTGGAGCCCAAATTACTACATTGTGCCAAGAAGCCATGAATGGTTCAGGACTATGGATCTGACCATCTGCCCCTAAACTAAATGGTCCCAGTCTTGCTTTTAGAATTCTACAACATCCATTGTATCTTTTTTCCATAAAAAGCTATATTTTCTCAGTGTTAGGGGTGGGAATCCTACCTTCCTTTTTCTCTGAAGTTGTCATTATGATTACTGCATTCTGGCTCTGGTTCCTTTCAACTTTACTACCCACTATGGATCGTGAAAAGTGTAATCCCCCATGAAGCTACTCCTCTCCTGTCATAACTGGCAGCATTCCAAACTGCCATCCAGGATTCTGAAACACAGTTCCCAGTCAACACACAACAATATCACGGAGTAAAGAAATGTGAAGTAATAAGGACTCTGTAGTTATTTGTGAGTACTCTGTAGCTCACCCTACCTAAGAAATATTCCATTCACCATTGTGAAATTTGAACAATCTGATAGTTCACAAACCTGGGCATGAAAATAATAAGTTTTTATTGCCTGTGTATAATTCTAAGTAAGCCTTCAAAGACTCTTATCTATAGGATAACTTCATCAAAATGCATCAAATATGTGGCTTTTCTAGTTGACTTTAGGATTTTTGTGTGTGTGTGTGTGTGTGTGTGTGTGTGTGTGTGTGTGTGTGTGATACATGGGTAATCCTTACAGGCAGTGTCTTTTGTAGAAAAAATGAGCTCTCCTTTCCACTGTGGAAACATGCCAATGCTATCAACCTGACTCCAGGTAGCTGGCTGCTCACTCTTGGGAATAGTGCCATGTCAGAGTTGGTCTCTGCTGCAAGCAGATTGGTCACTCAGCAGTGACTCTAGTCAGGTCAGCTTTGTGTGGGAACACATGCCACTGTGCCTATGTATTCTCTGCATTTCTGCCACTATGGCCAAATTGTTGATGAACATATTAGACAATGACAGGAGTGACTGGGGAAATAAGCCAGCTAGCATCTACAGAACAGATCCTTATAAACATGTAGTTATGACAATTCCATCTTCTGCTGATCAATCATATGAGACACAGATATTTTCCACTGGATACCCATTCAGATGTCTCTACATACTTGCCTCTTCCCCAGAGGTACGTTGCAATAACTTTCTACTCTTGTTCTTTCCAAGTCTGACACCATCAAGGTAAGCTATTTACACTGTATAATTGTTGCGTATTATGTAGCTTTTGCCATTACTCTTTCTGGGTACCACTCAATGTACTTCAGTTAAGAAGATTTGCATTAATTATGGTCTCTCAGAATAATCCAAAATGGGGTTGTCATACCAAACACTTACAGTTTATAGTGGTGCCTAAATATCACACATAATCATATGTAAGTCACAAAGCCATGATTTCCTTTGGAATTCTTTGGAAAGAGAGAGTTTTCTGAGAGGCAATAATTTGACAGGAATTAGTACATCAGTAGGAGCCATGAATATCTGAGACATTTCTTCATGCAACACACAAGTCCAATGTCATACACACACACATTGGCTCTGTTTAACAGTGGCAAAATCTGTGCATGCTCAATTTCATGACTTGGTGGGGCAGAACTGGTAATTTATGATGGGAACCCCACCCGAGTTGAGTGGTGTCTTGCTAGCCAAGGACAAGCATCAGTCTCTCTGAAAGCCCAGAGATAAGTCAAAATTTATACATCAATGAGAGACGAGTTAGAGAGTAAAAGTGATTTGATTCCTAAGTCTTATGGACTGAACTTGCAACAAAATCCACACAGCATCCCTACCTTCCACCAAAATGGTCCAAATGGGAGCATTCTATATCAACTTAGGCCTATTGCAAATTTGTCTTGTTTTTCTGGGCTCAAAATCTGAATTAGCAAATGCCCATGTCACTTAGTAAGTTGACACAGAAGAGTATTTATTCATTGACTTTAAATGCAACCATATTTGTTTTCCACTCTCTAGCATTAAGCAATATATTCTGTGTCTATAGAAGGGGTTACTCCCTAATTGCTGGCTCTACTAATCATAATACTATCTATGCTGTGTACTCCTGTGAGTTTGTGTGGAGAAGTGAAACAATCAAACAATAGGGTGAAAGCATAAGCTCCAGACTATGTGAGCTCTTACCACCTTTAACCTTGAAAATTTTACCAAAGAAGTCAGAATCCTTCATCTCTGAGCTAAGTGTAGATGTATGTGAACAATTTGGGAGACTAATAGTTCCAAACATCCCATAAGGTTCTTTTTAATAATGTATCCAAACCAAAAAGAATCCAGAAATTAAATTCAATCTCACTGAACTCTCCTATTATAAAGCCACTCCAGCCTATCACCAGCTATTACTGCTGAGAGTTTCATCTTCACGTGAGTTCAGTAGAAAAGTTGCATGATCAAGTGCACTCATGTGATCTAAGAATGCAACATCACCTCATAATGCAAACTTGGCTCTCATTATGATCTTGAGGAACAAATCCTTTATTATACTTTGGGCTGAAGCCTGGTTTTCCAGGTAGGCAAACAAATATCCATCACCCAACTAGTATGTCTGCTACTTCAAGCAATGGCAGGAAGGAAATGAATAGTCCTGAGAGTTCTGAATATTCAGGCAGCAAAGCAAACTCCCTGTAGAATCTATACCAAGAACAAGCTGTGTGTCCTTAGAGTCCTTTGTACAAGAGAGGGAAGGAATGAAAGGAGGAAAACACAAAGAAACAGAAGGAGAAATCAAAAGGAAAAAAATCGACCCCAATTGTATGTGATTCGATCCACATATTTTCCAGTTACCTAAGAAAGAAGCAAGGTCTTAGGTGAGTATGACTGGTGATTGCATAAAAATGTATTGTCCCTTATCAAAGAATCAATCCAGATGAAAGAATTATCTGATATAATATACAGAGAACTCAAAAATGAGAACGGTCTTCATCATCAACAACTATATGAATCAATTCTTTTAGAATTCTATACCAACCTTGAAACTCCAATTGAAGGTTCAAAGATATCCTAAGAAGTAAAATCAGAGACTGTAAATTAGTCACACTGGAATCTATAGTCCTTTAATGCTAGTTCACTCCATAAAAAAATCTAGTCTCCAGACCTGCCACTAACCTTTTCTTTGACTTGAAGAACATCATGTCTCCTACTCTCACCCCACACCTGTGCCCTGGAGCTCCTCACATGAAAGCAATGTCTTTCTGATCACAGCTTAGGCATACCAACAAACACTGAAAGAATGCACAGGATCCCAGGGGAAGCCCATAGGAGAAAGTCCTAAGTGTGATGCGACTTCATTTCTCAGAAGGTATCCCTCCACTACAAGGATTCTTACCCTTCATAGACTTACTTCATAGAAAAAAATGAGAACAAGATATTAAGTATGTCTGAAATTGTAAGACAGGGTTTAATTATTCTAGGGAGTTTAGAATAAAATTCGGATGTCTTATACTTTAGTACATAGCATTCAGCTATCTGAAAGATTGAGTTCTGCAGAACCCTTGGGCTTTTGGCTTCCCCATCATCCGATCTACATGGCTCACTGTCATTATTCTGAATTCTAAGTGCTGTCTTAGGATGTTGGGAGGAATGGACTGAGGCAAGTCACTGAAAGTCAGGGCTGGAGTATGTGGGCCCATTGTCCAGATATTTATATGAGACTACACAGGTGAACTAGATCCTAGCAGGTCTGTAATGATCTTGTGATTACCTAGGTCCCAGTGAACAGCACTCCTTAGTCCCTCTTGTATCTTTCTAAATTGTCTGTTCACTTGGGACAGACTCATCTATTTCAAATGTTTATCATCCAGTGTGAAGTAGGTAACCCTCATCTAAGCAAAGAGCTCATCATAACCCATACACTGCCTAGTCCTGCAAAGGGAAGTGGAAGAGCTCCTCTCTAAGAGGCAGTGATTTGCTGTCTCTATTTTATCACCTCACAAAGGAGACTCTTTCTACATTCAAGGCCTGCGTGTTGAGAACATCCCTGAAGGCCTTCTTCTGAGTTTTATGCCCTGAGGCAGAGCTCTAGAAGGCTGAATTATCTGAAGTGAGAAGGTTGGAAGAGACCAAACATGGATGGCGATTAAAATAGAGACAGCACAGCATCTTCCTTTCTCCTCTTCGCCTTCCTGTGTTTATACCCTGTTTTTATAGAATCTAGATATACAACAGACCTACCAAGAGGAAACAGCAATTTTCCAGAACAATCGAAATGGTCCTGGTAACTATCCCAAAGGACAGTGTAAATCCATAAGTTTCTCTTGGTCTGACATAAAGGGAGCAAAGGAGACAGGAGCAGCATGGTGATGGCATCCCAGCAGCCACAGTGGGCTTGACTCATTGGGAACACTTCTAGAAGAAAAAAACACTATCTGGTCAGACCTTCGGGACTCTCAAAGTTGAAGCCATCCCTGTCTGAAGCTGCTCTACTGAGAGAGTTCCACCTGCCCTGCTTACAATCCAGTTCCATGCGCTGTCAGCACAGGAGACCAGATGCTCTCTTAATCCTTGAAACCCACTCCAGACCATGGGAAATAAGTAGAAGCCAGCCAAAATGCCATAAAGGTGGCACTTCTCACACACACCCTTCCACATCCAGATTGCAAATCTCATCTGCTGTCAGGTTCAACCCCTTCCTTCTCTGAATGTGACAAAGAAGCTGAAAGCTGGGATGAATCTGCTGATACATCTATTGGTACAGCCAAAGGGGATCAAATGTCTCATTTGGAAAATGCTTTAATATCCTTATGAAGATGACACAATATATGTGTCTATGGGAGGTAGAGAGTGAGACAGAAAGAAAAAGAGCAAGGTGGTAAGAGGGAGGAATAATCATACTCAAGTATGGAATCCATTTCATAAGAAGATGCAGAAATATCTAGAGTCTCATAAACTAAATGTATAGTACAGTGAGATCTTAACACTAACAGAAGCTGGGGTGACATGTGATGCAGAGGAATAGACACCCCCATACCCAAGGGTCTATGTGTAAGTACATTAAAAGTAGAAAACGCCAAATATATAAAATAAATCATTATCTACTAGAAATTCACCACTACCATCATCACCATCACCACCACTACTATAATTATCATCATTTAATCCAGATAGCAGGCAACACCAATGAAAAATAATGACCATAATAATCACCTAGAAGATATAATCAAAACACATGACCCTTGTTTCCCACCAAATCATTGCCTATTTATGTACTTTCTGTTATGAATCCAAGTTGACCTGAAGACCATTGTTGCATTGTAACTATAAAAGAATGACTGGCATGAAATCCACAAGTAAGGAAACTCCCTCAATATATACTAAGCTACCTCCACCCAGAGGAAGCAGCATGGATATGAAGAGGATTTTACATGCCTTCCCATATAGAACACTTAATTCCACCTCAACCTTTTCCTTGGAGTCCATTTTCTTTTTATGGGGTTGTAGTAACTGAGGTCTCCTCTCAGTAAAGCATCCAAGGTCTGGGAATTGACTAGGACTAACAAAATATGGAAGATAATAAAACAAGAAAGTGTGTTCCTTGTTCTCTTAGGGCTCCAAGCCCACCTGGGCTAATGTGAACAGATAAGCTGGCTGTTTCTGCTTCTGAGAATTTCTCTGGGATCTCCTGCATTAGTCTAACTCAGCTACCAGCTTTTTGCACTGTGCTGGCTATTTCCACACATGTCACCCATCTGTAACCTCCCTTCTTCCCATCTTTCTCTACCTAATCCCCTCTCTCTCCTTCTTTTAAAGGCCAAGGTAGAAATCCACAAAAACAGGCTTGGATTTTCAATTTCTGTCTCACCTGATATAAATGCTGTTTCTTAAAGTAAAATAAAATGACAGTGCCTAACTTTTCTCACTCTTTTTCTGAGTGAGCACTTGCATTCTGCCACAGGAGAAGCAGGAGACTAATGCCAGTCTATAGACATCATGGCTTGCATGAATGCAAATTAGGCAGAGGTGACTACTCACTCCTTGCTGGGTTCCCCTTTCATCTTTTTTCCTTTCTTAGAGCCAACCCTTAAGTAGTATCAAACCTTCTACGCTGCAGAAATCTATGGGAAAATCTACTTAAAGACTATAGGATTGTGACTAAATTTTTATTTCCTCCATACAACCTTTCTCTATTTTCCAAGTCCATTTTGTACCCCCCTTTAATCTACAAAAACAAAAAAACAAATTACCAAAAGTCATGCAGTCTACACTTTAAAATTTTTCTTGACACACCTGAGATTTGTTGTTCTCGTTCCTTTAGAGGTGAGCTGATTTCAAAGAAAGATTCTAGAATGGTGGTTGTAAGTTTGCTCACCTATTCATATCCTTTTTAAAGTAATAATTTTGTATTCTTCTATCACCATCAAATAATGCTTTTGTTCTTTGATTATGCATTCCTATTTGTAGGAGTAATTTATTTTCTTGGCGTTTTTCTGTTTTGTATGTGTTCCTTTGACTTTTATTTCTGATTTTTGCTTTCTCTTCCATCTTGCTTACATTATTATTTTGAATTTATTGTTAATTCAACAGAGAAGTGATCAATTTGAATATTGAATGAAAAGGCATGTAAATTTTTAAATAGCTTGTATCTTCCTCTATTTATTTTATCATCTATCAACTTTTAGGATTCTGGTAACTGTTAAAGCTTTCTGTGTGTAATTCTAAAGATACAATCTTACTGTGTATGTCTGTGTGGTTCTTTGTAAATATAAAATTATGGTTCATGATCTTTCCAATAATATACCAGGTATACATTTGCCTTGCTCTGTAATTATCAAAGTTGAGATCAAATCAATATATCTCTAGTTTATGGCTGTTCTCACTCTGCCACCCTTCCCCTCTTTTATGGACACTTAGTTCCTGGCTTTTGCAGTGTGGGTTTCTGAGATTTCTTATTTCTGGCAGGCATTTAGCTCTTCAGCCTCTGAAGTTCCCTTTTCTTAATGTTTAGAAGCCAGATTTTTTTGGTATCTTTTACAGAGCATGTCTATTGATGTCAAAACAAACAATAAGCTGGAAATATTTGTGTTTAAGTAGGTTATACAAGGCATTTGGAGAGAGTGGAGACTAGTTAGTGACAGACAAGGAGTCTCTGCCATGACCTGACCATGTCACCAGGTCTAGCCATCTCTGTCTAAGGAAGGGGCAGTACCAAAGGCAGTTAGGCAGCCTCTTAATATGACCTGTCTGAAACTACCTTAGGGACGCATATATCTGGGTCTGTGTGGTCAGAAATGTAAGGATGATTTCCCACACTAGATGGGATCTTTTCTGGTCTGCTTTTCTGAAGCACCAAGCCTATAAAAGTAAAAACAATCCCCCTGAGCCCAACATGCCTACAACAGGTAGAGCCATAGACAAAGTTATGCTGAAGGGCACCGCTTCAGGACTAATGAACAGGGCAGGGGCCACTTGATTTCCAGAGGTAAGAAACAGCTCTGATAGCCATGACTCACTTCACTGTGGTTCTTTGTTGTTGTTGTTGTTGTTGTTATTGGTTCAATACAAGGTTTCTCTGTATCTTTGGGAGTCTGCCCTGGAACTTGCTCTGTAGACCAGGCTGGCTGTGAACTCACAGAGATACAAGTGTCTCTGTCTCTGAGTGCTGGAATGAAAGGCATGAGCCACCACCACCTGGCTTCACTGTGACTGTTTAGGGTAACCAGTGATCTTCATAAAGATGTCTTCAGTGCTACTGCTACTGTAAATGGGGGTGGGTGCTGCTGAGCCCCTCCTGTGCTCATAGTTCTTCATCAAATAAATCATTTGGATTTCTATTAGGATAACTGTCTTTGGTGTTTACCTGTTTTAGTATCTGTGTATATGTACATCTGTGTGCATGTGGAAGACAGGGGCCAACTAGAGGTTATGACTTATGTCATTGTAACATGTGGGTTCCTGAGATTTAGCTCCACTTCTCAGGTTGGTCATCAAGTACCTTTAACCACTGAGCTGTTGACATCTTTAAATTAATTTTATGGATGTCTATTCTTTAACATGGTCAAAGAAGTCTTTGTTACAGTTATAGGCTGAACACACAAACACAAAGGTGAGGTAGGAGGGAGAAAGAGAGAGAGACTCACACACAGATCATCTATAAATATCTACTGTAGTCTTTATTTTATTATACACTCTGGCCTTTGTCCCTACTCCTATCTAGCATTTTTATAGCTACCTATGTCTGTCTGGTGGCTTCTTTATGTCTATGTAGACATTACATGTCTGGGTGCCTACCCATAGCATTGTTTCCATCAGGGCTCTTCCATGTGTATATAACAGCATCTCTAGCTCTGGCCACTTTCTATATTCAGTATTCCTAATCTATATTTCAACCTAATTTCAGGGTGAAATGGGATCTACATTTTTCATGCCTTTGACCTGGAGATGCTGTCACAGGCATTCATTTTTGTAGTTTTGATTTACTCTCTTATATAGCATCAGATAGTTAAAATTGTGAATCCACATTTCAAGAATGAAGAGAGAGCTAGTGAATTTGTGTTTGGGTTAAATAGAGAATTGAATGCCAAAATTAGACAGAATGGATATGATACAGTGAGCTACTAATGTCAGAGGAAATAGGAGACTGGGTGAGGCTTTCCATTTATTGGCAACAAGGAGCCCTATAAGTTTGAAATGGAGGAACTATCCTCAACACTTTGATAAGAACAGCAGTAAAGCAAGGTCTACTAGTTCTACCCTGAGTACATTTACCTCAAGGGAATCCATCTCGTGAAGAGAGTGCCATGAGGGCCAAGAAAGCAGGTTACATGCCTTCTCTGTGGGTTCTCAGAAATTTACCAGTTAAAGGATTCATAACAGTGTAAATCATAGGCTCCTGGCCCAGGGGAGATTTGTTCTGTGTAATCATGAGGGTCAATATCCCAGAGGTTGTATCTAACAGAACAGGAAATTCAAAATATAACACTAAAACTGGAAAAGAAAAAAATCCTTTAAAACCCTTTATTTCCACTTAGATTTTTCCTATAATTACCAATACCCCTCCATTAGACTTCAAAGACAAAAATAACTCTTAAAGCCCTAATCAGAGGTTCCAAACTAGTATTTTTCACCATGGAATCATTTGGGGAAAATGATTTCTAGACCCTTAAGGGTCTCTCCTTGTCAACATCCTCCAGCCATGCAGGTATGGGGTCCCCACTCTGTCATTATATTTTGTCTTGGATCTATACCCCTGGGACCATCACTTCCTGGCAGTGCTTGCCAAAATATTATGAAGCTAGAAGGACAGCGAGCCAGGGCAGCCCAAGAAAGAGAGATGAGCAAAAGATAGAAAGAAAGCCTGCCATGAACAAGGTTATACGGAGCCTGGAAAGTTAAGTCAGAAGGATGCTACTGTTGAAGAAGAATCTAATTTATACACCTTGTGGACATAAACAGCACTGCTCACTGTCTTCTTGCAGTGTGGTCTAGACTGACTCTTGGCCACCACTGGGAACCCCATGTTGCAGTGGAAGATAATTATCACCACATCTTAAGCAGAAACATGATCTCTTCTCTTTACACTTTCCATATAATAGCTGTTTCCTGATCATCTTAAATCAGTTTTACTTTGTTTTTGTTTTTTATTGGTTTTTGTTTTGTTGTTTTTGTTTTTCTGCCAAGCACAGACTGATAAATTTTGTTCAATGTATATGGGTATGGACTGGAAGTAGAACACCACAAGAGTCTCTCATTCCCATTCACAACACTACAAAAAGAAAAAGAGTCTAATTAACAGGATAGCTAACTTCAGAGTTTTGGAAATTGTGTGAGAAGAATGGCCCAAAACTGATACACATGGCAGTCAAGGATAGCAGTGGGCACCTGTTTTCCTATGTGTGGCTACTGGGAACACAGCAGATGCACTGTCAGTGCCTAGTGAGTGTAGTGTTCAGTTCTCCTGCACTTAACAGCCCATTTGCCAGATCAGTGAGGGGGGAATGAGCCCAATGGTGCAGGACCCCTGCCTGGGCTGTGGAAATACATCTTAGTCTTCTGTGAAATATCACTGCTGAGAAGTGTGGACTCCAGTGGACCAGCGCCACTTCTAACAGAGGAGATAGAATACTCAAACACAAAGTAGAACATGCAGAAGACAGAGCCTCAGATCCAGGCAGTTATAAACGAAGTTGAAGACCGTGAGTGTCAAGGCAAGAATGCTTACTTGGCAAAGGGTGTGGGTTGGAGCAAAGGCTTCTATGAAATTTCTAAGATCTCTTGCTCTGGTCTGTAGTGATTACACAGTACTTTGCATTCCTGCCACAAAGAAGCATCTAATGTAAAGAAACATACAACACGGTAAGCACAACCCACTGTTTTTATGAGAACCCAGCAATTAAAAATCAAGGCTTGGGTCTCCTTAGGAAACACTGCAGTCAATGGAATACCTTCCATTCACTAATGTACTCATAATGACACACTAAAGAAGTAGCCATATATGTATCATTGAATCTGCAGAACACTGCTGTGGTTGTTTGAATGAGAAAGGCTACCCTCAGACCCAGACCCGTGTATTTGAATTATTAGGTTCCTAGCTGGTGGAATTATTTGGACTTTGAGGTTTCAAAAGCCCATGCCATTCTTAGATAGAGATCTCTTTGACTCATGGTTGTGTTTAAAGATGTTATCTCTTAGCTGCTGCTCTGGTACCATACCTGTCTTCCTGTTGCCATGCTCCCCCTGTGATGATCATGGACTCACCCTCTGAAACTATAAGCCCTGATAAACACATTCTTCTCTAATTTGCCTTGTTTATGGTGTCTGTTTACAGCAGTAGAAACATATCTAAGCAACTTCTATGTGAACTCCAATACTGAAAAGATTCTGGTGTTGGTACTTCCCTTCAGAGAGTATGGCTACATCTCAGATGCTGCCCTTTAGTCAGAATAGCACAAGTATAGCCTCTCATTCTTTGCCCTTGCTCCTGTAACCTCATGGGTATATTGGAACTAGTGGAGTAACTAATTCAGTAGCTGAGGAAAATACAGCCAGGTCTAATAAGTTTTTTCCTCACAAATTTAAACACCTGCCTTAAACCAATGAATAATTAAAATACCTGCCTTGTTGGGCTAGGACTCACTTTAAAACATAGCAAGGAGGCAAGAGATCTTTGAACACAGGAAAATGGCTCTTCACTGTGAACAGAGAGCTCCCTCTTTCAGACACTGTTACAAGAAAAATTTCCTTCTTTGTTCACTGATTCATATTTGTCATGAATTTATAGTGGAAGCCCTGCGGTTATAAAAGGAGGTAAAAGGAGTGTGAGCAACCAAGAAAGGCTGTTTGGGTTATTTGCAACCTACATGACTTTCTGTATCAGCCAAGGATAGAGAATGATGCAGAAATACCTGAGGCCTCTCATCAGAAATGTCTGCTCAACAGTCTTTGTGAGTCTTTCCACCTGAATGAACTAGTGGTATTCCAGAATAATTCAGATGATCAGTGACTAGGAAATCATGGGAGGCTAGAAAGATGACATGGCACAAAAGAGCACACACTGTAGTGATCTGAAAGAAAATTCACCCCAAAGGGAGTGGCACTATTAAGAGGTATGTATGGCCTTTTTGGAGGAAGTATGTCACTGTGGGGGTGGACTTTGAGATTTCTTTTGCTCAAGTTTCTCTCAGTGTGACAGTCACTAAACTTTCTGTTGCCTATAAGAGTGCCTAGGAGTGTCAGCTATTCTTCCGGGGCCATATCTGCCTGCATGCCACCATGCTCTTTACCTTGATAATGGACTGAACTTCTGCAGCTGAAATGAGCCCCTCAACTAAATGTTTTCCTTAAAAGAGTTGCCATTGTCTTGGTGTCTTTTCACAGCAATAAAAACCTTAACATTTACAGTTCCCAGTACCCACATCAGGTTGCTCATAAACCCCTGTAATTCCATATCCAGTGGATCCAATGACTCTGGCCTCTATTTGTAGCCCAGGACACATCCAGTTACAAGTGTGAGATGACAGAGCCAAGATCCATGTCCTTTACTGAGCACATGAATGCAATCGCAAGAAATGGGCTTATGATCCTGATTTAGATTTATGAATAGTTAGAGAAGCCTTTACACTAAGTCATCCCCTCAGCGAAACCACACTGCATTGATAATTAAGAAAAATCCCAGAGTGAGTCTGGATGCACACCAATAGCAGAGGGCATACTTAATGTATACAAGATACTATATTCAGTCTTCAGCACTGAGAAAAAGAAATCCCATAGGATAATGACATGGAAAGAAGTAAAACAGAAGCTTTTAAATCACAATAAAGGCAAGATGTCCTAGACCACCAATGCTCAAACTCAGTTTTCTATATTGGCTCATCTTTCTTCACTGAGAGTTGATGGGAAGGACCATCATTCCTCACACATTGTAGGTTAGAGGCTCAATGCGTAGTCCTAGGAGGTACAGCAGGCCCATAGTTAATTCTGATGTGACAGAGTGAGACACCTAGACTAAGGAATGTGAAGAAGTAAGGAGACTTTCACTACCAGCTCTGTTCAAACTGTCATCCAGATGAGGAAGGGAAGGAAGAAAGCAGTCAAGACAGTTGTTCCCCATGGTAAAAGAGAGGGAGGATTCTGTACTCAGTGTTGTGGTAGGTTTTTAAATGGGTGGGTACATGAGTGTATTCTGTCAAGACCCAACTTTTCACTGTTTGATCACACCTCATTTGCATTTTTAATAGCCCCCATTAGACAGCCTCTGAGCTAATTAGGCAGGCGTCTATAATAGAAGACTTCTGTTTCCTGTTTTCAGAACTCAGAAACTAATGGCTGGAGCACTGCTAAAACAATTAAGTAATAAGAAAAACACTGTGTAAGACTGGCAAGTGCACAGCTGCTGTAAATCATGGCAAATGACTTAGAGCTCAAAATGTTTAATTGAAAAAAGAGAGTAGCCTATCACATGTTGGGATGGCAGGGAAAGCAAGGGGCACAAGACCTTATCTACCCTCTCCCAAACAGGGATGGTATTGGTTAGGAACCCAAGGTTTCTAAGTACTGACAACATTTCTTAAGCCTCAAGGGATGCATCTCCGCCTAATGGTAAATGAAAACTGCAGCAAGCCAAACAAATCCAGACTACAAAAGACTCATACTTATCAGAAAGAGAATGTAGATTAGCCACTGGGGAAGAACCCTCACCAACTGAGATCTCAAACAAAGGCAGAGAAAACATGGAGTATATTGTCAATAAAAAGAGGAAAATATAAATTATACTGGGTAGTATAAATTTATGGCCACTTTCACAATTTTGAACCATAAAAGTTTAAATTCCCTTTCCTTTGTGTATCTATATTAATCTCTATTTATCAATAAGGACTGTTGGTTATGGGGAACCTGGTATTTTCTACATCAGATTATAAAATATCCAGACCTTGTCACAGGTCCAGGTTAACTAAAACTTTTGTGTCTGTGTATTTTAAGAAAATCATTATAAGCATATGGGATGGATAGGTGGAGTTCCTAGTTGAGGCAAGATTGTTCTCATCATTATATAAAAACCTAGCCATGGGGAGAAAGAGGTTTGTGTGGAGGTTGAGAAGCAGAAGGAAGAGTTACATCACAGAACATCTTTTATCCTGAGCTTGATACTTCCTTCACACACAGTTCCATTTATTGTGATAGCAGATCATCTCCAGTTTCTCTCCCTCTTTCTGAAATATTTGGAATGTTTTCTTTTTCACTCAACAATGATGATATATTGAACCTGATTAACTAGAATGTGTGCTCTAATACAAATGTATTTTATTTGTTAGTGTCCATTTAAATGGGTTCATAAACCACACTTCCTGCATTTGTATTAAGTGTATGTGACTATAATACATACTGATTAACTTTTAAATTCATATAATTTTCAGCCACAATGCACACAATCCTGATCAGAAAAGGACTAAGTAATCTAGAATCAACTCCGATTTATGTTTATTCTTTCCTACTTTATTACTTATTTATAGATCACAGGTCACCTCCTCAATTCTGTTCTAGAACACTGAATAATAAGCCAGAAATACATCTTGGAATCTCAATGCAAAGGGATAGCACAAGGAGAACTGCCTGGATGAAACTAAAGTAAATTATTGACATGGTTTGTAGGTACCTGAGGCATTAAATGATCACAGCAAAGACAACAGTTTGTTTGAGGAAGGTAAAAGAAGCCAAATCTTGTAGAAGAGCTTAGAAAACAATTATATGGAAGAAAGTTAGCCCAAGTAACATTAATGTTTAACAAAGTATTCTCAGTTTTATTTAGTTGATTTGGCTCCCTATTATTATTTCATTGCTCAGCTAGACAAAAATTTGCTCCCTGAGTCACATATGAACCTGTCACTATCTTTGAATATCCCATGAGTGAAGAGTAGCTTTTTTAACAAAGAAAAAATTCAAAGAAAAATGACCTTCCAAGATATGCATGAAAAGCTCAACTTTATCGTATTAATCTAATTTTTTCATATACATTTTGACATATGTATATCTGCTTTATTTCTAGAAAGGCAGGTATGAATACTTACAACAAAGACTTGGTAGTAGAACCTGAATGTTTATTACTATCTGGCTCCTTAACAAAAGAGTATGCTGACTCCTGACATAACACATTAACTTTCAGTTCAAATGTGTGGTCTTGTTCAGGGCTCACCACAGAGGAAGCATTTCCACATGTCCTGTTCTAGACACAAAGTATAGCCTAACAAATGCCAGTCTGTGTAATCTATTCCCTCCCACTTTTTACACCTCACAATTCTCATCATGTATGCAAATGATTGGATTCTGGACCTCTCTCTACTTCTTTCTCTGTCCATCCCACTGTATATGCCTTTTGTATGCACTTTTATTTTGTTTTGGGAGGGTGACATAAAAATAATTCTGAAATATTCATAGATTATAATAATAAAATGAGCATCTATGAATCTTCAATCTATCAAGACAAAAGACTCTCATACTTTCCAGTGCCCAATACCAAACCTGCTCAGTATCTTTCTATCCACCATGAGCTGTAGCTTCCAGAGAAAGGTTCCCTTCGGGTTATAGATGGTATCTGGATTCAAAGTTCACTCTACTTACTGCGTCAAACACTACCCCAACCCTTACCACTCACACTCACCTCCTACTCACCTCACCAGCATCATCTTGAGCCCAGTGTCTCTAGATACTGAAAGCCTTACCCCCCTCCCAATCCATTGAGACCCTGACATTGAATCTATAGGGATCCAAATTTTATTTTCCTTACTAAAGCAGGAAATGACATACACAAATGATAAATGTGTCTGTCCCTTGCTTAGAAATCTTAATGTTCATAAACAGGCAGGAACAGCCACTTAAGGATTCAGTGACTGTCTTAGTGCACAGGCCTCCCTCCTAGTTAATTCTCTTACACTAACAACTGCTTTGGGCACCATAAATTATATACCTGCTTTGACTAAAAGGAGCTACATGATGAGTGGTAGGGCTTATCAAAATCGAGTCAACATCGAAGCACTGTCAGCATGATAGACAGAAAGGCAAGCTGTAATCCCAAGGACTCCCTGGTGAAACATAGATGGAGGCTTAACTTAATCCCTGAAGGAATGACAGGAAAAATAAGGTGAAAAACCTATTAGCCTCCTCTTTATAATCCTCAACTTACTGGCTGTCTCTTTTCAAGTCTTCTACTCAGCAAGTCACCAGGTAGTAACCAGAAGGTATCAATCCAGTGTTTCCTTGGAGGAGCTGTTAGACACATCTTGCTGGAAGAGTTGCCTAATTTTTCTGAGACTGAAGTTGTGTCATGTCCAATTTCTGCCTTTCTTTACTATACTGTCACAAAGGACACACCTACTCCCGTGATTGTGAGATTGAAGAGCATCAGTATAATGGAAGAAATGATAATTTTTGTTAACAGATTCTGTTAGAGATTTGATGCCTGCTTTGTGCTTACGAATTGTTGGGGGGTTGAGACTTACCAAAAAAAGTGAAACTGTCATCTATGATCTCTGTGATTTAAAATCTGGTCTGAGAAAAGAATAAAATTCTGCTGTCTGAAGATGGATTTGATACTGATGCTGCTTGGGGGTTGTTGTTTTGTTTTGTTTGCTTGTTTGCTTTATGGGGTAGGAACTAATATTTTCCTGCTTGATTGGTTTTAGCTAATGCACTTTTTTTTTTGTGTGTGCAAGACAAGCATTACTATTGGAGTTTTATCTAGCTTTGAATCTGGTGAGCCCTGAATTTTAATCTCACTATTCCCTCCCCTCTACACCCTCACAATCCATTACAACTAACATCTGGTTGGCAGGAAACTATGCAAGGAAGGAGAACTTGCATCCTCAGTGGTATCAAGTGGCTAAGATTTGATGGGGGGTGTCCTGTATGTATGTTTTTGCTACTGGTTGAAGAATAAAACACTGTTTGGCCAGTAGAGGTAGGAAGATAAGCAGGATTAGGAGATGAGGAGAATTCTGGGAAAAACAGGCAGAGAGGGTGCTCGAAGAGATGCCATGGAAGGACTGGGAGGATAAGACTCTCCAGGCATTCTCCAGTAAGAATAGACCATATAGAAATATATAGGTTAGTAGTTATGGGCTATTAACTAAGACAGAAATAACCAATAAGAAGCTCTAGCCATCAGCCAACAGTTTAGCAATTAACATAGCATCTCAGTGTGTTCATTTAGGGCTGAATCGGTGAGACCTGTAGGGACAAGAAACTGTGAGTAACAAAGATTGAGAACTATGAATTTACAATTGAGGTTTCTGAAGAGGGATTAAAAGAATGCTAAGAAAGTTTGAAAATAAAGTTCTCCATTTAACAACAGCAATGCTCACACTGCTCAAGTATAGCCATGGCCACAGAGCTCACACTTCCTAACTGAATTTCCCTTGTAATCTGGCCTGAAGGAGTTAATGAGGCAAGCACTAAGGTGTTTACCTCTGGCACATGATTTGGTTTCTAAGGATCTTAAAAAGCCAAGAAATCTTGGTCAACTTCCAAGAAATGGGCTAAGTCTGTGTAGAAGGGGAAGGCCTTGTTAACTATTTTGAATGCCATTTCTCCTCTGTTCTTTCCCCCTACATGTCATGATCCCTCCCAATCAACTTCAATTAAATTTAACTTAACAGAGACTGATAATAATTATCACCACCCTAGGAAAGGTAACAAGTTTCTATATCCCCATAGTGCTTTTTGTTCCATCTAAGCCATTTTCACATATTAATGAGTTCTGTGTGCCCCAGCAGGTGCTAAGTGCTAGGGGTTGCTGGAAATGAAGCTGTGTGTACCCACTGACTTGCTGGAGCTATTGCTTGGTTTTGATAGTCATGGGCACCAAACCAGGGACAAGGCATGGACCTTTTCCCAAAGTAAAAAGATCTGCCACTGCTCATCCTAAAGCTCCTGTCATGATTCCACCACAGTCCATGGCTGGCCTGATCCTCCAAAATGCTTCCTTAGTCAGGATGTTCCTCACTGGCCTGGATATCTTTTTACTTCTACCTGTATCCTCAGATTCCTTTATGCTGCATTTTGACTCGGCTGGGTTTCCAACTCCTCCCAACTTAGCAACATCTGAAAATTTAATTAACAAGCAGTTGTCTCCTTCTTCCACATAATTAATGAAGATATTAAAATAAAACTGGATTAAGAATTTATTACACCATAATTTGTAAATCATTGCCACAATTCCAGGATAAGCTCTAACAAGGCAGGAGGGAGCAACTTCAAAGGGGCAAGGATGGCTGAGGTATCCTGGTCTTTACTCTCTGAGCTGGAGGTTATCTGAGAGGAATATAGCTCAAGGTGTGTGTTGAGACTCATGATTCTGGCTAAGAATCTGTCATTAATTAGTAGAAAGTCTCTCACTGTTTGTTGAAGAATGCCAAGGAAGTCGTAAGTCACCAAGGAGTTAGATGTTGGGCAGGGGGGCAAGGGGAGCATATTTAGCAATTGCAATGATCCATTAGTAAGAGCACAATGGAGAACACAATAGTTACATATCTTCTATTTAATATTTTAGTAATAGAACAAGCCTTTTTTAGTAGTTGCACAAGATAGTATTAGCTCATATCATCTGATCCCAGTTCTTTCTAGATACATGTTTTGGAGTAAATGAAAATTGCCAATTGTAGCCAATAGTAGATAGCCACAAGAAATAAAAGTACTTGACATCATTCAGAAATTCCAGATCAAGAGAAAACCCCTGAATATATATTATATGAATATATATACATGTATATATATATATATACATTCATATATGTATATCAGTAGGATATCCCCCAAATTTTTCACTGTCTCTGCTCTCACCTTCTCATAATTCCCATAGTTGCAGAAGTAAACCCTGCCTACAATAAATCTTTTTCATGCATGGCACATTTTTACTTCCATGCCCATACCTTTCCCCTTTCCATCTCTTCTCCTACTCCAACAGCTTTGCTGTTCATGGGGTTATTAGGTCTCATGTACTTTGCACAATAATCAAATAAAGTTCCTCACCTGTTTCAAGAGTCCCACAAGGCCAACCCCTGAGTCCTGAGACAATCTGGGTCAGGAATGTTCTCCTTTTCATTTTGTAGCTGCCCCTCCTTCACTCTATACAGGTGGTACCCTCAGCAGGAAGTAAATCTTGAACTGGATTAAGTACACAGACAGTGGATAGACACAAAATGGGCTACAGAAGTCAGAAAGACAACAATCTTGGTTTTACAAAAAATATCAAAGACATAGCTACCTGGTGGAAGCTTTTCCAAAGCTAAGTGGTGAATAATATAGTCTATGAATCTGATTTGATTCCAAGGATCTTTAGATACATTCATTACACCTTCTTAACCATGCATGCTATTAATCCTTTACAAGGCACTATTTAAATTCTAAAACAAGTTTGGTACCAGACACATTGATTTGTGTATTAGAGCCCTGAGATTTCTTGCCTTTGTTCTATTGGAAAATGAGAGCTGTTTTTTTTTTTGTTTTTGTTTTTCAGAAAGAAAGAAAGAAAGAAAGAAAGGAAGGAAGGAAGGAAGGAAGAAGTAGAGACTGAGTGAGAGAGAGAGAGGAAGGAGAAAGGAAGAAAAGGGAGGGAAGGAAGCGAATAGGAAGGAAGGGCAATAGAAATAAAAGACAAAGTAGTGATTTATATAAGGAAATACCTTGAAACATGAATAATTTATATAAAAAACATCCTTAATATGACAGCAGTCAATTTAGCCTGATATAAAAGAGGGTCTGTGTTTTCTTTCATTTATATTTTTATGATATGTAATGTCTTTATAATTTCACTACTCCACATCAAAGCCACCAACCGCTGAGTGCCTAAATAAGTAGCATATGAAGAAAATGAATGAATTGCTAAATGTCCCATTACATCCATGGAGAATACCCTTCTATTTGGATTCAGGAATCTCAAATTGAGACGACAAATGAATGGTTTTCACTCCATTGGAGGCAGAGTTTTGGCAACTTTATTATGTTGGGCATTTGAGTTGGAATAAAGGAAAATACTGTGAGAAGTGAAGTTTTAAAAAATAGTAAGTGTTGCTGGTATCTGAGTTCTGGCATGGAATGTCAGGTCCTCTGTGAGACAGAGTGATGGGGACAGTAGGGGGCATAACACATGCATTAAAGCTCCAGGGAGATGGAGTGAGGGCCTGTCACTGGTGTGATTTCACCAGCACAAAGAAGCTATTTGGAGAATCTTAACAAGTTCCAACGTGTTTGGCCCAACACATTAGGGGCTGACATCAAAAATTGAAAGGCAAAGAATGTGTTTCAAGCTGGTTAAAGGAAATCACAATGATCAGCAGCTCTTAGTGCACTTAACCACAGATGCCCTGGGAGCCCAAGAAGACAGGCAACAATCTAGGAGAGACTCCAGCACCACCCAGTGTGCCTCAGAACAAGATACCATTTTAGCAAAGACAATACAGCTGCCACAGAAAACACTGCCTTTGCAGACCCCATCATTCCTTGAAGCAGAAGCATTTTAGAGCTAATTTTCCAAACTCCGAGTCCCAGACACTTTCTCTTACCCTCTCCAGAATTCCATGCACACTTCTCAGCATAGCATTTCAATCCATCCTTGACAACAGAGAAGAAATGGATGCATTGAGGTTCTGGGGTAGCTTCTAGGTCAGGACTTGCATTTTCTAGTTGAGATTTTTGGCTTACTAGACAAGATTTTTTTTTTTAATTCGGAGGTTCTGAGGGAAAACTTAGTGGAATTCCTCTACAAATCAGAGGCATTGCACTGTATAGTTAATGAGTGTGTAGGCTCAAAGATAATTCATTCAAGAGGCAATATCTGGTGCGGGAAACACACAAACAGGGTGGGTGCCGCGCGGCGCAAATGCAAAGTGGGGAAATGGGCAAAAAATGAGAAGCAGTGAGTGTCTGTCTTCTCAGGGCCGCTGTGGAGGTAAAGGAGTTGTCGGGCAGAGGCAAAGGTCCCACAAGTTGTGGTGTCCACCTGGTTAGGCAAGGGACCCTGCCTGTCGAGGATGGTGGGGGAAGGGAGCAGCTTCTGTGACCTGGGTGAAAATCCGGATCCCACTTCTGACACCAGATATTGATGTTGATTAAGGATCAGGAGAAACAAATAGGCTGAATTGATGTTTATTCAGGGAGAAATAACTCACAACATAGATGAACACCATCAGGTTCCACAGGATCCTCTCCTCTCGGTGTCCTGCCAGCAAGAGAGTCTCTGACCCCCTCCTTAGCCTTTCCCCCAAGTCACATCTGGCCCTGTCTACACCCCCCCCAATGGGCAGACGTGGTCTAAGCCACAGGTGCGGACAAGGTGAATATCTCACTACACTGATCTATGTGAGTTTGGGGACAGCCTGGTCTATAGAGTGTGTGCCAGGACAGGTTCCAAAGCTACACAGAGAAACACTGTCTCAAAAAAATAAAATATAAAAAAACAAGAACAAAAATATTAGACAACAATTAAGGGACCCTGAATTCAGATAGTTGAAGTAAAACAAGTGTCCTTGACTCTGAGCGCTGAGGTCATAGTACAGGGTGGACCAACAACAATCAAGTTAGGTGGTTCTTCTCTGAATTATGTTACATGAACATGTAACAGTATATGAAAATCGACATGCTCTGTACTGCACATGAAAATAGAAAAAATAATTAGGAAACTAAATTAAACCTTGTATATTGTACTTCTTTACTTTAAAAATACTCTCTCTGCAGGAGCAATTGTGATACTAAATTGTGATGCAGTGTATGTAGTTATCATTTTAATTAATTAATTAATTTGCATACAAGGGTCATGTGCTTACTACAGAATATGAATGGAGGTTAGAAGACAACTTGAAGGAGTCAGTGGATTCTCTTGAACCACTACATGCATCACAGCAATCAAACTCAGGCTCGCAAGCTTGGTGGCAAGTGTCTATACAATGAAGTGCTTTGGAGGCCCAGGATAAGCAACTCAAAAGATAAACTTTGAAGCTTGAAAACTATTCCTTTTGAAGGATTTAGTTTTGGTTTAGTTTGTGTGTATGTGTCTGCTGTGTCTGTGAATTCTTAAGAACATGTATTCGGGAATGCCTAGAAAGCTGGAACAGGATGTTGGAAACTCTTTATCCAAAACTACAGGTGGTTGTGAGCTACCACACATGGGTGCTTGGAAGTACAATCTGGTCCTCTGCAAGAGCATCAGGTCTTCTCAACCACTGAACCATAACTCCAGCCCTGAACCTATTGTTTTTAAAGAAAAAGTAAGCAATGTTAGGCCACTTTCTCTCTGACCTCAGATTTCAAATTTCAGGAACAAATTGATTAGAGTATATAACTTATAATTCACAAGATTATAAGGCTATCAATATAAATTAGAAAATTATAGACACTGATAATTAAATCATCACCAACAACATTGTCAACAACCTTGGCAAAGCCTAAAGGGCACTAGATAATCCACAAACAATGGGAAAAATTACTAGTCCCTTTCATAAAGAAAACAAATTGGCCAATCTTATATAGTGTGTGGATTGCAGTACTGGAATCCAAATTCATATGTAACTCCAAAGCCTGTGCTCTTAATCTAAAAACATACCATTGTTTTACTTTTAACTAGGATGTTGGAAAATAAAAACTAGCTATAAAAATTTAGGAAGTAGGAATGTTTTCAGTAAGTGTTTGCAATATTATGGGAAAGAAGAGAAGCACACAGGGAAGAGATAACCACACAGCATGGTGTGTTTGTAAGAGCTAGGCTGAATACACCACTCAGCAAAATTTGGAGAAGTGAAAATCACTATTGGTTAAATGCTAACCACCAGCTTAGCTTGATAGGGCTTTGTGTTACTGGCTTTCAATAGAAATGAGGCAGACAGAAGTATGATTTTTGGTAAATCAGCCTGAAGGATGATGGGGGGAATAAAATTATCAAAATCTTTTGCTTCAATAATTATGGCACAAAGGGCAATGCAAAGACAAATTCACATTTTCTGGTTTGAAGCAAGAGAAAAAAAAGTAAAAAGCAAAGATTAATCTATTTCCTTGAAAAGGAGAGAATTTCAGTGATGACAAATGTGTGTAATTAATGACTAATTACTTGTTGTATATAAAGTGTGTGTTTATGAGTGTATGTTGCAGTGTATGCACATGTGCACAGTGGTGTGTGTGTGTGTGTGTGTGTGTGTGTGTGTGTGTGTGTGTGTGTATGTGTGTGCCCAGGCACACATGCATAAAGGATGGTGGAGATTGATATCACCTGTCCTCCTAGATAGCTTCTATGCTTATTCTTTGAGACATGGTCTCTCTGAACTTAGAGGTCTTGGCTAGGCTAATGGGCCAATGACCTGTGTACACACAAACACACACACACACACACACACACACACACGCACACACACGTGCACATGCACACACGTGTGTGCATATACATACAGCATTGGGGTGACAGTTACATGCCACTAGACCCAGACTTTTATGTCCGCGCTCGGGTTTCAAACTCAAGTCAGAAACAGATGCTTCAAACAGAACCATTTTTCCAACCCTTTCTTAATATGTTTTTGGAAAAAGCATATAATTGGTGGGCCACATCTATGAGGTCCAACCAGAGCCTCTTATTTAAAGTGTGTATTAAGTGGCTCTCAGCATCACTTACTCAATCAAACTTTTTACAAAATGAACCTGAGGAATTGCACGTCTAAATGCTTTTAAATTATCATTATGATATTTGTGTGGTATAGAGAGTGAAAACCAGTACTTCATGTATCAAATTTTACCTAGGCATTTTTCCCCAAACCAATTATGTTCATCACTACACAAAAGTACACATAGGCCTTTATGGTAATTTCTTCAGTACTCCAAGTAGTCACAAATCTGAATCCCAGTTCAAGGAGTTAGTGTTTTTCCCTTAGTTTCCAAAAATGTACAGTCACCAATGTGCTGTGTGTAACTAAATTTCAGTCCCAAGTCTTTATGATCCACCCTTGTTATGATACCAAGCAAACCTCCTCTTTGTGCTGCATGGCATTACATACCATGATTAATTTGTGTTGGTTCTTGAATGGTTTGAAGTTTGGAGCTATTGTAACTAAAACCATTATGAACACAATTATGTAATTCATGTATAGAAAAATGCTTTTGTTCCTCTTGCATAGATAGGAGTGAGGCTACCTGGCCATATGTAAGTGTATGCTCCTCTTTAAAACAAGGGGCTGGATAATAGTCTAGGTGGTTATTCTGGTGATAAAACTCCAGCAATACCAGGGAATGTCAGATGCTGAATATTCTTGTTTTATATTATCAAGATTTTGAATTTCATCTATTTAAGACCAACAATTTCTATGGTTAGTGCTTTTTTTGTCCACAAAGTACAAGCTTCAATATTGTTATTTCAATTCACGCAAAACATCTAATTTCTCTCATCTCACATTTCACACATGGATTGTTTTAGAAACATTCCTTCATTTCAAAAGATTTGGATGCTTTCTATGTAACTTATTCTCAATGTTTTTAATTTAATGCTACTGTCCAGAAATATATTATAAAAGATTTCAGTTTCTTGATGAGGTGCATTTTATAAGAAAATAAATGAACATTGTTTTTACCTGAATATACATGTGTAATAGAAAATAATATGTATTCTGTGGCTATCAAGTACAGCAATACAGTCTGTTAATATGAATGAAGTAGTGTTGCTTAGATAATCTATAAGTCACTAATGTTAACTACTGAGTGGAAATGCTAACATTCATCTGAGATTGCATTTCCATGCATTTACCATCATTTTAGATTCATCCTATCTATTTACATTTAAATTGTTCTTATAGACAATATATATTTTGCATCTGCATTCAATCTATTGATTTGGTTTTCCATTTTGAGTATTACTTTTCGCTTTGGTATCTATTTAATTCTCTGCACTATGGTGGTCTTTAGTTTTGTTAATTTAATAATTTTAATATTTTTTCACCATTGACTTTATAAAGTATTTATTTTGTTGTTCTTATTTTTATTGTTGCTCTAGGCATTAAAATTTGTATCCTTGATTTATCAGCTTTTCTTTACTATTTTTATATTAGCAGTTCTCTCTGTGCAAACACTGTAGGCTTTGCAAGCATATTGTTGTCCATATCTCTCTTTTATCTCTACCTGTTTCCACTCCACCTAGCAATGTCATCTTTGCTTCAACTCACTCATCCTTAACGACTTTTAAAAACAAGTTGCAAAATTATGTACATTCATCCTTGTATTAGTCATGTTACTGTCTTTTGTCTCTTCCTGAGGAACCAAATTTTTTCCATTGAACCTATTTCAATCATTATGATGAATTTTATCTTTTTAATGATAAAATTGGCAATACATTTTCTCCATATTGGTGCATATGAAAAATTTGTATTTGCCGTCAATTTTACTACTTTATTTATTTATTTCTATGTTTTTTTTTTGAGATAGGATTTCTCTTATAGTTTTGTAGCCTGTCCTAGAACTTGCACTGTAGACTAGGCTGGCCATGAACGCACAGAGATTTGCCTACCTCTGCCTCCCAAGTGCTGGGATTAAAGGCAATTGCCCATCTACTTCTTTTATTTTTGAAATTATATTTTAATCATTTCTCATTTCTCTTTCCTCCCTACAACCCCTCCCCATTATTATGGGCAGGTTTTTACTTATCTAAGTATTTCCACGTGGTCATTTTATCTGGCATCTTGCTTTCTTTTGCTCTACATGCTGACTCCTCCTAACTGCTTCCTCTTTCCTCCTCCTATTCTTCTAGCCCCTCCTATCTTGCTTTCCTATTGGTCCAACAGTACTTTATTTGTATGAAAGATTTAAAAAGTATAAAGGAAGCAGTAGTCTCTGATGGCATGCACTTACCATATGTGAAGCAATTAATAGAATCATGGGCAAGGAATAACAAGGTAACCCCTAAGGATTGGGATCAATTAATATCAGCTGTCCTTGAAAACTCCTCTCAATTAGAATGGAGGGCTTTATGGAGAGAGGAAGCAAAGGTTCTTAAACTTCAGGGCTTAAAGAAAGGTTATGAAGCTCCCAAAGATAAAATTCTTGGTGAGGGTATTTATGCTGACCCAGAAACCCAAGCTGCCTATGATGAACATATCTTGTGTCTATGCAGTACAGCAGCTCTGAATGCTTGGGATAAGGTTCATGAACTAGGGGAGAGGATAGAATCTTGTACCAAAATAAGGCAAGGACCAAGAGAACGTTTCAGTGTGTTTCTAGAAAGGTTGTCTAGAGCAGTACAATTAGAGGTAGCTGACATAGATTCTAGGCGAATACTCATAGAATCGTTAGCCTATGAGAATGCAAATCCTCACTGCAAACAAGTGTTTTGGCCTTTAAAAATTCAATCAGCACTTTTGGATGAATGGATCCTATATATAGCCAACATTGAGTATAATAGCAATAATACTGAAGCATGGGTAGGAGAAGCTATATCTAAAGGTTTGAGAAGACATCAAAATAACAGAAGTCTTAACTATGGTGACATAGAAGCTTGGATAGGAGAAACCATCTCCAAAGGTTTAAAGAGATATCAACATGTCAGATGTTGTAACTGTGGTAAGATAGGACATCTAAGAAGAAATTGTAGGCAAAGCATCTCTAGAAATAATACTCCCAAGTATGAATCGAACAGAAGGCCTCAGCCTCCTGGGTTATGTAGAAGGTATGGCAAAGGCAGACACTGGAAGAATTGAGTGTAGATCAAGTAGAGACAAGCAAGGAAACCCTTTACCACCGGGAAACTCCTTGGGGGGCCCCTTGAAGGCCCCCATGTCAAAGGTGGTCCAAACATTCCCAGTCACAGTGGAGGACAATCTCCCACAGGAAAATTAGAAAATCCTTGGCCTATTGTAAAAACTCATACCACTCTGGATGACAAACTAGTGACAGAATTTGAATCAGACATGACAGAAGGAAATAAAAAATGTATATTTTGGCAAACCTCTATAAACAGTCAAAGGCCTAGATTGATAGTTAAAATGAATACTAGACTGTTTGAAGGCTTACTGAACACAGGGGAGGGCGTAACTATCATAACTAATAAATCCTGGCCTCGAAATTGGCCCCTGCGAGAGGTTAATGTTCAATTCTTAGGGATTGGAACCCTGTCTCAGGTAAAAGTAAAGCATGAGATGGATTGAATGTGTAGGACCAGAAAAACAGTGAGGAAGGTTAAGACCATATGTAGCTGATGTATTGATAAATTTATGGGGTCATGATCTATTACAGCAATGTAATACACAGATTACCATTCCTTCAGTATTAGATAGGAACCATAAATGACTTCATGATTGTGGAAAAAAATGCTATAACGTACTACACAAGACAGACACCAAATATCCAGGCTGTACAAAGACAGAATGTTAAGTGCTGAACAAACAGAGGAACCAAAAGCCCTACCCTTAAAATGGTTAACAGAGGAACCTGTCTGCTTAGGGCAATGGCCTGTGAAGCTTTAGAAAACCTGGTTCAGGAACAGCTAAATGCTGGGCATATCGAGGAATCAACCAGCCCTTGGAATTCTCCTATATTTGTTATAAAAAAGAAATCTGGTAAATGGAGAATGCTTACAGACCTGAGAGCCATTAATAAAGTTTTCCAGCCAATGGGCTCTTTACAGCCTGGAATGCCATTGCCTTCTTTGACCTAAACAATGGCCTATTATAGTTATTGATTTAAAGGACTGCTTCTTCACTATACCTTTACAAGAACAAGATAAAGAGAAATTTGCCTTCACGGTACCTAATTACAATAATTCTCAAACAGTGAAGAGATATCAATGGAAGGTTTTGCCACAGGGAATGCTAAATAGCCCTACCCTGTGCCAATATTTTGTACAAAAACCACTGGAAATAATTCGTAAACAGTTTCCACAATGCATAATCTATCATTACATGGATGATATCTTGTTAGCTGACTCTAAAGCAGAAATATTAGAAAAAGTGTTTAAGAAAGTGAAGGAAGTTTAACCTTGCTGGGGATTACAAATTGCACCTGAAAAAATATAAAGGAGAGTCTATCAACTACTTAGGATATAAAATAGGTCTACAGAAAATTAGACCACAAAAAGTACAGATCTGGAGAGATCGTTACCAGACTCTTAATGATCTTCAAACATCACTAGGAGAGATTTCTCAACTGCAAACCATTATTGGAGTTGAAGGGCATGATTTGAAAAACTTGAAAATGACCCTAAAAGGGGACAAGGATTTGAATAGTCCATGAGTACTATCAGCTGAAGCAGAAAAGGAATTAGAATGGGTAGAAAAGAGGATATTAGAAGCACATGTGGACCATGTGGATCCAAATCTAGACTGTATTCTGGTTATATTACGATCTAGAAAATATCCTTCAGGGGTTTTGATGCAGAGAGGAGACATCATATTAGAATGGATATTCTTACCACATAAACAGAATAAGAAACTAAAAACATATATAGAAAAGATCTCTGACTTGATTTTAAAAGGTAAATTAAGACTTCATCAACTAACAGGAAGGGATCCAGCAGAAATTACAGTACCTTTAACTAATGAGGAAATTTCCTCCTTATGGAAAGATAATGAATATTGGCAGAGAACATGCAGTAATTTTTTGGGAATAATTACCAACAATTATCCCAAAAGTGAAAGAATCAAATTCATAAAGAAGACGATTTGGATCCTTCCATGCATTGTAAGACAAACACCTATCTCTGGAGTTCCTACATTCTACACTGACGCAAACAAAACTGGTAAGGCAGGATATAAATCAGGAGAAATAAGCAAAGTGGTTCAAAGCCCATACAGTTCTGTACAAAAGGCAGAAATTTATGCCATTCTCATGGTACTTATAGATTTTACAGAACCCCTCAATATAGTTACTGACTCTCAATATGCAGAAAGAGTTGTCTTACACATCGAGACGGCAGAATTTATTCCTGATGATACAGAATTAACTTCATTATTTATACAGTTACAATATAGTAGCAGAAAGAGGGCAGAAAGAGGATTCATCATATATATCATACATCATATGTATATCATACATCAGATCCCATACGGGTCTGCCAGGTCCTCTAGCACAAGGAAATGATGAAATTGATCAGTTATTGATAGGAAGTGTGCTAGAAGCCTCGGAGTTTCATAGGAAATACCATGTAAACAGCAAAGGATTGAAAAAGGATTTTTCTATCACTTGGCAACAAGCCAAGGAAATAGTAAGGAAATGTCCTACTTGTTCATTCTATAACCAAACTCCTTTACCACCAGGCAGTAACCCTAAAGGTATAAATAGAAATAAAATATGGCAAATGTATGTGTTTCATTTTGCAGAATTTGGAAAATTATAATACGTACATCACACTATAGATACATTATCAGGGTTTCAATGGGCTACTGCTCTGAGCTCTGAAAAGGCTGATTCTGTTATTATACACCTTTTAGAGGTAATGGCCATTATGGGCATACCTGCACAAATAAAAACTGACAATGCTCCAGCATATATTTCCAGCAAATTGAAACAGTTTTTTGAGTATTATAACATAAAACACATAACTGGTATACCACACAATCCTACAGGACAAGCAGTAGTTGAGAGATCTAATCGTACTTTAAAGGAAATGCTCCATAAACAGGCAAGAGGAACCAAGGCACCCAAATACAGATTACATAATACTTTATTAACATTAATGCTGATGAAAAAGGAAAAACGGCTGGAGAAAGACACTGGACAATAGAGAAAACTTCTGAACTAAATCAGCCAGTGTATTTCAAGGATGTATTGGCCTCAGAATAGAAACCAGGATGTGTGTTGCATTGGGGTAGGGGTTTTGCATTTGTATCTACAGGAGAAGAAAAGCTATGGATACCATCTAAGTTAATAAAGATCCTAGTTGAACAAGAGAAACATCTTAATGAAGAGAAATGACAAGTCATCCAATAAATAAGGTCCCATGAGATGTGCGGAGACTTCTCAAAGGTAGGTGAAGTGTTCTGTTCTTGTCCTTACAGGAAAACAGAGAACACCTATCTTCAAACAGTCAAGAGACAATGAAAATGTAGGTACCTACAGAAGAAAAGACAGCTCTCCAGAAAGAATCACTTAATGAAGAGGAATCTGATTTATGGTAAAAATATTTAAGTCTAGTAAACTGATGCTATACTGAAATCTATTTCTCTTTACTATCTAATATTTCTATAGTCCTGATTCATATAAACCAATGCTGGCTCTGGAGTTGGATTTGTCTTCCCCTCTCTTAATTCAAGCATGTTGTTAAGATTAAATTCACAGGTTCTGCCTTATATCAAGAAGCCAATTGGTGTAAGGCAGAAGAAAACAAAATCTAAGGACTCATTCACTTATTTGCAAATTTCTCTCTGAAATCCTAATTTTCTCATATACATTTTAATGCTTATTGTTGCCTTTCCCTAATGCATACCATAAAAATTAAAAATTTTACTTTGATATTGATATTTAAGTTTTCCACATGAAATATAACAGTTCTCAACAGCAATCTTTGAACACTCTGGAAAGAAGATGGGGCCCCAATTGGACATTCCCACTTGACTCAACCTGATGCATCTGGACTACAAACTTCACCCTAAAACTGGTTTGAGACTGCTTTTCTCGAGACAACTCATGACTAGCTAACTGTAATGGTTCACCTTCTTATTACAACCTGGCCAGAGTTTCAAGTAGAATTCCAGTCAAGCATTTTCTGCCACACAATGACTACCTACATATGTTACAGCCAGTTCTGTTGAGAAATTTGGTTGCTTAAAATTTTCTTCCAACAGGATCCCATGGAGAAATAATCAACTCATTTCAGCAGGAAGTAATCTTAAGATAACGACGCCCACTTTCCCCACTCTTGGAATTTAGGGATAATATTCATCTTCATCGGGTTGGTCTTAGTTACTTGGGGATGGGTAAGGAAGGTGATACTTAGACTTGGTTATATCTTTTAGACAAAAATAGGGTATGGTTTAGAAAGGTATGGTTCAGAATGGATATAGGTAGATTAGCCTATTTTATTGTGAATTATTTAGTAAGAGTGAGACATTAATATTACAGCTTACATTGTTATATATTCTTATTTGTGGTAACCTATGTAAAATTAAGTTTATTCCATTCCTGGAAGAATTGTATATTATATTGTGTGAAATCTTTCCATTTATGATGTTTTATGCACATTATACTTGCCATATTCTATGAATGTATACTTTTGCTTGTGTTCAAGACATTTTGTATATTGATACAATTTGGGATATTTGTCTTGCTGCCCTTTATAGCTCTACCTCTTGTTTATACATTTTTACTCTACTTTAGGAATTTACATGTGTGTGTGTGTATATATATATATATATATATATATATATATATATATATATATTGTTTAGGTATTTATCTTTGCTTTACTCAAGGAAGTTTTATTCAGGTTTTTTAGCCAAGTTCCTGAGTATTACAGATTATCCTCGCCCATGTTTCCTTTGCCTATGAGATTAGTCAGACATGGATGCTTAATCTTCAATCACTTCATAGACCTGCAGAACATAGCATTTAAATGTTTTTATATTAGTACTCTGTTGACATGAGACACTGTTGCTCCTGACAGCACCATGCACTTTCCCAAAAATATGTTGGACACTGTTGTTGCTCCTTCTGGAGTTCATCCTCGCTTCGGCTAATGGCCTCTTGGGCAAGGAGCTGCCTCAACCTTGACCACTGATTTGGACATGCGATCCTATGTGCTTGCAGGAGACAAACAGAAGACTGCTGAACCTTGCCAAGTCAGGGTAAGACAGCCTTTCTACCTCCCTGATTTTGTTGTGGTCTGTCAAATACTCCTGGCATTAGCCAAAACTGGCTGTACCGATGTTGTTGTGAGACCTTGGGTGACTGTCCAGGTAGCTTGCTGTTTCTGTCCTCGCTGCACCTTTTAGAAGTTGCCCATCTGCACTTCCTGTCTACCCTAGTATAGTTATTTTCCTTCTCAGGTCTTGATGAGGTTGTAGATTAAACTATCTTAAGTATTATTCTCTCTTCCTAGTTAGATATATTAGGTACTAGACTTAAGCTTTCCAGCTTAGGACAACTCTATTGTAAACTCCCTTATGCCTTCACCCTAGGACTAGATATGTTTGTGGTTTTGTTCTCGATTTTCCTTTTCTTAGAACACACTTGTTATTCACTGTTTTGTATATAGTTTTGTTTCAAGCTTAAATCTTTTCTTTATACTAAAAGGGGAATTGTAGTGGGATATTCACTGTGTCTGCTTCTGTGGTACTGACCACACACATTGAGGGGTGGAGCCAGGGGCGGAAGTGACCTGTGGGACTTGGTCTCAGGAGGAGGCAGAGATTGCTCTCTTTCTGGCAGGACACAGAGAGAGGAGCATCCAGTTCTAACTTCTGTGTTCATCTGTCTGTGTTGTGAGTAGTTTCTCTCTTAATAAACATCTATTCGGCCTATTTGTTTATCCTGACCCTTATTAAACAACAATATCCCATATATCCTTAGATAATGTCTTTAAAATCTGCAGCCACTTTTATTTATGTATTGTTTCTTTTTATTTATGAGTATATGCATATACTCATAAATAAAAAGCTATATCATGATCAGTCTGTATACTATTACTATATCTATGTTTTTAGGCATGACCAGTTGGTAGTGTATAACCAGTTTCTGTGCTCTTCCTTAGGGAAGGCAATTTCCAGTGCTCTCAGCATTCCTTATATGCCTGTAGATTTCTTTTTCACTTGTTGTCTTTGTTTAGCTCATGTTTAGGTATTCATATTGGCGAGACTATAAGTATAGCTTTTGAAATTTTAAATTATTTTTATTTTTAACATACAACTTTTGGTTATATTTGAATAGGGTATCATGTACATATCTGGTATCTACAGAGGCCAGAAAAGAATATTGGAATCACTGTAACTGGAATATAGAAATCTGTGGACCACCATACAGGTGGCAAGAACTGAACCCAGAACAGCAAGCTCTTTTATGCGCTACACCAATTCCCCAGGCCCTGCTTCTGACATTTTAGGGATCATTTCACTGTGTACAGATTCTTGGTAGTCAGATTATCTTTCTTTTTTTTTGTTATCAAAGTGACCATTTTATGCTCTTCCAGTCATTATTTTATAGATGAAAAATCAACCATCTTTCATACTGATCCACTGTGTTTAATGTGCCAACTTTTCCTTGTCAACGTTAAATATGTCCCTTATATCTCTTATGTTTAGTTCTCAAGAGTTGCTCTACACTGTCCAATGATATAGTAGAGTGTGGTGTCCTATAGTGTAGTACAGTATACTATAGTGTAGTATACTATACTGTAGAGTAGTATACTGCAGTTCAGTGTAGTATAGTATTTTGTAGTGTACTGTACTATAGTATAATTTAGTATAATATAGTATAGTGTTATGTACCCTAGTGTAGTATATTGTACTGTAGTGTAGTTTAGTGTACTTTAGTGTAATATAGGGCAGTATAGTGTATTGTTGGTCACGATAGTATAGTATAGTGTACTCTAATATAATATACTATAGTGTGGTGTACTGTAGTAAAATGTACTATAATGTAGTGTACTGTATGAACTGTGTGTAGTATAGTGTACTGTAGCATAGTGTAGTGTATTGTCAAAATAAACTTTGTCCTGAAAACAGATTATAGTTTTTAATACATTTAAACTGTGTCCTCAAACTCTGTTACCAGGATGTAAGATACAGACAATATGATATAAAAATCAGGAAAGTAGAAAAGTAAATGGTCATTGAAAATCACAGTATTTAAGCAAAATATTAACAGGTGAGTGATGTTTTCTCTTTAAAATAATGAATGGAATTGCCTCAATTTAAATTATCATATCCAAACTCACTCATAAAGAATAATTTATTATACAAAACCAAAAATTGAAGATCATAGGAAAATACAAAGGTGAAAAGTCCACCTAAGGGAATGTTTCTAAGAAATTTAAATTTGCAGTCTCTGGCCTCTCAACCTTTAATATAGTAATGACCTCACCAACACACAGCAGGTGACAACCTTTTGCTAGGCAAATGGAGAGCATTAGAGTACATTCCAACCAAACGCAGAGCTTCTTATCTTTCTAATGCAACATAGCCTGGATGTCAGGTTACATTAAGATGCCTTGGGTTATGATGACATAAAGAGTTCAACATAATGAAACATGACACTAAGAAATATGGGTATCGATCGGCACCACTAATTTAAACACGCACTGGGTTTTGCCTTGATCTGCTTTTATGTCTTCAACCAGGAAATGACACGTGGATAATAGGTATTGTCTGATTTGTCATTCCCAGGACAGGGTGTACTGCACAGTTTTTCCATTATTGACACCTCCTTGGTATCGACAAATGGGTTATCATAGTCTCTTTCTCGTAGACGCTCGTCAAATACTCGTAACTTACACAAATGAAAATGGCATCATTCTAAAGCAGTCGTCAGAAAAAAATAAATTCCAGCCATATCGTCTTCACTCTTTACTCTTCACTCTGTATCAGAGATAAAATTTAAACCTAATTTATTCACACAATTAATGAACTATAGGTGGGTCACTATATTAGAGCATGGATTATGCTAGGTACTCAATTATGCACTAAGTATATGTTTCACAATATTGTGTGGGATACAGTCACAAAATTATCACTAAATACAGATTTGATCCATAGCTAGTAAAGCTCTAAAGTTGCTAAATATTACTCTGTTATTAAAGGGCATTTCTACAATCCAGAAGAGACTGGGCCACAGCAGGAAATACATTCCCCAACTATAGGTAATAATTATCAATTAAAATCCACTTGAATTTCTGTTAGAAAGAATGAGCACATGTAACAACAACAAAGGTAAAGAAGGCCTGCAAGGAGGTATTAAAATAGTTGAATAAGTAAATTTATCACTTTTTATCATGCTGTTAGTGACTTATTTATCACAGATAACAAGTACATGCCCAGCTCAAGGTCATGGACATATTTTTTCGGTGTTTTCTTCTAAATACAGTTTTTAGTATTAGTGAAGAAACAATATAAAGCCAATATTTGAAATATTAATACTGACCAAAATAACCTCTCCTATTCAGAACTCATTTAAAGTTGCTCCAAATCAATAAGAAACAGACCAATGAACTAGTACTCAAAAGGCTAAACAAGTGTTCCACAAAAATAAATATCACAATGCCATTTTTGCTGCAATCACAGATTTTGGTAAGCATCATTATCAAAAATTATATGAAAACAGAGATGAAAACCTCTATAGGATAAGACTACATAGCTGGAAAGATGTTAAAAATTCTAACTACTGTCAATTTGACCAGGATTTTAAGAAACTAGATCACTCTTTTGTTAATGGACAGGATGGCAAAACCCTTGTAAACACATGAGAAATCAGTTTGTAGAGCTCTTTTAAAGCTGTGGCTTATGACTCAGCAATGCCATTTGTGAATACATACTTAATGAAAATGAATATCTACCTAAGATTTATAGAAAACTTATAATCATAGATTTATTCATGTGAACAAACTAGAATAAACAAAATATCTATTAACTCTGAGAAAATGTTTATTTGGTTTGGTGATTTTTTAATATGGATGCTATAGGGATGGCTTGGAAGTTAAGCACAGGTATGGCTCTTATACAGGACTAGAGTTTGTTTCCTAGGGCCTGCCACAAATGATGTGATTGACTTTGATCCTCATCCTTTCTATGGAGCAGGAGAGGGATGGGCACAGCAGAATGGGAGGGAGAGGGAACTGGGATTGATATATAAAATAAGATTGTTTCTAATATTTTAAAAGACTGAAAAAAAGACTATAGGTACATCAAAATAAATAAATATTTAAAAGGTGTGATATATTTACACTATAAAACACTACGTAGCTATAAGTATAAATAAGTGAAATGCCCAGACAACTGTATGGTTGTGATGTATGGGCATTAGATGGAACAAAAGAAGTCAGAGGCTGGGCATTGTGGTTCACACCTTTAATTCCAGCACTGAAGAGGTGAAGGTAGGCAGATCTTTGTAAGTTCAGGGCCAGTCTGATTTACACAGTGAGCTCCTGGACAGTCATGGGGTACACAAAGAAACCCAGCCTAAAAAAACAATCAACAAAAAAGTAGTCGGACAAAACAAAATATTTTACCTTAGAGGAGACTTGTTACAAGCAGTTTTCCTGCCAGCCTAGTACCAGAGCCTTGTCAGTCCCAAATAGCACACAGAGACACTCTATTAGATATAATGTTGTTGGCCTGTTACTAGCTTTTCTTATTGGCTAGCTCTGTCTTAAATATTAACCCATTTTTATTAATCTAAGTGTTTCCACATGGTCTTATCTTACCAGAGAGAGGATCCAGACCTCTTCCTCTCGAGTCTCTTCATCTTGACCCTTATTACCACATCTCCCGGATTCCTCCTTGTCTCCTAGTCCTGCCTATCTTGCTTTCCTATTGGCCAACAGGGCTTTACTCATTAACCAATAAGAGAAACATATTACAGAATGACATCACCCATCGTCTCCTCTTTTCTGCCCAAAATAAAACAGAAGGGTTTTAACTTTAATATAGTAAAATATATAATAAGAGAGTTATCAAATAAGAACTATAGTTAACAATATTTAGTTCATTAACACTTAGAAAGATTTAAAGAAAATGTTTCATCCATCTATCCCATCTTTGTGAGTCTAAAGTCTTATATGTAACTTATCTTTAATCCTAATTAAGGAAAACTATAACCATACTTGTCTTCAACTCCTTCAAAGACCACAGAAGGATAGTATATAAACACTAGAAATGACAGAGACAACTCCTCATTGCCTAGTCAGTCACCCAAAGTTCTCCTGTAATGTCCCATCTTCAGCCTACAGGCCATAGTGTGTCTGACAGACTCCTCAACAAAGCAGGAAATTTTAAACTGTCCACCTGTATTGCAGTTTGTCAGTCACTTTTCTCTGTGTTCTGCAGAATTTCTGGCAGACTCTTCCATGAAGCAGAAACCTTGTAACAATGTCCATTTTTTTTATCAGCAGTCATTTTCCTATGAGTCCTACATGTCCAGTTTATATAGCATAAAGTCAAGCAGTCCAGACAAGAGAAGTTTTTTGCGCAAATGGCTAGTCTAGCCATATTGGGAGTAGACTCCATAATGAGTTTCTTTGATGTCCATCTTCCTTTCTGATGCAGGTGGCGTTGCCAGGAGCAGTTATTCTCACTGTCTTGAGTGGCTTAAGTGGTTCTTCTTAAAATTTGTAATTAAGATTTTGATAAAGTATGGATGTCTACATAAGAGGCTCAATTGGCAAAGAATCTATTTCTGACTTCATTCAAGCTGTTGATAAGTTACTCTCCTTTCTTCCCTGAGACACACCTCTGCAGTGGTACTGGGACCACATGGTGAGCAAGTACTTTGTCACTGAGCCATACACTCAGGTCCAAATTCATTTTTCTTACAGCTATAAGATCAATGTTCTGGGCCCCTTGTTGGTGGCTGGATAAAAGACACTCTACTCCACAAGGCTGTCAGGAACTGTGTGTCTTCTAGACTTCTGAAAACATGGGTTTTCTAGATGAATAAATTTAATTATATATGCATTATAAATAAAGTTAACCTTTACTTTAGGAACTAAAAATAACTTTTAAATTAATAATTAGAAGGGAGGTTTGTTCAGTAGAGAAATATGTCAGGCAAAAAATGACAGGATTTTCAGAACAAATGACTAATATGTAATTATAAAGAAGTTTTAAGGTGGATCTGTCGAGGACTGACATATTAAAATGACAGTAAATCTTTACAACATAGAGGTTTTGAACAGTGAAGTAAAAATATTTATCTGATAGGCATTGGTACAATTCTGCTTTGTAAAGAAAGTAAAAATGCATCAGGTCTTCAAAATCATATAAAACATGTTTAACTTTGCCATATACAAATAAGATGAGAAAAAGAAATACTATTAGAAAGCTTTAAATACTCAACACCATTAACATCATATTGAATGATGTTGGTGGCAGGACAGGAAACCAAACAGGAACAAAGCATTAAAAAACAACAGCCCAGATTCCTTTAATGATTTCCAAATAATGTGTTAGTTAAGAAGAAAACCATAATAGAAATTATAAGATGTTTAAAAACTAGAATTTAATTATGAAAGTATTAATTAAAAATAATGATTGAAGTGTGATGAATTAAGTTTCAATTCAAAAGACTTGCTAACCAAAGGAAAAAGAAACTTATGTTAAGTAGAAAGAAATAATATTGATAAGATCAGAAATTAATGAAACAATCAGCTGCTGTTTTATCATGTTTATAATTAAATAGAAAAACTAAAGATGCAATAGAGGGGATCAACAATTTTTTTTAAAGAAACGTTTCTTTAGAAGAAAATTAAAAAGATAAGTGAAATAACTTATAAAAAATAAATATTTAAATAGACAAAAATAATTAAAAGACAACATTACTAATTAATAAGGGAGTCAATCAACAGATACATGAAATTAAAATAATAATAGACCATTCAAATCATTTGAAATAATAAGAGAAACATAAACTAAAATTCAAATAACTATCCACCAAAGAATAATATCTGAAAATATTATAACAATGAATATAAAAGTATGAGATAGATAACATTCAGCAACCAAGGTAAGATCACCTGTCACACAAATTATTTTGAAGAAGTATGTAGGCCTCCAGTCTGTGAACCTATAACGGTGGCCACATCCCTTTGGGTGTGGCTTCAGGGAGTTGGAAGCTGAAAGAGAGGAGCTTGAGGCCTGGCTTTCCTTTGTGCACTCTTTCTGGCAGGTGAGCTGTTCCTATAGGGAGACCAGCAAAACACTCCAGCGGTTCTTTGTATGTTTCTGTGTAACTGATCTGCAATAAAAACCCATTTATCATTTATTTGGGGTCTAGTGATATAATTACATCCTAACCATCAGAAGTAAAGAGTAAAGGGGCCAGATATTTTTAATTGTTGTAATGTAGGTTTCAATTGTATGTTATGTCATTTATTAGTATAGGTGGGAAGCACCAAAACCAATTAACAAATATTTACAAATATTTGAAGCTGATGTGCATTTTAAAATGTTGTATTGTTAGGCTCTAACATTTAACTTTAGAGTACAAAATTAACTCAAAATCTCAAAGGGAATTTATATATATATATATATATATATATATATATATATATATATATATATCATCTGTCTACCTATCCATCTATTTATTTATACTTTTTTTGTTTCAAAACAAAGTTTCTCTAGTTAACATCACTGGCTGTCTCAGAACTCACCCTGTAGACCAGGCTGGTCTTAAACTCACAGGGATCTCCTGGAACAAGGATTACACACATGTGTCACCACCTGGCTGAATGTGAATTTACCATGTGTTACTACTTTAAAGATAAAGATATGACTATCCTGGTCTGTTCAGAAAAGTTAAAAACTGCCTCTCCACACTGGATGAAAGATGATAAAGAATACAGGTTCAACTGATAATGGCGGTCTTGTCTGCAACCCTAGCACTCCAGAAGTAGATGGAGATTAGCAAATTTAAACATCCTTAGCCACACAGTGAGATCTGAGACCCTGTCTCAAAGGAATTGATAGCGGCAGTACATTCTATTGCTATTGTTGAAAATACTAAGGAAAGAACTAAGCCACAGTGTGAACGCAGCCAGGAGCAGCACCCTGCCCTGTCCTCACTGGAATGGGATCTCAGCAGCAGCCAGGGAAGAACTTACCTGCTTGCACTAGTATGGTGAGAACAGCAGAGAGATAACACTATCTGGTCTGAGATGTGATCAGACAGAGAGGCAGCAGGAGCTTCCCAGGCTGTGCAGACAGAAACATGAGTGCAACATGGGAACCTAAGGCTGAGTAGTACCTGAACAGAAAATGTTAAAAGACACCACATACACCCTGGGCCTTGAGGCATGTGCTGAACTGTCTTCCGGGGCATGAATAACTTCAAGACCAGAGAGAGATCACCAAGCAGAAAATGAAAGGGCTTTCACCACCACCTCATAGCCTCAGCATAGTATCAGTTTAGGGATTTATTTTAAGCTATGGTGTTGTGCTTTACTTGTTGAGGGATTTTGTTAGTTGTTTTAATCTGCTTCTCACGGGAATAGGATTTTAGGATAGAACTTACTTTGCTCCTACTTTCTAATATTTTCACTACTGATTTTTGTCTAATTCATACTTTTCGCCTTTCCCTCACCCTCCTCAGTTTATTACTTTATTTTCAAAATCCTCAGTTCTAAACACTATAAAAATTTCCCTCATGTTCCCATCCCCTCCCTTTTGCCTGCCTCCTAGTTTATCCACAAGATAGTAACTATTTCCCCTTCCTGGGGCCCTCCATGTCTATGCCTCTTAGGGTCCTCCTTTTGCACAGGGAGTGTTTCAAGACAGGGTTTCTCTATGGAACAACCCTAGCTGTCCTGTAGCTCGCTCTGTACACCAGGCTGGCCTTGAACTCACAGATATCTGCCTGCCTCTGCCACTTGAGCACTGAGATTAAAGGTGAGCACTGCCCAGCTAAGATCTGAAAGGATGAAATACAGCATAACACTCTAATGACCACTAAAAGTTAGAAATTTAAAAATATCCACCAGCATGTATTTAAAAATTACCATAGCTACATGCAAAGCTCAGGAAAAAGAAAACACATGAAATAGCCTGGTCACGATGACCGGTTTTTGCAAATTATTACTATTATTCATAACCACCTAGTTTCTGAGGAATGTTGTTATCCACAACAACAGTCTGGGAATTGTTATGGGTCATCCTGTCCCCAAAGAAAATTAATAACTAAAAGATGGGACTCATGGCAAGAAGGGAAAACCAGAAAGGACAAGTGCTTCTGCCAATAGATATAGATAACTCCCTGAATGGATAGGACATTTTTCCTGTCCCCGTTATCTTAAGGACAAGGCCACTGAGCCCGCTGGTTCTAGAGAAAAAAAAAACCCCTAAACTTGCGGGTGTGCTAAACAATCCTGCCTTGTAAAAACTGTGTACACTATGAAATCTATGTAACCTTGGAAACCTTATTAACCATCCAAGTTTTGAACAGTCCCACGACCTTGCATACCTTGCTTTTAGGCCTAGTGAAAATAACAGGCTAGCTTTGAAACTGGCCTTGTTAGCTTTGATGTAAATCCTATAAAAGCTATCTCAATTCTGCCCTTGAGGTCCTCAGTCCTCTACCCCTGCATGGCTTATGACTGTGGACCCCAGTGCACTTGGAATAAAAAATTTCTCATGCTATTTGCATTGAGATCACTTCTTGTGAGTGATTTGGGGTGTCGTCTTTCCTGAGTGGGAGCATGAAGGTCCACGCTCTGCAGATCTTTCAGATCCTCCTTTTTTGTCTAGCTTCTCTGGGGTTGTGGATTACACCCTAGTTGTCCTTTGGTCTACATTTAGTATCCAATTATGAGTGAGTGCCTATGGTGAGTGTGTGCCTTTCCTCACACAGGATTTTTTTTTTCTAGTTCTATCCATTTGCTTGTAACTTTCAGGATGTCAATATTTTTTTTCGTTGTTGTTGTTGATTTTTTTTATTACTGTATAAACGTACCATATATTTTCCTTATCCATTCTTTGATTGAGGGGCATCTAGGCTGTGTCTGTTTTCTAACTATTACAAATATTTCTTCAATGAACATAGTTGCACAAATCTTTGTGGTATGATTGTGCATCTTTTGGGGATATGCCCAAGAGTGGTATTGCTGGACTTGAGGTAGACTGATTCCCAGTTTTCTGAGAAACCACCATACTGATATCCAAAGTGGCTGTACAAGTTTGCATTCCTACCACCTAGTGGAGGAATATCCCCATTATTCCACATCCTCTCCAGCATAAGCTGTCGTCAGTGTTTTTTATCTTAGCCATTCTTCTAGGTGTAAGATGATATTTCAGAGTCTTTTTGATTTACATTGCCCTTATGGCTAAGGATGTTGAGCAGTTCCTTAAATGTATTTTGACCATCTGACTTTCTTCTGTTGAGAATTCTCTGTTTGGATCAGTACCCCATTTGTTTTGTTTTGTTTTGTTTGTTTGGGTTTGGTTTTTCGAGATAAGATTACTCTGTGTATCTTTGTAGATAAGGCTGCCTCCAGGGTGCTGGGATTAAAGTCTGTGCCACCTGCCCAACCTCCTTACTTCATGTTTTAGTTGGATTATTTGGTATTTTGTTGTCTAGTTTCTTGAACTCTTTACAGATTTTGGTGATCTGCCCTCTGTCAGAAATGGGAGTTAGTGAATATTTTTTCTCATTCTGCAGGCTGCCATTTTGTCTTCCTGACCATGCCCTTTGCCTTACAGGAGCTTCTCAGTTTCAGGAGGTATCATCTATTCATTGTTGCTCTCAGTGTGTATGATACTGGTGTTGTATTTAGGAAGTGTTCTCTGGTGCCCATGTGTTCAAAGCTAATTGTTACTTTCTCTTCTATCAGGTTTAGTGTTATTGGACTTATGTTGAGGTCTTTGATCCACATGCACTTGAGTTTTCTTTTTTAATTATTGCATGGCAATAGATATGGACCTATTTACATTTTTCTACATGCTGACATCCAGTTATGCCAGTACCATTTGTTGAAGATGCTTTCTTTCTTCCATTTACAATTGAGGGATCAAAATGACCCAATTGGGGAAGGGATGGAGGCGAAGAGCAAGGAAAGAGATATCTTAATAGAGGAAGCCCTTATGGAGTTAGGGAGAAACCTAGTGCTAGAGAAATTCCCAGGAATCCACAAGGTTAACCCCAGCTAAGACTCCTAGCAATAGTGAGGAGGGTACTTGAAGGGGTTTTCCCCTACAATCAGATTAGTAACTACCCTAATTGTCATCATAGAACCTACATGTAGCAAATGACCTGTAACCAAGCACTGGTCTGAGCTCCTGAAGTCCAGTTGAAGAGAGGGAGGATGAATCATATGAGGAGGAGGGATCAAAAGCATGATGAGTAAAATCACAGAGACAGGTGACCCAAGCCAGTGACAGTTCATCGACTCTATACTGACAGTAGGGAAACTACATGGGACCTAACTTGGTCCTCTGAATGTAAGTGACGGTTATGTGGCTTGATTTATTGGGGTAGGCCCTGGCAATAGGGCCAGGACTTATCCAGGGTGTATGAACTGGTTTTTTGGAGACTTTTCCCTGTGGTGGAATACTGTGTTCAGTCTTAATACAGAGGGGAGGAGCTCGGTCATGCCTCAACAAAGTATGTCAGACTTTGTTGACTCTCCAAGGGAGGTCTTACCTCCTTTGAGGAGTGGAATGAGTGGGGGGCGGGTTGTGGGATGGGGAAGTGAAGGAATGGGAGAAGGGGAGGTATATAAAATTTTTAAAAATTAATCAAAATTTTAAAAATCCCAACTACAACTTTAGTGTTGCTGTCTCTAACCTTATGAGGGGCAGAAGTGGTGAAGTCAAGTGTTTCTTCTTCTCTTGAAGTTTCCCATACAGAGGAGTGAGAAACACAAACTTGGTGTAGCGAGCTCACCAGGAAGACTCACATAAAATAGCTAGAAAACAAAAGAGTGGGGAAGATAGAGGCAGGAAACCTGTACAAGACAACACAGGACACAAACAAAGTAAAAATAAGTAAAAGTGACATTGCCACAAGCTCACAACACTTCAATATTAAAGAATAATGAAAATTGGATAGCTGAGATGTCAGAGAAAGATTTCTTCACCAAACTAGAAAATAATTCTAAAATTTAGATGGAAACACAGAAGGCTTCAAACAGTCAAATCAACCCAAGCAGAGAGAGCTTACACAGTGTAAGGATAACTAATTTTAACTTCTATACCATGGTGGTCATAGTAATTGAAAAAAAAAACAGCAAGGTATGGGCACATAAACAAACATGTAGATTAATGGAATTCATTTGAAGATCCAGAAACAAACTTACACAGGTACACCCACTTAATATTTGGAGAAAGGTATCTAAATCATACACTGGAAAAATACACCTTTATCAAGCCATTCTAATAAAATTGAACATCTGCATGTATAAAAATGAAGTTAGATTAATAGCTTTAATCTCATACCAAAAAAAATAAACTGTTAGAAACTCAATATTAGACTTGAGTCTTTGAAATTGCACGAGGAAAACATAGAGAAATAGTTGATAATACATGCACAAGTAAGGACCTTTAGGAAAAGATTCCAGTGGCACAGAATATAAAGCCCATGAACTGACAACCTGGATTACATGAAATCAAAATGCAAAGGAAACTTTCATCAAAACCAAGAGACAGTCTACTGAATGGATGAATATTTGACAACTGTACAAGGGGTTGAGATCTAGACTATATAAAAAAATGAATATTAAGCAGTAAACCTAAATAAAACACATCATTTGATCAATAATTGGATGGATAAACTAAATAAGCAATTGCTCAAAGAAAAAAATAAATCAATGATCAACAAAATTTTGAAATCATTTTCAATACTGTAAGAATCAGGGAGATGTAAATTTGTAAAATTGCCTAGAGTTTTCATTTTATCTCAGTCAGAATGACTAACATGGAGAAATTAAATGAATTCAAATGGTAGTAAAATGTGGAAAAAGTGTAACTATTATTCACTTTATTCACTACTGAAATGAATGTAAGCTGGAGTAACAATTATAAAAATCAACAAGAAGTTTTCTTAAAATACTTGATAGAATTAACATATAAAACATCTACATAATTCCTGTAAATAGTGATTTATATACTATCACAGATATTTAAAAATGGAAGTGACCTAAATGCTCAACAGAAATTGAAATAGATTCAAAATGTGGATATATGCACAATAGAATTTTATGAAGTCACAAAGAAAACAAAAATACATGGTATTTTCAGGCAAGTGGAAAAAAATGGAAATCATTATATTATGTAAAATAAGCCAGACTCAGAAAAACAAATGCCACATTCTAATGTGCAGAAGTTAGAGTTTAATTTATTTCTATATGTATACACATATATGTATTATGAGTGTAGGAAATGTTTAATTTTGAAATAGAAAAGGAGACCATGAGAGAGAGGATGAAGGAAAAGCAGAACAGAGAAAAAAAGAAAATGAAAAAGGATAATGACATGTGACATGGAAGCAGAAGTTCCGTAATTAGAGTTGAAGAAAAATACTTGTGAAAAGGACTCAGGAAAGAGAGGGGACAAAAACAGGAGAGGCTATTAATGAGGACAAAGTGTTTATGAAAGTGCCATAATGAAATCCATTACTTGGTATGCTGAGTTTAGTGTAATAAATAAAAGTATTAGTTTAAGAATTAAAAAGGAAAGGCAAAATTGATCTCACACCTACAGCTAACTAAGCACTGGCAATTGGTTATTCTCAGCCCTGTGAACAGTGGTAAGTCTGCAGAAACCACCATCCACAGTAACAAAATGCCAAAAGCAGCATAAATCCATGGATATAAACATAAATTTACAGAGGCAATTTATCAACACAACTGTTTAGCAAAACAACTTTAACAGGTTATGGGGACTATGATTATTTAATCATGGGGTCTTACCATGCTCATACAATGAGGCATGATTTCTCTCCTGTGTAGCAGGACTCAAATACAACCAAGAGAGTGGTTGGTTCTTAAAAACAAAAAGGGTCTTCCACTTTTTCACCAGTGAACATCTTGCCTGGAAGGTAAGTATTATAGCATGCAAGGTTCAGTGTAAGATCAGCGATCTCTTTATTCCTCAGTAGCCTGCTTCTTCCAGCAATATGAAAGCTCATCAAAGAAGAGAGAGCTTTCTCATCAGTTCAAAACTGATTTTTCCTATCTCCTGAAACAGAGCATATGTGTTTTCAGCAATAGGTTCTTGCCATCTAGTTATGATAGGCAACCAAGAGCAATAGCAATGGCTTGCATTGTTCTGGGTGCCTCTGGTGCCTCCCAGACAATAATAAGGGTGCACCCATGTCTTCTGGAAGGATCATTGATCATTAGGTGGGATCACTTTCCAAATTCTTTCTAGCATCATATGTTCAATTCTATTATAAATTACACCAAAGGCTATGAAGAAACACTATGACTAAGGCAAATCATACAACAAAAAAGCATTTAATCAATGTCTTGCATACAGGTTCAGAACATGAGTCCATGATCATCATGGTAGGAAGCAGACAAGCATGTCATTGGAGTAGTAGCTGAGCGTTTTACATCTTGATATGCAAGCAACATGCATAAATTGAGAGACAATGGGCTTGGCATAGACTTTTGAAACTTCAAAGCCCATTCTGATTGAGAGACCTTCTCCAACAAGGCCAAATCTTTTAATCCTTTCCAAACACTTCCACTAACCAATGACTACGCATTCAAATTTATTAGATTAATGGGCCATTCTTATTCAAACCACAAGCTATCTATTTTATTTTCTGTATTTTCTATGTAGGTAATTGTGAAATGTGTCAATAAAGATAATGTATTTCAAATCCTTACCTCTTTTTTTTTCTTTTTCTCTTTCCTTCTGTTATTCTTTTAGAGAAAATTGGCTTATCATAGCTCATTTGTTCCTGAATTCAATGACAATGACATATAGTTTCTCCCAAACATAATTTTGCCATAGGTGTGAACAGATCCTATTTATCAAGTAAGGAGTTTATTTCCACTGCCATTGTTCATGCTTAAAATTGAAAATGGGCTTCTAATTTATTCAGTGCTTTCCTTAATTTATTGAGTTGATCTTGTAGATATTTTACTGTAACTATTCATGTGAAGAATTACATTGATAAATATTCTGTAACTCAACTATTTCCATGTCATAACAAAATTTTTGTGGCTGGTTTCTAAGTTGTTGTGCCAGCAACTGCTATGTACACTGCTGAATCGGATTTGCTAATATTATGTGTGAGACACTTATACGTGTATATTTTAGACTTTATTTGTTTTCTTTCTCCAAATGTCTTTATTTGGTGGTAAATTTACACTAACCACCTAACATGAGTTTAGGATCTCTCCTGTTTGTCTACTCTTTGTCTGTGTGTTACTTTCTTTGTAATAGGTATGAAGTATTTTGATAATATATTTCCAATGCATGTGCTTGTTTCATAGTTAAATTGAATGTTAGTTATTTAATATGTAGTACAATGTTTCTTGTTGAATTTTTAGTAAGCCATATTTAAGTATATAAAAGAATTAGTTTTAGTAAAATTCCTCATGCCAATTTTCAAATTGATTAGAATAATATGCTCATATTATGCATATATAAAACTTAATACATATGCTCTAATCTGGTTTATATTTTGTGTGTGTATTTGTCAATGTTCTCTGCAACAGAAATGTTTTTCTAAGTAAAACAATTTTAGTTTGGTGGATCCTATTTTGTGTGATTTCTATTACATCAGTTTCTAATCTTACCTCAAGTTTTCCTATTTGTTTTTATCTTTCTTTTTTCCAATTTTGATACCAAGAATGTTAACCTCATTTCCTATTTTGATGTATGAATATCATGTTATAGATTTCTAGTCTTCCTCCTATGTTAGCTGCTATGACAGATTACCTGACAGAAACTACCTATGGTGGGAAGAATTTATTTTGATTCATGGTTTCCAAGTATATTTCTGCACTGTGGCAAAGAAGGCATACTGGCTGAGTCTGCATTGTCCCTGTCAGTGGAAGCTTGTAACATGACTTCTTCCCATCATACTGGATCAGGAAGCAGAGAATAAACCAGAACCAGAGCATGCTACAGTCCTCAACTGCTACCTGCAAAGAATAAACTAAATCATCCAGCTAGGCTTCATGTCCCAAATGTCCTCTATCCTCCAGAGATAGCACCAGCCCCTGACAATCAACTGTTCATATAGATGAGTACAAGGTATATTTCATACCCAAATTATAGTAACATTTAAAATACATTTTAATTGCATCCTAGAAGTACTTTCATTGGTTTCTACCTCTGAATATTTCTTACATTTTTTTTAATAAAATTTAAAACATGTCCTATTTAAATGTGGTTGTTGGTTTCTAAATAAAGCAATTTATTGAAGATTTTACCTTTTGGTTCCTAATGTAACTATACAGGAAAGATGATCTGTATAACACCAGTTCAGAGTTATTTGTTGAGAACTGGTTTGAAACTTTTTTATGTGAAGGAGTGTTTTGCCATTTATGTCTATGTTTCATGTGTGGGGGCCAGATAACAGTACCAGATTACTTGAAACAGAGGGTACAGAGGTCTGTGTGCCTCTGTGTGGATGCTGGAAAGTGAACAGGGATTATCCAGAACAGCAGTTAGTACTCTTAAAATCTGAATCATTTCTCCAGCCCTGGATTGAAACTTTCATGCATTACACATTTGTAAAACTTCCATGTGTATTTAAAGGACAAAATGTGTGGTTTTAAAACATATATGCTACAATACAAAAATGATTATTTCTTGTGTGTGTATTTGAAGAAAATATCCTCTTAGATTTGTACAATTATTCCCAACATTTTGTTTCCAAACACAATGCAACAAAATTGAGACTAAATTCATAGTGACCACTTAAATGTATTTTACTTCGTCACAGCCCATGTAGCTGTCCAGCTCCCATTCACCCAATAATCAACTTACACTCACATGGCAATGAGCAACAGAGTTAGCCTGTTACTCCTAGTTTTGTCATAGTTAATAGAGTATCATTTATAATTTCATTTCAATTTACATGTCAGATTTTTATTTATGGCTCTGGAAATTATTTTTCAATGTCTTAGGATGGAAATATGACTCTTTTAAAGTTTTCAAATCTATGGAGTTGATAATGTGTTGTTGCATTTAAAATGTTGAAATTCAGTGGCAATCTAAATCTATTTAAAGGCCACAAGGTTATAATATATCCTTGACTTATATCTAGGTACTTGAAAGAATTTAAGAAAGAGAAAAGCTATTATCATGAATCTATGTAGAAAGCTACCAATTTTAATCTATTCCAAAATTCTCTGAATTCGCAGCTTAATTTTTCCAATCCTTCCATTCAAAGAAAAATTATTTTAAAAGCTGTTATAAGATCCAAATATATTTCCAATTTACATTGTTAATTTTGGTAAACATCAAGAAATAAATTATGAAGAAAGGCATTCTGAGATCTGTCTTGACTAACAGTAAGACAAAGAGAAAAATTTTAATTTACATGGAGAAAAATGTCACTGTATACAAAGGAAAAGCGGCAATTTTAGCAACAAAAGATCCTGCATCAGAATCTGTAGGTGGTCAAGATAGTGGAACATCACATTGAAAGCCCTGAAATTTCTTGTTTGTTTGTTTGGTGTGTGTTTAAAATAAGGTCTCTTTCTGGATATCAGACTAGCCTGTCACTAAATTTGTGGCAATCCTCCTAAGTCAACTTTTCAAGTGCTTCAATTACAGATATTCACCACATCTGGCTTGAGCTTGTTTTGCGAACAAAACTAATGATGGATTTAGAAAACTAAACAGTGAAATCACCTCTCAGCAATGAAGCCAAAATAACAACATTGAACATAAATGAATATGTCATTATCCTTTTCCATAGGAGATGATAAATTTCTGTTGTTAAATTGTTAACAGTAAAGATAGTCCTTTCTCAACTGAAAATCCTTTGCACCTGTGTCAAACATCAAATGGGCATATATTATGCATCTATTTGTTTAATTTATTTTTTACCACTTACCAACATGTTCACTATGTTACCAATATATCACAGTATCTTAATGATCAGAACTTAATATTAAATCTTGAATCATATTAGTGTAATTCTTTTTATTGCTTTATAACTGTTTAAACTATTTTAGTATTGTATTTTTTATACATATTATGATCACACTGCCAATATCTTTATAAAAACCTAAAGAGGTTTTAATAAATATTGGGTGTAACTTATGTCTTTAAAAAATCACATCTTCCACCCTATGCTTAAATTATTTTCTCTTTAATTATTTCCATCACCATGATTATAGTGCATTAAGATTTCATTAAGTTTCTTTCAGAGCCTATAAAAGTTCTGTCACATTTTCTTGTAGAGATTTCCATCATTACAATACAGGGTGGTTCACTTCTGTACTCCCAGCATTCTGGAGGCTGAAGTAGGAGGAATACTGTGAGTTTTAGCATATCATGGGCTTCAGTGTAAGACTCCCAACTCAAACAAAACAAACAACAGCAAAATAATTTAGTTTATTAATTACATTAAATAATACTTTTTAATTTTAGAATCTATTCATATATTGCTAATACATAGAATTTTAATTTCTCTTAGCATTTAACTCTCTTGTGTGTGTGTGTGTGTGTGTGTGTGTGTGTGTGTGTGTGTGTGTGTGTTGAATACGGCCATCAATCTTTAAATTATTCAATGTTTTGTGGATTGTCTTAAGATTTTCTACATTGACCATCATGTCATCTGCTAATCAGGACAGTTTTGTTCCCTCTTTGCACTTAGTATTCATTCTTACTCTCTGCCTCTGTATCTCTCTCTCCATCCCTCCTACTTCCCTTCCTTCCTTTCTCCCCACCTCTCTCTCCCTCTTCCATCCCCTTGTATTTCCACTGCCAGTGTATTTTCACTGTTTGTCTGTGTGTCTGTCTGCCTACACTTGATAAAATTCCCAATATGATACTGAATAAGACAGGTATGTGTAATAACCACCGACTCCCAGTCTTCTAGATAAGTCATTCAGTTTCCACAATTGAGATAGAGTGAGCAATGGGTTATTGGGAGATGTCATTCTGTAAATACGTTTCTTATATTGGTTACTGAATAAAGCACTTGTTGGCCCATAGGAAAGCAAGATAGGTGGGACTAGGAGACAAGGAGGATTCAGGAGGAGATTCAAGATGTAGTACCAAGAGAGAATAATTCTGTGCCCTCTCTCTGGTAAGATAAGACCACGTGGAAATACTCAGATTAATAGAAATGGGTTAATATTTAAGACAGAGCTAGCCTATAAGTAATTCTAGTAACAGGCTAACAGCTTTATATCTAATACAGCATCTCTGTGTGTTACTTGGGGCTGGCACATCTCTGGGACCAGGCTGGCAGAAAAACTGCTCATAACACATGCAAGTAAAGATGTGCTTTTCTACATGTGGTATTTCTACCAGGTGGACACTCATATATGCTTTTTCTGCAGCAATTGCAGCATCAGTGTGCCATTAGATTGGAAATAATGAGCCAGTTTTGCTTTATTGGTATAAAAACATTAGTCATGATGATACTTTTCTTTATTTGTGCTGGTATTCTTGGTTAAGTCACATGCTTTGAGGTTTCCATGTTAGTTCAGATTTCAAAAATTACACAGTCCTGAATTTTCTCTCCTTAGACTCTCTGTGGCACTACAATATACTCTCTACAGCCCAATAATTCTTCCTAATATGTGTGTATTTTCTTTTCTCACTGACACTTTCTCTTCCTCACTAGTTATTCCTAGCATTAGGTTCCCAGGTTGTTTAGCAAATGTAACCCTAAAACTGTCCCTGGAAACTGTAACATTTTTCTCATGAGGTAGGTTTAGAAATGCACAGTGGAGAATAGATAAAATACAATAAAGCTACACAAAATTATTATTAATGAAGAAATTCACAAAGTGTGGCTTAATGCTTCACCTGAATGTTATGAAAGTAAAATGAACCAGATGATAGGCAGATGAGCATATAAAGATAGATGATTCGTAGATGACATCTCATAATCATGTTATTTTTTAAAAAGTTATAAAGTATAATGTATAATGGTTGCTCTTATGTAGTTTTTAAAAAAGAACACACAGCTATAAATTGCTGATTTCTGGATTTATAGTTATCAATGTACAGATAGATGAAAGGCATGTACATACATAGTGAGTAGAAGCACAACTCGTAGGACACACTTCTGACTTGGGAAAAGTGACACTGCTGAGGAGTAGGGAAGTGGATCTAGAATGAAAGCAAATGGTGCTTCTACTCTGTGTGCAGCTTTCCTTGTATTTTTGCATTTAAATCATATGAAGGGAAATTATATATTCCTGCTCGGTCTTGTGCTTTTAAACTTCTCAGAAATAATCACAACAGAGAAATAATTCACCTTCTCTTAGACAAAACCATGAAGTAGAATATAAGGTTTTTAATGTAGAACATCTGCTACACCCAGAGGAATATTGACTTAGTCTTTAAGAGGAGGAAAATAATTTCTGTGCAGTCTCATTCATGTCACTCTCTCTTTTCCCTTCCCATGCTTTCCTCCAGACAAAGTTATGAAGTGTGGTGAGTCTGCATTCCATGTAGCACACATATACAGAACAAGTGTTACACCCCAAGCACCAGCAATAAAGTGTTTATGGAGCCCAAGGCCTAAAACTCTTCACATCTGCAATTCCTTTTCTGTCCAGGGGAGATAACAAGACATGTCCTGATAGCTTTGTTGTGAGAATCCACTGTGACAAAGAAATGTTTGGGCAAACAAATATCTACATCAGTGATTCTCAAAAGCAATCAATTTGCTCCTTCTTTCTATCTCCGCGTGTGCCAGAAACATTTGGTGAGGTCTGGAGATGTGGAGACATTTTCCTGTTGTCAAACTGTGAGGCAGCATCACTAGCTTCTACTGAGTAAATGCCATGTCTGCTGTGAACCATCCTGTGATGCTGACGACAGCTGTGTCCCTATACTGTCCAGGTCATAATGATAGTAGTGCTGAAGTTAGAAAGTATTCTTAGGCAAATGTAAGAAATTATTGTTATTTAATTGAACAGATTGTCTTTGAATAAAGCACAAGCTACTCATCTTTAGCAAAATATATCTCAACTACAGCTCTCAGATGTAAGTCTACAGCTTTCTTCAGATGGTTCACTATCGCAAGGGGTCTACTGACACTTGGATGGTTAAATAAGCAGTTTGCCTCTATCTATTTTAGGCCCAGGTCACTTGGAGTCTATTTTAAGATCATTGGCTTGATTAAACTTCAAGAATCTCTCTGAAGGAAAATAGAATTATGCCTTATTTGTTTGGAGAAAGTGAGTTGTGTTCATCGGGGGCAAAAAGCAGTTTGACTTCTCAGAACATGTGAATTTTTCTGGAGAAAAGGGGCCATTACACACATTGAATTGGGTTGCATGACTAGTATGGATGGGGAAAAAGAAACTGTTTGGAGAAACAAAAAGGTCACACTAACCTTTCATTTCTAATACTATCCTTGCAGCTGTGTGTTTATTCTCAGCAAAAGCAGAGCAGAGGTCAAGACTAGGAGTCTACCCATATTGAATAAATTGTCATGCCGTGGTGAATACAGGCAGTCTGACGTTCATACAAGCCATAATGTTCATCTAGCAAATGATGTCCTTGGGTTGGCTGCTTCAATGTCAGCAACAGGTAAGTAAAAGGCTGTCAACCTTGTGACAAATACAAATACTGAACTGGTACAAGAAGATTAGAAAGTAACAAAGGACTCAATCCGATCTGTTTTTGTTTTCAAATTTAGAGGCCCTTGGTTTGCTATCTGAGGCTTGGCAAAGGTTTATGCTAAATGATGTAGACTCATATACCTATGCATAGTCATTTTTAAATTTACACACATTATAGGAATATAGCTTTTTAAACCTACTGGCTTTACAAGTAGCTGTTGGATTATTCCAGATTTCTTCAAAGTATTTATTCCTTGGAAACTTGAGATGTAAGGAAATGTTTTGCATTATGGCCACAGAGATTTTCAGAAGAAGTGTATATTGTGTACATGTTTGAAAGAGGACAATTATACTGAAAAATTTTGGTGACAGCTGAGCACACTTCGCTTCTGAAACACCAATCATCCCACTTCGGACTTAGACAAGAGGGAGATAATTTCAGCAATTTCTTTGCAAAAAGTTTTAAAATTATGTTGTGTTTTGCTTGACAAACTTGAAGATATTTGACAAAGAGTTTACTTAATCCTACATACAAAGTAGTAAAGCTACAGAATGTCTCTCAGAGAAAAGCAAGCATGTGTTCTTATATTTGAGGTACAAAGGACAAAAGCACATTTGATGTGGAAGAAATAAAAAGGGAAATTAACAAACAAAAGGCACAACTAGAGACATTAACAGAAAAAGTCACTGGCTTTTCTTTTCTCTGTTATACACGGGGGGAACCCCTCTGATGCCATTGAGCTTTCCAGAAGCACTTTTTTCTCTTAAATCCCAGCATAAATTGGAGCCTACAAGTGTGGTCTCTTAAAATGTGTGTGAAAATGACAAGTACTGGAATTACTTCTTTGAGGACTGGTTCCTCCCCAATCCCTAATGTTCCTTCAAAAATGTGATACATCTGTGTCATTTGGGAGATATTTCCTTGTTGAGAAAGACCTTGCATGAATGTGCATCTAAATATTGAAGCATAACCAAAAGCTGCTCTTCGTCTTACCTCTGTCAAGATGAAAGGAAAGGTTGGTATGAAGTTCTAAATTGATTAGCAGTAATGATTTATCCTCATGGATTTTGGATGTATTTATTGAGGCGGGGGAGTGGGGGAGCATAACAGTGTACAAGGATTATTTGCAAGAGCCAGTTTTCTCATTTCACTACATGGGTTCAGGAGATTAAACTCAGGTTTTCAGGCTTGGCAGCAAGTACATTTACATGCTGATCATTTTCCCTAAGCCTCATATTAGTGTTTTTACAAAGACACCTTTCTGTAGTTTGGATATGAAGTATCCCCAAAGTTTTGTTTGTTGATTCGTTGATTCCTGAGTGGTAGATAACAATCATCACAGGATTCTATCTTTGCCAGTAGACAATAGATGGATTCATGATCTAGCAGCATCATGAAAGGTGAAAGGTTCTGAAAGTCTTCAGTTGTGGGACCCATTTTCAGGAAACAGGTTACTGACAGTGCGGAATAGAAATCCCTAACCCTTTTCTCTGTTAAATCTCGGCTTCTTCAATAAGTAATTTGACTCATCTTCCCCACCTGTGATGTTCTGCCTCACCACACACAGACTCAGTAAGAAAATTAACCATGTTGGTATGGACCAAACCTATAAAGCTATGAACCAACATAAACCATTCTTCTCATTAGCTGTTTTCAAGCTACCTTGTCACAGAAATGTAGCAATGACTAACATACCTTTCCACATATACCCATTAATGGTCACAAACATTACATTAGAATCAAAATCCAAGTCACTCTGGTCCTGATCTGGCTTGATTTAGGGATCCTTAGATAAAACAGACCCATAGGTACTACTTAGGAATAAGCAACATTATGGTGAGCACAGTACTGGTTTTCTTACTTATAAAGAAAGGTCAGTAGAGAGGAGGTTAGAGGAGTTTCTTAAATGTCAGTTTTAAGGAATAATAATGAAAGTGCAATATCTCAGGGCAAAAACTGAATGGAGAAGGTGCTATTACAGAAGCCACATCTGTAGAAGGAAGTGGCATATCTGAAGGGAAAATAATGAGTGTTGGAAGCAGTTGATATGAAAAGAGTAAATAATGCAGTGCTTTGCCCAATGTCTAGTTTTAGAAACAAAGTCAAGGGATGTAACAGAAAACATGTGCCTCTACCATGATGACTTTGGTCACTTTGGGCAGATCACAACTCTCATCTGACAAATGGCAGGCTCTTACCTTGGGTACTTAGCCCTTCAGGGCATTTAAAATAGAAATGAGGTTGAGAGTCTATTTTCAGTATCTCAGAATGCTAGATGAGAGAAAAATACATTCTCAGTCATGGTACTATTTGGTCTATTATGTTTTTTTTCTTTGCATTGGAATTATAGGAACATCAAGTATGTAAAAAATTTAATCTCTTCATTCTCAGTCAATAATCTACTGGCAGTCAGGTTGGTCTCTGATAAAATAGCAAGTAAAACCAAACAGCTACTGTACAGAACAATCTTCCTGCTAATTTAAACCCTCCAAACATGGAAGTGAGGGTAAGAACTATAATGAGAAAATTCTTATGACACTTACAGTGCCATGTGTCAGATAAGATTAGTGATTTAACCAAAGTGACAAAAAAAATCCAGGTTCTAAAAGCCTGACAAAAAAAAAAGTACTATTCTCCTCAATATACTGAATATAGCTATCTCAGTTTATGAAAACTCTGTGAAATAAGTACCAATATTGAATAATAAATGATTGTCTCCAAGACAATGATTGTATACCTGTAAAGGAAAAATCATGGCAGTATCCTTGACATGTTAGTAAATGAATAACAGACTGATTCTCTTCAGAAATGACCAAATAGAGCCCACAAGGTAACTACCATGTGAAGAGACTTGCTGTTGATCCTGAGGACCTGAGTTCAATTCCCAGTACCTACATAGTAGAAGTAAAGAACCAAGTCCCAGGATGTCCTCTGATTCTCTGACTGTATGTCGTGCGACATGTGTACTTCTTCCAAATAAATAAATTGAATTTAATGACCTAATAGAAAGTTACTTCCTGCTCTTGGAAAACTGTTATGTTTTAATGTTCATTTTTGACACCCTTTTGTATATTCTTCAAAATTCCTTCAAGATAGGGAGAGACACAGAGATTATACTTTTCTAAATATTACACATCAGAATATGTGTGGGCAGTGGCAGTGAGAGGCTAAATTCAGAAATTGTTTATATTTTTCCTGCTTCTTCATTATAATGAAAGAAATGAATGTTCAAGGAAACATATGCAAACAAGACTTTCTTCTTTAGCCAGTGACTGGGCCAGTTTTAGATAAGAAAACAAAACAGCACTGGGGGTAAATTTTACAAAAAGCAACTCTAACCCAGGGCACAAATATTCTGGTACTCAGTGACATAAAAACAGCCTAAAGCCAGATGCTCAGGCTCTGAGCTTAATGAGGGAGTTGAAATTTTCTAAGACTAAATATTAAAAACTGATATAAATGTATGTGGTTTCTTACTGAAATCTTCCTTGCTCAAATGTTACTCTAAGAGCCTATACTTAAATATACCCTTTATTTGTGTCATTTATCTGATTTTGTTTAATGTGTTCTTTTATAACAAATACTATGATTTTTCTTATTTTAATTCGTATCTTTGATGAATTACCTAAAGTATACATGACAGGCAATTTTTGCTTCATTGTGTGTAAACCCTGAACTCAGCTTTACTCTTTTTGTTTGTTTGTTTCTACAACAATGAACTTTCTTTAGGGTAAATCTGAAAACTTCAAGTTAAAAATCAAGACAAATATGAGAAATTTTAAGAGAATATATTTATGTTACATAATTATTTTTCATTTGTTTGGCTTATTAAAATATGAGTTCTTTGAAATATTACCATTCTAGGGTATCAGTTCTTCACTGCCTATCCATGACATACCAGAAAAGGTCTCCTCACAATATTAACAAACTTTATAAAAGAAAGTTGACCAGCCTTTTCTTGTCACTAGGCAGCCAGGAACTTTAACATTTAATTAGCTTTTTCTTTCAATATAATAAATGCAGAGAGCAATAATACCATTGCTTTTAACTTCAAGACAAAAGCTTGTGTCTCCGGCTGACAGTGTCAGTCCAGCAGAATGAATTTCTGTGGAAGATAAATGGAAAGTTACTCTCATCTACTAGAAGTGTTTGTTAAAGCAATAATGATCACAGTCTAAGCCATTGCCCCTGGGATTAATGAGAGTCCGGGAGTAGTTGATGGTCCAAGACACACAGAAGAATCATTAAACCCCAGATGACTATTAAGTCCCTGGTAATTCTCTGTGGCTAAAGACTGTGGATAGCTATATAGGAATATCATAGATATGGGCCTGGGAGAGACAGCAGGAGATGGGTGGTTTAGTGAAGAAGTGAGTTTTCTAGTGTCCACAATAATGGCTGCTTTGTGTAGTTAAATGCTAAAAGAGACTCTTCGTGCCTGAACTCTATAAGAGCAGTAAAATTCAAGTATTTAATCTTTCAGTATTCAGAAAAACCTCTGGCACAAAATCTTCTCTCTGTGCCTCTCCATTTCCTCCTTTGTCCTTGGAAGTCTTTCCATTGGCTTCCACCTTGCAAAGTCTTACTAATCCAAGGCACTTGAACACTTGAATTGCCTGGTGATAAACTAGTAACAATGAGATCATGTGTTCTAAGGGCTGTGGAAATATCTTTAACATTGAACTAAAGAGGTGCAAAAAGTAAATGAATCATACTCTGGCATTCATGGGGAGTGCAAACAAATCTACTCACTTCAAAAGGCTGTATTTCAATAGGAGCATTCTAAGGACAAGTGTAAGGAGACCCAGGCCAGTGAACAAAGAACATTTACATTTGTTTGACTGGAGGCCAGGGTGCATGCTCTTCTTTCTGATTCTGTGCACTTTGTTCAACACGATTTCGAACTGTTCATTGAGATTGGAGGCCATGGTGTGAACAAAAAAAAAGAGATTGCCAAAACATAAAAATTCTGCTTTTAATCACTTATTTCTAACAGATACTGAATTCCCAATGAACATTAGCCATTATCAATATCTTTATCATCATTATTCATATTACTGTTATCATTATTATCCTTAATTTCCAGATGAGAAGGAGGAGTTCTCATGATCCCACCCTGGCAGTGATGGGTGATGTCACTGTTGGAAATAATAACTTCTTTGCTTTCACATAAAACATTCCTCATCAGGTAGGTTTAAAAATAATTATGGTAAACTCTAATTTTATTACCCCAGAAATATATTAAAATTGTAGATCTTTTATAATTCCTTCAATTAACAGTAGACACTTCTTGATTACTTTCTAATTAAATCATTTCACTCTAAGACTTGGTAATTACAACAAGAAGTTATTAAAATTAGAAAACATTTGCTAACTCAGTACTTTTGATTATTAAGCCTTTGTCATTTAATATTGCCAAACAGTCTATGAAGATATATGAGCTAAGAACTGATCTTAATGTCTTTAGCTGCAATAATTAACTACAGGTGTCCCAAACAATGAAGCCTTTTTTATCACATATTTTTCCTATAAAAATCTATTGTTATTGTCACCAATTGTATTTTGTTTCCTTTGACCTATTAAGCTGTATTTTTCCATATGTTGCCACTGTTGTTCTACTGGACTAGAGTTATGTCTTTGAATCTCCTCTGCTTAGACATTTTATTTCTTCAGGGCCCTGATAAAACTACATCCTCGGCTTATTATCCACATCAGAGTTACTCAGCCTTTGATGGTTTTATCTGACTTATCACTCCATTTAAATCTATAGAACAATATATTGCCCAAATCAGATACCTTCCACATCACTAGGGCCAGGAAAGTGCACTGTGCAATTTGCCATCTCAGTATGTCAATGGGGTGACAATTTTCTTTCATCAGATTCCTTAGGAGGTATGATATCATTTATCTTCAGTAGATGGCTCTTATTGGGATGTGGGGGAAGGATTGAAACGAGGGATTGTTCTTTCTTGTAGATAAGACTCAAAGAAAATCAAAGGACTCCTTTCAATTCAGCTCTTTGCAAATCAGTGTGAGCAAGGGGTACACACATTACTGATAGGAAATGGTTTTCAAACGTAAGATTGGATCCATAGAACCAAATGATCCTTGCAAGCTGTGATCAGTCAAAGTAAATTCTCCCAAATGTGACACTGAAGCGCAGGGTGAGGTGCTAATGGCTGTCTATTGGAATATTGGTTTGACAAAATGCACCTAGAAAAGATATTGACAGGCTCTTCAGTGTTCTAGCAGGAAAGAGATTCGTGAAATCAAGCCTACTGCTCCTCTGCCTGCTTTCTGCTGAGAAACCAAGGGAAGGATTGAACAAATCCATCTCCCCTTAACAGAGCAATAAGTGGAAGCTGATGAGTTTCCCTGCCTGATGGAAAGGTGGTATTCTGCTCTTGGTAGACAACTTATCCCTTACATTGGTACACTGATCAGAGAACATCTTGAGAATCGTGTCCTATTTGGAGTACAGTGTTTCCCAAGGACAATGAGAAATACACAGGGGAGGGGGACACACTGTGATAAATGAAATCGAGAATAGAATTGGAAAGCTAAGTTCTGATGATAGAAGACAGGCACAGAAGGAACACCAGTGTTGTCTTTGACTACATAATGGGTGTCATGGTACAGGTAGCACTACACAGAGGACAGACTAGGATAAAAGATGGAGAATTAGAGGATATCAGGATCAACATTTGTATAGCAGAAAATATTCCAGGTAACTAGAGAACCTCATCTATGGGAGATATTCAAGAAGGGGTCAGGGAGATGTTTGGAAAGGACAAAAGTTGGGAAAATCCCACCTTGACTTCAGAGACAAGGAAGTCTTAAGTGTTACAAATCCTTGCTCTGGGCCCAGCTGTGAGAATCTTAGTTCAGTGACAAACCAAGACTTGGCATGGCTTCACTCTGTGATTTAGATGAGGTACAACCCAAGAAAATAGCTGTGTCAGTCCCTACACAAAGGAGATCTGGTGACATTTAAATCTCTATGGGCCTCTAGAATGAATTTTTACTAGTTGGTGTTGGTGTACATTATAGACATGCAATCAAAAGTAATAAAGACATATTTATACATGACTTCAAGATCAGTGTGTTAATGCTTACAGTGTGTACATCCTATGGAGCTGTCAGAGGAAGCAAAACAATGATATAATAATAGGCACTGTACTACCCCCTTCTCAGGTTTTTTTTTTAATTACTTTCGTGGCTTTAGGCAACTTTAATTTACTGGTGCTTCATAATCTCACCTGTTTTCAAATAGACCAGAGGATACCATCACTGTTATTTTCTCTTGCTTTTATTCTTGGTGTTTTTTTAATGTGTGGGAAACAGAAGATCATCAACATACATGCATAAAGCACAAGCATCAGCATGTCACCTGTGATGTTTGATGGAGTGCCACAATGATATTGTAAGAGCAGAAGATTTGCTAATATATACTGCATTTTTATCCCTGAGACTCTACAAGATGAAAAGCACAGAGAAGAGCCTTGTTAGATGCTTTGATTCACTAAGGAGATTCTTAACATAAGCTTGATATTTTTTGAGTTTTAACCACGCTGAGATAAATCCGATATCTCAATTTCTGCATTGTAGTTATAAAGAAAACATTACAAATCCCCCAAATGGATTATTTACATGCCTTTGAGATATAGACTTGGAGACTATTGCAGCCACAATGGGGTTGGGAGGCCATCTAATCCTACCCCCTTCTGTTTAACAATGAAGGTTCTCAAACCCTAAAATCCTAAATGACTTAGCAGAGGACACAGAGTTACTTTAGGCCAAAGCTATGGACAATTATAGGGGCTTCTAAACCCTCATCAGAGCTGTATACTGAATCTGCAAGTCTATGCAAGGCAAGTTTGTGAAAATCATTGAAGACACCACTAACAGCAGTGAGATTATCTTGTGTTTCCTTGGAAGGTCAAAGGAGTGGGACATCCTAGATAGAGAGTGAGAAAATAACAAAGCTCTAATACACCTCAGTATCACGTCATGGCATCCCTTTTGTCCATATACAAGAAACTTGGCACATGGACAAAAAACCAAAATGTCTTACCTACATATGACTCATATATTTCAAACACAATTCTGATGCAGCAATGACAGAAAATGTACAGAAATCAACTTCAAAGTGAATGACTTGTAACTTGAAACAAATTTCTGATCAAAATCTTAACTTATCCAAATTTTGTCTCTGATATTATCCTAATCTTCAAGGAAGCTGATTTGTCTGAGTGAACCAGTCAGATGTAATAACCAAAACAATTATTAACAGATAGAAAATCCTGGAATTGAGCAGATGGTATGTCCACATGTAGGTTCAGCATTTGACGTGCCTCATTTCAAAGAGATTTTGTGCTCGTCGGTTGGAAGTGACCTGGGGTGCTTGGGAAATGATGTGAGGCTTGGATCAATATAGACACAAATCAGTTTCTCAGTATTTCCAACAACTCGTGACCTTCTATCTAGGTTGAGAATAGACAGAATGATTGTGGAAACAGAGCAGTTCTCTATCTGGCCTGACCTGTTGACTGCCTGGAGGTTCTCCCATCTCTAACTCCAGTCTCACAGGTAAAGGAGAAGAAGGACAATAAATAAACTGTGTTTGTAAGTAGACCCCTGGCTGGTCTGAACACCTCCCTGGTGTGGCTAAAACTGTAATACTGCCAAAGTGAGAGTCCCAGAAATGTATTCTCTTGCAATTTATTTTATGTCTCCAGCTGAGTCTCTGCAGATATACCACTCCTAGCCTGGGGATTGAGGCTTCTCTGTTAATGTAGCCAAAGTATGATAAAATTGCCCCTAGTTACTCATCAATCCCAATTATTTGATGTGGTTTTAATTAGCCCAAACAAGGGACCCTGTAGTCATTATAACTCTACTGTAGACAGAGAAAGAATCAACTCTTTGTTTACTTCTGGTGCCTTGGACGCATGAAGACACACCAAAATAACTGCTATTTATTTTACAAGATGGAAAAAATATTGACTGCCCTCTGGTCATAGTAGCATTTTCTTTTGGGATTACAAGTGCAGAGATGAATTAGGTACACTTAGGATCAATATCTGTTTCTCTTCTTGGCTCAAGATGGGATTTGTCAAAATTCGAAAGCAGCTTCTATTGAGTGTCAGCTACAAATCCTTCCACTACTGAGTCACACACCTATTCAGGTTGAAATATAAATGGCAAAGGGCTTTTGCAGATACAATATCTGGGGTCAGGGTGCTGAATCACCTCTCTGCCTTTTCCTTTAATGAGCTTTAGTTTGATGAAGTGACCTTCTGAAAGGAGAATGGAAAGAAGTAAAGGGTCAGTGCTGGCAAAGGACAGTGGCTCTTGGGAATAGCAAGAGATTCAGGTAGGCACACAGGCTCTGAACTGGAGGAGACAGTGTGGAACACAGGTAAACTTTAAGCTGGTAAACTACTCTTACATAGGATATATTGAACAGTTAAAATGCAGTGTAGCCACAATGTGGGTGGAATTCTTTGCATTAGTTCTGCCAGAGTTCAAAAACCACAATAATAAGTATCTTCAATGTTCAATATATTTACTAACACTGGGTACTTAAAGATGAAAATAGGAGGCTCTTCTGCCTAGATAGAGGTTAGGAAGGTTACTAGACACACTCTGAAAGCTTTTGCTTCAAACAAAAGGACTCTTTTGTGATGCAGAACAAAAAAGTATTTCTTTTGGACATGCTGAACAGCTAAGGGTATACTAGAAGTCAATGTGGGTATCATATAGAATGAAGAAATGGTGGAAGTCAAAGTATGAGTTTTAAGATTTAATTGAGGCATCAAAGCAAGCATAATGATATACTGAACAATGCATGATGAATACCAAGGATGTGTAGGAAATGACCAATAAGAATTTGCAGATTCTTCAAGTATTGTGGAAATATGATGGACAGCAAAACCAGGGGATGTGGAGGGCCTTGTAACATAATGGAACCAGAGTTAGACCTTCCTTGCCCCAGAGGGAAATGGCTGAATACAGGCAAACACAAGGAGCTGGGTGAGACTCTGAGCTAGGGAAATAAAGGAGCCAAAAGAGGTGCAGGAAGAAGTGATCTCAGTGATAGGGATGCAAGTCATAGCAGCCCACTGTGAGTGCATGGGAAAGAAAGACAGTGGACCTGTTCATTCACTCTATAGCTAATAGGAGATGTCATTCTGTAAATATGTTTCTCTTATTGGTTAATGAATAAAGCACTGTTGGCCAGTTACTAGTTTCTTATCAGCTAGCTCTGTCTTAATGATTAACCCATTTCTAATAATCTAAGTATTTTTACGTGGTCTCATCTTACCAGAGAGACGGCCCCGACCTCTGCTCTCAAGACTCTACATGTTGACTCCTCCTTACTACTTCCTTGAATCCACCTTGTCTCCTAGTCCCACCTATCTTGCTTCCCAATTGGCTAACAGTGCTTTATTCATTAACCAATAAGAGAAACATATTTACAGAATGACATCTCCCATCATCTCCTCTTTTCTGTCTAAAATAAAAAGAAAGATTTTAACCTTAACATAGCAAAATATATCACACAACAGTTATCAAATAAGAATCACAGTTAATAATATTTTATTCATTAACATTTAGTAAGATTTAAGAAATATTTTATCATCTATCCTATCTTTGTGAGTTTAAAGTCTTATATGTAATTTATCTGTAATCCTAACTAAGGAAAACTATAACCTAATTATCTGTCTTCAACTCCTTCAAAGACCACAGAAGGATAATATATTAACTCTAGAAATGACAAAGACAACTCATTGCCTGGTCAGTCACCGAAGTTCTTCTCTAATGTTCCATCTTTAGCCTATAGGCCATAGTGTGTTTGTCAGACTCTTTAGCAAAGCAGGAAACTTTAAACTGTCCACCTGTATTGGAAGCAGGAACTCTGTAGCAATGTCCATCTTGAATCAGCATTCACTTTCCTGTGGGTCCTGCATGTCCAGTTTATACAAAAGTTTACATATTGCAAATAGGGTGGATGCTGAATTTAATTTTTTTCACATTTAGATCATTCATTTAGGGACTCAGTGAGTATGGTGTGTTTTCATAATAGCTCCCTTGTCTTATGACAGCACAGGCAAACATGGTAGTATCAGAACATGTCAGCTTGACAGACTGACATGGATAAAAAAAGGGAAAAATTACAGAAACAAGTCAAAAGATTTTCAAAAGGTGCAACTGTTAGATCCAGTAGACCAGGGATGAGTGGTGCTTTCTATTTGCAATATGTAAACTTTTGCATTATGTGCTTAAAATACTGTTTTTAGAGTTTAGCCAGTAAAGAGCCTGCCTTAGATTCATAAGGACCTAAGATGGAACCAGAGAACCCACAAAAAAAAATTAAAATAATGGAACAGATACAGAAGATCCATGCAGCTCCCTAGAGAAGATCCATGCAGCTCCCTAGCCAGACAGTTTTCCTACTTTGGCAGCTCCAGAACAAAGAAAGGTTCTATCTCAATAAACAACATGAATAATACCTGAGGAAACAACAGCTGAGGGTCCTTCAGCATCATGTGCACATACAAACATGTGTACACTAACACACATGTGAACCAGCACACACATACACAAAATCTAACAAAGCAAATGAGTTCTTTCCTTTCCTTCTGGGAGACACGAAGAGCCTTATACAAAGTTCCCCAGCTTTCTAAAGTAGTAAAGCTACACATATTGACAGTCAAAGTTTAAACTCCTGCTTACTTTTGAGAGTGGCCAAATTGCTGCATCTCTTTTGTGCATCACAATCTGACAATTGGGGTTTCTTTCTCCACAGGATATTTTCAGAGCCCTGGACCTTACTGCAGAATAAAAAAAAAAAAAAAAAAAAAAAGGCACAGCTAAACAGGGCACTGCCTAGGCTGGTTGCTCACATAGAAACAGTAAGGTCTCAAATTACATACAGGAGCTCTAGGCCTTTGAGTGAAGCACGAGAGGCTCCTGAAGAATGCTAGGATTCTGCTGAACTCATCACGTGTGAGTCTATGGGCTTCCTCACATAACCACAACATCATAATATACTATTCAGAGCAGCTGCTTAGTAATACACTCCACTATCAAGCATTCTAGAGGAATCCCCTCTTCCACTTCTCACAGATTCAAATTCCCCAAATGGACACCAGGATAACTCCCTTCTTTATGTCACGGGTTTGTCCTACAAATCGGGTGTTTATTTTCAAAGTAGGATTTAGGATACTGTGAAAACAATGCCATCGGAGGTGAGCATGGCTCTCTGGTCTCTTGGGCTACCTCCTCTTTGTATTCTATAGCAAATTGACTAGGGAATTTCAAACTGAAAAAGACATGTATTTGGGTTAGACTTAGCCGTACAGGAGAATTAATATAAACTGGTAATGGTTCACAGGCCAGCTCATTCCTCCTTGAAATTTCAGTGACTGGAAAAATTAGTCTCCTGCTTCCTTTCTGCTCCTTTTTTAATTATAACTTGCTGAGGCACTAGCTAATACCCTTTAATCTCTTTTAATAACTACCCTATCCTCAGATTCTCTAAGCATCCTTCTCAAGGCATCCACAAATCCAAGAATGCTCTTAAGATTGACTGACTGACTGATCTCTCAGCTCTGTTGATTTACTGTCACTGGGTTTATTCCTGCAGGCCTGGCTCAGGGGGATAAAAGGAAAAGCACAGATATGAATACTTTCTAGACCCATGAGAGGGCTACACAGCAGGAAATTTGAAGACACGGCCAAATGCAATTTTAGGCATCTCCACCCCACATTTTCTTAATGTTTTTTGTTTATTCCAGCTCTTTTCTCTCCTGCTTTACAGTCTCACTCCTTTCTGGGGTGTGAAAGCAATAAGTGTTCCTTCTTTGGGGGATGTTAAATTTTCATGGATGGTCAAGGCATAAAATGAAATATATTTCTAATGGAGAAACAAGGAGTAAGGTCACATGGAGGGGAAATACAGGCCAGTTACTAAAGTTAGGTAGCTGAAAAACATGGGACGAGATAATCCATTGGTGCCTTTCCAAGTAACACTTAGATACATTTTATAAACCTTAACATGTGTTCCTCAACAAAGAAGGCAAGATACTTAGCCATAGGGTGTTTGTTAAAATCATCCTTCTCCACAAAGGTGAAGCACTTAATAAAACGATGTGGCATGAGAGAGCAATACAGTGTTCCAAGCAAGTATTTGTCAAAGGATTCCTGTTGCTTGGACTTATTAGGGAAAAATCATGATCTAGAAGACAGGACCTTCACCTGGGCCATGAAAGCACAATGGGCAGAGTATGCAATTAACGCTGTTATTTAAATACTAAGAACCTGAGAAGGTCAAAGGCTTCCTTCATTGGGGGGGGCAGCAATTTTTATGAGTCTTGATAGTGTTGAATGTCTAGAAACAAGTGAGGAAAAGGTCAAAGATTATAGTACAAACCTGCAAGACTGTCAGTAGGAAAATTACCCAGCTTTATAGCAAAGTTTAGCAGCTACATAACTTTAAGTGGACAGCATTGACCTGCCTGCAATGTGTGCTAGTGCAATAATGGCACATAGGTTGTGGTAGTAACCATTCAATTTCTGACGGGATCTAAGGCCCAGTCCAGCGAGAAGGAACCCATACCCAATACTACTCGGTTGCCAGGAACCTGAAACTGCATAGGTCATGGACCTGGGGAATACCAAATACTACTTACTGTTCTGCTAAAGTAAGGTATCAATTCAATGACTCCTCATGACATTCTACTATGACCATAGATCAGTGAATTCAGCCATCATCGGAGAAGCTTTCTGTTACAGGGGATAGTAACAAACAGACACCCAAAACTGGACAAAGTGCAAAAAGTGAGAAAACTTGAATCACTCAGTCCTAAACAGCATGTCTCCATCAAATCTTTCTCTTCATGGCTCAAGGAATCCCATGGAAAAGGAGGTAGAAAGGTTGAAAGAGCTAATCGGGATAGTGGACACCAAGGAAACAAGGCCTTGTAGACACAACAGAATTAGACTCATATGAACTCACAGAGACTGGACAGCATGCACAAAGCATGCATGCGTCTGGGGTACACAGGGTCCAGTACTGAGAAAGGAAATGGACACAAGCTGCCATCCCTAACCCAAAAGCTATTGCCAATTGATACCCACTTGAAATGAAAACAGTTGTCCTTAATGGATCTCATTGTGTATACAGTTGGTGGCCAATACAAAAGCAAACTCAATGTTCTTTGTCTCATAACACTTTGCCAAGGTTCTTCTTTTAACCATACAAGATACATATGTATGTATGTGTGTATGTATATATGCATGTATACATATATGTGTATATATATAAATGTTTGTGTCTATATATATATACATATATACATACATATATACACATATATACTTATATGTATGTTTGGTTTCTGGTTTGGAATTTTATAGGATTTTTGTGTGAGAGAATGAATGTGTGTTTCTCTCTATGTTTATGTCTTTCTTTTGATATTATTTTGGCTCTTTTTCCTTTGTTTGTTGGTTTGTTTTCTCCCATGCTTATTTGTTTATTTTTATCTTACATTATTTTATGATCTTTGATGTCTATTTGTATCCTATGAAAAAGAAAAAGAAGCATAAAAAATGTAGATTGTGGTGGGTAAGGAAGTGGGGAGAACCTGGGTGGAATGAGGAGAGGAAATATAGTGTGTAAAACTCTTATTTTCAATTTAAAAAAAAAAACAACAAGAAACAAGTGTTAGAAACATGTGAATGCCATGGAAAAATGCTTTAGATGAGAAGCCAAACAGTTGGTTGAAAAGAACATACTGAGAGAAATACATGCTTTCTTATAGAACCCAGGACCATCAGCCCAGCAATAACACCCCCTACTATGGGCTCGGCCCTTCCCATTGGCCACTAATTTAGAAAACTACTTATAGCTGGATCGTATTGAGACATTTCCTCAACCGAGTCTCCTTCCTATGATGACTCCAGCTTCTGTCAAGTTGATACACAAAAACAGCCAGGATGGATGAATAGATAGATGATAGATAGATAGTAGATAGATATTAAACAGATAATAGATAAAAATCCCAAAGTAAAGAAAGATGAGAGGATTAAGTGACAGAGGACAAAACTATAAATATAAAACATTTATGCATGCAGGCACATGCTTTTTATACATGCACACAAGAAGCACATGCACATGCATGCTCCTTCACATGCATATAAAAGCATCATGCAAGCACATATATTCCTATTCACAAGTATAGCCACATACAAGCACAAACATACATGCACAGCTTTGTTTGACACCCATCCTGAACCTGAGTATATCAACCTTGGTCGTCAGCGCCTATTCCTGTAGCCAATAATTTCCTGTTTCAATATTCTCCTACTTATGATCTCATTGAGTACAGCTGTCTCTCATTTGCCTTGTCTCACATTCCAAAAGCAAGAAAAAAACTGTGACCTTATCAGGAAAGAGAATCTTTTCCCACTCTCCATGTTGTGTCAGATACTTGATTCCTAAACACATGATCTCATAGTAATGCATTCCACTCTGTGTTTAAAAAATATGGTGTCCCCTCTACAGTGAACATTCAAAAGTACTTAGTAGAGACAGTAAATTATTATTGGTTGAAAGGCCCTGATGCCCTGGATAATCAAATTCTCTTTCCTCACTCACATCAAATGCAACATGAACCATGCTTAATTAATGCTGTAACTAGATGTGTTGCTACATAGAATTTATTCCCACAAAACACGAGGGTGTATAAAATGATCTGTATCAGAATAGCATAGCAGAAGGTGGGGTGACTCACTCCAGTGTTGTAAAAGACATCAAGAGAAGCAATGCAGGGAATGCTTACTAGAACTAGAATGTAAAAGTTCATAGGAAAACAGGCACAGTGATGTCCTTGGTGCTTAAATGTCCAACCCATTGAAATTCAAAATGAAACTACTAATCCAGTACCATCTCTACTAGGGCTGACTGGCCTTGGTGGAATGATTATCAAACATCTGACTCAGTGCTGAAGATTTTGACAAATTTCTTAATTGAACACATATAATAAAGACCAATTAAATTTTGTTCCTCCATTTGTGAGTGAGAGAACTGGACACTGTAGATTCATTCAACCCAGATTCATACATGCTTACTTGCCCATTGGCTCTAGAATATAAATGGAGTCAAAACTGCAACCGAACATAAGTGGCATAGAGTCAAAGTATTTAGAATAGAAAGTGAAAAGTATCCTTCAATGCTATCTCCTCCCACTTCAAACCCAGTCAGTCCTTCCAGTGCCAGCACATTCCACGCCTCCATCAAGAAGTTGCTGTCATCTGACTTTTCAGATAGCTTGCCTGTGTTTGGCTGTTTAGGAACCCTGTTCTCCACTCTTTACATCAGAAGAGAGCTCAAAGTAGCTACCACTACTACTACCCTTACTGTTCTGGAAAGGATGCTGCTTGTTCATGATGCCCAGATAAAAGAATCACCATTCAGTGTTGCTCAACACAATAGCCAGAGTGCCTGTAGCCATGCTTGCCATGAGACAGGCTAAGTCAAAGCACTGGCTGTAAAAAAAGAGAAAGGGGATAGGCTGAGAGCATAAAGACAGGAGGGTTATGAGAGAATATGAATCAAATATCCCAAGTATCTTTAAGAAGCCAACATTAAGGGTAAATCCATGGAATTGCCTAAGGGAATAACGCTGTACTGTAAACATTACATTGAAATACAATGCAGAAAGAGTGAAGAGATCTGGACAAAGGGAGTTGTGTGCAGAGCAGGGAGTCAGTTTGGAATCTGGAAGGCCTTGGCTTCGCTTGATTGCCTTGCAATCCCTGACAGCCAGGCTTTAAATATCTGCCATTCCACATGCAGATGTCTGTGTTAACATGTGCCACTGACTTGATGATGATCTACTGAGTTCCCTATAAGGAAAGCAGGAAAGATGTGCATTATGATTTGACTCAGAAGCATTGTGTTTATTCTTCCAAAGCTATTTCATTTTTCAGGTCAAACCCTCTCTCTCATTATCATCATGATTTCCCTAGTGCCATCCGCAATGAGGTGAGCCAATCACAAATGCACCTCGAATGTCCCTACGGTGATGCCCACTAGTTTCTAAGTGGCCATTGTCCTTAAGATGATAAAATTATTATGTCCCCTTCCAAAGTGGCAATCTTGGCTTTATTCTTTCTCCATAGACCACTGATAGGATGGGGAAGGGGTGTTTCTCACACTGTGCATGGCTATCATCCACTTCTGTCAATTGCTCTTTGCCATAGTGCAGCCACCTGGCTCTCTGGCTGTGAGACTCCCCATGGTGTGCAGCTGGCTTCTTCTCATTCACCTTCAGTGTACAAATATCTGGCTGCTGTCACTACTGCTGCTGCCAGAGGCTAAGGCCTATGGGTTTGGAGCCTAATGTAGGATCACCTCCTGTCTCTCCCTTTTTCCTATCATTCTTTCCTCCTTCCCTTCCTCCAACCCTCCCTCCTTCCCTAACTCCCTACCTTCTTCTTTCCATCTCATGTCTCAATTACTGAATTTTTCCAGGCAATACTAATAGTAAAAAGTTTTGTTTTTCCACTTCTGATTTCTACAGAGTGTGGATGAAGAACCACCAAATGGATCATGACATTTAGAATAGTCTTATCTACTGGGAACACACAAAGTCTCTTCAGCAATAGGATATGTTCATCAATGATGATTTTCTGAGTGTTAGAGTCCTATTAAGAGTTACTTCTGTGATCCTGCAAAGGATAAAATTTCTCCACAGATGAATTATGAAACAGACATCTCTCATTCTTTTCCTTTATAGAGCTGTTTACATTTATTTTACGTGTTTGACTGTTTTGCTTGCATGTATTATGTGAACCATGTGCATGCAGAGTCTATGGAGGCCAGGAAAAAGACATCAGATGTCCTGGAACTGAATTTGTGGGCTGCCATGTGCATGGTGGGAGCTGAATCTGGGTTCTCTACAAAAGCAGTGTAGAGAGCCGCGAAGTGCCACGCCTTAAAGATGGCGCTGGCTTCTGCCTTTCACCTCCCCTAGGGTGAGCACTCTCTGGCATAAACAAGCCCTTATTTGGTTAGGTCTGTTCAGCCTGTCTGCTTCAGCATTAGAGTAGCCTATCTGCAGGGCCCATGTAGCTCACTGGGGTTGGTTATCTCAAGGGTATTTAAGCCTGTGCAGGGGTCCCCCGGGCACTCGCGGGTCAGAAGAACATGTTTCAAGGATCCTGATTAAAACTGCATGAAGAAGATCTTCCCGGAGTCGCGACGTCCTTGCTGGCAGGGGTAGGCATGGCACAAAGCAGCAAGTGTCTTTAACTCTTAAGCAATCTCCCTGGAAACAAGCCAGAGATATTTATTGTATATAAGTACATAAGCTAGCAAAAAGAAATAAATTAATATGTTCTATCAAACAAATACTTGCAAAGTAAAGTGACTTCTGGGTTTAGAGACGGTGACAGATGAAAATCATCCATAGACCAGGGAAGATTTTTCATGTACTTATAAAGTAAAACAAAGCAAATACTTTCACAAAAGCATTTAAAAATCATGTATCAATTTATTATTAATAGTAACAAAATATTAAATTGGTCATTGCTTTCTACGTGGGTGCTTCCTGAACAAACGGTTTGTGCTTTGTATAAAATTCTGAGTAATCTCATAAGGATAATCATTGGAAGACTAATGTGTGTGGTGATGAGTTTTCTCCTAAAGAATGTGTGATGAACAGGGCCCTAGAAAGGAGTTAGAGAGGTGAGGTCAAGTTCAGCAGCAAACAGGGAAACTATCTGAGGAAGAAACACTGATTATAAGCAGGTCCCCAACATTTAATTTGTTCACAGTAGAAGAGCAGATATTTAAAGTAAGGTTAAAGTGAATTCTCATTGGTTCAGAGTTTAGATGGAGAAAAAGTTGGAAAACACTGAATGTAATTACTAAAAATATTCAGAAAATTTTATTATGGATATTGTCATGTGAACAATAATCACTTGGGACTGTCATTAGAATGTAAGACCTCATTTTTCCTCCTGTCTCCTACAGGAGGACAACATCAAGCTTGGAAGGCTAAACATCTGGACCTTTCCAAATGGAAATGGAAATTTCTCAGATAATCCTAATCTACATGTAAATGTGGAAAACAGTCATTTCATCAGTAAACTTGGCAGCACGAATAACAAAAACTCCCACACAGGTATTGGGATTCAAACTGAAGATCAGAATAGCAAAAGAGCCAATCCCTAGAGTTTTCACCTCTATATATATTGGGGAGATCATGTCCTCAGCATGTCTGGAATATGGACTGAGACCCTGAGCTTCTGTCTTACATTCCTCTCTAGTGCTGGGATTAAAGGTGTACACCACCGCCATGCAGCTTCTGTGACTAATTGGTGTGACTTCTGGAATTAAAAATGTGTACTACCCCTGCCTGGACTCTATGGCTATGGCTAGCTTTGTGTTCTGGTCTTCAAGCAAGCTTTGTTAGATCATAAGCAAAGCATGGCCCATATCATCACTGTTCCAAATACAGGGGTATAAGAGCTTAAGTAGAATTATGTTTGGAACACTCTGCTTTGATGTAACATGTAATGAATCAAGATAATCCTCTCTGGGGAGTCCACTGCCAACCTAGGTTTACTTCTGTGGCCCTCATATAGCCAGAATATCTTAAATGCCCTGTCAGGCAAAATGCAACCCTGGTCTTCCTCCACTAGAACCTTGACCGTGCATAAGCTCTGCATGTCATTTCAGAACTTTTCTGAACCAATAAATTAACTGCAGCTGTTGATTTAACTCCATTCTTGTACCCTGGAGGCTGAGCTCTAATTGTCAAGAGCAGCACATCCCACTAGTTACTGTTTGTACTACTCTTTTCTTCTTCCTTGCCTATAGCCTTAGAGTTCTTTTCCCTCAGTGTCCTTATAGCAGGACTACAAATATACCCATGGACAGAGGCGTCAGAATGGATACCCATTCTGCTGATGCCTTCTATGCCATAGAAAGAACAAATGTGTCCAATGCCTCTTCATAAAATGATTCTCAACTTTCTCTCCCTCATGTGGACCAAAACCATAGGGCATAGACATTATCTCCATGCCACTCTTTGCTGTGTTCCATTCCTTCATAATGTGAGCTTTGACACTGGGAAGAAAATAGAGGAATCCAAAATGGCTAAAAGACAATTAAGAAAGTACTCAATATCCTTAGCCATCAGGAAAATGCAAATCAAAACAACTCTGAGATACCATCTTATTCCCGTCAGAATGGCTAAAATTCAGAAGCACCAATGACAGCTTATGCTGGGGAGGATGTGGAGAAAGTGGCGCACTCCTCCACTGCTGGTAGGAGTGCAAAATTGTACAGCCATTTTGGAGATCAGAATGGCGGTTCTTCAGGAAAATGAGAATCAGTCTACCACAGGACCCAGCAATTTCACTCTTAGGCATACACCTAAATGATCCACATCCATGCAACAAAGACATCTTTCCAACTATGTTCATAGTGGCATTATTTGTAATAGCAAGATCCTGGAAGCAGCCTAGATGCCCCTCAACTAAAGAATGCATAAAGAAGATGTGGTACATTACACAGTAGAATACTACTCAACTGGAAAAAAACACTGGAATCTGGAAATTTGCAGGCAAATGGATGGAACTTGAAGAAACCATCCTGAGTGAGGCAACCAGTCACAAAAGAGGAACATGGTATGTACTCACTCATATATTGATATTATATCTTAAATTCATACCACCAGAGAAACTAGGATACAAGGAGGATCCTAAGAGATCCATACAAGGTCCCTCACAGAAGGGGAAAGGGATAAGATCTCTCCTGAGCATATTAGGAGTGGAGGTGGGGCAGTGAATGGCGAGGGAGTTAGTAGAAAGAGTCCAGGAGGAGAGGAGGTGAGTAGGACCAGGAAGACTGAGTCAGGGGAAGAATAGACAAGAGCAAATAAAAAAAATACCATAATAGAGATAATAGAGGGAGCCATTATAGGTTTGAAGAGAAAACCGAAAACTGACTTTGGAGAAATGTCGAGACCTACAAGGATGACCCCCAACTAACAATCTGAACAATAGTGGAGATGCTACCTTAAATGCCCTTCCCGGATAATGAGACTGATAACTAACTTATATGTCATCCTTGAACCTTCATGTAGTAGCTGTTGGAAACAGAAGCAGACACCCACAGCTAGACACTGAGCTAAACTCCTGGAATCCAGTTGCAGAGAGGGAAGAATAAGAAAAGTGGTCAAGACCAGGCTACAAAAACCCACAGAAACAGCTGACCCGAACAAGGGGCAGTTCATGGACCCCAAACTGATAGCTGGGAATCCAGCATTGAACCAACCCAGACCCCCTGTACGTGGGTCTCAGTTAGAAGGCCTGGGCAGTCTAAGGGACCTCTGACAGTGGAACCAGGATGTATCCCTAGTGCACAAAAGGACTTTGAGAGCACATTCCCCAAGGAGGGATACTCCCTTTACCTAGAGACAGGAGAGAGGGCTTAGACCCTACTCCAAATGACTTGACAGATTTTGATGATTCCTTCTGGAAGGCAACACCCTCCCTGTGAAGTGCGAGGGGAATGGGACAGGAGGGTGGGGGGTATGGGAGAGAGGGAGAGGGAACTGGGATCAATATGTAAAATAAGAAAAAATAATAAAGAAAGTAAGAATAGACAGAAGAAAGAAAGAGAGAAAGAAAGAGAGAGGGGGAGGGAGGGAGGGAGGGATGGAGGAAGGGAGGAAGGAAGAAAGAAAAAGAAAGGAAGGAAGAAGGAGCATAGACACTGTATTAAAGAATGTATTACAGTATTGCATGTTATTTGGTCAAATATGCAAAAGAGATTTTATTTGCAATACTAGTGATGAAGCAGAAAATTTTCATTTGTACAGCAATTTCCATTTGGGAAGGGATAAAGGTGTTCTTGATTTGTGTCCCTTAAACTTTCCGCATAGAAAGTGTATAGAAAATGTTTTTGTTTGTTTTACACAGTATCCTAAACTCAATGCAACCCTGCCAACATTCCTAGGCTAAGCTAAAATTCCGTTAGGTAAGTAACAGTTTTTTTTTCCTGCTCACATCACTCAGTGTATCAGTGAATATCTATCATTTGAGTTAGTCATGTGTATTCATAATACAATAACTTGAAGTGATGGTCAAGTTGCTCAGGACATTTTCAAAGAACTTGGAGAATTTGACATCATATCAGTATTTACTTCCACACCCCTAATATCAGGTCATGCTGCTTCCCATTGAAAGTCCAGCTCTGCACATCTTTGGGTTAGTTGTTCAATCCTGAAGATTATTTACCAGCTCCACGAATGAACAGCTTGATGCTATAATCCAAAGTCTCACTCAACCTTGTGTCCATGCTACTGAGAAATTGTCTGATTGCCCCTTTGTTGCTTCCTCTTAATTTTTTGTACATCTCCAAATTTCTAGTCAGGCTTGTCTGTCTGTAAAGTGTTGTCACTGGTTACTGCATGTTCTCCACCTGCCCCATTCATCACAGAATCCAGTACAGGGGGAGGCAAGAGTATACATGGATGAAGCCTTGGATTTTGATATATCAAAACATGTTCACATACACTTGAACTCAAAACTATAGATGGATAAACATGTGCTGTTTTGTTTTTAATGAGTATGAACTTAATGATAACAACCTCACAGAGAATGTTTGTGGAAATTAAATAGAACAATATACTTAGGAGGCTGTCCACCCAAAAAAAAGCATTAACTTGTTTCATCCTGTCTTTCCTTCCCTTTCATGTTCTGTTTGGGAACTGAAGGTTTATCTGTTCCTAATATGATTTAGTAATGATGATCACACCTTGCATTTGTATATTACTTTATAAAATATAAACCACACCCAGGACTTTTACCACCAAAGACATATAGTCAGTGGATGTAGTAAGTGCCACTCTCTTTCAGGTGAAGAAATAGGGCCGAATGGGTCTAATTTCAACATTTTATCCTATAATCTCTTTAACAGAGACAATAATATCTCAGGAGACTATGAAGCAATCAGAAAATCAGCTGGATGAGCCATTGCTGTTGAGTCTACACTCCCATCCCTTTGTAAGGGAACTCTGCTAGCCCGGTTCAGTGCATCCAAGGACAAGTATACAACAATCTGACAAACAAACCCATATGAAGGTGCCAGCAGCTGATGATCATTTCATATACCTATGAGTGTTGATGCTTTAGCAAAGGCACACTCTGGACAACACTTGAATGCAGGAAAGCAAATATATTTTACACCGAACACGAACTCCTATCAGCTGGAAGTAGATTCCCAGCTCTGCATTGTCTGGGATTAGAGGAAACTTCTCATGCTCCTTCGTCGTTCTCTGCCATACATGTGGGGTTAGTGCTAAAAAGGCAGACTTACCCCTTCCCCCTCATCTTTCACATGCTCTTTGTATATTCAGCCTAGCAAACATTCACTCTGCCACCTTTCCTATCTTGCCCTAATCCCCCATGAAGGGTTCATCCATGGAAAATGAGACAGGAATGGAGCCCTTTCAGGACTTCAAGCATCTCCTAAGAATTTTTTCCACATTGAACATTCAACAAGATACCCCATTCAAAAACACTCTGAAATTATAAACCCTACTCAGATGTGAAACACAACTGCTGCTAGGTTAAGCAACGCAGCCTGAAAAAGTCTCCTTGTGGTCTAAGAAACAGAGAATAACTTACTGGGCCAGAGTGAAGAGGGTTTGTTTTTCTGGGGTCACCTTCATCCTTGACTGTCTCTTCCCCCTCCAGGAGATGAGCTGAACAGGCTGCTGGACAGGCAGCATCTCCTCCTCCCGAGCTGGGTATTGGCATCATTATCTGAATATCAGCAATAACAGATAGAAGCAGCAGATACCGATGTTTCATTACCTTTGGTGCCTCTGGGGATTGCTGCCCGGATATTTGGATTCACGTGGCTTTCTCTCCCTGAGTCTGACTTTGAAAATATAGTGAATTTGCCTTGATAGGTTAACAACTGCCAGCCTGGGGGATGGAGCCCCCTTTGTCCTTTTATTACCCCAGACTTCTTGGGCTATGTGTGTTGTCACTCTTCTGCCTAAAGCAATGCCAGGCTGATATCTTCAGTCACTCCTTCATTTGTTTCACTAAAATTACCCAAAATGTCCTAGCATGTAAGGTCCTATATACTCTGCAATATCTTTCCAAATTATGCTCTTCTCTCATTGTTCACCAAACTACATGTTTTTCCCTAAAAGAACCCAGACATATTTATACCCCCACTCAGTTCCCCACATGGTCTGCCATCCATAGAATAACCAGCCTTTGTTTCGAAGTGTACCACATAAAGGACTTCCCAAGACACTTTGCAGGACCTTTCACACACAGGTCATCATCTTATTCATTAAATAAAGCTCCAATAACAGATAAAATTACATTATGAGTGAGAGTTCTACATTGTCTTTAACCTCACACCCACAATTGCAGTTATTTCTCTTAATAAATTTCATAAATGAAAGGGCAGAAGACAAAATTGAGAGAATTTGCACACAATAAGGTAGCTGTTAAGCACTAGAACTGAGATGTGGACCCAGTTTTTTTCTCCAGGTCCCACATCTGAACCCCCTACTACAGGGTATACAGGTTGCAATTCTGAACCCTCAGAGGCTCCTCTTCTGTTGACATAAATTACATTATGCTGAATGTGAGAGATACAAACTCAGGTGTAATTATGAGGAGGCCATGCCTTCTTTCAACTTTATCTCCCCAACACAGAAAAAATTGCTGATCAACTCTAGATTTAATTAGCTACCTCTGATGCCAGTCTCTTTCTGTGTGTGCTCTGAATCCTGAAGCCCCCTCCTCACCCACTATCTGCTTTCATGTTCCACCTGAATAGTTTCCTCAGAAGCCCCAGCCAAACTCCATGTTGTTTTCCCCCTATTTTCTTTGTTGTGCTGTGCTATTTTCACTGTCCATCCTGAATCATATGTGTCCTGAAAGTTATTCAAATCTCAAAACTCCACACTCAAAATCCACCTTCTCAGGGACTACTTCCTAAGGAGTCTATGCTGGCCCTTCCCTATTGTGGACGAGTCACAAATATAAAGATGACTCTATAGCTCTATCACCAACCAACAGTGAGTAATGCCTTCTACATTTGATGTTAGAAACAATGAGGATTCAAGACCGTTTGACATAGGCACAGTCCCTAGCTTTTTCTTTTCTTTTCTTTTTTTATGAAACACTGGAAAGACAAGAGTAGCCCACATGGGAAGCTAACAAGAACACACCATGAGCTATCATTGTTAGGTGGGCAGCTCAGCTTCCAGAGGGAAAAAAATGGAAAAGGAGCACAGAGAAGCCCAAAAGCACAGTGAATGTTGGTGGTGATAGAAGACCACCTGGAGGAGGTGAGGTTTGTGCAGTGAGTTTATCCAGGGCAAATAGAAAAGGGCAAGTGTTTCATGAAGAACTCTAGTACAGTCACTTGGTTAGAATGAAAACAGAGACTTATTATGAGACAAATTCTAAGGTTAGACAAGTCAAAATGTGACAGGGCAAGCCATGAAAGATATTTTTCACTCTATGCATTATTCATTACAGAGAATCGCAGAAGCCAAAGATGGTTGCGTGACTCAAGAATGGCAAAGGCTGTTACTTAGTGCCTCAGTGTTCTGACCATAAGGCTTGAGGTTAAGTAGCCCCTGCTGACAGCCTGTGGCTGCTTTGGCTAGACTAGAGATTAAATTTCTCCATCTTCTAGAGGTGGAAGAACAAGGAAGCTTCAGGTGATAGCTGAATCCCAGGATCATGGTAGAATTTAATGAGATGGTGTTTAGCACAGTGCCGCTCACACAGGAAATTCTCTACATAAATCACCTTTATATGAAACGTGGGGGTGGTAGTGCTTTTCCCAAAGCAATATGTAGTCTATGCAATTAAATAACAAAGGAACACAAACTAAAAGTTCTGTGGAGCAGAAGTGCATTGCTACTAAAATTCATAGTGTTAGCAACACTCCTGCCTGCCAGCCACAAAGGCGTAACTCCTGCACTATCTAGCCCAGGGCCCCATCCATCCTAGATATTTAATAAAGGTTTCTGAGCTGAATGGATTTAAATTGGATCAAATTTAATTGGATCCTTTGTTTAAAATTTAAAAGTCTGCCTCTGAGAGGAAGCTGAGCGGAATACTTCTCGGGTATGGGGATTGTTAATTCCAGCTATCAGACCTGACCTGTCATTCGTTTATATTGATAATTCCCGACAGGATGCCTGTACTGTGTTTCCCCCTCCTCTACTACTCAGAGAGTTGATTGAACATGAAATCCACAGCTGTAGTTTAGGTCTTCAAGGAGTCTTTGCCTGGGATTACCTCCATGAGACACAGACCACACAATACACCCTGCAGAGAGGAAAATCAGTCTCAGAATTTCAGGAGGAACCCACATACCTATATGCAAATCTCACTTTCAATAGGAAGTCAAAGTGCATTTATCCCAGGTGGCATCAGTAATTTGTATCCACATTCTATACAAGCACAAATTGTAATATCCTTTGACAGATATATTTGTGTGTTTGTGTATTGACATATATTTCCATGTACATAAACACAAAAGCATGGTTTGTCACACAAACATATAAACATGTACACTCAGTAAGCCTTTTAAATACTTATTTATCATTTCATAGGACTTCCTATTATAAGAGAGGAAGGTAGCTATATATGTACTCTAAAAACAAAAAAAAACATCCTTTTAATTTTTATTTGACTGTCATAGATCAAAGAAACATATCCACTGATGGATCTTACAAAGCCACAGAGCTTCCTTTTCCTAATTTGAAATAAAGAAGTAAATCCCATAAATATAAAGCACTTGCCTGACTTTGCTGAGCCACTTAGACACAGAAGAGGGGCTGTATCTCCAAGCGTTCTAAGTACCATGTTGATGGCCCACTCCCAACCTGTGCCATTATAGATGCTATCTAAGAGTCCTGGGAGGCTCATCCTCCCAGATAAGGATGTCATGTCTACATCACTCGTCATACATCCCAGTGGAGAAGCTACCATTGGCTTGTGTCCAGACCTAGTTCCACCCTGCTTTCTTTTCCATCTTTGAGACTCAGAGTCTGGAAACCTTGTTACCCAGAGTCCCTGACCAGCTGCTTCTGAGAAAGGCTTGCTGGAGAGTATAAAGCACATAAGGCAGGGAGAATCCGCATTGCTCCCAACTTTCCCAAAAGCCATGGGGAATTGGAAGTAAGTGCAGGCTCTGGCAATATTGCTGAGGGCTTCACTATCCATTATGGGAGCCTGTGGGTTCCTGCTGACAGAGGAGGATAGTGACTCAATGACAGCAATGTCTGCCTGCTGTGCAGCTCAAGCCCTGTCAGCACAAGTGCATACATTTGCAAGCTGCAAATCCAATGTCAATTTCTCATCCCATCACTCCAACCTATGTGTGGCCAAGTGCCTGTGTTAAGTCCTCACCCGTAGGAAATCTGTGGAGTTTTTGGTGTTCATTCCTGAACACTGTATGGTATTTTCCAGAAAACCCTCTCTCATTTGCTATATTATAAGATATAAAAATGAATTTCATTTAGTGGCTGGTGAGTTCATACTAAAGAGTCCTTACAAGACTAAAATCTTTTAATAGGCTGGAAGGAAACATTAATGTTGATGAAGTTCATTCAAAATGATATAAAATATACAATTGGTCCATGGGTTCTATATCCACACCTGGAACAATTATTATTGAAATTCACTTCTATATCTACAACACAAATAACCAGCAAGAAAACAAGCAGGCACTAAGGAAGAGGAGACAATAATTTTCTGTCACAGATGTGCAAACTATGATATGAACAAAGGGGAGGCAAGGAACTTTTTCTAACTCATTCTGCAATTGATTGCCAGGTAGCCCAGAGAACAGCTACATCACTTGGGTACCAACAGACCTCTAAGAACCAGTAACCAAGGGGAGAGGTAGGATCCTGTTGTGTTTGTGTACAGAATGGGTATTCTGTGGTATGTATATTCCCTAGTGTGAGTGTACACACTTGAGTGTGCAGTCACTTGTGTGGGTATATGAATGCACACTCCACCATGTGATAGGGTCCTTCACTGAACTTAAAGTTCATCAGTTCTACTAGGTTGGCTGGCCAATTGACATCAGAGATCTGCCTGTCTCTGACCCCACAGCCATGTCTTGTTTTTTATTTAGACACTGGGGATTCAAACTCAGGTCCTTGTACTTGAGTTGCAGGCTGATTACACCATATTTTTATTAGCTTGAATTCTGTTCTTGGGCCAAGAGGAATGGTAAGCCTGAGATGAAGCAGAATGCAGTATCTAGACCAAAACTCTTAAGCAAGGCTTAGAAGGAAAACATCTCTACTATATCACACAGCTGCTGCATCTAGGTATCTACCTTCTAAGTATGCAATCATCTCTATCAGCACTGAGGTGCTTCCACAGTAAGACTGCAGATCTTAGCAAGAACAGTTTTGAAATGACAAATTCCTTGATGTTACTGATTTTTTGCATTGTTTTGTGTTTAGAGGAAAAGAAATAATAACAACAACAACAACAATCCAAACCTTTAAGAAATCTAATTATATGTTTGAGTTATAGACTAGTTTTTAACAACAAAAAAAATTAACAAAAAAGGGGGCTCATTAAGAGTCTTTTGTCTACAAAACAAGTGTGTTTTCGTAAGCCATAGAGCAAGCAAATTCTAATTGCTGGCTTCATTATACAGAAAGTCTAAGTGTAACAATCAGAAGCCTTATTACACATACATAATTGAGTTTCATTGCAACTTATGAAAACATAAACTCTCTTAAACACACTTGCAGAAAATGTCGCATCATCAAATCAACACTTTTATTATACAAAAGTAATTGTGTTTAAAGACACAAAACATATGTTCTTATACAAAAAAAGAGTTGCACTATGATTCAGAAGTCTAAATCTTGAATCTGAGAGCAATATTTTGTTTGTAAATGTGGGGAAGAAAACAGCAAATTATAAACTTTACTAATGAAAACTAAAGTGGCTTGCCTAAAACTCTACTTTGGTAATCCTGAATTCTTAATTTTGTCTTCTGGTCAGCTCATCCATGAGCCTTCTCTCTTCTGCACCTCACTCCTTCTGTGCTGATGGCCCCACATGGGCAACTTTTTTCTACTCTGTCTCATTAAAGAGCTTGTATTTTCTTGAAAGCAATTCTCTGTCTTTTCTAGAACCTCACTTTCATATGGCACTATATAGAATTTTCAGAGCACAATTGCAAAAAAAAAAGAAAGAAAGAAAGAAAGGAAAGGAGAAGAAGAAGAAAAAGAAACAGAAAAAGAAAGAAACCAGGTCATTTTGTGTAAATAGTAAGAGAGAGGTATTTATCCTTTACCCATGTGTTTTTATTTATATCTTGCCTCTCTGAGCTTAGGGACCTAAATTTTTGCAGGTAACAAGAGGAGACCTGGCCTGCCCTGTATGTGTAAGAATACCTGTCTTAGGATGAAGGATAAGTCCGTTCCTTTTATGAAAGACATTATGAAGTATGTGTTCATTGTACACATCCAACATCAAATTAAATCCAAACTAAACAATGAAACAGAAAGAAAACAATCACAAAGATATAATCCTGTGATCTCCTGAGGCTTTAATGGTCACTGTTATTCATCTTGGTAGAGCATAAATTCTTGCTATTGTTTTCTTCTTCTCATGAAGACATCTGCTTGGATTGTATTTACTTGCTTCCAAATCCATTGCATAAGTACTATCATCTGTCCAAATTTGTCTATCAAACTTCTCATGTGGATTTCTGTCAGATAGTATCTCATAAACCTCAACATTGAAATATCAAGGTTTCTTTGAAGTGCTGATCACCTAATTTCTCTGCCTTGATTAATAAGATTGATAGATCTGAATTTGATCTTCCACCTGCATGTTCAAAAGTCCTCAAGGACTCTATAATTTCTCAGGATTAAGTGAGAAAGTTTTCTCCAGGTCACACAATGCTTCTTGATCTGGACCTTGTCTATTTCTTTAGCTGTATTTGTTGAATGCCTTCAGATGTACCAGTTGATTGTAACATTCCAGTATATGACAATGTGTTATCTATCTCAACAAATACCAACCTACTAAATGCCTGCTTGTGCCAGGCTCTGCTCAGGATGTCTTGGGCTATGCTTGTGAAGAAAACCAAAAACATGTTCATCCTTGACTGTACAATCCACTGCAGGAAGAAAGGCAGACAAAAAAGTAAAACTGTAATGGCTTACAAAATACATAAGAATTAAGTTTTTAAAAGCAATGGGAATAAGAGTGTGGAAAATCTGATAGTATACAATTAAATAGTATCCACATTGTGAAGGAAACATTTGATCAGAGACCTGAAGGAGTTGAAGAAGAAAGCCACTTAGACCTCCCAGAAAAGAGAAACAGAAAAGATATTACAAAGCCTCCTAGCAGAGAACAAAACTCAAGGAAAGCCAGCTGTGACAGGAGTGATATGGGTTAATTACAAGGGGACAGCAGGAACAACTATGAAGTATTAGAGAAAATGTTAGGGAAGATTATGGAGTATTGAAAGGTTGGTGTAATGTGAGTAAAATGGAGAGTGCTTGTATGGACCAATCTGTTATAACTTATACCGTTTAAAGGATAACTCTGTATCTGGTGACTTAAATGGAGTAGTCCATACACAACACAAGATCAGAAACAAGGACACAAAAGACTACTGCAGTGATACAGGCAAGAGACAGTGGGAACAAGGGAGCTGAATATGGACAAAGCATATTAGCTATGTGAATGAAAATGGTATGATGAAATCCATTATATTCTGTGACTCTTTTATGTTAATAAAAGAAATAAAGTGAGAAATAAAAGGTTTATAGCAGCAAAGATGATAAGAAGTAGTCCAAATATCTGCACATGGTGTTTCAAGAGTCTAGAGTATTCTACCCATCCATTCAAATTAATTTCTAATCTGACCTTCAAGATATCTATTTGGAAGTCGAAATATCATATTCTTGGATAAATTAAGAGCTTCTTCACATTGCTTTCTTTCAAACTTCCATAATATTACACCAATTTCATTTTTAGAGCACTTAACTTATCTACATCAAAATCGTTGATGCTATTGTCTGTCTCTCCACTAAAGTGTTGGCACCTTAAGGTTAGTATGCTATACATTGTCTTATATGTTTAAATTGTACTTTCATAACTGCTGAATAAATTTCATGACTGAATGAGTGACAGCTATAAACAAAGTAGTGCAGACTGTCTCTGTACATACATGTCATCCATCCAGTGACATGGATATCAGGCAATGGTCAGTCAAAGGTAATTACTGACACAAGATCCATGCTAACTGGGAAGGGCTATCAAGACCAATAGAGAAGGCTTACCACCCTTCCCTCTGCAATCAAGTTAGGCAAAACAATGAGCATGAGGATTACTTGGTGCATCCAAGCTCTACAAAGTTGAGGGTGGGTGCTTGGATCTGAATTCTTTAGTAAAGTAGTAATCAGTCAGATTTAGCAGAAAGAAATGACCAAAGGCATGCATGATATGGAATCTGGGCAAATGCTATTGGCTGTAGTTTTTTTTTAGGCAAATGTCATACACTTTGAGGAAGGACAATAAGACTACTTATATAGCACTACAGTGGACCTGCATTCAGAAAGAGAGTGAGTAAGATGAAGTAGTAGGAAACACAATTTGTCATAATAACCTCTGGTTATTACCTCTGGTTTCTACAGATGGATACAACTGGTTGACTTGAATAATGTTATGGGTTGACCATCAGGTGAAGATTAAGTAGAAAGCAGTAGGCCTTTCTGACAAAGGAACCCACTGGGTACAACACTCCTACTGAGAAATGGGCAGATCTAATGAAAGCACAAGAATCCATTATTAGAACTTTGGGGTTCTGGCAGGCCCATAAATGTGAAAGAAAATTTAATAATATTTAACATTAATTTCAATCCCGGAATTACAGCACTGAATTTCAGATCTGAGAGTAGAGGAAGGATGGAATACAAGACAACCAAATTAATGATTGTTTGTGCCCTTGGGGCCCTATCTAGAATACAGATATCAAAAGTCAATTTGCATAACACAAATGATAATCTGAGGCCATGATTCCATATGTACACGACTGAGCCAATTCTAACCACCATATTCCTGAGGAATATGGCAGATAAAGTTGTTACCTTCATCTCAGATTTCCTGGAAATACTGGAGCAAAGCTGAGCTAGCAGTAGGATAATAGTGAGCATCCAGCTGAGTGGCTGACACAGATCCTCCTGGAGAGAATACATTATGCATCTTAATAACATGCTTAGAACAATATTCTTAGAGCAGTTGGAACTGCCTCCACCAGGGCAGTCATAATGCCAGTGCTTCCCCATCTTCTGAATAATGAACAGTGAATTCTCCCATCATCATGGGTGCCTCATACCACCCAATTCTACCTACTTATCCTTGCCTTTTATATTTCCAATTTTCCTTCTTCAAGTTCTTCTTCCTTCAGGAAAGCTATCAAACACACCAAAGCTCGGAGTGATGAATTTGGTAATTACTCCCTGGTTGTAATGTGAAAATTTGACTGGATATGAACTAAATGCCAATACTGTGTTGAGTTGATACAAAGAGAAATAAGACTAATCTCTGCTTTTTAAAGGACTGAGAAGCTGAACACATTCTTAAGTCAGCCACAGTAATTGGGTTTGAAACAAGTAATAGAGCATGGATGGTAAGGAAAGAGCACTGTCCCACAGTAGTATTTGCAATGTAACTTTGGAAAGTCCAAAGGGATCTAAGTTTTTGTCTGTTATTCCTCCTTATATGTGAAAGGAAGAAACAGATACCTTCTTCTACTTTTCTATGGCTAGTGCTCAACATCACTGCTTAGATTGCCAGCTGATTAACCATGCAATTAACTGACACAGAGGTGTTTGCATGCCCTTTGGAATCTCTCAGATACACTTATTTCTGCTCTCTCATACCAGTAAATTTCAAATTATCTCTTCTTTAAGGGTCTTATATCCCTTGGGAAATTTAGTATTACTAACTTAATATCTTACCTCCTCATGGTAGGTATTATGGCTGTCATAATTAAGACCATATTAATTAGATTTTTTTTCAGTCACCTGCATTTCATCAGACTGTGCCACTAGTGGTTGTCAAACTATGCTATAGGATATGAAAGGCATGGCAAAAATCTTCCTGACCCCAGAACACAGCTGAACCCCTGTAGTGGCTGACACTGGCTAGCACTGTAGTCTACTCAGATCATATACCTCTTCCCCATATAGCAGTTATTTTTGGTTTTTGGAAGTCTCTGATATAGATGGACCTAATCCAGTCAGCATGTGTGGATTTGGGTTTGATTTGTGAATCTTTTCAAGAGCATTTCCTGTGTAGCAGATGTTTTTCTGGGCACCATGGAGATATAACATTGGCCAAGTTCAGTCTCCTTCAAGTACTTGTAGCATGTCTGCAGTGACTTGATCATAGAGCAGATATCTGTGAAGGAAGAGCACATAGATGCATGACTATTATAAGAAGTTGTTCAAGAAGAGTTCAAATCCAGCCTAGATTGTGCTGACCAACAAGGCAAGCTGTGACCTTTGATACTGCTTGAAGATATGCCCTTGCTCTGATATGCTATAATACCCTTGAAAACCCCTCAGCTGTGGGAAATGTCCAGAAAAATCATTGATGACATCAGACAGGAGAAAGTAAGATCCTAGTCTGTCACACAGGCACTATCTTCCATTCTAACCACAGACACAGAGGTCTTAAGATGAGTCTCTCCCAGAGAAGAATTGACAAGGGCATAAGAGGATCTGGAGTAGCTATAGAAACTTCAAAAGAAAGGAATAACACAAGATGGCCTCTAAAGAGGAGAGGGGATTTGTAAAGAGAAGGTTGTAGAAGTTATAGTACACAGTGACACCATGAAAAGAGGCTATCACTAGCTGGTATGAGTGGTTTTTATCAGAACTAGACCTTTGTATGTAATGGCCGTCAGAACTTTAGAAATGCTGAGTTATGAGTAAAATTGACATTGCCACAGACACACTTGGTTTCCTGTGAGTCTACTTCCTATTTTCCCATTTTTACTGAAGTGAAACAGGCATGTTCTGGAAGAGCAACAAAGCATTGAACCCTGGATATTGGTCCCATGTCTCAGGCTTGCTTCAAATTCCATAGATTCTTCACAAATGTGACACCCCTGCTCAAATTTTAGAGTCTCCTGAGAGTCATACCACAAATAATCTCAAGGGGGGGGGGCTAACCATAGTTATTACTCACTAGTCCTTTGAGTATCATCCTTATTGTGGGTTTTTTTTCAGGTCTAGATGGATGTTAGATGCAGTAAAAGCACTGTGTGAACATCCTCTCTATTTTTGTTTCCCCTGGAGTGGTACACAGTTTTCTCTTTACTGGGCCTTACAATAAGCATTCTGCTACCAACTTCATAAGAAAGAAAAAAGAGATTCCATGAGGTTGAACAACTAGCCTGAGGCTCTAACTAGAAAGTATTGGACAAGGACTTAAACCCTGCAAATGGAATCAGAACTTAAGGTACAAAATTGCAGGTCCTAATTTTCTGCTTCTGACTGTGCTCCTGATCAGACCTTAGAAGGGTTATCTTACTTTCTCTCATCTTGGACCTGTTTGTAAGGCTGACTAACTCTCAAAATTTAGGACTTTGTGCTGTTCATACTCATATGAAGACTTTAGGAGCCTAAAAGGGAAGAATGATTCCTAAACAAGCCAGGCCTAGAAAGCTAGTTCCCAACTATAAGATAACCAACAACCAAAATCTCAGCACATTACTTTGTGGGAAAAGAACTGCTCCTGGGGTCCACACATCACACACAGACCCATATGATGTAATCCTTGCTAAAGCTAGAAGGAAATGCTAGAGCAGTAGCTCTCGACACAACAACAAGAAAATCATCAGAATGTCTGCCAGGGAAGCTATGTTCACTGGAGCCCCTTCCCTCAGCACCTAATAGTCCCTTTAGCTTTCACCCATGATCCCATGGATTTCCAGAGGAAAGATGCAATTACATCACCATGATCTTCAATGATGCTGGGAAGAATAGTCTCTGAAACCCAGCGCAGATCCACTGCATAAAAAGACACAGCTTAAATACTAGAAACAAAAATAGACTCATGCAGAAAAACATGTTATGGGTATTAAGTGTGACAGGGAGGTCACAAAGTCAACACAGAGGGGCTTCATTAAAGAACTAGTGCAAATTTGTTCATGTACCAGTAAGCCTCTGCTGACACTGGCACCAGCTTGCTAAAAACCTACCTTCTGTTACACTCTGAGACTTGGACTGAACAAAATGTATAGCTTGCTCTCACATGTGACCTGTGACCGTGTCTGTACTGTGGGTTGGTGGCATCACTTCACAATGTTGACTTAGGAGCAATATTAGAATCAGCATTAATCATAGTTGCTGCTATCATGGCACAAAAACTTTTCCTGGTGGCTGTGGATGACACAATTCATGGAACAAATACAGAGGCCAGCACAGCAATTATATAAAATTTGCAGTACACATCATACAGAAATCTATATCCCTCATCTCTGCCTGTCACCTGTCTGGTAAACCATGATCCACCTCCTGTGAACACATGCACTGCTTCCCCCTCTATCACCAATGCTTTGCCCCATTCCCTGCTGAATCTTGCCCCAGCTCGTTGGCACACATGCACAGCTTTCTCGTTCATTGTCATTGTCCTCTTATATCCCCACCCCATGTCTGTGAATGTCCTTAGCCTGGGCACCCCAGAGCAAGCTATAGGCTAGTTATTTGTAAAGGAAATCAATTAATCCATTAATACAAGCAGAAAACTTCATCTCAATGAAAATACAAACATCTCTTAAGGGCCTTTCACTGCAAAGTAAATCCAAAAGTATGTAACCATAGGAAGGTTCAATGTTTCAGTCCAGCTAGAAGCAGACACCGGATGTCAGCTTTGGAGACCTTTTAAAACATGTGAGCATTATGTGTACTTAGAGTTTCCCTTTCAAATTCACCAGGAGACAGAGAATTCATAAACACTTTCAGCAAAGTAGCTAGATACAAAATTAACTTAAAATATCAGTATCCCTCACATATATATATGTATACATATATATGTGTGTGCATATATATATTAATATATGTGTATATATATTCACAAGCATACTCACATATACACACACGTGTGTGTGTGTATGTGTGTATGTGTGTGTGTGTGTGTGTGTGTGTGTGTGTGTGTGTGTGTGTGCGTGCGTGTGTGACAATCCATCCAAATATGAAAGCAGGGAAACAACATTTCACAATAGCTTCAAATAATATAAAATAACCAAGCAATTAAAACACTTGTATGATAAAAACTTCAAGTCAAAAATGGGAAAAAAAAAAACAGTAAAAACACTAGTAGATCCCTTTAATCCAAGCACTTGGGAAACAGAAGCAGGCAGATCTTTATGAGTTCAAGCCCAGCCTGGTCTGCGGAACAAGTTCCAGGACAACCAAAGCTACACAGAGAAACCATCTTTAAAAAAACTCAAGTCATTGAAGAAAAACATTAAAGAAGCTATCAAAAGATTAAATTATTTCCCATATTCATGGATGGGTAGGATTAATATAGTAAAAATGGTCATCCTATCAAAAACACTCTATAGATTAATACAATCTCCCACAAAATTCCAGCACAATACTTCAAAGATCTTGAAATGACAATGGTCAGCTGCACATGCAAACACACACACACATAAAAGAATAGGATAATGGAAACAATTCTGAATAATAAAAGAACATCTAGACGTCTAGAGGTATCCATTCCAGATGTCAAGTTGTACTACAAAACTATAGTGATAAAAAATGATGCTACTGGCATATAAACAGTCATGTTAGTCAATGGAATTGAACTGAAGTCATGGATATAAATCCATACACCAATAGAAATCTGATTTTTGACAAAGAAGCCAGAAATAAACACTGAGAAAAAAGACATAATCTTCAACAAAGCATACTTTCCAAACTGAATGGCTGCATGTAGAAGAAACAAACTATATACATACCTACTTATCACCCTGCACAAAACTCAACTACAGATGGATGAAAGACCTCACGATGAAACCAGATAAACTGAACCTGATAGAAGAAAAAGTAAGGAATAGCCTTGAACTCGGTGGCACAGGAAAATACTTTCTGAACAGAACCATATTAGCATGGACACTAGGACCAAAAATAAATCAATGGGGCTTCATGAAGTTCAGAAACTCATGAAAAAGAAAGGACATTGTAATTTGGACAAATTGACAGTGGTGAAAAGGATTTTTCACAACTCAACATCCAACAAATGTCTATTATAAAAAGTATAGAAAGAACTCAGGAAACTAGGTACCAAAAGAAAGATAACTATCTAAACAGAGAATTCTTAATACAGGAAGCTCAAATGGCTGAAAAACACTTAAAGAAGTGTTCAACATCCTTAGCCCTCAGGGAAATGCAAAACTATTTTGAGATTTCATCTTACATATATAAGCATGGCTAAGCTCAACAAAACAAGTGACAGCTCATGCTGCAGAGGATGTGGAGTAAGAGGAACACTCATACATTGCTGATTGGAGTGAAAACTCATATAGCCACTATGAAATTCAGTGTGACAGTTTCTCAGAAATCGATCTACCTCAAGATCCAGCTATACCACTCTTGGATATATGCCAAAAGAATGCTTTATATTTTATTTTAAGAAACACTTGCTTAACCATAGTCATTCCAGCCCTATTCATAATAGCCTGAAATTAGAGAGATCCTAGAGATCTTTCAACAGAAGAATAGATTTTAAAAAATATGGTACATTTTTACAAGTCCCAGAAAGATAAATATGGTATGTATTCACTTATATGGAGATAGTATCTATGACATCAATGATAAATAAGCTACACAATACATAGAACCTAAGAGGATAGTTGTAGAGTAAGAGACTATAGGCAACAGATAGATGTCATTGGAAAGGGGCGAAATAGAAGATATAGCTATGGAAAGATCAGGGAGGACAAAATGGGGGGAATCAAGTTGGGATGGGAAAGGAAGTTGGGTTGTGGGGAAAATACAGAGAGAGGCAGCTAAAATTAAGGGGCATATGAGGGTAGTATGGAAATCTAACACAGTAGAAACTTTCAAATATATATGAATACAATCTAAATGAAATTGCTAAATATTGGGAAGACAGAAGGCCAACTAGTTATCTCTTGTCACCAAAGTTTCCAGTACAGAAATTGGGTTACATATAATTGAGTTTTTGGTCAAAGGGGCCTCCAAGAAATCTCCAAACATGCTAGACTGTTGCCAAAACTATAGATTTCTTTCCAGAAACTGACAGCAAGTCTCATTGCTGAACTCAGCACCGACAGAACTTATTAAAGTTGGAAATGTCGAGTTGGTGCCTACATAGTACCTTCACCCCTATGTTCTAGTGACTTTGTTAAAGGGACATATTCTCCATGCTTTCAAAAGAAAAACATAAACACTAAGCCAGTCACAAACTCTGTCTATGACAGAGTCCAACCTGCAAGATATGCTAGGACAATGGTGTCAAAATAAATTGTGGGAATAACCAACTATGAACTGTTTTGACCTAAGATCACATCAGAAGATTGACCCAAACCAAACACTTAAATGACCAAGAACATGAGACTAGTTATCCTTGGGACCTAGGATCAAACCAAATAATGCTGGTCTAAACAGGAAAAAAGATGTAGTGATAAAATGACTCCTACCGATATTCTGCTACACTCATAGATCAGTGTCTTTTTTTGGCCATCAGCAGGAAGCAAATGTAGAGATCCACAGCCACATATTATGAGGAAAGTGAAAGACCTTGGAACACTCAGATGAAAATGGAGTGTCTCCATCAATTCCCTCCTCTCGGAGCCCAGGGCACCCAGTAGAAGAGGAGGCAGAAAGAACATAAAATGCAAAGGGATAGAGGACACAAGGAAAACAAGGCCCTTCAAATCAATAGTAGAAAATCTCATGTGAACTCGTGGCCTGCATGGATCTGCACCATCTCCTCTGTGTTATTATGGCTTCTAGTTTAGTGTTTTCATAGGACTCCTGAGTATGAGAACAAGTGGGTCTCTGATTCTTCTGACTTCTCTTAAACAGTTTTCCTTCTGTTTTCCTCATCCAACTTCAGTGTAATAGTTTTTGTTTTACTTTTCCACATTTGGTTTTGCTATATTTTCAAGGGTGAATGAATGAATGAGAACTTAAACACCAAGGTAAAGATGCACATTAGATTGTCACTTATACCCACTGGGAAAGAGAAAAACAGTTTTTTCCAGTAGAGTGAAACTGGATATATCAACCACTCAGTACAGGCCTCATGTTTGAGGAGTAGTTGGCCAGTAAATAAATAACTCCACATTTTTTGTTGCTTTTATGGGGGAGGGGCAAGTTACAGATAGTGTGCTGTTTTTTGTTTGTTTTTGTTGGTGTAAGTTGTTTGTTTTTCCTTTTGGATATAGTATTTGTTTTCTTGGTTTAGGAGGTTTGTTGAATTGTGGCTTTATTTTTTGAGAAAGAACTTAAAGTTCAATGAGTAGGGATGAGGTGAGGATCTTGGAGGAATTGGAGGAGGGGAGGAATATGATAAAAATACACTTAAGTTTAAAATTATTTTAAATAGTAAAATTTAAAAAGAAAGGAAAATTTTCAATTTTGTAATCTTCAGATATTTTTATTAGATCTTTGAGAATTGTTCAGCCATTAAAGGCTAGGCTCACAACCAGACATATAAGAGAATTGCTTATAATATGTATTTATCAGTGCCCCCTAACTTCTCTCAGAACCTCCCCCTTTTACCTAATTCTCAATTTCCTGTTTCTTAACAACCCACTGAGTGCAATTTGTGGTACCTATGTACCCACAGTTGTGAAACCATCCACTGGAGTGCGGTCAATCTACCAACTGCCATGCCCTTCAGGAAACCTAATTCATACTCCCTCAGAAGCTAGGATGGGAGTTAATGAACCTGTCCTTCTCTATGCTAGAATGTTGAGTAGTTTGATCTTCTCTTGGTCTTGTGTATTTTTAGATTTTCTATCAACTATTAGCTGTCAACCTTAGGTACACTTTGTGGGATCAATGAGATGATCTGGGTTTCCAGACCCAATCTCTGTATTGCCTCTGATGTGAGAGTGGGAGAAATAGATGCCCTCAAATTTTATGAAGTTAAGGAAATAAGAGTATCTAGGAAGGAAATCCTAATCATGGTCATGGAGAAGATGGAGACAGGTGCAAGAATATCTACTGTCCCCAAGTAAATGCCTCCTTCAAATAGCTAATCTATTAGGCTTTGCATCTTTGTACAGAATATCGTACTAGAAGAAAACATTATTTTGGGTTGCAGTTTCTGAGGTTTCTCTGTTGGATATATTGACTCTGAGCCCATGAAAGAGGAGCAAGGCTGTGGAGCATGTGGCAGATAATCACCTCATGGCAGACAGAAAGGAGATTGCTTACAGAAACTTGAGGAGTAAAGCATACCCGAGGGATCTACTTCTTCCAACTAGACCTTAGATCCTACACTTTCCACCATCTCACTAGCTATGAACCAAGCCTTCAACACATATGCCTATTCATATGTTCAAACGTTTCCTATCCTGATTCTAACATATGGACAGCAGGAATATATGTTTAGGGGGCACCAGCAGAGCTACATTTAAGGAAGTCAGCATTGATGAGGGACTTGATAAGCCAGACACAAGAACAACTCAATAGTGCCTGCAGTGTCTCACCAGTGCCTGCAGGAATTATTTTATAATTGTGCTGTGCTAACTAAAACTTTTTTAAGTTGAATCTGTAATTGAATCATTTTCTGTGGATCCTGTGGGGAACTAGCTGTGGTGTATATTCCATTGCTCATCCACTTTACTTTTGGAATGCAAGAAGCTCTGGAGAAGCTCCAGAGCCCTAGTGATACAGCCACAAGATTATATCATGGCCAAAACAGCTCCCTACACACCCATATCAAGCACACACACTATGGCAGGGGAAGAGTTGCTAGTTTCCTATTGAAATTTAAGTCATTCACACCAGCGTTCTCAAGGTCTCAAACAAGAATGGTCATGTATGTGATCACCCCTGTTATGTGCTGGTTTTCCCCCCTGTCGGTCTAGTCCTGCCGCCACGCCAGTCCACAATAACACGCATAGACTTTGTATTTGACATAAGGCTGTTGGCCAGTTAATAGTTTCTTACTGGCTAGCTCTGTCTTAATGATTAACCCATTTCTACTTATCTAAGTATTCCCACGTGGTCATCTTATCAGAGAGCCGCAGGCTGCATGCTGCTCTCTCCAGGCTCAACATGTTGACTCCTCCTAACTACTTCCTCTTTCCTCCTTGTCTCCTAGTCCCTCCTATCTTGCTTTCCCATTGGCCAACAGGGCTTTATTCATTAACCAGTATGAGGAACATATTTACAGAATAACATCTCCCATCACACCCCCAAGTTCACATGTTATGAAAGGCAAGAAGGAAGGAAGCTGAAGAGAGTTTCCTACCCTCTTTTCCAGGCTAAAGCTACATAGCCACAGACATCCTTCCCCAAGCTTCTTTGGTAAAAAGAAGCTTTTGCTCTCTTCATAGTCACTTTCAAAGTAGCCAGTTTGGGCTCTAAGTCCTCATTGCTGCTCTCACTGATTAAGAAGATGAAAAGACATGTAGGGCAAATTCCTTGATGGATTGACTTCAAGAAACCTGTGATTTGGATGCCATATTGAGAACTCCTGTATGCCAAATGGTTTTGCGTTTTGTTGCGTTGTTTGTTTGGTTTAGTCACTAGGCCCTGGCTTTTCACAAAAAGAATAGCCAATAAGCTCTTTAAATTTTTTTTAATTTTTTAATAATTTAAAAAAATTAGCATTGTTATTTGTGATGCTTGGCACTAACTATCCAGAATGCCCCCTGCAGCATTTGGAGGGCATGAAATGTTACCACAGCTACCTATGACCTTTATATACACACCATATCACACTAATGTATGCGTTTCCAGACTAAGCATTGCTGCTTCCTGTGTATGGCAAGGCATTGCCAAGGGGCTATTAGATCGAGTTAGGCATGCCAATCCAGCCCTTAACCCAGGCCTTGTTAACCATCATTAACCACCCTTTAGTGTGTGTGTGTGTGTGTGTGTGTGTGTGTGTGTGTGTGTGTGTGTGTGTGGTTTAAGCCTAATGAACCACATTTTCAATTTTCCTAGCTGTACTAGTCTAGACAGACAGCAGAGATACCCCTCCCCCTAGCTCAGGGCTTTTCAGCTCTACTTACTGAGTTGAATAATTTGGTTTAATAAATCAAGAGAATTTGCAGTGGGTTTTGGATACTTTCATTAGAGAAGATGTATGTGGTATGGCTATTTGGTCATATGTTTAATTAAATTAATGAATTAGTGTCTTTGTTCACGAGGATTCCAGCACCCAGGCCCCTCTCATGCTTTAGCTTCCAGGCTTTGCTATGCATGTGTGGAAAAAATAGATGTTGAAGAAAGAGCTGAGACTTTCCTACTGTTCTCCCTCCAATGGAAGAAGGCCTAGAAACTTTGTCAGCTTCTACTTCTCAGATTAACTTCTCCTGACTCACCCACTTCAGGAACCACCTGTACCCTTACTCCCTTAACTCACTGTGATTTGACTCACTGCTCCTCCTTATACTTGCTTTGACTAACTCATTCTCACTGGGGATACCATATGTGACAACAGCTTAGCCATGGAGCTTGGTAAGAGGAGGGCCTTTTCAACAAAAACATGTCAGGAAACCTAAAAGATGAGTTCGTGGTGCTGTCATTACATCATCATTCACAGAGAACCCCTAAAAATAAAAGTCTATGAACGCTCAAGTGTCTGTATAAAATGACGTGCAGTTTGCATATAATATGCCCATTCTCCATTCTACTTTAAATCATCACTCCACATCCTATAACACCTAATGTAATGTAAACGCTACACAAATGGTTGTTGTAGTGCATTGTTTAGGAACTAATGAGCAGGAAAAACAGGCTGCACATGCCTTTCATGAGTAGATTCCTCCAGTGTGTGTATAATACTGTCTTAGTTAGGCTTTCTATTTCTGTGATGAAACACCTCAACGAAAAGCAATGGGGAGGAAAGGGTTTATTTGGCTTACACTTTCTTATCACAGTCTATTATGGAAGGCAGCCAGGGCAGGAACTTAAACAGTACAGGAACCTGGACACAGTAGATGCCTAGGTCATGGAAGAATACTGATTACTGGCTTGATCTCCAAGGCTGGCTCAGTCTGCTTTCTTATAGGACCCAAGACAACATACCATGGGCTGTGCCCTCCCACATAATCACTGATTAAGAAAATGCTGTACTGGATGTCTTGTCTCCAATTCTATACAGGCATTTTCTCAATTGAGGTTCCCATCTCTTCGATGACTCTAGCTTATGTCACGTTGACATAGAGCTAGTTAGCACAAATACATTTCCCAAATATTTTTTGAGCTAAAGGTGACTGAATCCATAAACACGGAATGAAGGTAAATAAGGCTAATCATACATTGAAGTATCATAAGACGTATAAGGATATCAGTCAGTTAGTATATAGATATAGGTGCAGTGTGTAAATATGGATATATAAATATGTAAATGTTATACAAAATATAACGTAGAGATGAAATAATATATAAATATATATTCTAAAGCTACGTTATAGAATACTAGCATTGGATACTTCAGACCCAAAAAGAAAGACAGAAATGGGCCCGTGCAGACACAAGATTGAAGGACTCACTGGGAATGCCCTACCCATGAAGTCAGTGGTACCAGGTGACCTGTCAGCCTCCCTGCTAGCTCTGCCCCACTTGTTGGAGTCCAACTCTCTGTGTTCTGTGGTTGTAACTGGCTTCTGGAGTTTTGCATAAAGCTAATGAGGCTGTAATCAAGGTCTTTGTCCTTCATTTACATTTGCATGGAATAAGTGCTGCAGTTTAGGGACAGCTCATCAGCTCTCAGTTTGTTCAGAAAGAGCCCCAACCCTCAAAGAACAAAAGGAAAGCAACATTTAAAAAATAAGCAGTTTGATTTTGGAGGTAAAGCATACAAAATTATTCCAATTCCTCCCTAGTTTTTGCAAAATACATTAGTCTCAACCCAAAAATGGAGCTTGCAAGCAGGGTAGAGCAGCTATTCTTGACTGACCAAAGACTATCAGCCCAATAAACAGTAGTTACAGTTCCACAGACAAAGAGGAGTTCCTAAACCTAGCTCATGCATCAGTCTTCACAAGCCAGATGGTGTCCTTCAAGAAGGGATAGCTGGAGATAACACAATGCAGACAAAAGTGTCGAGGTTTTGAATACAGTGCTATAGAAACATCTGTGTCCTGTCTAAAGGGTTAAAACATGCACACATGGTTTCAAGTTACTTGAGTAGTATCACTTGGGTTCTCCAAAAGGTTATTAAAAGAAACCTCAAATCCATGTGAAGAAAAAAAGGAAACAAAGGGAGCACACTCTTCTAAAGACAGTTCCTTCTATACCTTTTCCTGGAGATGTTCGGATGAAGTCTGCATTAGTTAACTTTGCAGGACTGTAGCAGACATGCCTAAGTTATCTAATTTAATATAGAGAGGCTTATTTAGCATTTCAATTTGGAAATTCAAGTGCAAAGTGTCTTTATCTCCCCAGTTCTGTTGAAAGCTCTCCAACTACAGCCAGGTCATGATGTGAGAGTGAGCAGTAGCAAGTCAGAAGGGGAAAAAGGAAAAACTGAGTTGCCACAATCTTTTCTAAGGACCTAAGGATTTCACAGAAGGCCCTACTTTGAAACGTTTCCACTATCTCCCAACAGCACCACACTGGGATTCAGGCTGAGAACAAGGGTGGAACCCTACAAGACCCAAACCACAAAAGTACATCCGAACTACAGAAGATGCTCTCCTGAGACACTCTTGAGGTCACTGTACCAGTCCCTAGATTAGCTTGAAAGTAAAGTTCCCTCCCCTATTGACAAGCTCTAACCCTGAGCAAGCAGAACCTGCTTCACAGAGGGAGTGAAAGTTCTTGGATAGTTCTAAATAGAAAGGTGAAAAGTGGGGATTGAAACCAGGCCTCTTGTGATTGGAAAGATAAACATTATGAAATCACTGTTAGCTTTTCTGCTTCCCAGCAAACTGCTGTGGTGGCCAGTCACAGTAGCTGTAAAGTAGTTCTACTTCTCTGCGTTCAGGACACATGATAGGACAGTCCATTCTGCCCTTCAGCTATGGTCAAGTGATTTATTGGCTAGTGCCAGAAAAGGAACTTAGTGGTGTGTGAGCACCTGAACTCCAGTGCAAGGATGAGCTATATTCTCTCTTAGTATTTGAGAAGGTGGTATCTGGTCTTTGGATAACTCCTGTGAGTAACTCTTCTCCCCATGAATGACTCGTGATGAACTCGCTATTATGAGTCAAGAGAATATTCTATTCATTAACTCATTGAAATTATTTGTTACTTATCCAGATAATCTTGAGTAAAGCATTTCCTTATGGCATACCTAATATTTCATAGAGCAAAACTCTGATTGACAGTTTCATAGCAAAAAAAGTAGTGTTACTTTAATTGCTGTTTATTAAGCATAACCCAATAAACCCAGTGTACCTTTCTTAGGCTCGTTAACCACACAAAGAAAGAAAAGGTTTCATTTGTTTGTTTATTCCTTGGGAATTTTGTGCACTATATATTTTCTTATTTTTTCTATTTTTTTTGTTTCCCTTAGTTTTGAAATTATTGTATATACATTACTTTCCCCTTCCTTTTCCTCCCTCCACATCTTCCCATAAAGCCTTCTCTTTCAAAATCTTGACGGCCTCTTTTTTTTTCATTGAGTGTTATTACAATATGTTATTATACATATACATGTGTGTATAAAAACCTATGTTTAAATATAACCTACTCGATCTGTATAGTGCCACTTGTGTGTATGTTTTCAGGAATGATATTTGGTATTGGATAGACACTTGGTGTGCTCCTCCCTGAGGAGAGCATCTCTCCCATTGTCAACATTTTTTAGTTGACTGGAGCTCCTTATGTAGAGTGAGGCCTTCTCACCTTTTCCCCACCCATTTTTCATGTCTATTGGTTTCATCCTTGCTCTGTTCATAGACAGCCATGTTGTTAAGACTTTATGTGTGTAGCTTCTGACATTACCAAGAGATACTCTCTCACAGCAAACACCATAGTCCTCTGGCTCTCACAGCCTTTCCTCCTCCTCCTATGCAATCTTCCCTGAGCCTTACATGGGGAAGTGTTTTGTAGATGTAGCCCTTGAGACAGGGCTCCATAGGTCTGCATTTTGATTAGTTAGGGTTTTCTGTAATAGCCTCTGTTTATTGCAAAGGAAAGCTTCTTTTTTGTAAGGCTTTGATTGTTTATTGAATAATACCTATAATGATTCATTTTATTGACATAAATTTTATTGATCCTTTGGAAATTTCACATCATGTACCCCAATCCAACTAATTTCCTGGTTCCTTAGTATCTACCCTTTTTTACCCTTGTAATGTCCCCCATGAAGGAAAACTATAGCTATAGATATATAGATATATAAATATGGTATATATAATCAATATATATACATATAATAAAAATTAAAATGCAAATAAGCATTAATTTAAAAATAAAACAAAAAGGTAAACAACAAACAAAATACTTCTATCCTTCATCTTTCCCTCCTCTCCTGAATCATGCAGTATAGCCACAGCATACCTTTTTGTTCACATAGCTTTCCTTGCAAATGTGCATTGTTTAATGTGTTTTTGGTTCAAGGCTCTTGGTACACCATCAGTATTAGACCCTCACTGAAATTCCTCTTGTATGTCCTGCAGTTGCTCCCAGTCATAATACAGCTATTGTTCTCTGGGACTAGTTCCCTTGCTAACACCTGCAGGTCACAGATTGGGGAGTGCAAACTCAAAGTCCTAGATATGTGTGTCTGGATAGTTATTAGGAGCCTCTGAGCATCAGCTTCCATGTCCCCTCAGAGTTCAGAAGAAGGCTTACAGCAATTGTAAAACTCAGAAGGATCTGGGGTGAAATGAGTTCTCCACAGGTAATTCTACGTATCAGTTTTATTTTTTTTTCTTGTTCTCATCCTATAAAATTTCTAGCTTATGTACACACACAAATAAAGGCAATTCTTTCTGGCAACTGCAAGGTTACAGAACTTGCATTTTTCAGGGTCATAAGAACAGACCAAGAATCAAACAAGCTGGGACATGCCACCCCTATATTGAAGGTACAGAATGTGATCCATGTGAAGGACACTTCACCTGACCAAATGGCCTGCCAAATAGAAAATAATTGTAGTGAGCTGGTTTTTAAATCTATATCAGGGGGAAAAGCAGAGTTTAAACTGTGGGAACCAAGGTTAATGACTATATGACTGACTAAATTTCATACAGAAGATCCCACAGAATGGGGCAAAGTGACTCCTCCCACTGGAATTTACCAGCACATGGTAAATTTTACCCAACAGATTCAGATGCAATCATGAGATTACGTATACACATTTCATGAGATTACACACTACAATGAAGGTCCTAGGGGAGACATCAAGCTACTTCAGCAAAAGTGAGCAACATTGTTGAGAGTTGATGGTCCTGCAGACCTTGTCTGGATGGAATTAATCCTCTATCAGATAACCATACTGGTGGGTTCGCATTAGTTGCCACTGGCTGTAACTATCATGGTCCCTGACAGGTGTAGCTCAGTTGTTCTGACCAGAAGCCAGGATGACCCCCATCAGGTGAATGGAGGAGCTGGCTCTCCCATTTCTGTTGTGAGGATTGGAGCCAGCTTTTCCAGGTTGGGGCAGGAGGTGAGGGAGGCATGTCTCCTTTTAGTCTCCTACTAGGAGGTGGAGCCAGCTTTTTCATGCCATCAAAGGCCACAAGGGAAACTTCTTTGATAATTTATAAGGCCTACATGAATATGTGATTATAAAGACAAATTTTTACAGTTTAGTTAGGGCTTGTGTTAGTTTTTAGTACAAGGATAGATTGTAGGTTCTCTCTCCTCCAAGATCCATGACTTCACTTGCTCTGAGTAGTGAACTAGATTTCAAGTACCAGGCATGGTTTGTCTCGAGCTGAGTGTGGTAAAGTCCTACTAGGGATCAGTCGGTTACTACCAAGGTATTTGTGCCTTTCCTGCACCATTAGAGCTATCATGCCATACCAGTCATTGTTGTGGTTCATCATTATCATAGTTGGACAGAACTGTTAGTTGTTTCTCTCCTTTTGCAAGTTTGAAGGTTGTTTCCTGATACCATGAAAACTGGTTAGCAGGGAGGAGGCATTCATGACAGTTCCATCTCATGAAGTGTCTGAAGAACATGGTGTGTTCACCAATAGCAACTTAACCTTCCATCTCTGGGGAAAATAACAAAAGACAATAGCAATAGTCTGTAATGCTTACAAAGTGCCTTGGACAACCCTGACCAACAACTCAAAATATGGTTACTCAATCCTGGTCGTGTGTTTTCTATTGAATGGTCTTTGACTTTTAGAGGGTACAGTGTCCACCAAAATGAGAAAAATTTATTTAAACTATATATAGGCATTCATACATGGATTTGTGTATATCATATTTTTAAGACAGAAAATAACGTGATTCCTTGTGACTTTTCCAGAGATCCTTACTGTTCCTTTGCTCTCCTTTGCTCTCCTATGCTTATCTCCCTGCCCCCTCTTTAATTAGAGCCCCCTTTTCTGAATTCCCTAATCAGATTCTTTGTACCTGATATTGCCCCCTATATCAATCCACAACCCCACCAACAAACCTGGAAATGGTCCCTTTTCACTTTCCCAGTTCCCACAGTTACTCCAGGACATTTGTGCATATCAGAATATTTGGAGCTAGGAGCCTTGCATGAATCCATTTCTCCTGACAGTGAAACAGTACCATATTTTCATTACCTATTTATCAGTTAAATAACATTTTGGTTATTTCCATTCACTCCAATATTGTGAACAGAGCAGCAGTGAACATAGCTGAGCAAGTATCTGTGATTAGGATGCTGAGCCCTTTGGTCACATAGCAAGGAGTGGCACACCTGAGTCATATGGTGATGGAAGATGTCATTCTGTAAATATGTTTCTCTTATTGGTTAATGAATAAATCACTGTTGGCCAATGGGAAAGCAAGATTGGTGGGACGAGGAGAGAAGGAGAATTCAGGGAGAGATAGGAGGAGAGTCAACATGTAGGAAGAAGATAGCAGAACTGTGGATCCTCTTTCCAGTAAGATAAGACCAAGTGGAAATACTTAGAATAATAGAAATGGGGTTAGGTTAATATTTAAGACAGAAGTAGCCAATAAGAGACACTAGTAACTGGTCAACAGCTTTATATCTAATATAGCATCTCTGTGTGTTATTTGGGGCTGACACAGCTCTTGGACCAAGCTGGCGGGAAAACTACTAGTAACAATATGGTGTATTTCATTTTAGATTTATGAAGATACTCTACATTGTAGGGAGGAGAAGGAAGGGAAGCCATAATCAGAATATATTATGTGACATATAAATTTATTTTCATTAAAAAGAAAACTTATAAATAATATCAGAAAAAAGAAAGGCATGTGAATTGGAGTCATCACATTGGCTTTGCATATTTCCCTTCCCATTCTCGGTAGTACTTTGTGTTTTAATAATTATGGCTTTGTATTTCCCCCTATAGTGATTGCTATGATCATTTCTTTCTTCAGCTCAAAATACTGTTTCTGTATTTTCTTAAGGTTTGTTGGATATAACATTTAAGGATGTTTATAACATGTAAATTTTTTTTGTCTCCTTCAATTGTGGCAGATAGTTTTGCTGGATGTATTAGTCTGGTGTGGCCACTATAGTCTTTTAAGACTTAAAATAAACTTCTTGAGGTTCTTAGGGTTCCAGAGTTAGTAATCAGCTGTAACTCTGGTTTTCCTTTATATGTGACTAGTGTTTTATGTCTTAAAGCTTTCAATATGCTTCTTGTTGGTTTTTGTTTTGTTTTGTATGGTAAGAGTTTTAACTATGGTACTGCATGAGAATTTTCTCTTCTGGGTTTGTCTACTTGGTTTCCTTTGTGATTCTTGTAGCTGTATGAGGGTGTCTTCACTTAGTTTGATGGAAGTTTGCCTCTTTGCTCTTGCTGAAGTTCTGGTCTATGCCACTGACTTGGAATTCTTCCACTCACCAATGCCTATAATTTGAATGGTTGGCCTTTTTCATGGTGCCCTATATTTCCTGTTTGCTCTTTCTCTCTGTTTCTCTGTCTCTATCTTTCTGTCTCTCTGTCTCTCTGTATCTCTCTCTCTCTCTCTCTCTCTCTCTCTCTCTCTCTCTCTCTCTCTGTGTGTGTGTGTGTGTGTGTGTGTGTACTTTCATATTCCTTAATTTTTGATCTAGCTTATCTCCAAGATCTGATCTTTTATCTTCTGCTTGATTTATTGTACTTTATAAGACTTTCTTTTGAGTTTTTTAGTTGAGTTATTAGATTTTTCCATCTTCACTTTAACTTGAGCCCTCTTCAATGTTTCTTAGGCATAATGGAGGTGTTTATTCTCATTAAGCTTTTTCTCCTTAACTTCATTAAGCTGTCTCTGTGTCCTTTTTAAACTGTTGGAATTTTTGATAAACTTTATGGCTTAATTTTTAATTATGTGTCCTGGAGTTCATTTAAGTAATTCTTACTCAAATATTTTATAGGACGGGTAGGTTTTGGAGAGAAGTTATGGCTTGATACTTCAAAATGTTTTTATTTCTATGATGAGACATGAGCATGTGAACTTCTGATATGGGCAGAGTAGGCTGGAGCAGAAAAGAGGTTGTGTGGAGGATGGGTTGGCCTAGCAATTGAAAATATCTTGGGTGGCCAGGTGAAGTCAGATGGAAAGAAGAGACTGGGTTGGCGTACAGGATCTGCATCCCAGTCCACATGAGTATAGGATGGATCTGGCTGAGTGGAAACATTGAATGTTATACAGGATGGGCCTGTGAGCTGAGGGTTATTGATGGGAGATGTTATTCTGTGTATATGTTTCTTATACTGGTTAATAAAGCACTGTGGCCAATAGGAAACAAGATAGGCTGGGCTAGGAGACCAGGAGGAGGAGAGAGGAAGTAGTTAGAGTCAAGATGTAGACATGGAGGAAGGAAGACGCCTGCCGTGGCTCCCTGATAAGACGACCACGTGCAAATACTTAGATAAGTAGAAATGGGTTAATAATTAAGACAGAGCTAGCCCATAAACAATAATGGTAATTGGCCAACAGGATTATATCAAATACAGAGTCTCAGAACATTATGTGGGGCTCACGTGGCGGCGGGACCATGGCAGTAGGACCGGGAGGCTGACGGGGAAAAACCTGCTGTAACAGGTTATTATGTAGGGTCCTAGCTGATGTCTAAATATCAGTTGAGCTACAGACAGGGGTGGCAAAACAAAGCCAAGACAGTAGATGTGGTATATAGGCTAGGTCTGCTAGATAGGGGATCATGTGTATATGGGAAGGCCATGGAGACTCCATGGGCTAAACCTAGAATAGTATGTGGGAGAGCTCGGTATATGGAGAGGTTAGAAGCAGTGTGGCTTATCCTATTGTGTCAAGTCCCCTGACTCCTCCAAGATCCGTCCCCACTTCTCTACTTACTAAACTTCATGTTCTTTTGCACTTTTCACATGTTCTCCTGACTTAGATGGAAAAACATTTCTTTAAGGAAAATGCTGGGAAATATTTCTATATTATTAAGGTATTTTCTGTACGTTCCAAGAAGTGCTATACTGGTGATTGTTGTGTATCTTCCACCTTCCCTTGATGTATTTGCTGAAGCCCTAATTAAGAAATGTTTTAATGTGATATTTTAATTAATTATATCTGAATTACACTGGATTAGGAAAGTGGCAATAGTAGGTTCTTCTCTCAGTTCCAAAGCAAGAGAAATTCTTAAGGTGAAATAAAGGCATAAACACTGTTCTGTTCAGATAGGGTTGGTGACCATATAAGAAACAACATGACAACAAACACAGAATGAAGACACCGTTTGCAGGCTAGGACTGGGATTCTCACTAGAGATTAGTTACACCAGTCCTAAGCCTTCTAGATACTAGGCTTGTAATAAAGTAATTTTCTGTTATTTACATTATACATGATATGATGCTTTTTAAAATTATATAAAAAAGGACAAAAGGAAGCTCTAGGATAGGCTTCCATAAAGATCTTCTGAAGGAGGTAGTACTTGCTCAAGAAGCTAAGAGTAGTTATTAATGCTATTTCTTTTGCATCTATTATCTCTTTTCATTTTAAATGCTTTGATTGACACAAAATGCTTGCTGTATGAATATGTATGAGGTACAAAGTTATAGTCAGACAGGAGTCTGTTCTGTGTTGTGTGGTAACAATAATACATTGTATATCTCAAAATAACTAGAAGAGTTTAAATGCACTCACCACAAAGAGACAATAAGAATAATGATGGATATACTGATTACCATAATTTAATCATTACCCAACATAGTCATGAGTCAAGACATCACATTGTCTTCATTTTTAATAATTCTATAAGGTAAGAACTACCATCCTCTATTGGGAATGAGGCAGGGAAGGTGCAATGTAGAGCATTTGCCAGGTCTAGGGTTACACTTTTCATTTCCACCTCATAGTACTAAAGAGCTCTGGCTGTTTGGGGATGGAATTTTCAGAGACAGAACAGGACAGTGGCCCAGAATGGGAGCAGGAATGCTCACTCAGAGCAGCAGTGGGGGATGCACTGGCCAGAAGGAAATTATCTCCTAATCTGCTGGGTTCCTCTTATTATGCCAGGGATAGATAATGAGAAATCTCCACAGAAATAAAGTGGCCACATTTTAAAATATGATCTTGGCACTCTGAGCACCACTAGCCATTTTATAATAAGATTTATTTTCTGGTTATCTCACAAGATCACATGTGAAACTGTCCTAAAATCCTTGTCCACCGTTTTTCAACATGATTTATTTCATCTTGACACAGCTTTGTACATGAGACTCATTCAAAAAAAAAAAAGTGAACTTCAAGTTGGTCTGTTTTCAGACAGATAATCTAAGTGGCAGGGAAGGCTTGTAACTCATGGAAATGTCCAACCCTAGTGCCCCAAAGTTGTTCCTCAAAAGAAGAAAGAACAGTGACCCTGACTAAGCCATTTCCAATACTCAGGAGTGCTGGAGAGAGTGCTGTCGAACTGCTGCCTAAGCCTTCTGGCTTTTACAGGCCTTTAGGCAATAACATTTTCATTAAGACAAAGCCCTAAACCCGCAGTATGAAACTTCAAAATGAGGCACTCCAGGTGGCTATTGTGAGCCACTGAAACCTCTATGGCTGGTAGTCCATTAGCTTTACCCTCCCCAGACAACCTCCTCACCTACAGACAACCAAGTAGAATCAAGAGTTGCCTGGTCTTTTAGCTTGGGGCAGAATGATCTCATCCTAAGGAGGTCTAGGGCTACAAAAGGAGTCACTGCTCTAAGAGAGGAGAGTCTTACCCTGTGACAGCAAGAGTGCAGCCACCATAGAGGCACAGGAGAAAAGATGTTGAAATTTGGAAACGGAATAACTGACTCTAACCCTGGCCTGACCATGGCAGTCTATGGCCTATTTTTAAGAGATTAAAATGCTCTTACTTTACTTTTGTCCAGTAAGCCTCTGATACCTTCCTTTGCAGAAGGATGCTAAAACAATGTAGCAACAAAATCTACAGCAGGAACACAGTAAAATTGTTTCTGTTTCATACTCAGGCCAGAATGCAATAACTTCATTTAATCTGAAGGATGACTCTGTGCAGGTCACAAACATTTCTGTATATAATCTAGTGAACTGACATCTTCATTTGGTCTAGAGTGGTCACTCCTTGCTACCCCAGGATATTGCACTTTTCCGTGCAGTTTTCACGCATCTCGCCCACTTTTCTGGTAATAGATCTCAATAGTTGTATGTTTCCTACAGTTGGGGCTTGTGTAAATCTGACACATAGGAAACCTTTCACTTAGAAGCATTTAATGCTTAGAACTGCATTAACAGAATTGCTAGCTACAGGCAAGTTTGGTTGTGCATTTCCTTTGGTCACATACCCTTTTGATGTGCTTCAATACCAACTAGTACAGTGTAGCTAAACACAACATAGAACAAGGCCAGGTCCCTGCATGCTGTTTGGTGAAGCCTTTGGTCTACACCACAAGTCCCTGAAGAAGTTTCTTTCTAGGCAAAGACCATGTCTAGGGATCCTGAGATTCATACTTTTTCTCTTTATATCACTCACTAACTCTCATCCCCCTCATCACCTCCTTGATAGTCAGGTACCAGATTGTGCAGCCCTGGATTAGCAACCTGTTTTGCTTTTCTCTACAGGTTGGCTCCACCGACAACCCTCTTCTGATATAGAAGTGAATACTTTTCATTGGTATGGATTTTGGTTTGTGATACAAATTTAAGGTCAACTTTGTCATATGTATATTTCTACTATTGTTTAGGTATTGTGTTTATACAGCTTGTGTAAAATATAATATATAATTAAATACAGATTATAAATAGTCCCCTACAATAGTTAAAATTTGTGTCAGTTAGGTTTTTCTAGTTTTACAGAAATATATTTCAAATGGCTAAGCATTCTTCAAAACTTTTCAAAGACCTATAGAATACGGCATTTAAAACGGTTTATTGGGGTTTTTTATGACAACGAGATACAAGGGCTGTCAAAGAGTAAGATGGACATCTAAGAAACTCATTATGTGGTGTGCCTTCAACAAGGCAGGAATACCCATTTGGACAAAAACCTGCCCTTGCCTGGACTGCTTGACTGGACAAGCAAATTACAAAGAAAAGTGACTGCTAGACTTGCCAAGAGACAGGATGGTCCTTCAAGATTCCTGCTCCACAAAAAAGTCTGCCAGATATTAGGCCTATAGGCTTAAGAGGGATGCCTCAACATTGCAGAGGAACTTTGGGTGACTGTTCAGTCAGCAAGATGTCTTTGATGGAGTTGAAGTCAGATCGTTATGGTTATGGTTTGCCTTAGTTATGATAAAAGATAAATTGCATGTAAAGTTTTATACATAAAACTTTAGACTCACAAAGGTAGGATAGATGATAAAATATTTTCTTTAAATTTTGACAAGTGTCAATGAATTAAATATTTTAACTAAGCTCTTGCTTGATAAATGTTTGCTATATTTAATTTTACTATGTTAAAGTTCAAACCTTCTCTTTTGTTTAGACAGAAAGGAGATGGCAGGGGATTTTCTTCTGTATGCTATGAATATGTTTCTCTTATTGGTTGATGAATAAACCTGTTTCAGCCAATGGACAGGCAGGATGTAGCCAGACAAGAAGTATAGACAGGGCTACCAGACTAAAAGAATGCTGGGAAGAAAAGCCAGAGAGGAGTCATGAGTGAGACACCATGTAGTTGCAAAAGGAGTAACTTGCTGGAGCTTTACAGGTTAGCCACAGCCTCATGGCAATACACAGATGAACAGAAATTGGTTAATAATTAAGAGATAGCTAGCTAATAAAAAGCCTGAGTCATTGATCAAACAATTGTACTTAATATAGCCTCTGTGAAAACGGCTATAGGACCAGGCAGGAAAGAAACTCACTTCACTCTTGCATGTATTTTCCAGAAGCACATTCATTAATTTTAATGGCCTCTCTTAGTTCAGGCTACAATAACAATGCATTCACATGAAGCTGGGTGACCTATAAACAAGAAAAAGTTTTCTCACAATTGTGAAGACTGGGAATATAACATCAGCATTCTGGTGGTAGAATCTCTTTCAGTTTGTACACTTTTAGCTCTTGGTGTCTTCTATATAAAAGCTCTAATCCTATTCATTAGTGTTTTACCCTGATAACTTAATTACCACTCGTAGACCCTACCATCAATATTATTATTTGGGAGTTAGGAACCAAGTTAAGATTCCAACATGTGGACTTTGGAGGGACAAGGGCAGCCAATGACATTTAAATACCTTTGAAATTTCACACAGGTCAGAGTCCCTTGTGTCAAGACTAAGCTGTGGCAACTGTGAGATAGTAGAGATGCCCGGTCAGATTGAACCCATAGCTACCATGCACTGACTGAGGTCAAACTAGGCAGCAAGAACAGACTGGGCGGTGAGAGGGGTGACCCAGAAACAAACACTCCTGCACTCTGGTCATCACTCACCCTATGGAAGAGATCATCTCACCGAACTCAAAGCCCCCGGGCTTACAAGATCAAGGGTCATTTCCCAGTGCATCATATCAGCTGGTGCCCTCATTAAACAGGAAATTACACATACACATTGGGTCAGCAGTCTATCCATTAAGGAAAAATAGGTTTTCTGAGAAAACGAATACCGTTAATTTACCCTGAAATTTTACTGGGGGAAATTCTGTTGCATTTGAATACAGATGGGAGATAAAAGATGCTGAAGCACTCCACTCGTCCTGTTATTAATGAAGTAGGATACATAAAAGGCCCATTAAAATTCCATAGCAGCCTCATAAGCATCTTTCACATCTTAGTCACTTTCATGTCTTGAGAACAGCATTTCTATAAGAAGGTGCTGGCTGCACACACACACACACACACATACACACACACACACACACACACACACACACACACACACATACACACACAGCCACCTGATTGCTCAATCACTTTTTTCTTTATTGAAAATCATTTTTCATACAATATATTTGCCCATGTTTCCCTTCCCCCAATTCCTCTCAGATCCTAAGATCCTCCCCACCTACTAAACGTTATATTTTCTCGTCTCTGTGTCTCTTTCTTTTTTCCTCAATGCAAACAAACAAACAAAAAAACCCACAAAATCAGAAAACAAATATACAAGCAAAAGACAATGATTATTCAACCAATTTTATCTATTAAGTGCTTCAGTAGGTAAATCCTAAGCACAACAAGTGGACCAGTACTGTTCTTGTTGCCGGATAAATTAAATTTGTGTAGCCAACATCTTTGTGATGAACATGAAGGGGTAAAAAGATTGGAAGCCAGAGTCCTGGAATTCTAACAGTTCAGGTTGGGAGTGTCCAATCCAGATATGAAACAAGAGATTTTAAATGGAATTCTAAAAGAAATAAAAAAGAGGCTTATCTGGTAAAAAGGCTAAATAAAAGTACATGGTTGAAGACAAAGAGAATGAGCGGGGTGAACTAGCAACAGGAAACCACATCCCAAGAGATTTCTGGACAGTCTAATAAGACAAGCCTTCATAAGAGTGATAAGCTTTGATATAGAAGGTGAAAGTCATGGTTATGTTCCATCCATGAAAAAAAAAGGTTCAGCTAGTTGCAGACCCACCAAGGTACATTCATAGCAAATGCCTGTTGTTGTTGACTTCCTACACTTTATTCATTTACCTACTTTCCAAAATTTAATTGATCTTCTAGTCTGTGAAAACACTATAGTAATTGCATAAGCCCAAGAGGAATCAGAAATGAATCATTCTATTGTCACAATTTAATATTTGAAAACTGTCCTGTGATTAGAAAGGAAGACTTGTATTATGCATCCAAAATGTTGGTGAGATATAGAATATAAAACACCATGTGGACTTTAGTTTCTTCTCCAGAGCAAGGATGTCTAACTCTCCAATAGAACAGTCACTAAATATCCACACTGGGGATGGGATTACGTAAAGGAAAGACACATGACTTATAAGAAAGATAAGGGCAGGAGCTATAAATCTCTCAGAGCTTTAACAGAAGGTTGGTGGCACATACCTTTTTAATTCCAGCACTCAGAAGACAGAGGCAGGTAGATCTTTATGAGTTTAAGTCCAGCCTGGCCCATACAGTAAATTCCAGGAAAGCCAAAGCTATACAGAAAATCCATGTTTAAAACAAAAAGAAAGAAAGAAAAGACATGAGAAAAGGAAAAGGAAAGAAAGTTTAAGGAAGACCTTACTGCCAAGGATGGATTGAAAATATGGGAGGGTTTGGAGGGAGGAAAGGGAAGGGAGAAATGTAATAAATTACCATTTCAAATATAAACAACAGAAGAAAGTTAAAGACAGTTTTAAAGACTAGATTCTGTGTGTTATAAAATATGCTTGCATACAATTTTTTATTCTAAAAATATTACAACTCTGTATTTTTCTGCATATTTTCTGTCTTTGTCTAGCTCTCTCATGCTCTGTTTCTCTCTCCTTAAAAAAAAATTGCACACTTGCAAGTGCATGCACACACTTAGCATAGTTTTTGTTTATCATCAAAATAGAAGAAGAGTGTTTACTTGGACTGGAGTATAAAATACATACAACATCTACAAACATACTCCAAAGCAAGTATTCTATCAGATAAACTTGCCATTCCCTGATCTTTTGATGTTTAGGAAGTTGAATACCATTGTATTGGCAGTTAACTCACTACAGGTTTCATCATGTAGGTACCATGTAAACTAAACTCCTATGTTTGAAATGAAAGGAATGGAGACAACAGATGCTTCAGGGGCTGGGGAGACATTTGAAGGGGTAAAGTGCTTGTCAAGTAAGTGTAAAGAACAGAATTGAGATCCCCAACACTCACATAAATTTTGAGTAAGTGTGGTGATAAGCCTGCAATGGCAACACTTGTGAGAAGATGACAGGGCATCCCTGGGCAAAGCTGGTTAGCTAGACTAGCCAAATTTGAAAGCTCCAGATTCAGTGAGAGACTGTCTCAATAAAGTGAAGAGAAATCATGCAAGACACCTGATGTATCTGCAAATCACTCCCTCACACACATACATGTTCATGCACGCATACCCATCCAAATTATTTTTTAACAGAGATGCTTCCAGAGTAAATACTGAGCTAAAAAAACAACTAGGAAGGCAGTAATAATAATATCTGTGATTCAAAAGTAAAAGTATCTGTAAAACAAAAGACATATACAGAAAAATATATGTCTGGAGTTTAAGTGCACTGTCATGGCTAATGTTTATCAATTTGACATAATGCTAGACCTGCCTTGGAAGATGAGATCTCAGTTGGGAAACTTTTTCCATCATATTCATTCATTAGTATGTTTGTGGAGCACATTCAAAACTGCTAATGGAAAGAGGGCACAATCCTTGGGCAGGTAAACCTGGCAGCATAAGAAAGGTGGCTGTAGGCTGAGCAGTGGGAGCATACAACTTTAATCCCAACACTTTAGGAGACAGAGGCAGATGGATCTCTGAGTTCAAGGCCAGCCTGGTCTACAGAGCAATTTCCAGGACAGTCAGGGCTACAAAAAGAAAACCTGTCTCCAAAATGAAAGGAAGTAAGGGAGGAAGGGAATGAAGAAGGGAAGGAGGGAGGGAGAGAGAGGGAAAGAGGGAGGAAGAAAAGAAGTTGAACAAGTCAGTAAACAACATTCCTTTTGTGTCAATTCCTGCCTGGGTTTCTCTTGCAAATAAACTCCTTGCTCCCTAGATTGTTTTTGGTCAGCTCTTATCATAGCAACAGAAAATGAACTAGTACATGTATGAATTTGGGTATGTTTGTTTATATGTGTATACAGCTTTATGTATCTATAAAGCACAAACATGATAAATAAAGTTGGAAACATGGCTTGAGAGCAGGGAAGCCCTTATTGGACTTGATAGACATGGTGTAGATCTAGGGGATCACTCGAAGCCTGAGACAAACTACTAAACAGGCTGGCAGAGAGGAGGGCATTGTGAGCACATGGCAGACTGAACTCAGCAGAGGTCTGGGCTCAAAATTGAGGCCACAATGGTGAGCTAAGTGAAAGGATGCCACACTGATGAGAAGGAGAAGGGCACTCCCTGAAAACACTCTTTAGATGGTTGAGTAGGAAAAAGAGGATCTAATAGTGAGTCAAGAAGGGAGGTAGTCAGTGGGAGAATTGGGTATCTCTGGAGAGTTTACTGATTAGAACATAGAAAAGAACAAAGTTAAATAGTCAACCAAGATTCTGGGTTGGTGACAAAGAATAGAATCCCTTTGAAGTTATATGTTGAACTTCAAACCTTCATTTACACAAAGCAAAACACTTCCTGGACATTCTATCATCTGAAGTTAGTTCTTCAAAACTCTTTAGTTCCTCGGAGAACTTCTGTTTGAAATCAAATAACAGGGGAGAGCTAACACCTTTGTCTAAACCAACAGTCCAGGGAGGAAGAGATGTTCATTAACCATGATGCTAGAAAGCTCTTTTGGGAAAGCAGGCCCCCACAGAGAGGGATTTGTGTGAGAGCCTTAAGAAACATGCAAGCAAAGTGCTGCTGTGCTCTGGGGGCAGCCAAGAAATGATCATGAGCCACCCAGGCAATCAGAGGTATCCCCATGAGGTCAGAACATTTAATCCAGAGCAGAGCAAGGCTGAGAGAGGATGGAGGCGGGGGAGGGGGTGAGCATGAAGGATTTAGCCCAGAGCCAGCATGAGCACATCAGGGACCAACAAAAGAGCAATTTCCTTAATCTCCAGCACATTCTGCAGGGATATTATAAATACCATAATGGCTTGAGTCTGAGACCCAGGTGGAGATACATTATCTCCCTGCCCATAGTGAATAGCACACCAAGCCCCATATCTGCTGTGCTTTTTGCTTCTCTCACCCATCAGATCATGTTCATCATTGCTGTCACCACTACTGTCCCTAATATATGAGTGGACCCCTGATTCTTCTCAGCAGTTTTTCTATACATCAACATAAGAGATATGCAAGGCCCGTTTCAATTGATTCAGCTCCATGGCAAACCTATAAAACTCTTAAAAGTTTTGTGAAGTCCCACATTTAAGAGCTCGATGTGTGACATTACCCATACTCCCACCCTAGTTTCTGGGGTTGTTTATTTCCTAGTAAAGCATATATAATTATACAACATTGTGGGCCATGCACCACCAGTCGGCAAGCAAACTCCAGTGTGTGTGGTCCAAAGCATCATGGTAAAGACTCAGTTGCACATTGCTTATCCAATTCTGATCAGACACAGACAACCTCTCAATAAGCAATGCCCACAGAAAAGATATATTCCAACTCCCCCAGTAAGAGAAGATAGCCTCACCCTCATTTATTTTGGCATCTAGAATGATTTTACATTTTTTAAAAAAATAATACTTTGGTTTGAATGTGAAATATCCCCCACATGTTCATAAATTTGAGCATTTGGTCACCAGCTGGCAACACAATTTGTGAGGGTTGTAGAACCTTCAGAAAGTAGAGCATTGTCAGCAGAAGGGGATCCTTAGGGACATGTCTTAAGGCTTAATACGCTGGCTCTACTTCCTATTCACTCTCCTCTTCCCGAATACAGATGTGATGTGAACATCTGGACTTCTGCTCCTATCACCAAGTCTTTTTCACTCACTGCCATGCCATATCTTATCATAATGAAATGGGACATAATGAAATGATCCCCTCAGGGCAACTCCCTTAAATTCATTCATATTGGACATTTTGCTTCAACCAGAAAAATAACACTCATTTTGCAACTTTTGTTTTATCCAGGGTAATATCTACTCATTCAACTGCAATGTCATTGAATAACTATTATGAACAAATACTTTTAACTATTATTATGTATTCATTTCTGTATTAAAGAACTAAAAGTCATACTTACAAGGCACAGAATGCCAAAGAGTCTAGAAACAATGAAAACTTGAATATTTCAGCATCCTTTCTAGAACTTAAGTGCCCTTTCTATATTCCTCCTACACCAAGACATCATCAATCCCAGGTCAAAAGTTAGGCTTTTTCAATCACAGCTCAAGTCTTTCAGACATTTAGGATCCAAACAATTTGGCTATGGCCCCTTAAAACTTTACCAAAGTTTGTCGTCTAGAGCTGTTCCATCTGGAAGAGGAAATGGGCTTAAAGTATTATTTCAAAAGACAACATTTCTTCTTTTCCATATAACAGCTGGTGGTATTTACTGATTTTCTTCATCTCTCTAGTCTTTCTTTCTTTTTTTCTGAGACAGAGTTTCTCTGTGTAGCTTCATAGAGTAGGCTGGCCATAAACTCCAGAAACATACCTACCTCTGCTGGGATTAAAGAAGTGTGCCACCACCACCCTGCCCTCTTCCCTCTTCTTAAATATTCCTATATCTTTAATTTTTCTCTATGTGGAAATATATTTAAAAGGCAGGGAATAAGTCCAAAATTCAAACTGTTACCAACAGGTAGTAATAGCAGCCAGAACTGCCAATCACAAGGAAGAAACAAAGATTTACTGCCCTCAAATGACACCAAGTTAACAAATGGATTCAGGGAATGTCAAGAGACCAACAGCCTCATCGACCCCTTTGTAAGTTTATCTCTTATGCCTAGTTAGCTGTTAGCTATGCGTTAGCACCTCTTTCTTTGTTTTCTGCTTTTTGTAGCTATATTGTACAATACTCTGCAGCATAGAGCTAGATCAACAAGATCTAGATTGGTAGCTGTCCTTCTTCAAACTGTTACAATAAAATACCATAGCCAGCTCCATAAGCTCAGTCTGCATACTGGAGCTACACCTTAAGGCCTATGCCTCAAATCTTTTGGTGGAACAAGATGCCACTACACAGCAGAATGCATGTGTTTGCTGTACTCATTGATGACTGTTCTGTGACGTACACCTTGCTTTAAAGTTAAATCCACAGGTGATGCCTTTCTTTCATTAGCTGAGTCTTTACTTCAATGCACAGCCATTTTAATCAGGTTTTAATTATTTTCTCCTAAAGAGTTCTTTGTTCTCTGATTAGGAGAAACAGCCTCACATTTATAATGAGAAGGATACCAAGTCTTTGTTGTAGGATCACATTTTGTATAGAATTTCTGAAGCCTTCTCAGAATAAGTAGAACTTACATTTCAGATAGCAACATCAAACTAGAAAAAACTGAGAGGTGAATTTCAGCAAGGACTGTTAGTTGATATTCCGAGGAAACTAGACATGGGAATGCTATAGACAATGAGGAGTTCAAGAGGACAAATGTGAGGGGAAACTTTGATCAGTATGTGAAAACACAAAGAAATAAACAGAATTCTAACACTCCCCCAGAAAAAGAGAATAAATGTAAAGATATTTATTGAGAACAATATAACCTGGTGAGCCATGGGCAAGGCTTGCCTGCTTGATTGGGAACTCTGAAAGAAAGAACTTGACTGAGGCATTTACCAATATCCAACCATGCCATGAAGAAGAAGAAGGCAAGAAAGTGAGACAGACTGGTAATTTTAGAAATCATCTCTGTAAGGAATGTGAAAGAAGACAGAAGTTAGCACTTCCCACATTGGCCCAATAGATAATTAGATAGTAGATAGTAGATAATTAGAAGAACATTGGTATGTAAATACTCCTTTATTTTCAAGATAGACACTTTCTTCTCTACCATACTCATACTATATTAGTGCAAAATAAAATTAAGCAAACAAAATAATGTATAACAACACTGTTGTGATCACAGAAAATATCCACAGGTACCTATAAAACCAGGTAGTATATGACAGAAACATATCCTAATATAAAATTCCCATGAAGCAACTAGCTCTAGCCTGCAGATCTACATTTGCCTGTCAATTCCCACTGTACAAGTAATACCAGTATAATATGATGATAATACGGCAAGTCTTTGGATGGAAAGAAAGTTAGTGTCATATAAGGAAAGAGAAGGAATATGAAGGTCAGGTCTACATTTTAAGCAAGGATGTGTTTAGTTTCCCAGTGTGTGTTTTCCATTGAGGAATAAAAGGAAAGACAGAACATTGCCAGGGCTAGGCTCCCTAGCAAGTCTATCTAGCATTATCTTAAAGAGAGATAAGAGCTGCACAGAGATCTTGAAGCTCTTGTTTCTGCCCACCAGAAAACAAGACTGATTGCAATACCCAGTCAAGGCCTGGACTAGCAGTTCCTTCTTGTTAGGGTGAAAGGAACAAGGAAGGGCACTGGTAGGAATAGGCAAACCTTGTGTTGGAAGAAGGGTAGTAATCCTTCCCTGTGCTAAGCAGGGATTTGAGAGAAGACAGAATTAGCTGCTTTGAAAGCCGGCCTGTGGATAGGTAATTAGGAGCATGTACAACGCTAGCCTAGGTATGTTCCAACTGTCTTCTCTGAGCCACGTGTTGCCAGGAACACTTCTCAGTACATACTGGCTGTGAGCCTTAAAGAGAGCTTCTCCACCTCAATGACATCTACACAGTGCACCTTGTAAAATATGGAGGGGTACACAAACAGCAAAATTAGGTGAACCCCACTCAGAGATAGAGAGGAGGAAATGCTCTTCTAGCTGTCAATCAACTGAGTTTAGAGGAAGTATCACTATCTGGTCCTCCATCCAGCAGCAAACCCTGCATCCCTAAGTAAGACTCACAACTTCAGATAAGTAAGATAAAAGACAGACCAAGGACATCAAGAGGGTAGAGGTGACAGGAAAGTCTCTTTGACAAGTGGAAGTGAACCTAAGGAAAGAAACATCTAAAGATTATCCTAATGCCAACATAATGATTTCTTCCATGCATATGCCATTATACTTTCAAAATCTGAGTTCTAGGCACAGTAATAGTTTTAGAATCAAGGGCAGAATTCTATCTGGGGGCAGCTGGAGATGCAGGTAGATATTAGAGAATGCAAAGGTAAGATTCCTTGTTCAGCTGTGCTTATTTGCCCAGACACTTCTCAAATGTATGGGGTAAGACAAGAGACCAGGACTCAAGACTTGCCAAGAACAGAAGGGAAGAATGAAGAGAAATTTGCAGGAAGCTCCCTCTTTCTGCCTACATTTTTGGAACACTGAATATAAATGGGAAAATAACACACACATTCATTTTCTCTCTCTCTCTCTCTCTCTCTCTCTCTCTCTCTCTCTCTCTCTCTCTCTCTCTCTCATGCATGAGCACGCACGCGCGCGCGCGTGTGTGTGTGTGTGTGTGTGTGTGTGTGTGTGTGTGTGTGTTGATGAGAATAAAGTACAGGGTTTCACACATTCTAGACATATTGTCTACTATTTTGTCTACAGCCCACTGTGGAGATTTTGAGGATTTGACCTCAGATTTCAATAGTCACTTCAACAGGACAGAATGGAATAAGCAAAACTGAACATGAGAAGTGACCAGGCCAGACATAATCCCACTGAAAAGAGGAACTTTCAACTAGACTAAACTGTCTTCAGTCCAGTTGGTACCACAGAGTTGCAGAAAAATACCAATTCCCAAGCAATTTCTTTGATCGAAGAAAGTTTATTGAGGTGTGTGATGTCCAGACAAATCATCTAGGGTTCCCAGCATTCAACATTTCCCTCCCCATCCTGACACTGACTGAAGCTCCTCTGGGCATGTGCTGTTATTTCCCTGTACCACTGATGTTAGTGGGTTAAGGTTAGAGTCAGGGTGTTATGTCTGAACTTTAGGGAAAAAGCAATCATCCATGGGGGTGGTGATTTTTTTTTCCCCTCTTCCATTCTTATTTTTCTATATGGACTTCACGAAGTATAATTAACATTGAAGAGCTAACAAGAATATTAAGAAAGGAAAGGCCAATAGTAGCACAGGGTAAAAGGAAGATGGCTCCCCAGTTCCTATCCTGGCCATAAGGCCAGCATAGTGGCTTCAGGCACAGAATGGAGTCATGGAATAAGTAGGAAGGAGTCCTAGAATAGGGGCTACAGCGGAAGGACAGGCAGGCCTGGAAGAGCAGGGGTGGCAGGGCATGCTCCGGTATCCTCTCGTGGTAGCACGTTTGTCTTGCCCATCTGATGAGGTCATAATTGCAGGAGGACTGAACTGATGAGGCAAAGAAGACCTTTTTCTGCTTATGTTCGCAACTTTCCTCTGTAATCATCTCTGAGAAAAACATTAACTTAGAGATGGATAAATGGCTGGAAAACTCAGATCATCCGCTCAGTGAGTGTGGAGTCCTTGCAACAGAGCTATTTCTGGAGAGCCTCTTACCATCAGAAAATCTAAAATGTCCTGTGTGTGCACTTTTCCAGGGACTGGGGAAGTTTTCTCCGACAAAAGTAAGGCAACTGAGTGCTTCTCCCCACAGGTCCCATTCACAATGTATCCTCTTCTAGAGTACAAACTGACAGTAATTATGCAAAAAGCAAGGTGTTTACTCACAGCACAATTGGACACACAGAACGCTCAAGGAAAAAGTAAATTGGGAAAGTTTCAAGGTGGGTGTTTTGGCCTCTGGGTGCTCAAAAACATGAGGCCATAATCTGTTAGAGTGGTAGACTCAAGCTCACTGAAATAGCTAGGATTTTTCTTGCACATTACAGACTGAAAGGGAGATATGGGCTGAGCTTAGTGTATTGTGGTAACAGAATACACTAAGACTAGATATGGAATGAGCATTGCAAGGGCCAGGGTCACTGAGAACTACTTGTACTAATAACTTCCTCCATCCTTTGGGACCCCGCAGGCAGGCCCTCTTTCTCGGTGGATCCCTCATTAGCTCTTTCAGGAATGGCTTCATTTTCCTTTAATCTATATTTCCCTCTTGCACATTTCTGGGCATGCATCATGTATTGACTTCTGCTAAGGTTGTTTGTCTGACCTAAATTCCTTAATAGACTCTTAACTGTATCATGTCAGTAATAGTCACAGTCTCCATATTAAAACTGTAGTGTGGGTTAGTAGAATTAACTAATTGATTCGTGGTAAAAAGCTATGCTTGGACTACCTGTTAAGTGGTGGTCTAAGTGGCATTTAAAATCTGACTGAGGTCCAAATACTTTTCAACCTTTGAAAGCTCAAGGCTAATCTCACAGGACATCATTGTCCAGCATGATCTCCTCTCATGAAGTTTCTCTGCTTTGCTGTTTCTTGAAGGCTGGGTGCAGCTCTAATCCAACTTTCTCACCTGTCTACAGAATATTTTCATCTTTGGGCTCCTCCCTAGCACCCCTAAGCACAAACAAACGGAAAACTATGTAGTAAAAGTTTAGAAAGAGGAGTTATGGCCTGCATTATATGGAATGCTTTTTCTTTGTTGTGATAAATGTATGTATGTGTGTATTCACATCTATATATGTGTGCATGTGTCTGTATGTATGTGGGACAGCCTTACATATCACTCCTCAGATGCAGTCTGCCTTTTATTTCTGGACACACTGGCCTGGAACTGGTTCAATATGCTAGGCTGGCTGGCCAGCAAGCTTCATGGATCCACCTTGTCCCAGTTCCCAGCCCTGAAATTAAAAGCACTACCTCACACCCACACCTGGCTTTTCTTAGTATGTGTTCTGAAGATTGAACTGTGATTGGTTTTGTTGTTGTTGTTGTTGTTGTTGTAAATTCTTATTTATTTTAAAGGGTTTTTGTCATTTTTACATACCAATAACCATCCCCCCTACCTTCCCTTCTCCTGCTCCCTCAAATCCTCTCCCCACCCCAACCCCCACATCATCAATAAGGGTAAGGCCTCCCATGGGGAGTCAACAAAGTCTGGCTTACCAACTTGAGACAGGACCAAGCCCCTCTCTACCCCTGTATCTAGCTGAGTAAGGTATCCCTTCACAGGGAATAGGCTGTAAAAAGTCAGTTCATGCACTAGGGATAAATCCTGGTCCCACTGCCAGCAGCCCCACAGACTGTCCAAGCCACAGAACTGTCGCCCACATGCAGAGGACCTATGAACTTAGATTTTCATGCTTACAGGGTAAGCATGTTTCTCTATAGCCCAATATGCGGAGAATTTTAGCAGTAGAGTTCAGAAAGTTTATAGACCTGATGTACAAGTAACCATTCAAATGAAATCTGAAACAAGTTTTTTTTTTTTTTATTTTTCCCTTTTCAAGTACATGTTTCTTTCACTAATATCAGGTGACAGCAGCTCGCTGTCAGGCACTTGCCCTGGTAGCTCCTCTACTTTCCTAAAGTCTTGGCAGAAAAATAAGAATAGGAAGATGCAACAGTCAAAGCCTGCAGCTTGTGGCTCTCCGGATTAAAAGCAGCTGAATTTTTCTAGCCAGTGATCCTCTAAAATTTAAACAAGGCAGGAAATATTCTCAGACCTTAAGCTTGGAAAGATCAAGGATTCCAACCAACCCAGGCTTCCACTGTCCAAACACAAGCTCAAGAAACTTAACCATGGCACTTAACCACTCTGTTGTGCTTATATTTCCAGAGCCAGGATCCATCTGATGTTTGAGCAATGGTGTGACAACTAGGTAACTGAGCTAGTTGGAGAACTATTGAGATCCCTCTGCTTCACCAATCAAACAGACTCATGAAAGGTTCCATCAACAGGTTTATGATGGAGGAGGGACAAATTGTCAAAAGCAAACTCACAGGGTAAAGGAGGCCCCTTCTATGTTTTCAGTCCTGGTCTGTGATCTTTTAAAGTTCACAGCAATCTCACAGAGGGCAGTGACTCAAAGAAGGCTTTATTTTTGTCAGTTTGTTTAAGAGAAGAGGGTGAATTCAACAGATAAAGTTGTCTGTTACAAGTCTCTTATTTTCATAACTGGTATTTCTGGCCATAAACACAATTTTGCTGTCAGGTGGGTGGTTTCATTGTAAGGTATCAAGATAGTCATTTTTCATCAAGGTCAAGGAGACTGCTAGCATGGTGTTCCTTAAGAAAGGTGTTAATCAGGTGTACACAACTCATTAAGAATTGAAGCCTCTTGGTCCTGGATTTGGGAGATGAAATTTAGCACATCCACTGGCATAGTATTCCTTAAGAGAGATGCTAACCAGCTATACACAACTCACCAAGAATTGAAGCCTCCGGGGGACAAAAATGTAACACACCCATTACCCTTATCACTTTGGACACTACTCTCCACAGTTACCATCCCCCCTTTCATTAGTTCTTGCTTTCCATTATGCACAAGCTTATTCTACAGTGGCTGATCCCATAAGTTCACTCTTCAATGTCTGCTCAGATGTCACAGTAACTCATATAAGTGTTATTAGGATGAAGCCAATAGATTGTAAGCAGTGAGTGAATAGCCTTTTATGTCATCATACGTAAAGCCTAACTAGAGAGAGAAGGATGCACTTAAGAATTGGTGCTGGGTCGAAAACACTATACAACTAGGGTAAAACCATCCTGATTAACAGAAAAAAGTTATTAAAGTAGTCATAATGGGGATAATAATCAAAAAGCATTCTACCAACTACCCTCCTCCTTTTAGAACCCATGTCTCAGAGAATGCAAGAAAACTGCACACCAGAGTCCTGGATAAAAGCTTCCTGGATTTCCCTGAGATTCTATGAAGCACACAAAAGAGGAGTGTGTGTGTGTGTGTGTGTGTGTGTGTGTGTGTGTGTGTGTGTGTGTGTGTGTGTATGCGTGTATTCAGGTAAACACTGACTGCCTTCTGTTTGCAACAGGGAATGACTCCAAGGTAAGGCACAGGAGGTGGGGGAGCTTTTGCCAGCTGCAGGCTCCTGGGGTATAGCCATAACCATAAGGGCTGAGAGTTTGGGGAAAATTGCTTGCAGTGTGGGAGATGTTCTTGCATTTGAGGGGAGCATTTCTTCAGGCCATCATGGACCAATAAACAGTTCAATTTTTTCATTGTTCTAATTAATTTAATTAAGTTAACTTCCAAGGTGTGTTAAGAAGCAATGCCTTGGGTGATTAACTGTTCCCATATCAAGGTGTTTTCACAAACACATTTACTCTGATTAGTGTACACATTATTATGTAATTAAATACCTCACACAGAGGAATTTATTAGTGCCTCCTTGTCTTCTAACAAATAAAGCAGTCTTCAGAATCTCTTGGAAAAGTGATTCTGTTTTCTAGGAGAGAAGGACAGACAGATGTGGAGATCTATACATATCTAGACTAGGAAGGCAGTTACATGAATTCCCACAAGGAACCAGACAGGATCAAGCTTCCCTTCCCAATACCGAACACCTTTTATTGTTACAGCCTGACCTATCCTGAACCATTCTTCTCCCTGGCCCCTTTCTCTTTCCCTTAGTCCTAACAAGCATATGTAGTAAACCAGAAGGACCCCATTTACAAAGAAGGAAGGGCTCTGCTGAGTAGGAAGAAGACACCCCTGTTCCTTGTGGGCATTTTTCAGAGCTGCCCTTCAGAAACCCTTTGTTTCTATGCACCACATGCCACATGTGGGGGCCACTCTATGCTACATGGGAAAGTTCGGGCCCACTGGCAGATTTGGAAGCAACTAAGATACTAAGTTCCAAGATAAGTTGAAGTAGTGATTCTTTCTAGAAAGGCTACCTTCCTGAAGCTTTTCTTTCATAGCTAGCAAATTTATTATCACCATAGTCAGTGCTACAAACTGTGTGTCCTCATCATGGCAGTATTATAACTCACATCTATTGATCAGTTTGCTCCCATAGCAAGCACTATATCCATCACTGTATTCAATCCTACAACTCCATGAGATAATCTGTTTATTACCATTATTTCACAGGTGAAGATGCTAAGCATCAATGTGTATAGGTATCACATTATGGGCCAAAAGTCAGGAAGCAGAACTGTGAAAACAAAAAGGCCATCGGACTGAGATGCCCCAGCTCTGGCTTGTTCAACCCTCTGCCTCAGCCTCATTGCTGAGTGCAGGAACATAGAGGAGTCCTGATTTCCAGATCTGGGGGCTCCAAGCCTCACAATAACTTTGATATAAGAATCTAGACACATTTCCCTGCTTGCCTAGTTCCACTAGTTTCAATGAGACCCAGGCAACTTAGCTACCTCACAGAGGATAAATTAAGTGACATTTCTGGAGAATGTAGAAAATACTACTGAAGGCCATGTGAATCAATGCTGAACGCAGAACAAAACAGCTCCCACCACTGAGATCAGGCTGTTCAGGTTGGTGGCAGGGAGAGAGAATTATGTGAGCCGGGGGCTAGCTCCTGAGGGAGCCAGGATTGATTCTGTATGATTGATGACTCGGGGACAGAATGCCAACTCATCAATCGCCCTGGCTCATGCCACAGACAGCATCAAGATCACTTTTCCCTTGTGCCCAGTCTGAAAGATTTCTCTTCTGTTAATGTTTGTTTGGCCTGGGGCAGGCGCCTGCTGGGCTCAGCTGTAGAATGCTACCAAGGTCTTCTGAGGAAAGACAGGTGACAACATCTGGCAGGAGGGCACAGAACTTGAAGGAAAAGTAGCAGAATTGGGGTCTGGGGTAGAGCTCCTGTGTGTGTGTGTGTGTGTGTGTGTGTGTGTGTGTGTGTGTGTGTGTGTGTGTGTGAGAGTGAGAGAGAGAGAGAGAGAGAGAGAGAGAGAGAGAGAGAGAGAGAGAGAGAGAGAGAGAGAGAGAGTGTGTGTTCAGGCACCAGGCATCATTTCTATGTGATATGTATAGAATGTGACAAAATTAGATATTTCCTGTGACTTAGCTTCCTGACATGAATCATAGCTCTACTTTATACACTATCAGGGTATTAGGAAAACATTCTATTATCTCTACGTTTAGCTGATGCTTTAGAGGTAAATATTTATGTCCTTAACCACTAGCAACACTTTTTGGGGAAAGTAAAAGTTTGCCTTCTTCACTTTCACTGGCCACTTCTGTAGATCTTGCCATCCAATTAAATGCATGGTCACAGGAATTTCCTCCCTAAACCTTCTAGTCTGAGCCCATAAGAATACGTGCTTTACAACCAGTTATCCAGGCAAGTTTTATTTACTCATGTATGATAAAATGTAGCAATATTATAAAATGCATGTTTACATATTATGTTAATACATAAATGCAAGTGTTTATGTTATTTGTATCTATGCACATATTTATATTTTTAACATACATTTTATTTTGTGTGAGTGGATGTTTTGCCTTCATGTATGTGTATGTACCATGTCCATGCATGTTATCCATGGAGAGCAAACAAGGTGACTAGATCTATGGAAATGGAGTTACAGGTGGTATGTGAGTGTTGACAACATATCCTGGATCCTCTGAAAAAAAGAAAGAAAGAAAGAAAGAAAGAAAGAAAGAAAGAAAGAAAGAAAGGAAGGAAGGAGAAAGAAAGAAATGAAAAGGCAAGTACTCTTAACCACTGAGCACCTCTCCAGCCTTATTCTTTTTTGTAAGACAAGGTTTCCTGGAGCCTAAGTTTCACATAAATGCATCCTGCAGCAAAGGATGATTCCTGATCCTTCTGCCTTTACTCTACAGCTGCTGGAACCATAGCATTGTGCTGCCTAGAGTCCTTGAACCTACAAAAATATTATCAGAAAGGGAACAGTAGAGAAGGAAGACAATAAAAGTTTCCACTTTTATTGATGCTTGAAAATCCAGCAATGGCATAAGTAAATGGTTTCTGTAAGATAATATCATGTTAAGGCTTCTTAGTGAAAGTTTTCAGGTCTTCCTTTTTGATTTCATGGCATCTACTCTGACCATGTTAAAAAGATTAAGGTTTTGCAAATAGGATAATACTAATAAGGAATGAAAGCACAGTAGGAATAAAACTCTGAGATAATGAATATTCTCTGTCTAATTATAACACAGGTAATACACATGTTAAAAAACAAAATCATAATAAAAACAGTACTCACAAACTTCCATTCATTATTTAACATTAAACACAAATAATATTTCCCTATTTCTCCATCAGTCCATGTGTCTAATGGCATTAATGTATTTAATTAGAATTTTAATTCTAATACTTTTAGTACTCTTTAAAGTTATTTCAAGTATTTGGGCTCAGACTAAGGCCCTATTGCCAGGTGGAGAAGGTAACAGTAGTACCCTACATAGGAAAGCAATGACAGGGGCTGGAGAGGTGGCTCAGCTGTTAAAGCACTGAGACTGCTCTTCCAGAGGACCTGAGTTAAAAATCCCAGCATCCACATGGCTGCTCCTCACAACTTCTAGCTCCAGAGGATCCAACACCCTCACACAAACAGACATGCAGACAAATAACAATGGATATGATATAAAAAGAAAATCTAATAACAATGACAAAACTCCTGCAGAAACTGACTAAAACAAAAAGAAGAAAATTTTAGTCTCTCTACTAATAGAAAAGTATCTGTTTTTATGAATAACTTAACAAAATGACTCATGGTAGAGATAAGACAGAAAGAATGAAATGACAACAAATCCAGAAATGTGGGAAGCTGATTCTAGGATGAATGTGTGGGCCAAATACCTGGAAGTCTCTTCCAAAAGTTACTCATCCCAGTGACCGCTTCAACAATTCTTTATCAAGTCCTGCCATGCCCACAAAGCTCTTGGAGCCAGGGACACAATGTGCAGAAACCAGAATGAATCCACACAAATATATCTTCTCTTGAATCTGCCTGTAATGATTCTAAAGAGGTAGTGACATGGTGCGTATCAGATTCCTAAACTAAAGATACTGGCTTCCAATCAAGAGTAGTGAGATTAGCATCAGAAATGGAAGTGTGGGTGTATTGGCTAGAGGTCAACATCTGGTGCCTTCTTCAGATACTTTCCATGTCATCATTTCTTTATTTACTTAGTATTTTGAGACAGGGACTCTCACTGGACCTGGGGAGTCACTGATTCTGATGGGGTGACTGGCTAGCCAATTTCAGGAATTTTCCTGTCTCCTTTTCCCCAGTGTTTCAGTTACAAGGACAAGCCACCACACACCTTTTCCTGAGGGTTCTGAGAATTCAAACTCAAGTCCACATGCTGCCACAGCAAGCATTTACAATTTTTCCCCAGTTTCCTCCATATAAGTTTTAAATACCAATACATAACTCAGCATAGTGGTTCATATCTGTAATCCCAGCACTCAGAAAGTGAAGGTAGTAAGGTCAGTAGTTCAAGGTTAACCTCAACTACATAGAAAATTTGAAAACTGCCTGGAATACACAGGACTGTATTAAATATAAATAAATAAATAAATAAATAAATAAATAAATAAATAAATAAATAAATGCAGATTTCATAAAAAGTCTTTATGAATGGAGATGGAGAAGAGTGAATTAATAACCATTCACAAATGGTTATAGCTCCAGAGCTGTAACACTCACACTCATGTACAGTTAGCACAGAGAAAAGTAAACACTAGGTAAATAATTGAAGCTGATTTTAATTTCAAGGTCACTGTCTTATTTAGGGTTTCTATTGTTAAACACTATGACCAAAAGCAACTTGGGTAGGAAATGTTTATTTCATATTTCCAGGTAATCATCCATAACTGAGAGAAGTCAAGGCAGACACTAAAATAGGTCAGGAACTGAAGCAGAGGCCATAGAATAGTGTGCTTTACTGGCTTGCTTCTCATTACTTGTTCAGTCTTCTTTCTTCTACACCGCCAGAACAAGCTACCCATGGATGGTACCATCCACAATGGGCTGGGACTTCCTATTTCAATAACTAATTTAAAAAATATGTCACAGGCTTCCCTGCAGGCCAATTTAATGGGAGCATTTTCTCAGTTGGTATTTGCTCTTACCAAAATGATTCTAGCTTGTGTCATTTTGACATAAAACTAGACAGCATAGCCACCATGCTACAACCTCTGTACTTAACTCATCCACCTTCTTTTTCTCTTTCCAAAGTGTGGTTAGCCTTGACTAAGCAGTCTTCTCTGAGACTTTCAGTTCACCAGCAGCATAAGTAAATATAAACATGTTCATTGTAGGATCTTCGAATTTAAGGAAGAAGATGTAGAAACAGAAAAACCAATCTTTATGTTTCTTCCTGCTTCTGCATTTCTCTTCATCTGTCTAGATCCTGTTCAGTAGATGTATACATAAATGCATGGACTTCTCTGGTTAAGGGAGTGGATGCTATATTCCCAGGATGCTTTATCTATCTATATACATAGAGGCATCTTGTTGAAGCCTTGAATATTCTTTTAAAGTTTAAGAGAATATATAGCCAAATAGAATGGAATCCCCCAGTAGGAGCCAGTATCTTCTTTGGGTTCTGCCCTTAATCTTGGAATAATAGGACCAGGCTAGTGAAGAGCTTTGACTGTTTGAGCCTGGTTAAAAAATGTATACATGCACATAGAAATACACAAATTTATTGGATCAGCTTTCGTGGTAGGCAGTTGTATGGTCCAGTGCTGACTACCAGTGTGCTAGAGAAACAGAGGACCCAGTATATATTTTTTCCAAAAAGTTAGATGCTTCAAGGTCTCAGTACAATGTAAAAAAACTAGAAGCTCTAGACAGAGTTACTAGTGTTGAAATACTGAAGAAAGAGTCTGATGTCCACAGACAATGGTTACAGCAATAGACATACTCAGAAAGAACCAAGCTTACAAGCATTGCCTATTTCCAACACTTATACCTTCTAGACCCCGGTCCCATTAGGTGATTCTGTACATGGATAGACTGACTCTTACTCAATCACCGTTGCATATGTCAATCCTCTCTGGAAACATCCCTCAGATAACTATAAATATGTCTGTACTACTCTTAGCCATTGCTAAATCTATCAGGTAGAGGATCAAGACCAGTTATCAGAAATTTATTTATAGCACACACCCCAAGGCAGGCTGATCCATGGGAATTCAGACTTTATTAAGGAGAAGGAACTGTGTGGATTGGAATACCATCAGGGATATATTTGGAACCATGTTCCATTCCTTTTATCTGTTAACAAAGCTAGCACAAAGTAAAAATTATCTGTCTATATCTATAGTTATCTTAGGAAAAGGATACATGGACCATCTCACAAGCAACAGTTAAGTGATAGAAAAGCCCTAGTGCTATCAAAAATCACAGGTATGCTGGCTGTTACAGGTCTTCTAAGGAAAATTAAAGAAGATAGAATGCTTACCTCTCCATTTCTAAGGCTGATTTTCAGGTTTTGAGATGATACCATGTTCCTTGTAACCAGAGACCTGATGGATTCAGGAACTCAGAGAATCTACGCCAATAGCTCTCAGCCTCCCCACTGGGTGATGTGCCCTCTATATACATCTCATTTGCAAATATTAGACTAGGGAATGTGGAGGGAACGAGGAAATATTTCCTGAATGTAGGAAGGAGTCACTCTAGAAAGTGACACTGATACTAAAACAGAAACCATGGTCAAGTCAAAGCCGTTCTTTGGAAAGAACCAAACGTTTCACATGCATCCACCTGAAGTCAAACTCACAGCACCAGAGAGGATGGAACCACACACCCATTCACACCTACAGCCAGAATATCCCTAGGTACTTTTGGCCAAAGATCCATGAACACATTAAATATGAAGGGATTTGAAGTTCCAGGTTCTGAGACTCGAGATTCTTCTCTGGCATCTGTGATTAAGGATCATTCAGTGTCCACAGGGCATCCTTCAAGGAAAACAAGCTCATTTATTTGGCCTGAGGCAGGGAGCAGGGTGGGAAGGGTTGTTTGATTGCTAAATAGTCCTTACCTCTCTTCATATTTTTTTCTGCTTAGAATAATTCCATAACTTATCCATTTACTTTATCTCTATCCAGACAGCAATGTTTCAAAAGAAAGAAATTTCATTTGTATTCATCATTATCCAAACATACAAGCTAGTAACATTTTGACATATTTGCCTCAGATTGATCTACATCTGAGAAAATGGATAAAATGCTTTAGGTACACCTGAAGCTCATTGCGTACCCTTTCTCAGTTTCATCCACCTAGATGTGTACTAAACACAACCAATCATTCTCTCCCTGGAAATTTACATTTACTGCATGTACTCAGCTTTGTTGGTGGGCTTTCCACAAGTGGGTACAACATCCTTTACAATATGAAGGACTTTTTAAGGCATGTCATGAGATCTGTGGCTGTAATGATTGTAAGGTACATTGGCTGAGCAACCTTGCACATGGATGAATATGGATGTTCTTTCCAAATTGCTACAGTAAGTCCAGCTGAGTTTCTGTAGCTTATATATGAAAGAGCATTCTTAACATTAATATTTATTGATAAATTTCTCTCCAAAGTCTTTGCTACCTATTGGTTCACCCATCAACAATGTAAAAAGACTCATGTCTCTCTAAATCTTCACCAAGACTTGGGATTATTAAACTTTTTCCTACCATGGGTAAAGGATTTTTTTCCCTAAACTAGTTTTATATGGGCAGTGATCTGTTTGAGCTGCTGAAGTATGATGTCTAGCCAATCTTCCTTACTGTGAGTGGCAGCTCACTTACCTTGGCACCTTCCTTTAGCTCCTTTTCCTGTTAAGTGGCTCATCCTTTCTTATTGGTTTATAGGGCTTTACAGATTCAAGCTGCCATGCCTGTGTTGATTCAAACTATTGTAAGCATCTTTGTGTGTGTGTGTGTGTGTGTGTGTGTGTGTGTGTGTGTGTGTGTGTGGTCACTTGCCTTTGAAATACACACATTGTCTTTCCACCCTGTGGACTGCTCATGATTTAGTGTAAGAAAATACAAGATTTTTAATGATTACTATGTACATGTCTTATTGGAGAAACATTTATTTCTCTTGTAAAAAAATGAACTTTTCTATATTAGCCATTTCACATTGTATCTGTAATATATGTGCCTATTTTCATCTTTTTACTATTAAGTTTGTATTGAATTCATTTCACATGGAAATCAAATTCTGGTGATACAATTTACTGATAGCCTAGATTTCCTGTTTTGTGGTATCTTATACAGAGTTCCTGTGTGCATTTGTTTTTAAATTGTTGTTTTATTTAATCTATTGTATATGGGGTGTGGGAAGTATAAAATTTTTATTCTCAGGGCTGTGCACCCACGTATGTGCTCAAGAAGGCCAGAGGAGAACATTGTTGTACTTCTGTCTCTCCTTAGTTTGTACTTTTAGACAGTGTCTGTGGATACCTGCAGAAAACAGGGGAGTTATAGGCTGAATAGGAGTTGTAAGACTGAACAGAATCTAGGAGAATTCTGGAAATTTTAAATGACCTACCTAGCCTTTTGATTATGGTGTAAACGGAGGATAACACCATAGAAAAGGCATAGACAATATTTTCAGGAAAAGCAAAAGGGAAAATTATCTTTCAGATATAAGAGGATTGAGAACACCAAATAGATATCACCACAAAAAAAGCCACCAACAACACAATATAGTTAAAACATTTAAGACACCTAGCTTTTGTTACACCAGTCATAAGAATTAGAGTCTGGGCTTTATGCTTGCAAAGAAAGTATTTTACCAATGGAGCTATCTCTTCAGGCCACATGGCTCAGATTTTTAACTTTATTTTTGGTTAGTTGTCAAAGTTAGAGTTGACAGTAAATTTAAATTTTGGTATAATATAATTTGAAATATGCACTTTATATTTCTAATACCTACAGGATTTTAGTAGTTTCCTCTCTTTTATTCTAGTTTGTGGTTGATATATTTTCTACTTTTTTGATTTCTTGCTAAAGAATGTAAGACCTTACTCATACATAACCAAATTTTACATTTTCTCTATCACTTGTTCATATTTCACTTTGTTAATATTCATGCTTATTTTCATCTCCTCTCTCTAACATTTGTCACAACTTACTCCTCTTTTTCTAGTTTCTTGATGTGGAAGAATGAATAATTGCTTTTTGAAGCATTTTTTGCCTCTAATACAAGTATTTAAATTTATAACTTTTCTTTAGTACCATCTTAGCTACACTTCATAAATTCTGACATATTGGATTTCCATTATCATTAAGTTCAGTTATTTTCCATTTTTGCAGTTTATTTTTAGCATATGGATGATTTAGATGTATATTGCTCAATTTCCAAATATTTGTCTGTCTAGATATCTTTATGTTGTTGATTTATAATTTAATGTGTGGCCTTCAGGGAATGTACACCGCATGATTTCAATTCTTTGAAATTTATTGAGACTAATTTAATTAGCTAGCATATGGTCATTTTTGGTATATGATTCATATGTGATTGAAAAGAATGTATAATCTGCTGTTGCTGAGTTTAGGGTTCTATAAAAAGCAATGTTACACAGATTGTATCCTCGGTACTTTCTTTTTATTTATTTGTTCTGTCAATCATCCAGATTGTGGATTTTCTGTTTCTCATCCTATTTTTGTCCATTTTCACTTTACATGATAGGTAGTTTCATCCTTAGTATTTAGTCTTTGCTATGACTCTTGTTCCCTGATAAATTGAAACCATTATAATTATGAAATGCCTCATATTCTTCAGCATAGTACCTCTTATATGCAAATCTATTTATCGATAAACTACTCTGATTGTTTTGTTGTTGTTGTATTCTCTTTTGGGGAAGGGCAATTATTTATGTTTACATATTTTCTTTTGGTTTTTGTTTCACAGTTGATATAAAGTCTCGGGTATACCAGGCTGACATCGGTACTCACTATACAGCTGAGGCCAGCTTTAAACTCCAGATCCTCCTGTTTCCACCTCCATTATCCTGCAATTCCAGGTGCACACTACTTGCCCAGCTGGGTCTTTATTAATAATATGTCTTCAACTTTCCAGGTTCTAAATGGGCATAATAGTTTTTTTTTCATCAATGTCTTATGATGTGTAGTGTTACATTCTTTTACATCCAAACTATCTGATTTTAATTTTAATTGTTTTTGAAATTATAATACAACTCCCATACCCAGACTCGGGGGATCATTTTAAAGAGGGGGTGGAGATATTGTAAGAACCTGATTTTAATTCTAGCTGTACATATTATAGGCAGCATGTACCAAACTCCTTTCAGATATCCAATATAACAACCTTTACACCTTTATCATGTGTGTTAGTCAAGGTTCTCTAAGATGGGTAGAATGAACAGTGTGTATATAGAATTTATTTGAGTTGCCATGTGCTATACTCTAAGTAGTTCAACAGTGGTCATCTCCTGATAGAAAGGCCAGGGATTTAGTTGTTGTTCAGTCCACAAAACTAGGTGGCTCAGCAGTCCCAATCTGGTACTGGAATCTCAAGGAGGTCCTATAGCTCTGCCAGTTACAAGTCCACATTTAAATCCCTAAAAAGTAGGTCCTAACCATAGCAAAGGAATGCTTCAGAAAAGATGAACATGCCAGTAAGAATGAGGGCAAGCATACAGAAAACTAAAACATTCCTCTTTTCATTTTCTGTGGACTTTCACAAGAAGGTGTGGCACAGATTTAGGGTAGATATTCTGACCTCAATAATCTGGGATTCAGGATGGGTCTTCCACTTCAAATAAAGCAACCAAGAAAAATCATTCACAGGTCCTCCCAGATGTTTGGGTTTTAGTGAATTCTAATTATAGTCAAGTTGACAGCCAAGATTATCCATCACACCAAACTATATTTGACATAAGTAGTACTCCTATGTTTAATTCTGTCCCCTGGTTCTTATTTGTTTCTTATTTGTGTCACCATTTATCCCCCTTTACTAGGTCCTTCTAAGTTAATTCACATATTAGAGCTCCAACCTCCTTCCCTTGGTTTCTTGTTTTAAACATACCTATTTATGTTCAAGGCTATTCTGTAGACTTAGTATTGACATTTTGTTAATCAGATTTCATCTTCACAAGGATATACTTTAGAATAGATATTCCCAAATGCTGCCAATTTTTCCATTGTAAACTTGCCATCCTGCACCTTACCCCTAAATGTGCTGTATTTTACCCTTCATCTCTCCTTTGCTACTCCTTGAGTCTGCCCCATGAATTCTTCCCTCTCCTTTTAAATCAAAACCTATTTCTACTAGATCATTCTCATTAAAACACAAATGTGCTCGTATTTTTCTCTTCTTTAAAATGATTGTTTTGGCTTCAGACTCACCTATGTGATGGCCATAGTTCTCTATTCTCTTTTGCAGTACTTTATGAGACAGCCTGAACTTAATTCCTTCCTCTCAGTTTCTCAGAATCAACTAATTAAGGTTCTATTCACAGTATTCTTATAAAGAAAATGCTCTTAATGATGCCAGTGATATCCACATTGTGTTTCTTTAAACAGTAAATGCAGTTACCTCTTAGTCTTTGTTTTAAATCTACCTGCAGAGCACTCCCTCTTCCTTGAAGTAATTTCTTCTAATCATTTCTCACAGATTTTCTTCTCTGTCACTTGCTTCTCTTCCCAAGTCTCCCCTCCTGATCTGCTGCTGTGCTCATACATAGAATGGTGTCCCTGCCTGACCATAAGCATTCTTTGGTGTCTGCACCCATTCCTGTGGCCCAGTTACATATTGATATTACAGCCCAGAGCTCCTAACTGGATCCCAGTCTCATATACCTAATCACAAAATAAAGACATCATTTTGTTACTTAGCCTCTCTCTCTCTGGGACTGTGGATTGTGGCATGATTATACTTCACTTTACAGCTAATAACCACTTATTAGTGAGTCCATAGCATGTTTGTCTTCCTGGGACTGGGTTATCTCACTCAAAATGATTTTTTTCTAATTCTACCCTCTTGCCTGCAAATTTCAAGGAGGGTTAAAGAGGGGAAACATTTATCTCCCTGAAAGGGAAATAGAGTATATTTTGAGCTTAACTCTGGGCAGGTGGGAATGGGAACAATAGGGATCTGGTGAGGGGCAGAGGGAAAGAGTACTAGGAGGGACAAATTCAACTTGGGGCATTTCAGGGGTAACATAGAAGTTTAGTACAACAGAAACTACCAGGAACCTGTGAAGGCGACTCTAGCAAAAAAAAAAAAAAAAAAAAAAAACAAAAACCTCCTAATAATGGGAGATATGAAGACTAAATTGGCAATCTTCTTTAACCAGGCAAGGTTTCTCATGGGAGAGTTGGGACACCAACCCAGCCACAAAAAAAATCTTCACCCTACATTTTGCCTTGCCTGCAAGATGTGCTGGAGTAAAAGTGGCAGGGAACTTACTGAACTGGCCAAGCATTTACTAAGTCTAGCCTGATAATCACACCATCAAAGGTAGCCAATTTCTGACATTGCTCAGAGGGCTAGGAACCAGAGTCTAGATGACCCAGAGATCTAGAATAGAACCAAACATGACTGAGAAAAAATTCAATGAGAGGAGGGAAAATCTGCAGTCTGGGTGTAATATATGAGACAAAATAAAGAAAAAAGAAGAAAAGAATCAGTTTGACACAAATTTTCTATTTTAAATGAAAAGTGAAAAACTGAACTGATCATGGTCCCCAGAACCCCCATAATGTCTTTCCTCCACCACACTTCTATCCAAATAAATGGCAGCCCCATTCTTACTGTTTGTGAGGTTAGTGTTGACTTTTCAATTTGTTGAATTAAGAAACACCTGGGCCAGGCAGTGACAACATGCATCTTTAATCCCAGCCTCTGAAGGCAGAGGCAGGAAGATCTCTGTGAGTTTCAGGTCAACCTTGTCTAAAATATGAGTTCCAGGACAGCTATAACTGTTCTACAGAGAAACTATATCTCAAAAAACGGAAGGAAGGAAGGAAGGAAGGAAGGAAGGAAGGAAGGAAGGAAGGGCAAAAAGGAAGGAAAAAAGGAAGGGAGGGAGAAAGGAAGGAAGGAAGGAAGGAAGGAAGGAAGGAAGGAAGGAAGGAAGGAAGGAAAAGAAATATCTGAACTATTTTGGAGAGCTCCACTGAGCATGTCTGTGAGGATTTCCAGAACAGATTCACTGAGAGTACTGAGGCTAATCCATATACCCAAGGACAAAGATTCTGCCATCCCATGAGCAGGACCTTGGACTTAAAAAGAAGGGGAGAAGTGAAAGACAGGTGTGCATCATGTTCTCCTTTCTTTGTGGATCCAACAAGACTTAAGCAGTCAGCATCAGGATGTCATGGATGGGAAAAGTTTCTACTACCAAGGAGTCAACCACCATAATGGACTTTATCCTCTGAGCTATCAATTAAATATACCTCCCTTCTCTCAACTAACATGTTATTTGAATCAGAAATCTTGAAGTTCCATGTCTTTTCTTGCCCTCTCACATGCAGACAATCAGAGAATACAGTGACTTATACCTTCAGTATCCGCACTTGATACCCCCCCACCCACACACACAAATACTGCTTTTGATAGACCATCAGCTCTCATCACGATTACAGTCTCCATATCAGTTACCTAATTCTGTCCTCTTCACCAATTTATTCTAAATACTGAAGGTAAATGATCTTGCTACACCTGAGTCCAATCTGATCACTTACCATCTGAGGACTGAGCTGACATCTGTCGCAGTACAGAGCACCCATCCCTTCTCTCTAAGGTTCCCACACATTGCTGCTAAATTGGCTGCAGAGATGCAAGTATCTTTGTCTCTCTCCCATGCTTACTGTAGGCAGTACTTTCTCAAATGACGGATTTGAGGTAGTAGCATCATGTGCTGGCACATAGTAGGTATTGTGTCAATGCCAATGAGACTTTGTGGTTTCTTTTCTGCCTCCTAGACAAGGAGTTTATGTCCAATGGTCTTTTCTCAAACCTGCTTAATAAAGTCAGGAAACTCTCTGAATAGAAATGGTGATGGAGTGTATTGCCTAATTAACTGTGCTAGTAATTAAACTGCAACAGAAACAGCCTATATGCACTTAAGTAGACATTTATTATAGCCTAATAAGGTAACGATTGTATGATAAATACATAGTACTTGATTACAAGGAATAGATGCTCTGAGTATTAACAAATGCTGATAGAAAAAAATCACACAATTTATTGTCCCTTTCATTAAGAAAGAGTCAAATTAATTCTTATACCCACTTTTACACACTTACCATACAAATACATTCAACTGATTAGACAGACATGGTGAAATTTTCTGACTAGCTCCTTTCACATCTGCACTTAGTTTTGTGATTAAATGTGACTGAAAAATAAAGTCATATAGAAAGGTATCAGATCACCCTAGGGACCAACAACTGGTTCACTTCCTTAAGATACCCACAGACCAAAGAAACATGGCTGCTCCAAGGTTCATGGAGATAATATGTTGAGAACTAAAATGCTGCCTATGTTAGATGCCTTTCCTCCTGCAATATAGACATATGTTTTTTAAAGTAAGCCTTCCCATCTTCAGGAAGTTATCTTCTCTACCATCTCAATGTCAGGAAAACACCCATTTTTTTTGCAGTGTAGATAGATGCAAGTCCTCTGATGAAGAGCTAAGAGAAAGTAATTGACATAAATCTATAGGCAGATATTGTACAACCCTATGGAGATAGTGGGTTTTGAACAAAATGGGAGGAGAAACTGCTCGCATTGGTGTTGATGGTGTGCTGGAATTGAATTCACAAGCCCTTTCTCTGCTTTATGGAGACTTCTAGCTGGTGGCCTGAAATCAGCCATTGGGTGTTTATACCATAGAAAATAATAAGTACCACATATGACTTGAAAGATTTTATACCTGAGTGTTTCTGATGGTTTATATTGACTGATACATTGGCAAGACCTAGAGGAGAAAAACCTTTATGTGCCTGTTTGGAAGTTTCTAGACTGAGGCAAGAATTCTAGACTGCCCAGGCCTTCTAACTGAGACTCATATTCAGGGGTTCTAAGTCAGTCCAATGCTGAATTCCCAAGCCAGTCTGAAGGCTGGAATCCAAATGCAGAGAGGGAGGACAAGACCAGGCTACAGAAACATATTCTCTTCCTTGCCTCTGGTTTAGGAATTGTGTGATGCACAACCCCTGAAAAGTTTTTCTTAACCTTTGCTTGAGTTGCAACACCTCACTCCCCAATTTCTATTCTTTCTGTAGTGCCTGAAGTCCTAACAGATTAACATGCTAGACCTTTGCATAGCCAGATGATGATGTGAACTCACTCAGCCGGTGGTTTCCTTGTGGGGGAGGGGCTGAATGAGAGCAAGTATTTTGATAGGTTCATGGAATAAAAAGCACAGCTACCCCTACTTCAAATGACTTGACAGACTTACATGACCCAACCTGGGTAGCATAGCCCTACAAGTGAAATGGGGGTGGGGGAATGAGAGGGGAGGATGGCCAGGGTGCATGTCACAGGAGAAAGAGGGTAAGAGGAAGGGAGGGAAGGAGGGATGGAGGGAGGGAGGGAGGATTGGAGGGAGGGAGGGAGAGGAAACTGGGATCCACATGTAAAATTTTTAAATTATATTATTATTAAAAAAGAAGGAAAAATGCTGCTAGATTAATTATATATATACATATACCTATACATATATATGTATATATACCTATACATATATATATATATATATATATATATATATATATATAATGTTTTGACTTCAAAATTTAAGCCTAAGGACAAGTTACTGGGGAAAAGAATTTCTAATTTTGTTTCCACAGAAAATGAAAAGCTGTGGATTCCTTCCAGACTAATGTGGTTTGATCAAGCAAGACCCCCCTGAAGCAACGTCAATGGGACAATGCAGCCTTGCAGACCACTACAGCCAGGATTTCTGTGGCTTCTTAGGATTCCCCCATGACAGTGCCCCCTATCAGCAGGAAGCAGCTTGGAAAGAACTACATTCAAATTCCCAAATATTGTTTATAAATGTTTGTTTTCATTTTTAAAAAGGCATGTATAATTATGTCCAGCATAAAATAAATAAATGTTTTTTTTTAAAAAAGAATAAATAGTTTATAAATGAAAATAAAAAGCACAGCTACAAGCATTTCCCACCGTCATGATAAGGTAATGAAGTGAATGGATAAATGGGTGTGCCCATCGAATGGAGTATCATCCAGAAGATAAAGGAACAAACTTCTCACTCATGCAAAAAGAAAAATCAAAAATAAAACAGAGATCTAAATGTGGACAGTACCAATCCACGAACCAGGACTGAAAAGAGACGGAAGGAGCACAGGCCTTCATCTCTCTTTGCTCCCTGACTATAGCAGATGCAGTGTGATCAAGTACCTCAGACTGCTGCTCCAGGTGTTCTCTGCCATGACAGACTGTGCCCTCAGACTGTAAGCCACGACAAGCACTTCTTTCCTTACATTCTTTTGTCAGGCATTTTGTCACTATCATGAGAAAAGTAACTAATAACACTGGTTTAGTAGAAAAGCACAAGTTAGGGTTTTACAGGTCCAAAAGCAGTGAGGAATCAGGCAAGAGTGTGAATAAGTTTGTGTTTCCAATGTTTCTGGTTTTGCCAAGAATGGTTCCTGGGCACGGCTTCTATGAGATCCCTCTCATACAAATTCAGAGGAATGGACTATGGACTTTTGTCTCCACTAAAAAAGAGAAAGAGAGAAAGAAATATGCACAAAAGAGATAACTCTGACTATAAAGCATGAGGGGGTTGCTGATTAGTGCTCATGAGTATGTATTGGTTAGATATGGAACATAAGGGTTTCCAAAATGTGTTAGAGATTTTCAAGCTTTGTAAAACCAAGATACAAAATGCCAAAAATTGTGGTTCTCATAATCACCAGTCACTTAATTAAAATCCAGTAATGACCTTATTCTATCAAAGAAAATCCTTTTTTTGGATGCACGCAACAGACAAAAGAACCTGAACTTAATATTTTTTTATTGAAATCATGCCACCTGGTTCTTTGTTATACTACAAGATGAAAGAACATAATAATGTATTATCCCAATCATATGAGCCAGCATTGCAAGGTAGGAATTAGAAATTAGAGGAGTTCTGTATCAAATGAGAAATCATATGTTTAAATCAATTGCTCACCTACCTTATTACTGACACGCATTAAGCCAAAGAGATTTACAGAGCTCTCAGCCTGGCTGGCTTTTCTTCTTACTTCCAGGCTATGTTTGAAGTTGAGGTCCTTGGTGGGTGAATCATCCTTCCTGCCTCCTGCTGATCTACACTAAGATTTACCTCTGAGAGTAGAGAAAACAGAGTCTCCCTCACCAGGGCCCAGAGCTGATGACTGCCTAGTCCTAGAGCCCTTGACCATGACACTCCTATGGCCATCAAGTGCATCACAATTTCCCAAGTGACAATCATGTGTGGCTGGTACCAAAAGCCACTGCTTCAGTCTTAATTGTGCCTTATTCTCCCTTCCAGAGCAAGCAGGTCTCCCCTAGGTGACATTAAGAGCAGCAAATAATATAGATGGCATCCCTTCCTCCTCCCAACAGCTATCCTGTTAAGAGGAATGTGCTAATTAATGCCAGCCTTTGGTCATTCCTCCAGTAGGTATTGTTTGTAATTCCTATCTGACAAAGAAAAAGGCATAAACTGTATCTAAATTCCAAGGCAAATTCCTGGGAACATTTCCCATACTAAATAGTTCTCCAACTCTCCAAACACCAAGCAGATGCCCTACATTTCAATTTAATGCTTATGGTAAGTCCCTGGAGTGAGAGCTACTTTACAGCTGAAAGATACAGGCCCAATCCAGTGCTCCCACAACAGCATGTACTCCAAACCCCAGCTTTGCACGCCTACCATGGAAGCACTGGCTATTGATGGCTGGGTTATATAATTCTACATTTAATCTTTTTTGAGGAACTACTATACTGTTTCCTGCAGTAGTTGCTACATTTAAATTACCACCAGCAGTGCAGAAGGGTTTCAGTTTCCTCCTCATGACTGATAATATGCTAGAATATTCATAGAACTAAAGAAAGCACCTCATTTACTATGGCTTGTTTACGGTAGGAGATGAGCTCAGGAACTGTCAAGTGGAAGAAATGCGGAGAGTAGGGTGGGAGGCAAGCTTTATGGAGCTTCTGTGTCTTGCCTGTGCATGCCATCCTATCAGCATCTCAGCTTAGTCATCAACTTGGAAGACCATACTTTAACTAGGGATTTTTTTTTTGATAATTTTTATAATTTAAATTTGAAACAAGCTTGTTTTACATGTCAATCCCAGTTCCCAATTCTGGCACCCTCCTGTCCTCCCTGTTGCCCCCCACCAACCCCCATCCCACCCCCTTTCTGTTCCAGGGAGCAGACTTCCATGGGAAGTCTTCAAAGACTGTCATATTGTCCTCCCCGATGTGTCTAGGCAGAGGGAGTATCCCTGTAAGTGGGATGGGCTCCCAAAGCCCATTCTTATACTAGGGATAAATACTGATCCACTGCCAGAGGCCCCGTAGGCTTCCTAGTCCTCCTAACTAACACTCATGTTCAGGGAGTCTGGGTCGGCCTTTTGCTGGCTTCCCAGATGTCAGAATAGAGTCCATGAGCTCCCCCTTGTTCAGGTCAGCTGTTTCTGTGGGTTTCCCCAGCCTGGTCTTGACTCCTTTGCTCATTACTCCTTCCTCTCTGCAACTGGATTCCAGGAGTTTGGCTCAGTGTTTAGCTGTGGGTTTCTGCTTCTGTTTACAACAGCTACTGCATGAATACTCTAGGATGGCATATAAAGTAGTCATTAATCTCATTATCAGGAAAGGGAATTTAAGTAGCCTCTCCACTATTGCTCAAATTGTTAGTTAGGGTCATCCTCGTAGATCTCTGAACACTTCCTTAGTGCCCTATTTATTTTAAAACCTATAACAGCTCCCTCTATTATGGTATCTCTTTTCTTGCTCTCCTCTATTCTTTCCCTGACTCAATCTTCCTGCTCTGTTATGCTCACCTCTCCAATCCGTCTAACTCCCTCTCCCCTACCACCTTGCTCTCAATTTTCTTGAGAGATCTTTTCCCTTTCTCCTCTTCCAGGGGATCATGTATGTCTCTCTTAGGATCCTCCTTGTTTCCTAGCTTTTCTGTCAGAATGGAGTGTAGGCTGGTAATCCTTTGCTCTGTGTCTAAAAAAAACTATATGAGTGAGTAAATACTGCGTTTGTCTTTTTTGTGACTGGGTTACCTCACTCAGAATGGTTTCTTCTAGTTCCATCTATTTGCAAGTGAATTTCAAGATTCCATTGGAGTTTTTTGTTTTGTTTTGTTTTGTTTTTGTCTTTTGTTGTTATTGTTGTTGTTTTTCTGCCCAGTGGTACTCCAATGTACACATGTACCACATTTTTTTCCATCCATTCTTCAGTAGGGGGGCATTTAGATTGCTTCCAGGTTCTGGCTATTACAAATAATGCTGCTATGAACATAGTTGAACAGATGTCCATGTTGTATGAATGTGCATATTTTGGGTATAGGCCTAAGAGTGGAATTATTGGATCATGACATAGACTGACTCCCATTTTCCTGAAGAAACGCCATACTGATTTCCAAATTGGCTGTACGAGTTTGCACTCCCACAAGCAGTGAGGAGTGTTCCCCTTTCTCTACATCCTCTCCAGCATAAACTGTCATTGATGTTTTTTTTATTTTAGTCATTCTGACAGGAATAAGATGGTATCTCAGAGTTTTTTTGATTTGTTTTTCCCTGATGACTAAAGATGTTGAACATTTTCTTAAGTGTCTTTCAGCCATTTTAGATTCTTTTATTGAGAATTCTCTATTTAGTTCTTTCTGTGCTTCACTTTTTAATTAGATTATTTGGTGTTTTGGTAGCTAGCTTCTTGTGTTCTTTGTATGTATATTTTGAAAATCAGTCCTCTGTCAGACATGGGATTAGTGAATATCTTTTCTCACTCTGTGGGTTGGGGCTTTGTCTTGTTGACTGTGTCCTTTGCCTTACAGAAGATTTAAATTTTAATAGTGTTATTGATTAAATCCTTGGCCACTGGTGACTTAACTCAGTCTACTACCCTTCTTCTATTCCCCAAGACCAGGGGTTGGGGTGGAAAATTTCAAACATCTAAGGACTATTTCCCATCCTAGAATTATAGAGGGGCCTTTCAGCAAAGCTTATACCAAAACCCAAATATATATGTATATTTCTTATCAACAAGTAGATTAAAAAGTGTTGACACAAATATGACAACTCCCAAAAACAAGTCACAATTTCACCTGGAGATTCCATTCTGGAGACCCAGAGCACTTCTATCCCAAACCTCAAATCCTGAAGCTTTTGAATTAAATAGTGGGGCCCAGACATCACTAATTCTTGTCCACAGTTCCAAGACAGCTGTAAGTGTGCAACCAGGACTGAGAAACGATGAGATAGAATGTGTAGTCAAAAATCCTGGCTCAGTGCACTTAATCACTTGATAAAGCTAAGTTAAAACTTCAGTGAGACACAGCTTCACTGTGTTAGGATGTTAGGATGTTCATGTTAGGATGATTGATCATAAAAGAAAAATTGAGTGTTCACTACAGTGTGAAGACATCAGAACCCTTGTACACAGTTAGTGGGACTGCAAGGTGGTCCAACCACTATAGAAAACATCAAGGTGATTCTCAAAGGGTTAAACACATACGCAATCCTGAAATCCCAAAAGAATTTAAAACAGAGACTCATAAAAGATATGTATCTATGCACGTCAACAGTAGCATTATTCACTACAGCCAAAAGATGGAAGAAGCCCAGTTATTCACTGATAGATAAAAAAGAAAATAAGGCATGAATCTCTAACATATATCTTTCATCTTTAAAATAGAAATTCTGAGATGTTGGAGAAACTCTTTAGAGGGTTCATTTGTTTGATTGTTTGTTTGTTTTTGTTTTGCCACAAAAAAGCAAAACCTCAGTTCAAATGTTTAGGAGCCACTTAAAGCCAGACCTGATAGCACACAACTGTAATCCCAGGGCTCCTAAAGTGAGATGGTAGGCAGACAAGAGAATGCCCTGAACTCACAGGTCAGCCAGCATGACCTATGCAAGAGCAAACAAGAGATCCTATCTCAAACAGGGTGGAATGTCAAGACCAATATTGAAGGGAAAAGTATATTGTGGAAGCAGGTAATCACAAAGACAGATCTTAAGTGACTCTACTTACACTGGGTTCCTAGAATGATAAGATTCTCAGGGTGAAGGGGAAAAGCGATAGTTGCAGAGACTACAGAAAAGAGACTGGAAAGTGTTAACAAGTACAGTCACCTCAGGAAAATGAAAAGGTTCTACAACTCTGTGGAAACAGAGAGGGTTGTGAAACAATATGAACATAAGGCCACCAAAGTGCATACTTAAAATGATGAAAATGGCAAATGTTATGTTCCATATATTTTAAACCAATTTTAAAATCCAGTAAAAAACAAAGCATACTCCTGACCAAGCCCCGCATGTTCAGGCAGCTAAACACAGATCCCTTAAAATCTCCTTCAGGGATCTGGGTTCTACACATCTGTCTTCCTCTCAGGGAGCAGCATATGAGCACACACTCTAGCTAATTAAAATCCCTGCCGGTTTTGTGCAATCATGCCAGAATACCTGAGAGGAAAGATGTATTTTCTCAGGGCTGTGAAGGCTGGTGTCTAATATGAAGGCCTTAGTGGGTTTGGTGCTTGTAGACTATTATCTCTGCCTCCAAGATGGTGCTTTGCACCTATGATCTCCTAAGAGAAGCCACTCAAAGTTGTATCCTGGCATGATGTAAAGCATGAACTCCCTCTGTTAAGACCTAATCTCACTGACAACAATAAAGGGGTAGCTCTTAATTGTTCCATTTTGCACGGGTGTCACAGTGGTAGCACCTGAAGAGGTGAAACACATTCAAACTACAGTGCTGCCTGCGGGTCCAGGAGCCCATTCTTCATTTGCAGAGCTATTGTAGATCAAGGGAGAAAATCAAATGCGGATCATAATCCCCAAGCAAGGTGTTCACAGAAGTGACAGGTTTAAACTGTGTCTCCCAAAGAATCTTTCTATCACCTATCTCTCTAGAACTGGGTGGGCCCCACCTTCCACTCACTGCTTAATCTCCCTGTTAGTTAGACACAAAGTCTCAGGATTTCCAGCTCCTCCCAGCAGTCCTCACTCGTGAGCATCACAGCCCTTTTGCTGTGCTTCAAATTGAAATGAAATGTATCTGCTTTTGGAGAGATGGCCCAGCACCTTTGTAAAATATCTAGGCTGGGCTTTGTACTGAGTACTTGCAATGCTAAAGTTAGAATTGTAGAGAAAAGGTGGAGCCCTAGAGGTTACAGGCCTCAAGTCTATCTCCATTAGCAGCTCCAGGCCAATGAGAGACCCTGTCGCAAGGCAGGTGGGTAATGTTTCTGAAGAAGATCTGGGCGTGAACACACACACACACACACACACACACACACACACACACAGAGAGAGAGAGAGAACAAGGGAAGGAGGAAGGCAGGGAACGAGGGAGGGAGGGAGGGAGGGAGGGAGGGAGGGAGGGAGGGAGGGAGGGAGGGAGGGAGGGAGAGAGAGAAACATGAAGTAAACCTTATTCCTCATCTTTAAATAGCAGCACCTACTTCACATGCCAACTCCTTTGGGCTAGGAAAAGGAGATCTGTGAACATAAATCTCACCTGCACATAGCAGGCAAACATGGGGGTGATTCCAAACCCACATAACACAAGAGTGAGCTCTGGGTATAGGTAGCTCATTGCTCCTAAAATAGATACCAAAGGGCACTTGAACCCTGGTCTAATAGACAGGTTAAGTCAGCTGTCAGATCCTGTCACCTCTTGTTCATTGTATCAGCACAGCTGGGATGCTGAAGAGTTTGGTGACAGGCCAGAATGAATGCTCTCTTCCTGTAACCTGATGTGATTAAGGCCTTGTATGGATATGTACATAAATTGTCTCTTGTGATTTCCTAGGATCTTAGAAACAAGTTTGTCTAAGTTCAGTCATTTGGGGAATTTTGATTATTTTAATTAAGTCTGTGTGTGTGCCCATGTACACATACTTACATGTATGCAGGTAAGTGTATGTGTTTGCATACCTTTGGAAGCCAGAAGTCAGCCTCTGATGTAGTTCCTCAGGCACCATCTGCCTTTTAGAGTTTTATTTGGACCTGGAGCATGCTGATGAGGCTAGGCTGGCTGACCAGGGACCCCAGGGATCTACCTGCCTCTTCCTCCAAGCACTAGGATGACAAGTATGCACCACTGTGCCTTTTTTAAAAAAGCATCATTCCATCAGTGCTGGGGATAAAATCAGACCCTCATGTTCACAAGCAAGCAATTTGCTAACTGAGCTGTCATTCCATTCTCTGGTGAGGATTTTTAACAGCTCCTTCCAGGGCTGTCCCGGAACTCCTGGACAGCAGCATTTGTCAACCTGGCAGAGTTTCCATTCCTCCTGGCAAAGAATCCTATCTGGGTCCCCCTGCTACTGTCCATACTGAATTCAGAGCCCAGCAGTGTCCTTTTAGCCAGAAAAAAAAAAGGCTAAAAACACACAAGCCCAGAGAAATATCCTCCTGAAAGCCATTCCCTTCCAAATGTAAAGTATATGGAGGTTAAACACTTCATGCCCCAGGAAAATCCTCTCCAGACACTGCTGCTTCACAATATAGAGGAGGTGCAACCCAAGAAAATCTACAGGGTGAGAATATTTCTAGACTTTTCCTCAGGATATTTTTCAAGGCTCATATCCCTGTATCCAGAAGAGTACAGTCCAGAAAGCCCTGGCTGGCATGTTCCTCTTACCGGCTGGGCATCCATAATCAAGTCCCATATATGTGCTGGTCCTCAGTTTCCCTTCGGCAAAACGGGCTTAGTCCATGTCTGTCTTGAGGACAAAGCTTAATATGTCATTAAACAAACAAAATCCATGAAGGACTTAGGATTCTGTCTAACAAATTCCACAAAGAAAGGTATTTTCACCTCCTGCCACTTCTGCTGCCTTTCCTAGAGGTCCCGGGTCTGTCTGTCCGTGGGCGGGGCAGAGAAGAGTGGCTTGTGGCATTTGGCAAGGATTTAAATCACACATAAATCCACCCACCTTGACATTTTCAAACCCTGGCTCAGAAGGAAATGTCCCTTTTCTCTGAAGCATTAGGTGAACACGTGCGTGCTTATCATCTATCTGAAAAAAAAAAATGGGAAAAGAAAGAGGGAGGGAAAAGGAGTGCAGCTGAACCGACACGAGAAGCTCGCCATTTTATTCTGCACAATTGAACTTCATTAATCATAGAAAATCAGAGATGGAAAGGACCTATTAGGTCACCCCATCTATCCCTCGGAAAGCATTAAAAGCTTTCAAATGAGACAGAAATCGGAGGTCCTGATTGCTGATGGTCATTAAAGATGGTTTTCGTGAAGAAAAATGTTAACCTTCGCGTCCCTGACAAATTACACTCTGGGTGGTTACGGCTGTCTTTGCCAGAGCGCCCTAGTTCCGGGGTTGGAGGTCACTGCCCCTTAGCATGAGTGCTGCTAAGTGGCTTCATCAGAGACCCCTCTTCGATAACCACCACTTTCTGATGGAAGCGGGCCCTGTAGGAGAGGAGCTTGGCCAACTTCCAAGCTCTTCTCTTGTTTTCCCTGCCAAGCAGAAGTGTGCCATTTCTCTTCCACACTTTCAAGTCCCACTTTTTCCCAGAGAGCCTTTTGCTTTTGCTCCTCTCCTCCTACTTCCTACCCAGCACACATAGGGCTCCCCTTGCTGAGCACCACATCCACAAATTCTGGGACCCCAAAGCAACCATGGTACACAGACTCAGCACCTGCCACAACTTCTCAGACCGCTTTGCCCTTTCCTGTGTACGATGCTGCTTATTTTCCCAATCACATGAAGCTATCATGCCCCCCCCCCCCGCCGCCGCATGTTTTCATTCATTAGAGACGGTTCATGGCTCTGGCTTGCCCATCATAGAAGCCAAGCTCCCTGCCTAGCCAAGAATGAATCAATGATGCACACACAGCCTACTAGCTCTGAGCACTCTCAGAGAGAAGAGCCTCCTCTTATCCTGATGTCTCTAAGGTGGTGTGGAACATAATTTCCAAACTGTGTAGCTGCCACTCTAGCGCTGTGAAACGGCCTAGCCAATCAGAGTATAGCAATGTCAACCACTCCTGTTTATCTCAGCTACATCACCAATAAGTTTCTTTCAACTTTTGGAGCTAGGGTTTTCTCCCTAGCAGCATAACCACTAAATATCCAACAGCTACTGTCACTCTGTCCTGGTTCATGCTTGGGAGACTCCTGAGTTGAACCACAGCTTCAAGGGAACAGGCGCCAGGCTTTCTCTTGCCTTTCGGTCTGCAGGCAAAGCACTGCCAGCCGGCTTTACAAAGAAGTTCATTGCACTGAATCCCTTTGCAACATGAACTTGCCTTTTCTTTCCTGCTCATATTTACCCCTCTAAATATGGGTCAGAAGGTCTGGGCTGGCTGAAGAGCCTCTCCCTGAAAGGTTACTCATGGCTTTTCATTCCTACGGGCCATCTTGTTTTGAAGATTCTGATTAAGGGCTATGCATTTTACATATATGTGTGATTTTACTCATACCAACCGAAGACTTACTTTTTATGTGCATAAGTGTTTTACCTACATGTGTGTAGTGCCACATGCATGCATGATACACTTGGATGTCAGAAGAGGGCAATAGATGCCCTAAAACTGGTATTACAGATGATTGTGGGATGCCATGAAGGTCCTGAGAATAAAACCCCAGTCTCCCACCAGAGCAGAAATGTTTGTAACCACTGAGAAGTATCTCCAGCCCCAAGACATATTCCTCTGCTGTGTCCCTGTCACAACTTCTTGCTATTGTGGTCACCAAGCAGGCTCGGTTTGAATGTCTGATCTCCATGGTGTCCTAATTTTTTTTCTGTAGGAAAATTCAGATTTTCTATTTTTTTATTTCTATTTATAGATTCTATTCAGTTTATAACTCCACGTTATAATCCATCCATGAGAAGAAGTCATAGAGGCAAGAGCTTGACGTAGCTGGTCACACCATCCCCTCAAGCAAGAGCAGAAGGAAACACCTGCACCCATGCTGCCTCCTTGCTTGGTCATTTGCCTTTCTTTTTTTCCCCTCCCATCCCCCCAACTCCATATGTAGGGTGATGCCTTCCAGGAGGGGTCATCTAAATCTGTCAAGTCTTTTGGAGTAGGGACTAAGCCTTCTCTCCTGTCCCTAGGTTAAGGGAGTATCTCTCCATGGGGGATGTGCTCCCAAAGTCATTTTGTACACCAAGGATACATCCTGTTTCCACTGTCAGAGGTCCCTTAGACTGATCGGTCCTTCTATCTGAGACCCATGTTCAGGGGGTCTAAGTCAGTCCCATGCTGGATTCCCAGTTATTGGTCTAGGGGCCCATTAGGTCCTCCTTGTTCAGGCCAGCTGTCTCTGTGGGTTTCTGTAGCCTGGTTTTGTCCTCCCTCTCTGCATCTGGATTCTAGTTAGGCTCAGTGATTAGTTGTGGGTGTCTGTTTCTGTTTTCATTAGCTACCAGATGAGGGCTCTATGCTGGTGGATAAGTTAGTCGATGATCTCACTATCAGGGAAGGGCATTTATGGTATCCTTTCCACTGTTGCTCAAAAATTGTTAGTTGGGGTCAGTCTTGTAGGTCTCTGGACATTTCTCTCTGTTCAGTTTTCTCTTCAAACCTATAATGGCTCCCTCTATTCTCTCTCTCTCTCTCTCTCTCTCTCTCTCTCTCTCTCTCTCTCTCTCTCTCTCTCTCTCTCTCCCTCTTCTTTCATCTATTTCTCCTTTGCCTGAATCTTCCTAGTCCCACGTGCTTTCCTCTCCTCCCCTTCTCTTTCTCCCAGCTCTCTCTTCTGCCCACTATAGTTGTGGGCACTACTGTTCAATGTGTCTCCCTGTGTCAAATGACAATCAAGACAACCTGCCAGATGTCCCCACAAGACAACCTGATCTAAAGAGGCCCTCTTCCCTGATGATTCTATGGTGTAGCATGTTAAAATTTAAAACACTAGCCATGTCAAAGTCCAAGAAGAGACCTTTGTCTTTTCAATGAAAGCAAAGGAGGCAAGTTGAATCAGCAGACCTTCAGTCTAGAAGCAGAAGGTGACAATAATTATTCACTTTTGTAACACATAGGTTCAAAATGATACTAAGACTTCTTGTTACAAACCACGAAAGCAGTTCTTTCCCCATTCACCATATTTCAGCCTTCCTAATGCTGTGACCCTTTAATGTTTCTCCTAATATTGTAGTGACCCTCAACCATAAAATTATTTCATTACTATTTCATAACTGTAATTTTGCTACTATTATGAATCACAATCTAAATATTTGATATGCAGGATATATGAGGTGCTGCAACCCACAGGTTGAGAACCACTGCTCTAGCTTGACCTCTTCTTATGTGTGCATCCCTAAAGATTTCACAAACCTCCATGCAATCAAGCCCAGGCAAAAAAGAGGTCACCTAATAACACTTTTGAAAGAAAGAAAAAAAAGACAATGGACAGGTGATTGGGGCACACATTATAGAAGCAAACAACTATAGGTAACTTGAATAAGAAGATGAAAATAAATAGATTAAGAAGGACAATTCTATCCCATAGTATACACATAGTATACAGCAAGTGGGTTGGTGAGAAGTCAGGCGACCCCGTCATAGACTGGGCAAAGACCTGAACCACTTCTCCCAGATGTAACAGCTCCAGGATGGCCCTGAGCAGCTACTCAAATGACTGAACCCAGTACAAAGGCTCATACCAGGAAATAAAGACATCAATCAGGCCTCCAACAGTTATAACTTCTCTGAAAAAGGACTTTGAAAAGAAATATAATCTGAATTTCAAATAATAATGCATACAACAGTTAGAATGAGGGAGTTCCATATATTATAATAATAAATTATTTTGATAATCTTAATTATCCTTACTAAAACACATGATTTATATTTAATTGCTTTACTGTAATGAAATAAAGTGATTGTAGCTGTAATTGTTCCATATAATACAGAATTCACATTATAAACTAAAACATTTCTATTATAATAAACAAATGCACGATTTAGTTAGCAACTGTACATTGCAGATGTTTGAGCTTAGAAGCCTTAAGAGTCTTTGCTTTGCTTTGCTTCTAGGTTGATTCAAGGTTTTTCAGATAGTAAAATATTTTCTAAGACTCTCTATACTCGATCTCAAAGTCCAGATGCTCAAAAGTCCTCCCCTAGGTGACAGGTTGCTGGACTATGAGGAAGAACCATCCTTGACTAAGTAGTATCAACTGAATGAAAGCTGCATCAATCCCTTTGCTTCCCTTTGCTTTGTGGACACACTGTGTCACTACATAGTCTGAGCCAGCCTCAGACTCAAACTCCTAATTCTCCTGGATAAGTTTCCCAAGTGCTGATACTGGATGAATCAAATGAAATGGTTCAACTTAGTCAATCTCCTTGTGACCCTCCTCCCCATCAGTGGCTGAGGTCTCTCTCAAAGCTGCATATCGTGTGTGTGTGTGTGTGTGTGTGTGTGTGTGTGTGTGTGTGTGAGAGAGAGAGAGAGAGAGAGAGAGAGAGAGAGAGAGAGAGAGAGAGAGAGAGAAAGAGAGAGGGAGGGAGGGAGGGAGGGAGGGAGGGAGCAATCTTTTCATTGTGGTAATAAATACCTGAGGGGGAAAGTTTATCTGGTCCCATAGCTCCAGTTCCTGGTTGTTCAACCCTCTTGTTTGGACACCACAGTAACATAGGACATCATAGTGGAAATTCATAGTATAGGAGACTTATTCACCTTGTGATAGCCTATACATAAAAATATAAAAAGAAAAGAGGGTTCAAGGGCCCCATAGTTCCTTGAAATAACTCCCATATCAGTCCCATTGACCTAACTTTATCTGTTAGGTCCCATCTCTCAACAGCAACAAAGACTAGGGACGGAGCCCATAACACTTGGGTATGGGAGAAACACTGCAGACTGAATCCATAGGGCTGAATGACCCCTCAACACCTTATTGTGGGAGACTGAATCCTCAAAGGTTAAGCTTTCTCTGCATAACCAATGTGACTACAAAATAAACCCAAATTGTTGAGTACAGTGGGATTAAATGCCTATCAGCCCTCACGCAGCCAATGCTTCCCTTAGTACTCTTCAATTATGAGAAAATCTTAACCCTGTGGTTAAGGTTATTTTGGGAGCCAGAGACATTTTCTGCCAAAGACTAAGAGTGGCATGCACCATTCGAATCCTGCAGTTAAGTGCATCTGTTTTTGGAGAGTATGCTTCCCACATGATGAAAAAAATGAACTGCCTCTCCAGAGTCAGGGTGAAAAGAGGGCAAGGGAGGCAAGGATAATTCCAGAAACAGGTAGAGGCTCTAGAATCTCTGGTTTAGTTAATGTAGCTCATATGATCTTAGATTCAGAAGAACCATTCACCTTCTTTAGTGACAACCACATGGTTCCACTTGAGACTTCAAGTTTCTCTCTGTCATTCTCAGAAGACAGATACTATTCTAAACTATACAGTCCAGAAAAACCAATTATAATCAAATGTGTATTAGAACTATATTCTAAAGTAGCATATCTCATTTAGAGAAATAAGACATTTGGTAATGAATACGTAGGTGGTAAGAGGTAAGCCCAAGGAGGAATGAAGAAATTCCAAGATTGGTAATGTTATCAATGGGAAATTATTTTCTTTTTAGGGATTGATTTTGGAGGGAATTTAGGATAAAACTTCTTGTTTTCCTTATAATAAAGAGAAATTTAATTTTTTACCCAACTCAAAATTTTCATGCTTTACTTTTCCTACATAAGGCATTGCATAAGCATGGGAAAGAGCTAGTCTGTAAAATTAAGTTCCCAGAAATGAAAATTCCTTTGCAGAATAAAAAGAAACACGTGGTCTGTGTGTTTCACCTTTTTTTTAAATTTTATTTTTCTGACTTTTAATAGAACTTCGTTGTATCCATGGCTCCTAAATGTAGATTTCCTGATGTTCTTTAAATACTCATCCCATAGCCTGACCTAGAACTCTCATACTCCTAGGGTATTCTGATGATAAAAGATCTTAGAGGTCTATAGAAATCACACAATGTAGCAGGCATATAGATAGAGCTCTGCACAGAACACTAATGCTCTGAAACCTTTCTGTGTTTTCATAAAGCATCTGTCCATGATAGTGAAAAATCAAACAAGAGAGCTAGTGTATATAGATTTTCATAAAATTGATCCACAAGTTGTGTTAGGATTACTATATAGATTCAAACTCAGTGTTGTAGCTGTATGCTATTGTGAACAAACTAGTCTGATTGGATGCTAAAAGATGAGTATCTTCCATCTGTGTGCCCTTGCTAAAGTCATCTAAGATCAACATCGCTGAGAATTTGCATTTAGAAAACACTTCATTAACAAGAAAGATTACTCTGATCTGCAGTGTCAAACATAAATTCTTGGATTTCTTTCTTTTTGTATAAACTGATAGAGACAACATGTGTATCCAATGAGTGAAAAATATACATGGGGATAAAAAAAAAGAAAAACACACATCAACCTAAAATTATCTCTTCTCTGTCCCTTTCATCTCCAAGTGATGCTAGGATCCTTTGAAGGTAGGTAAAGGCATCTGTGATTAGTACTGATTGTCAAATATTAAGTTTCCACTGGTGTAGCCATCTTACCTAGTTTCCACAAAATCTTTCTGATTATATAGTTCTACATAAGCACCATGCTCTCAAGATTAATCATCAAACAAGAGAACTGCATACACTGCCCAACTAGGATGGATATAAGCCAAGTACTTACAGAACTGCTAAGTATGAATTCTGTTGTAAATGTGATAGACCCTTATTCCTACATGTCTCATAAAAGATGTCAGTATTATATACTTGGATGGCAAGATTAATTATAAAGAAGACATGATATACCCTTTCAATGTATCAATTTATTATTCTTCCTTAATATGCTGTGAAGTCTTATTCTGCTTTATCATTGCATTCCTGTTTTGGCCTTTCATTGTCATTTATCTGCATTCACTGTAAACTCAAAGAGTTCTAGTTTGTCTTTGAGCTTCCTACTGCCCATCTTAAACAGCCAACTCATTCTCCAGTATTACCAAAATGACATATCTAAATATACATCCAATTAATTATCTTCTACTTACTACCCTTCAACTACATTTTTTTCATGAAAATACTAACATGATTAGATAGCATTCAAATACCCTTCACCATCCCCAACTGCCAAGCCCTGCCTTTATTCATGCTAGTTATCTTTATATGTGTCCTTTCTGTCCCTTTCCTTGTTACCAGATCATATCTTGACAGAGTCTATGTTTTTATGTTCTTCATCATCACCGAATAATTGCTACTGAGTTTACTGAGATGAGCGTATCTTCCTATCCCCATAGTAGGATGTGTCAAGAACTATAAAGGGTCATAAATTTTATCCTTCCTAAAAATAACCATTTATCTTACTGCAATTTCATGGATGGTGGTAGAAAACTCAAAGATGAGGGACAACTTATTAACTATATTACAGAATCCACAGTAATAGACAATACTGCATTCCCTAGTTCCTAAAGTCTGAGTCAAAGATAACTAAGAGACATCTGTATGCATAGGAGATTATGCTATTGGGGAGGAGCTCAGCCTTGAAAGACAAATTGTTTACAATGGCCAAGAAGGTCACCTACCCTTTTCTGTACTTAATACTGTATCGAGATTGTGTATAATGCTATTGTATTGAAAAAGATAATCAGAAAAGAAGAACTAAGACCTCACTTAAAAGATGTGCAGAAACTGTAGAGATCTATGAAGAACTGTCTTCCAACATTCTGCACATTATACAGTCACAGTTTTTATGACACTGAGTTCTTGTTACCCATGCAACTGTCAATCTCTGTCATTGGGTTTTGAATTTCTTGACAATAGAGACAGAGTTTTGTTATTCTGGGCCATATATACAGCGCATGGCACAGTTGTGAAATCAAATGTATTTAATTTTGGAAAAGCCTTGACTATGGCATTGATGATCTGGGTGAGTCTGTAAACTTACCAATATATGTTACATACATTCAGTTTTGTGTATCAATTATACCTCAGTAAAGCTTAACAAAACAAAATAACTTCCAATGTGTTCTATTTAATTTCCTTTACATCCCTATCCTTCTCTAGCCAAATGCTTTAACTCTCTTTTCTCTTTCTCTAGCTTTACATAGTGGTCACACCAGCAAGCGCTTCCCCTGATTTCTAGAGAAGGGTGTATTGTCCTGGACCTTGAGCACTCTGAAGTTCATGAAAGCAACTGTGGCATTTCATTTTCACTGTCAACTTGATTGGGTTTGAAACCACCTTGTAGACACATCTTTTGATGGATCTATAAGGATTTTTCCAAAAATGTGAAACCAAATAAGGAAGATCCACCTGAATATATATAGACAGCAACACCATGTGGACTGAAGTCCCAGGCCCAAAAGGGTGGTTTCAAAAAGGAGGAAGCCAGCTAAGTATTCATTCTCTCTGCCTCCTGGCTGTGGGTAATAGTGCGACCAGCCACTCCACAATTCCACTGCTATGCCTTCTTCACTACAATGAGCTATGCCCTCAACTGTGAGTAAAAATAAATTCTTTCTTCCTTCCTTAATTTTCTTTTGTCAGATATTTTGGCACATCTACCAGGAAAGCAATCAGTATAAAAGTATACTGGTGTGTAGAGAACTGAGGTGAGTTAAGATGGTTTGGAGGTTAGCATTAACTTAAAAGTAGTTTCAGGCCTGGGAAGAAAGTTTGATGAGTAAAGTGTTCGCTGTACATGCATGAGGACTCAAGTTCAAATCAGCATGTTCACATAAAGCTGAGTGCAAGGATAGCACCTCGTGTCCATAATCCCAGACCTCCTCAAGCAGAATGAGAGCGAATTTCCAGATGCTTTTGAGCCAGCTAGGGTGATATATACCATGCAAACAACAAGGAAATTCTGACCCAAACAAGGTAGAAGGTAAGGTCTGACACCTGAGGTTTTTCTCTGACTTCCACATGCGCCCTGTGGTATGTGCACACCTGCACTCATACACATGCAAACTTGCATGAACACATGTAATATACACAAAATAATTAATTTAGTACAAATAATTTCTCTTAGTCCTTTTGAAGGTTGCCTGGCTCATAACCAGATCAAACTGTAAGAAATGTATACTTTTTGATATTTTCCAAATGACTAGTCTCACCAGCCTGTATTTGACCTATCTGGCATTTAATATAACTGCCATGTTGTCTCAACCACATCACTACAATAGCACACTTACGCTTCAAGAAGAGAAGGATATTCAAGTGCAGAACATCTGTAATAATTCTTTGCCTTTGCACATCATTAAAAAACATACATGGGCTTTCTTGTATTTCATTATCTTTTAACAGAGAAAATGTAAATATATATATATACACATATATACACTTTTTGTTATGTCTTAGCAATTTCTTTTCTCTAGCTACTTAGAAAGCTAAAATTCCATGTTTTAAATTAAATTAATGGATAAACTTTCAACTCTTTTGATAAAGAATAACACAGAGAGAAAGGTGGGCATATAGAAATTCTCTAAAATTCAAATCCATAGTAAAACAAGCATACAGAGGGAATATTGCTGGTATCTTAGACATGCCCTCTTCCATTTTAGTCTTGAACTCCACAAGCGTCATTGCACCATTGTGGCATGGATTAGTTTTGCAGTTTAATAGACATGGAATTGTCAAGCATGCAAGCCCTTGCTACTGGCTTACCTAACTCAACACTATGCTACAGCATGGTGAGGTGCCTTCATCTTCATTTTGGTCTAGCAGATAGATCTTTGAGTGGACAGACTACCATGTACCTATCATTTGACCATTAATGGGAATAGTAGTAGCTTCAAGTTTGTGAGTGTTATGGGCAGTTCTACTTCTGATTTCAGCTTGCCAGTCAGAAAACCAGAAAGAACAAGCATCACTCCTAGTTTCATCAAAAGAAGAAAAGATGCTGCAGAATCTACAGATTCACATTTTGTCTTGAACCCATCAGAGATGTGAACCTATAAGGCAAATGACTAACCAGAAACTTAAGTAAACACAGTGTCTATCAAAAGAAACAGGAGCCCTTGCTTACCTGGGGCAGATGCTGCTAGACAGTGGCAAGGACTCGGCTACAACTATTATTGAAATGTTAAGGGCACATGATGGATTTTGTCAGAATAGAGACCTCTTGAGGATAGAGATGCTGTAGGATTGTAGGAATGGGCAAGTCTCCTGGGTTCCTGTACAAGCACCTCACTGGAAACCATGTGAAGGACTGGTAAAGGTCCCAAAGGAGTGTCACTTGTAGTATAAGCCTGGAAGAAGAGAAACAGCAGGTACAATCTGGAGGAAAGGAAACCCCAGCCGTATTTTCCTTGCCTGTCACTCTTCATAAAAGAAAACCTTAAACTGACAGAGAATGGGGTATAGGAAATGTCAGCTCATCACTTCATGGATCATGGTTAGAAGCTATTGCATCTGACAAAACCTCGGCCTTATGAAGGCTCTGCCCTGCTTTAGTCCTGCTCTTCTCTTGGGGCTAATCCTGGGCTGCTTTTGTCAAGGTTATCTAGAGGAACAGACCTGATAGAATGAATATATACACATGCATATGTATTTAGCTGAATAAATCCTTACTCCAGGAGTGGAGCTGGGAATAGGAACAAAGGCCATGTGATGGTCTGTCAGTTTGTAACACTTTGGAGTGATGTGAGCAGAGAATTTTCTTGATTGTTCTGCCCCAAAAGTGTGGTGACATCTTATGGTAACAGTACAGATAAAACAAAAATGTAAGAGGACAGCCATCCTCCTCTTGCTCGCTCAGCCTGCCCTCTGGTCACCAAGTTGATTTTCCCAGTAGCTGCTGCCCATGACCCCTGGTGTATTATTTGAGCCTATGTTTCTAGACTTTCAGTGTGGACTAAGGAACAGTAACTCTTCAGACCTACAGATCTTCAGCAACAGACTGAGATTGCTGAGACCCCCAGCCTCATAGACTGAGCTGGCCTCAGCTTGACAGAAAACCAGAAGAAGATTCTCTCCTACTCTCATAAAAAAGAAAAATGCTGCAAGACCAAAGATTCATGTTTTCTCTTAAACCCATCAGAGATGTGAAGCTATAAGACAAACAACTTAGATCTGAGACTTAAGTAAAGACAAGGGTCTATCAAAATACAGGAGTGCTTGTTCATATGGGACAAATTTAGCTACAAATCTTATTGGGTTCTCAGCCTCTCAGATGTGAGACAACTGTGGCTACTCTTTTGAACGTACTATATAAGCTATTTAATAAATTACTTCATATGAGTATGTATGCATGCATGAGTATATATTCATCCTACAAGGTCTGTTTCTCTAGTTAACCTTGATTAATTTAGCCCAGGATTAGACTCAAAAGAAGAGCTGGCACATGGAGAAGATAACAGCACCAGAGCTCAGACAGCACCTTTATAAAGCTAAGGTCAGTCAAAAGAACAGCATGTACACAGGGCTAAGAAGCATTAAGTAAAAGTAAAAGGCTTGAGAGGGACAAGAACATGAGGAAGCCTGTCTAGCCATAAGTGGAAGGTTTGACAGTGACAGTGGGTTAGATATCGACAAACTACATCCCAGATCTTGAAGGAAGGTCTTGGGCTATTCAAAGCAGACAAAGTTTTTTGGTAACTGCCAACAAATTGAAAACTTAGCATAATACCTAAGTATTAGGTATCCTCAAACAAGAGTTATACACGCAGGAAAGCCTCACCTTCTTTTCAAGTATATAAACCACTGAACTCAACCTCAAATATCCTATGCAAAACATATGTCTTCCAATAGAAACTTATAACTCATATGCAAAAGATGCAAAATGCACACACTTTAAAGAGACAGTACCACCAACAGAACCAGATACAAAGATAGATAGATGATTGATTGATAGATAGATAGATGATAGATACAAGAAGATAGATAGAATAGAAAGATAGATGGATAGGTGATAGATAGATCTCTGATACACACAAATGCACAAATATATATAAAAACATGTATGCATTGCAGGTGCATATGTGTGTGTGTGTGTGTGTGTGTGTGTGTGTGTGTGTGTGTGTACGTGAATGACAGAAATCTGAAACTTTCAGGCAAGAAATTAGAAAGAAAAATTGGACATCATGTCTTATCAGGGAAATGGGAATATTAGAAATGAAATCTTAGCAAACATAAAGCTATTCAAGGGTTTCCTCAACATACCTAAGGAAACAAGCAATGAGTACTGTCCAAACTGAAACAAACAAAGCAAGAAAAATGGGAGGATGAAGGGGAGGAGGAAGAGGAAGGAAAGAAAGAGAAGGAAGAGTAGAATATAAAATTATTGGGATACCTTCAATCAGCAGAGTATACACATCACAGGACATTCAAAAGGGGAGGAGATAGGGAGGTACAGACATTTAAATTAATGACAACTATGACACCAAGCAAGAAAAAAACTATATTTTAAAGCAAGGCACAATATATTTAAGCTAATAGAAACCAAAAGCAAGGAAAAATCTTGAGATTGACAAAGAAAAATGATGCCTCACCTATAAAGAAATGAAGATCCAAATTATACATTTTAAATTTCTTTCTGAAACCATGAAAATCTAAAGAAAATGAAATAGCATTTAAAATATTGGGAAGAAAGTCTTCAATTCAGAATTTCATACTCGGGGTAAAAGTCTTTTTTAAAAAACTAATGAAACATACTTTATCAAAGAAAGAGAACTCACTGTCAGCTGACCTTTACTCTAAGAAATATTAAAAAATTTTTAAAGAGGAAAAGATTTGATACCAGACCCACTGTGTAGAAACTAACACTGCAGAAAAATAGAATGGACAAGGGTAGCAGTGACATTAATGAAGACGAGATAAAATCCCACTCATTTCTATTTGTTACAGCACCAAAAGAGAACTGTCTAAAGCAAAAATAGTTGCAATGCATTGTGCTTATAACATATGTAAAATGCATGATGAACATAATACAGGGTCTATAAAAGAGAAATTGGGGATGACATTTATGTGAATATGCAATAACTGTTACATTTACCAAAAAAGAAATCCTTAACTCTGTACTTTCTAGTCTCCTGGTCTGTATAGAATCGCGGTTTTCTAGGACAGTGTACTGGGAGAAAATACAGGAAATACCCTGTCTACAGTAGGAACCCCAGATAGACATGGTCAACCTTGATTCATCTCTATGTCTACTAAGGAGGAAGACCAGACAGATGATGTAGCTGTTTTATACATTCCTATAGCACACTAGACTAGGACACATTTTTTTTTTCCGTAAAATGGAAGAAAGTGCTGTTCACCTTCTCACTCTATTCTAGTTTACTCTAACCTGTTATACTCTATCCTGATGTGTTCTTTCATAGCTCTGGGGCTGTGGGCATTTGTAAAGGGGGGGGTTGCAGGTGTGGGGGGTGAGTGTGCATTGTGTGTGTGTGTCTGTGTGTGTGTGTGTGTGTGTATTAGTGGGTTGCAGACGTATGTGCATGTGTAGGTCATAGGCCACCTCAGGGGCCATGCTTCAGAAGCCATGCACCCTGTTTGATGAGACAGAGGCTTTCACTTGCCTGGAACTTGTTAGTTTATCTAAACAGGGTGGCTAGTGAGCCTCGGAGATTATCCTGCTCCTGCCTCCCCAACAATGGCATCACCCAGGAAATGCATCTCTCTGAAGCACTGGACATCTCGGGCCACGATGGGATTCAAAGAAGAAATTCTTTTGGGGTGCTCCTCATCCCTTGCTCTCTATTCTGCCGTACTGAGGGAGCCCACTTACAACCAAATTTGAGGAAGTATGAAAATACAGTCTTTCAAGCAAGAAAGCGCTGGGTTTTATAATCTCTCAGGAAGGTAGCATTTGAGATAGGAATCACTGTTGTTCACGGTGTCAGCTCTGCAATGGCTGAGTGAGCGTTGGAAGCTGCCTGGTTCTGCTTAGCTCCAGGGTGCAGCGCTGAGCTGAAGAAGTTGGCAGGTGTCAATGGAGACCAGGCAGGACTGAGGTGGGTAGGTGCTGACAAGGAGCAAGGGGCAGGTGGAGATGTGACATGGTCCCAGTCTTACCTCCAGTACTGCCAGTATCATCCTAGCATGACCTAATAATGCATGAAGCTGGCACTACCACCATCAGTAAGCAACAAGAAGATACCTGGAGGAATCTGCACCTAAAGCACAGCAAGCCCCAAGCCTTTAGCAGTGACTAGTTCAGTCTGAAGAAGAGCTGAAGCAATCGCCTCAGTGGTGCAGCTCTGATTAATGTGTTCTTGGTGTAGGAAGCCTTAGACACTACCAAGAAAAAATAGACCACATCCACAGTTCCAGATCTGTCACCCCTGGCTCCTGAAGTAGCATCCTATGATGCCTGTCACACATCCAGCAGATGGGTCTAAATGGCAGTGAAGATAGAAGGCGGCATCTGTTTGCTGAGACTAAACTGTGTCCATGTCTATGAGAGACCATACTTCCAAGCTCTGAGGCTCAGCAAAGACAGCCCTGGTGACAAGTAACTTTGAAGCCTTCTGACCGCAACTCAGCAGGTTAGAAGCTCCAATACACTGGCTAAGGCAAACCTGACTGTCTTTCATTGTTTTTCCCCACCACCAAGTCTTCCCTAAACACATCTGTCGCATTCTCTGTAGAGCTATCACTAATACTCAGATGTAGCTCCTCGCCTAGCAAACCATAATGAGAGTCACAGTCCTGGTAAAGCTGGAGGCAATGGGGCATCCGTGCATGGATATAGAGAGGCAGCTGCTGATATCTGGCTCTGAGTTCCTAACCACCTCTGTATGTGCAGTGGAGAAGGCAGAAGCCTCTGCACTTGGCCTTGTCTAAGATTTTACAGTGGGAACACGTTTGCACATGTATGTTCCTATAGGGTAAATATAGACAATTTCAATCATATTGCTCTTCCCTGCTACTTAGAAGCCCTAAAGGGCTCAGAATCTAAGGTCTACACATCCAAACTGAGGTAACAAAAGGGACAGAATCCATGTAATAATTAGGAAAGTGAGCCCTGTACCTTCTCATTTCCATCATTGTACTATAATTCAATTGCTTTAATAAGCTTGCCTACCCATCACTAGGACTTAACCACACACACTACAAGAGCCACATAATGGAATAGTATACAGCTTTAAAATAATAAAACTCTCAACAAACATATTGAATCAAAAAAAAATAAGTGTTGAGTAAAACCCCAGTGTCTCTGTGTGAGCCTAAGGTGGTGCTATGTGCTATATACATTGATCTCTCTCTCTCTCTCTCTCTCTCTCTCTCTCTCTCTCTCTCTCTCTCTCTCTCTCTCTCTCTCTCTCTTTATCTCTCTCTCATTATCTCTCCTTTTCCCTCCCTCCCTCTCTCTCTCTCTGTCTCTCTATCTCTCTCTGTGTCTCTGTGTGTGTGTGTGTGTGTGTGTGTGTGTGTGTACACTTGTAGATTTGTAGACATGAGTGAGGGTAAGTGTGTTTGTGTGCTTCTTGTGTGTATATAGAAAGTGTGTGAGTTATGGGTATAAAGCTATGATTTGTGTGTTTTCTGTGTTTTCCTAAAGTGTGAACATGTCTGTGAAACTGTCTTCTTAGTATGTGTATTTGTACTAAATGAGATAAGTATGTGTGTATATGAATGTCTCTATGTATACTTCTCTCTCTCTCTGTGTGTGTGTGTGTGTGTGTGTGTGTTCTCTGTATGTCCTTGATATATTTATTTCTAAGTTCACAGCATGACTATGGGTGGGAGCAATTGCAGGGTGTGGAAATGAGTTCACTGTCTGCCTCTCAATTATATCTTGCTCAATGTAAGCATAGTGATTGCATGTAAGTTTTCTTTCTCTATCCATATGTTTTTGAGTATCTTTACTGTGTCTACATGTGAGCTCCCTGTCTCTCTGGTTATGTGTTGTATGTCTGTGCTGTGCCTGCATGTGGGCTCTATGACTTTATCTCTTCTTTTGGATGTAGCTGGAGGAACCTGAATTCTGACTTAGAGAACACTGAGGTGGCTTATTGCCCTGTCACACAGGATGTTACCCTGGGCCTCCATTCTCCTCTTCCAGCTTTTATTTCTTCCATTTACTATCACTTACTTCCTATGAAGCATGATAATTAGAGAACAGAATGAAGGGGGGAGCAAAGCTCAGGCATGGCACATTATGAGTGTTTACTGGAGTTCATTGCCGTGCTTATGGAGAAGAGCAGAAAGGCGGGTGATAAGTATCTCTGTGCCTTTAATTTTTTCACAATTTTCCCTAGTTAATGGATATTTTGCATGCATCTATATTACTGCCATAGTAAAAAGAACACCAGATCATGTTATTTCCAAGACCACTCACCCCTGAGATTGGTGGTACCCACCGTATAGGTAAAACATCCTTCAAACACTTGCCCAAGTATCTAGCAGCCCTGTCTCTCAGAACATCTCTCTTGATGAGGATCAGAGATGGGTTCCTAGCACCCAGAAGAGGCTCACAATCATCTGTAACTCTAACTCCAGGGAATCTAATGCTCTCTTTTGTTGGTACCTACATTTGCATGAGTGTGCGCATTTACACACACACAAACACACACACACACACACACACACACACACACACACACCATTTAAAGATAAAAATAAACTTTTTTGTGAAAAGGAATGCATGTCCCTCTTCCCCAAGCTTCCATCCTGTGTCTGAATCAAAAATAGAGTCGGTGATGCTGGTGTCAGAGGGCCCTGGTTTCAGCTTCTGTGTGCCTGTCTTTGGACACTGCAGGCTCACTTTCCATCCTCACCCACACACACTGATTACTCCGTTCGTATTAGCCTTCTCTGGCTTTGAAAAGAATGGCCATGAAGGGCAGCTTAGTGCAAGGGAAGAGGGTCCAAACACACTCTGTCCTCAGCTAGAAAGTGGTTTTGGTAGCTGCAGTTGACGCCAAAATCCAGGAGGCAGCGGAAGTAAAGGGAGAGAAAAGGAAATGCACTTCACAAGTTGCTCAGATAAGATTTTGCCATCATGCAATATTCCTATTGACTTGGCATATTTGCAGGATTACATGAGAGCTTGTTAAAAAAAAAATCAAATTCCAAGCATGAACTTCTTTCCCTGTAAGTCTGGCGAGGGTGGGGCTGGGGATCAGGGATGGGGCATCGGCTTTGCTTCCCAAGAGAGAGCTGGGTTAGTTGAGGTGAATCAACAAAGAAGGTTTCATGGGGTTACATAAGCTTGTGAGAAGTATAGAGCTATGTGGTTTCAGTTCAGTGATTCAACCTCTCTGGGATGTCCATGCCAACCAAACAAGCGAAGAAGCAGATCACACGGCTGTAGGGTTGTAAAGGTTGTGTGGTTCCTGGGGGATTATGGAAGCTGGCTAACACGAAACCAAGGCAGGGTCTTCCCAATCTGAGAGACCTCTGGGGGCTCTGAGAATGGTTCCCCTGCCTTTGAAGTTTCAACCAGAGACGGCTCCCGGCGCTGCATCAGGCAGCCTGTGAGTGAGCTCCACTGCCCCCTAGTGGCTGTGTCTAGAAATGTAAGCGGATCCTCCAAAGCTTTATTCCAGCCTGTGAACACAGCTAAGTACAGCCAGCCAGCTTCAGGGCCATGGGGTGGGGGGTGGGGGGAGGGGACTACAGAAAAGAACTTCTAAGGCTGGAGGTCTGAAATGCACCCCACACCTGCTTGCTGTTGCTGAGCTATTTCTGTGACCACCACGGCTGCAGCTCCAGTTTTTCCCAGCATCTTCTGTATAGGCATTCTAATAGCCAGGCAACAAGCAGGTGTTACACTTGCTGCTAGAAGAGATGAGTCTGGCTCACGTGATCATTACACATGTGTATGAGATCATGAGTTTCTCGGCACTGAAAGAAGTTGAAAGGTCTGCCCTACTGGAACACACTCCCAGCTTTTGGGCAGCGTGCATCAGCCTAAAGAAGGATAGGGACATTGAGTGAGAGCTACTGTAGGGTCTGGACAGAGATGCTGCCATCTACATGGCTGGTACTAGCCACAGACGTATGAAGAAACAGCAAAGTGAGTCCCCTTCCTCATCCAGGCGCCCCACGGCTTTGGTCTTGGGTGCCCAAGCTTTCAAGATTGGAGTGCACCACTCTAGGGTGATCAATCAAATACATATCCGTGGGCCATACCTTTGGACAGAGGCATGCCTATTTCCACTTTCTCAAGGGAAGCTCCACTTTGTTCACGTGATTCCAGAGTGGCGCTGCAGGGATCCCCTAGAAAGGAAGATCGGAAGGTAGGATAGTGGAAGTCGCTAAATGTAGGGCACCATCCTCTGAATATGGTCAGACCACAGAAAGCAGATACCTTGCTGCTCGTGGCAGCAGCATGAATCTTGACACAGAATGCACTGATTAGAAGACAACAGGCTTGTGTGCTTACCCACTGTGACTACCCATCAACAGGGAGCATATAAGCTGCCACACACACAAATGTCCTTTGTCAGCATCCATCAGCATCATGAGGGGAGCTGTGGCTCCTAAGTCACCTCACGGGATGTGGAAAGACAAGCTGGATAGCTGTACTGATTGATTCTCTATTTCCCACCCTGTTTTATCTACCAGTTCCTAGGAGGGTCTATTGAGAATAGGCCTTCTTCACAGAGTGTCTGTATAATGTCCCAGATGAATCAGAGAGATGCCACCATCTTGGAGTCCTCCAGCACCACTCTCCTTATTTGGGAAACTTCAAGCTGTCTACAGTTGCAGGCAAGTCTTTGTTTGTCTCTGAAATTCTCTAAAAAGTGACCCCTAACCAGGGACTGCTTCCTCTGCTGCTTTTCTTTTTTTCTTTAGAAAACAAGTCCTCTGTCCATTATGATTTAAATAGACAGCGATGACATAAACTACAAAGATGGAAATGAAAGCCATGCATTTTTTCCAGTGAATTAGATCTCCATAGTTGTCCCCAACATAACTCACTCTGTTTAACATTTACACCAGCCAGAGGTAAGAGAGATTGTGGAGGCAAAGGACCAAAGCTCAGAGAGGCTGAACTAGAAAGAGGCAGAAAGTTGCTCTGGCCTCTGGCTGTGGGTCCTAAGTTCTCATCATGTTCTCTGCCCAGAGAGCCTGATGTCATCTGCCCAATCCTCTGTAACTCTGTGGGGTGTGGTGCATGGCAGGTGCAGTTGGAGATCTTATCCTCAAGGTATGTGACTTGTGGAGCAAGGACAGTCACATAGTTTTCCAGTGGCTGCTCTGTGACTAGCTGGGGGCATCAACTCATAGTCTAGCCTTCCTCCTTCCCACACCCCATCCAGAACACAAATGCGTGTGATCCAGCAGTCTCTTGGGCCTCAGACTTACATCTCTTGGCCTCTTTCCTATTATTCTAAATCTGCTCAAAGTCTCTGTCCCAGTAGATGAACCAGCTCTGGCAAATCCTTCCAACTTTTAAGATATCATGATATACCCAAATCCTCCTTCTCTGTGTATATTATGTTTTTGCTTTATTTTTAGAGACAGGGTCTCTTATGTCCCAGGCTGGCCTTGAACTCCTTGTGTAACCAAAGATGGCTTTAAACTTAGGATCCTCTCACCTTCATTTCCAGAGTGCTGGGAGCATAGTTGTACACCACCATGCACAGTACATTTGGTACTGGGAATTAAACCCAGTGTGCATGCTAGGCAACCACTCTACTAGTTAAGCTACAGTCACAGCCCTTTGTTCTTTCTTGGCCATGTCTTCTAGTCTGGTACTTCTTACTCGCACACTCTATGGGAACTGGAACTCCACTCTTGCCCTCTCCCTGTCTACAACTCTTTCAGTGGTCTTATTCCTCTAGTCCTGGTTCCCAGTGCTGTGAACTCCATCCTAGAGACCCCTATTCTAACTGCAGGTGGTCTCTCCACTCAGGGTCAAATGGGTACATCAACTGTCACATGGGTGGAACCAGATTCTCCTATTTCTCCTCACCACCTGCAGCACACACGGAGGGTAGTTCATATCTGTGGACAATAAATAAAGGTTAGGGAATGTTTGAGGTAGTCAGGAGTTCACCCGTGAGAGGTCCCAGGGCATGTTATTTGGTTTGGATTGCATCACTTGGAAAGTCTTGGAGCTACCAAGAGCCATCGTCTCTTCCTTTTCAGAATGTATATACAGAAATCTGGGTGTTTGTTCCCAGGTAGGTGACAGCAGAGAGAGCAAAGTTAAGTAACAAAGTCAGCAGGAGGGATTGTGCTATTGCCTCCAGACTCCCCCAAACCATCTCACATACTCAACCACCCAAACCATTGGAAGCTCTGGGGCCTGGGCACATGTGTAGATGAGGAAGTTTCTGTGTGACATAGGTTCTATGCTCCCAAGGGGTATCAACCAACAAATTGTAGTGGGCAACTGACTGCATTATAAGCCATGTGCATCAACACACAAATTGACACCAACTGCTCACTGGCCAGCTACCTCATCCCCAAGGGGTAGCCATGGAAACAGAAACCCAGATGGACTGTCTAAGGAAATACAGGAATCATTCCTGAGATTACCCATGGGATCATCTGCAGATTCCATGAGAATAAGAATAGCCACTCAGCTCTAAGCTGACCTCAGTGCCTACCTAGTCACCATGAGAGGTGCCTTCTCTAGAAAACACTTGTAGGCATCAAATGACCAAGCCACAGAATCAGGGCTCCATTGTTTTGCCTCCTGTTCTTGTGTAGCCATTATTCTTAGCACCCATCAGCCTAAGCGCCTGGACTATGATAAGCATGTGACAAATGTGTGAGCAACAGGCCAGACACAAGCCAGCAAATGAGTGAAGCAAACACATAGGAATTCTGATTTATCCTGCACCCAGGCAATCTATACTCTTTCTTTTGTAACTACGAGAGCATCTTCTCAGACTCTTTAGGACAGGCACTCTGGTGCCAGGTTGTGGAAACAATCCTGAATCCAGCATCTATTCAGAGATTACTTCCTGGGGCTGGGAAGATGGCTCATTGGATAGTGTTTTCTGTGCAAACTTCAAGACCTGAGTTCAAGCCCACAGAAGGCACAAAAAGGATGCAGTGTCTGTAATCTCAGAGCTCCTTTGATGAAGTGGGAGGTGGAGACAAGCAAATCCCCAGAATCTCATGAGCTAGTCTGGTGCATGCAATAGCAAACAAGATAAGAGAGATCCTGTCTTCAACAAGGATGATTATCCAGGATATCTTTTGACATGCAGCAGTATGAACAGAGAGAGAGAGAAAAACTATTCTCTGCCATCATCACCCTCCCCCCAGTCAGCAATGAACCCTGTCACCAATCCTGAGTTCACAGCATTACACATACCCAAAGTCTGTAATCAGAATCTAGCAGAATCTATTTAAAATACATGGGGACTACAGTACATATGAATATGCTAATCAACTAAGCTTAATAGTTCTCGTTTGTATTAATGCAAATTAGGCAGCTGCATTTCCCACCAAATATTTTCCTTGGTATTTACTGACGAAATCAAGGTCCTTCTAATAAGTTCTAATATTTAATCTAAAAGCTCTAAAGAAGGTGCTTTGCTTGAGTATAATCTAATTTCACTGAACAAAATTGCATCTAAAAGCAATATAAAGTTACAGTTTGTTCCTTGTCAAATAGTAAAAATGGCCTTTAAATTTTACACAGCTTTGACCTTTGGTTTTTGCATTTCAATTAAACGTCTCCCAGAGCCTGAGGATCAAATGTTCTGTGGGTGTGAACTAGGCCCTGTTGAGAGGTAGCCCTGTCTTCTTTTCTTTTCAAACAGATGTCTGTCTCCCTTTTGACACAGAGCAGAAATTTTCTCTCTTGGTGGCTCCAGAAACTATAAATAGACACACTCAACCTGGACAATATCTTATCTTTAGATGTTCAGAAATTTCTGAGTCAGCCTTCAAATTTCATTAGTGGATGGACATGCCATATAGCCAGGCATCCTATAAGTGGCTTTAGAACAACCCAACCTCATTGGAAAGTGGGGGTAGATATGGCAAGAACTAGAGAAAGGGTGAATATGATCAGTATAATTATAGAAAAATTTCAAAGAACTAATAAAAAACTGAAAACAACAACAACAAATAAACAAAAAGAGTCATCCAACCACTCCACTAGACTATCTATTCCTTTATCTTTATGTGTATAAGTGTCTTGCTACCACATGGTTCGGTGCCTGAGGAGGCCACAAGGGGATATGACATCCCCTGGGACTGGGGTTACAGATAGTTGTGAGCCACCATGTAAGTACTAGTAATTGAACCTGGGACCTCTAGAAGATAAGCAAATGTTCTTAACCAGTGAGCTATTTCCCCAGCTCCCTCTCAGGCCTTTTTGAGTTTCTTTAACCTGTGCAGTACCTGTTGACCACCTGGACTTTACTTCTTCTTGTAAAAACCCAGGAAGCCAGGGGTGAGGTTATTGTTTGACTTCTGACAAGAACAAGGGTTCCTCGGGTCTCTGAGAAGTTATACTACTCGATGTTCACTCTCTTCTTCTTTCTTGGTAATAAATATTTTTATTCAGGGAAAATCCTACCCAGATAAACACTGTATTAAAGTGTATCCATGTTTCATTGTACCGTTGTTTGTGGTTTCTGAAGTTGCCATCCATCAGAACAAGATCTTGATGACTCCTTGACCTGGGTGGCTACAGACAAGGCCTAAGGTTCTAGAACTTCCATAATATACCACCAAGAGTGAGACCACAGCACAATTCATCTTTGCAAGTGTCTTGTGAGTTAGGGCATTATTTTATGCAAGCACGCTAAGGGACAGGGAAACTGCAGCTGTTTACATTCATTCAAATTTTAAGTACCTTGTATGTACTAGGTTTTAGCATATATATATGTATATATATATATATGTATATATATATATATATATGCCATATTACTTTAAGGGACTCGAAGTTGAGTATAAGAGATAGATGCTTAAGTAACCAAATGTAGGCCATGGCTATGACCGATGTCTCAAGAAGAATAAGTACCAGGTACTAAGATAGTCACTGTCAAGGTGCTGGGAAAGCAGGGCAGGACAAGAGACAAAAGGAAAGCCCTCCCAAAAGATGAGTTATGCAAACAATGCTGATAAACTACAGGTGTGTAAACAGAGCTTCTGCACAGTTCAAGTGTGTTGCTCACTGGCAATCACCTAAAGCAGGTACTGAGTGGCCAGTTTCTCTTCCTTACCTCCAAACCACTTTGAACCTTGTAGGTCATGTGTTTAGATCCAAGATGAAGAGCCCTGGCTTCTTCAGAATAATCCCACCTCTGAGGTTATAGGCAAAAGTATAAATACAGGATTTGGTCCATGTTTGTGAGGTTTCAACTTATGTTTGTGGGTTACTAGTGAGTTTCCTTCCCAACTACCTCCTTTAGAGAGTGATCGTGAACAGTCCGTGAGGAAGCAACAGCATCATGGAGATTGTTCATCATCTCCCATGGTTTTGTGACATGAATAAACCTTATAAAATACAAATATGTGACTATCTCCTACAATCTCTACTTCTCGGCCTGAGCCCCAAGAGAATAGGATTTGGTACAAAACTGTGTGTTGCTGTAATAAACAACAAAAAATGTGCAAGCAGCCCCTGGATAGAGGCTGGGGGAATTTTGAGAAGCACGGAGGAGAAAGGGAAAATTTCCCTGGAGAGACAATGGACCTAAAGGATGCTGCCAGTAATAACTCAGAAGGAACTAAGGCCCACAGTCTAGACAGTGGAGCATAGAAGGTCACTGGTACCAGGGCAGAAAGCTCTGCCATTTTTATCAACTGCCAAAGGGAATATAGAGCTTTAACCATGTGAACTGGTTGCCCAGCTACTGTGTGATTGCCAAGGTGTTGACAGCATCACCAGGCTTTTTCCTTCTTCCTTCAGCTTGTAATAAGGTAAGAAGAAATATAAAAAGCCAGGGAAACACTATTAACCAGAAGTGTGGGCAAAGGGTGTAGAGTGGTAGGTAATATGCTTGCCGTGTAAGCAGGGAGACCTGAGATGGATCCCCAAGGCCAAGTCCAATCTTCTGAGCATGGGAGCACATGCTGATAATCTCAATTCTGGAGATGCAGAAGCAGGAGGACTCCTGGTGCTTGCTCTCCAACTAGTCTAGCCAAATTAATAAGCCCAGGTACCAGCAGGAGACCTTGTCTCTAAAAGCATGATGCACACTCTAAAGACAACACTGGTTGTCCGTGGTCTCAACGTTGTGCATGTTTGTGTACATGTTCACACTCCCTCAAATAACAATCAATCAATCAGTCAATCAATAATTTTGAAAATCTCAGCTTCCCTGTATAGTAAGGAAGTATGTGTGGAGATAAAGCCAGCCCCTGCCCAGAGCCTCTGCAGGCACCTCCTGGGGAACTTTCTACTATGGAGTATAATTCCTAGTGAATTAACAGAAAATACACCTTTGCTTTTTTTCAATTGTAGGGATTTGAAGCTTCACTACCTCCTTCCTCAGACCCTGACCCTCTTGCTCTGGTGATGAGGCCATCATGCAGAAATCTTACCTCCATCTTGGAATTCAGACTCTGTTAGTTACTTTCCTATTGCTGTGAAGAGATACTATGGTCAAGGCAAATTACAAGTGAAAGCATTTAACTAGGGTCTGACTTTTACAGTCTTGGAGGTTTAGTCATTTATCATCATGAAGAGGACCAGAGCCAGCAGCCAGGCAGGCAGGCATGATGCTGGAGCAGAAGCTGAGAGCTCACATCTTATCCACAAGCAGTAGGCAGAGACAGAGAAAGACTGGGGGAGACTGGACATGGGAGTGGCTTTTAAGGCCCACCCCTCAGTGGCACACCTCCTCCAGCATGCCATGCCTACTAATCCTTCCAAAACAGACCACCAACAAAGACCCAGATATTCAAATATATGAGCAAATGGGGGCCATTTTCATCTAAACCATCACACACACACCCAATGCAAGAATCGAGGAAACTGAAGCAGATTGCTAGAGAAAGAATTTTGCCATATTCTTAGGGTATTGTCCCTGTGCGTTCACCAATGTTCTTTTCTTAATTGTTTCAGAGAAGAACTGGTTTTACCCATGACATCTCATTCACCTCTCCTGGGTGATTTTTGTCCCATTTTAGGCCTTGCAAATTGTCACCTCACACTGCACTGTGAGCCCAGTTCTTCCTTTTGAGATGTCATCTTCCTTTCTAGCCTCTTACTAGAAAGGTACATAACAAATAACTATCTCTATTTGTGTGTGCATACATGTGAGTATGAGTGTGTGTCTGTCTAGGTCTCTCTCTGTCTTTGTGTCTCTGTCTTTCTCTATGAGTCTTTGTATGGGGGTGTGCCTCTTTCTATGTCTTTTTCTCCAATTCACCTCCCCTCGTTCCCCTTTTCTCTCCCTTCCTAAATCTCTATCACCAGAGAAAATATATTCTCCAAGAGTCCCAGACATAATCCGTGAAACTAAACCATAAGCTTTAAGTCCTCACTCTACCACTCCATGACTATGCCACCTTGAACAAGAGTATTTTATTCACCTCTTTGTGTTTCAATGCACTCCCTTTGGATTTGAAGCTAATGTTTCTTACCTCATTAGGTTATTGAGCCATAAGGTCTCCTGCAATTTGCACTGTTGGGTTTTGCAGAATCTGTTACTTCTCCCCCCCCTTTGTCTCTTATTTGGAAATGAACTGTCTGTCCTGTGTCTGTTACACAACTGTATTTTGAAAGCCAACAACATGTTTGATTTCACAGGTTCATAACTAGAGCAAAGATCTGACTCAAGATGACTCAGACTTCCGGTCTCAACCATATCTGATTTAGACAGTATTTAGTTGAGACTTTGGACTTCAGGCTTATGAATTAGATGAATTAGAATGAGATGTGCATGGATTTGAAGAGGTGGGGTGGGCCTGTTATAGAAAGTATTTGCATTTCTTCCAATTAAGTGTTAACACTCTAATCCATGTGCGATGGTAATTGGTGATGAGCCTTTAAGAGTGATAGTGGCTTGTGGGTATGCCCAGGCAACTCCCTCATTCCTTCTCCCATATGACATGACACTACAACAAAATTGGAAGCCATCCTTCACCAGACATGAAATCCATTGGTCTCTCTCAGGCTTCTGTAGAAGTAGTGTAGGTTACTACTGTTTTAAGACAACCAGTTCATCTTTTGGGTGTATGCCTAAGAGTGGAATTACTGGATCTTGAGTTAGACTGATTCCCACTCATATATGATTTTTAGACATAGAGTAAAGGATTACCAGTCTACAATCTACACTGCCAGAAAAGCTAGGAAACAAGGAGGACCCTAAGAGAGACATACATGATACCCTGGAGAAGGGGATAGGGACAAGATCTCCCAAGGAAATTGGGAGAATGAAAGGAGGGGAGAGGGAGTTAGGAGGAAGAGAAGGGGAGAGGTGCACATAATGGAACAGGAAGATTGAGTCAGGGAAAAAATAGAGGAGAGCAAGAAAAATGATACCATAATAGAGGGAGCCACTATAGGTTTTAAGAGAAATCTAGCACTAGGAAAATGTCCAGAGATCTACAAGGATGACCTCTACTAACAAGCTAAGCAATAGTGGAAAAGCTACCTTAAATGTCCTTCCCCAATAATGAGATTGATGACTACCTTATATGTCATCCTAGAGCCTTCATCTAGTAGCTGATAGAAGCAGAAGCAGACACCCTCAGCTAAACATTGAGCAGAACTATTGGAATCTGGTTGCAGACAGGGAGCAGGGATGAGCAAAGGGGAGAAGACCATGCTGGAGAAACCCACAGAAACTGCTGACCTGAACAAGGGGAGCTCATGGACTCCAGTCTGATAGCTGGGAAACCAGCATAGGACCAACCCAGATTCCCTGAATGTGGTATTAGTTGGAAGGACTGGGCAGTCTATGGGGCCTTTGGTAGTGGATCAGTATTTATCCCTAGTATACAAATGGACTTTAGGAGCCTATTCCACATAGAAGGATACTCTCTCAGCCTAGACACATGGGGGAGGACCTAGGCCCTGTTCCAAATGATATGACAGACTTTGAAGACACCCCATGGAAGTCTATTCCCTGGAGCAGAAAGGGGGAGGGATGGGGGTTGGTGGGGGAAACAGGGAAGGGTGGGAAGGTACAGAAACTGGGATTGACATGTAAAACAAGGTTGTTTCAAATTAAAATAAAAAAATTATAAAATAAAAAAGACACCCAATTCATAGCACTTTTGAAACAGCAGAGTCTTCTGGTCATCAGGGTGAAAATTCTGGCCCAGGTGGAGACTTAACATCCAGTTGGACTGGCCAATGACCTGGCTCAGGTCTCACCCTTCTGGAAGGCAGAACTACCTGTAGGAGGGCAAGTTCACCATGGTTAGCATGCTAAAGAGATAGGCAGAACATTTCCTTCCCAAAATTCCCTCTCCCTAGTATAGCACTTCACAGCACCACAGTCACGCCTTTTTGCAAGACTACCCACTTTTCTGAATTACTCTGAAAAATACAGTGTTTCCTTTTCTGCTTTCTAGCTCTGTTCTTAGCATTGTCTTCTCTGGAACTTTACACTTCTTTACTTTCTCTGGTACACCCTTCCCTGCCATGTGTTCGATTATCTGCCATATGACTAACCTTCTTGCTGGCTTAACTCAAATAGCTTGGCTTTCCTCTGTCCCCCTTCCCTTGTATGTTCTCCTCTGGTTAAATACTGAGATATACAATTGCCTACCATAGGGTTTTGCTTTTAAACACTAATAAATGTGTCCTTCAGTTTCCATTTGAGTTTGTACTTAAGTTCTTTTATTAATTAGACAAAACCCCTAAAACGGGACCCTGATTTCCCAGTATTATTTGGTGTCTCAGATGAGACTCCCACCAAATTTTGAAACTCATTATAACCACCTGAAGTCTTTGAAAACCGCTTTAATCTTCAGTGCCAAGTTCAGCACTAGATGGATGGGATGTCTGATGAAGTCCACATAATGACTGCAGTGAGCTTTGGCTCTGAACTGCTCAGAGGACTGCTCCTAAGTGACACCCTAGACTCTCAGGACAACCATGGCCAAACCATGTAAATAACCATTGGCCCTTCTGTAAAAGTGCAGTTTTCCATGACCAAAACCAAACCTAAACACTGTGATGGAAAAGCTCTCAAGTTATAGTGTTTGAGTTGTTTCTTCTTCTTTTCTTCTTCTTTATTTTAATCTTTCAAAAAAAAAGTAGTCAAGAGGCTGTCAGGCAGCTCAGCATCTCCATTAGAATTCAGAGTATTCCACGGTAATTACAAAACAGCTGTAATGGAAAATTGGTAGTCAAACCCATTTTCCAGCGACTAGAACGGTGAATGGTCTCCATTATGTTCCTAATTCTCATTAACTTAATTTGCATAGGAAACAATGAAAGAATACATAATGAAGTACAGTGGGCCAGCAGCCCAGCCCTCACCCCCACAAAGCTGGGTTCAACTCACAGTGACCTACCCCACAGAGCGGGAGAAACCAAGAGCTCCCTGTGGACTAGACCCAACTCAGGTCACCTGGGGCTGCCAGCCTGAGACAGTCCTTGATGGAGCACAATGAAGGGAGACCCATTGCCTGTGGATTGCTCCAGGTCCCTTTGCCTCAACACAGGCCATGTAAGCCCTGATTCTCCTCCCCACCCCTGCTTTGCGCAAGGCTGAAGAAATGGAGCAGAAGAAAAAAGAACTTGTTTCCAGGTAAGTACGTCCAAGACTGGAGTGTGCAACATACAATTTCTTCCTACAAATCGAACTGTAATTACAATAGGTCCTGGCAAAAAGAGCGAGCTTGGATGCTGGGTGCTGGGTGGGGTCAGGATGCAAAACAGAACCTGAGCTAAGTCCTGGACTCCCTGAAGGAAATGGGGAAAGAAGAGCACTTTTGACTCCCTAAGTAGTTGGCACCAAGACAGGTAAGTCTCCTGTGGTAGAACAGCTCAAGCTCAATGGCTAAGTTAACTCCTTATTCCATCTAGCCAGTGTGAGTGCAAGGAACGCTGGAAATGCTTGAATCCCTTAACAAAATTCTGACACTTCCCTCAATAGAAGCCATGCATTCAACTCACAGTTTGGAGCATCTGTGGTGTTTCAGACACCACCATGCATGGTCTCAATGAGTTCTTATAGCAAAGCTGCAGGATAAGAATGATTAAATTTTGCTAATGAAGAAAATGAGACTCAGATAGTATGTCAGAATAAGAATACTTGATACACTAAGACGACAACACTAAAGCTGAAACTACCCATAAAATAGTTCTTTTAATTAGGCCAATGCCCCAGCTTGCCTATTTCGTGGCTCACATAGAAATTATGATATTCATGTGGCACTTATATTAAAGGGAGAGGAACTTAATGACAACTTCATTATCTGATGGGTAAAGGGGAGTCAGTGTTTCAGCTCTCATTGGATAAAGAAATCATCAATGCTTTATCCCCCAGTGAGTAAGGGAATCAATGCTTCAACCCTCCACAGGTAAGAAGATCTATATTCCAAGCCATATGAATTGAAGGCCCCAAGCCTACTCCATAAAGAAACCTGGTGATCTCTTTGATAAGATAATCTAAGAGCTTTTAGGAAGGCAGCCCTATCACAACAGCATCCCAAATGTGGATCATGTGAGCAAACATAAATGAGCTCCTCCTGGTCTGGGTTACTCACTGTCCTCTGCACATTCCTCTTCTCTAACATGCTCTGTTAATGATACATTTCCTTCCTTCCTTACCAAATGCAACAGTCAGAGGTGTTGAACTTGAAGAAGACCTGGATGTGACTCCTAAACCTACTTTTTCATAGTTCAACATCCTTGTGTAATTCCCTTCAAAGGAACTGAAACAAACGATTTTTCTCTAACAGTCCTCCAAATGTGCCCCTCATAGATCTTCTTCCTGGGGTAGGACTAAGCCAATGTTATCCAGCATGATATAAGCAAGAAAGGAACAGGCAAAGTGAATAAAAACAACCTTTTATGATCGCCAACGCATATCTTCTCTATCAATGCTAGTGCCTCATTGGAAATTTTCCAAGAGCTTACAAAATTCCAGATGTCACATATATGTGGCTGATAGTTTCTGTAATAACACAGTGACATGGAACTTGTTGTCTCTGCTAGATAAGGACCTTTAATGAAAAGAGGTTTACGCCAAATGGAACAGTGCAGTACCACCATGAAGCATAGCCACACATTCCAATAATCACAGTATCCTAGAGTCTGAGGCACAAATATTTTTAATTTGAGGGCAGCCTGAATTACCTAGAGAGACCTTGTTTCACAAAACCTGAAAGCAGCAAAGGCAAAATATTTGGGTGCTGCATGTCACCTGTGTGTTCAGCTCACTTCAACTTAAGAATAAACACTGTGTTAGCTACCTGTGGCTGTGACAAATAGCCAAATAAAACAATCCAAGGAGAAAAGCAAGTATTGTTTTGGCTCACAGCTTAATAAAGGACAAGATACTATCATGAGGACAAAGTATGACATCAGGTAACAAAGCGACTGGTCACATTGCAGCCACAATCAGGAAGCAGAGAGAAATTGCCAATGCTCAGTCCACTTTCTCCTCTTTATTCATTCTCAGTCCCAAGTCCACAGGGTGGTGCCTTCTCCCGCCCAGACACACATTCGGGAAGGGTCTTCTCCTCATGGGCATACCCACATGACTACTTCCTAAATAATTCTAAGTGTAGTCAAGCTGGCAAGAAAGATTAAACATCACTAATGTCTTCATGTATTTGCAAATGTAAAATAAAATAAAATCCTCTGTGTCTCATCCAAAGTCACTTCAGTATTTCAGTGACCTCTCCATGATCAGAAGAGTGTGGGTAGCTCACATTCCATTTGCTCCCTGACAGCATCCTCAGAGAGGCTTCCTGTTTCCAAGGACATGGAGGGGTCGAAGCAGAACACTTCATTGACTTGGCCAGTTGATTAGCACTTCAGGTACAGTACCTATGTAGCCCAGAGACAATGCATCTGTTTGAGAAGCAGTGTGGCAACAGCCAGTCTGAACTCCAGAGAAAGCACCTTCCTTTCCCTGATGTATGTGCCTACCCCTGCCAGCAAGGAAGACACAACTCTGGGAAGATCTTCTTCATGCAGTTTTAATCAGGATCCTAGAAACATGTTCTTCTGACCCGGGAGACCTGGGGGACCCCTTCACAGGCTTAAATACCCTTGCACTAACCAACCCCAGTGAGCTATGTGGACCCTGCAGATAGGCTACTCTAATGCGGAAGCAGACATGCTGAACAGACTTAACTAAATAAGGGCTTGTTTACGCCAGAGAGCCCTCACCAACAGGAAGGTGTAAGGCGGAAGCCAGTGCCACTTTAAGACATGGCATTTCGTGGCTCTCTACAGTTCCCCCTTTTTGTTTTAATAACACAACAGGCAAGGGTAGTGGTCTGGTCTCCAGTAAAGCAGTGGACATTGTAATGACCCTGGTAGTCAGCCAAGTCAGTGCCACACCTGTCCGGTATCTTTTTCCTGGAGGTGGGGCCCCGAACACCAACCCACATGCAACCAGACTTGCCCTTCTTGGAGTTGCTCACTTCCAGAGCTAACTCTGAGTGCAGTGCTAAGCCATACAACCTGAGCGTGAAGGATCAATACTTGTTCATGACTGCAAGCCATGCTTGGGGAGACTGTCCTGCCTCAATGTCTGTAAATGCCTGGGCAACCATAGCTGCATACCGCTTCTGAGCAAACCTCATCTTGCAAAGGCACCATAGGCCCACAAAGGAGATAAGCAACAAGAGTACAGCCATGGCTCCCATTCCCGCCCACTCTTTCAGATGATCCATGGTAACGGGAACCATGATGACAATCCAGCAGCCAATCCCGCATCCACACGTGTCGAATTTACTGCAACGATGGCCATTCACAGCTGTACCATTAAGTCATCAAAGTCAGCAAACCAATTTCCTAAAAGATAGCTAGACAACTGTAGGGACAAATTAGCAGCGCATGTAAAGTTCTCATACAGAATGCTGGTAACACACAAACCTGGATATTTCATTTCACATCCCAATTGGGCCAGCTGCCACAAGGTATCTATTTGCTCCTGCACCAGATCAATTCTTTGGTTTACAATCATTAAACCTCCTTTTAGTTGAGCACCAATTGTGGATTGAGTATCTAAGGCAGTAGCCACATTCTTGGACAACTCATTTAGCTTACAGGCTGTTTGCACTGATGTGCTCATAGCTACAGCAGCCGTGACTGAACCCACAACTGCAAAAGAGATAGCTGCAACTATGGCTGCTGTAATGCCAAAATCTCTCCCTGCAGCCTCTACCAAACAGGCCACAAAATCTGAAAATGGTTTTATTGGGCCTTGCAATATCTTAGTGAGGTTACCATTCACCTCTCCCTTATTGGGTAATGACTTCCATGCTTTTATGGCAATCTGATTTACTTGTTCAAGACTTAAGTCATTTTGTAAGGCTTTCCAGACCTCAGGGCAAAAGGAACGCCCTGTACCTGGGTCCTGCCCTTCCTCACTCTGATAAGGAGAAGGTCCTGAAGGCATTGTTCCAGGAGGGTTCCTCCCCTCCCCACATCTCCATTTCTCCTCTCCCTTCCCCCTCTGTCCCTTAAGGGATTGTTTCTAAACCTTTTCTATGAGGGCTTGCAATTCTTCCTCAGCCCAGCACGCTACCTTGATGTCTCCCAAAACTGCGAACCAAGGTGCAATGGCATGGCATTCACTCAGGAATCTTTTTAGTGTGCGTTTCTTTATTTTAAGTTTCTTTGACAAAAGTAGCTCCTGAAGAGCCAGAAAAATTGGATGAGACTGAGAAGTCCCCATCTTAAAAATTTTACTTTCGGTTTGTTACAACCACTTGCTCAATGCCTGAGACTTTATTGCCACTTTTTTCCCTGCGATCTTTAATTTGGTCCCAACTTACCTGGGACTTCATTGCTCCTTACCGGAGACCTTATCGCCTCTTTACCGAGGGCCTTAAGTTTGGTCCCAATTTACCTTGGGAACTTGCCAGCGCTGCCCTGACTGCAAGAAGTTCTGATCTGAAAAATTCCCCGTACGGGCCACCATCTGTATGCCCCTACCCCTGCCAGCAAGGAAGACGCAACTCCGGGAAGATCTTCTTCATGCAGTTTTAATCAGGATCCTTGAAACATGTTCTTCGGACTCGCAAGACCTGGGGAACCCCTACACAGGCTTAAATACTCTTGCACTAACCAACCCCACTGAGCTATGTGGACCTTACAGATAGGCTACTCTAATGCGGAAGCAGACATGCTGAACAGACTTAACCAAATAAGGGCTTGTTTACGCCAGAGAGCAGTCACCAATGGGAAGGTGTAAGGTGGAAGCCAGTGCCACTTTAAGGCGTGGCACTTCACAGCTCTCTACACCCTGAGCCAGTACTTAGTAAGTCTTTGTTGATTTGCATTTATGGTATCCTAGACTATTTACTAAGTACTTATTACGTGTTACCATTGAAGTTGCATTGATTTGTGCCTTTCTCAAGTTTGAAAAATGCATTCAGACTTTTAAATGAAGTCTTTATGTTCTTTCAAACACATATGACTGTGTCAAGGCTCCAAGAGATTTCCATCCTGGATTCTAAACACACAGTTAGCAGTAGTGTGAGGGGAAGAAAGGAGACCAAGTGATCAAGTACAATATCCTGGTGTTCTAATTCATTCCTAAGCCTAAAGACAAATACCCATTGGCCTATTTAGCCAAGTATCCATTCCAAATCAACTCCCATTCTCAATTTAGATTAGTTGTCTTAAAGGTTCTTCAAGCCTGGCACCTCATTTCAGCATAGGACAGAGCAAAACTAAAGATGTGCAAAGAAGATTCACAGCTAGTTTATTTGTTCCTTGCTTAAGTCCACTCAATGGCACTTATATGCCAAGAAAACCCACTTGTCGCTGAAGTTTTCTGCACTGAGCTACAGGCACTCAGTGTTCCCTCAGTGAAGGGTCTCTCTCTGAGTTCTGGGGAGCCAGCACACCACATCACACAGCTCTGCCAACTACATCACTTTTAGATCCTGGGCTTTGAAACTAAATAAAAATTGATATGTGTGTAATCACATTTGTTTAATTAAAGTAACACATCTGTGCAGTAAATATTCCAGCACGAGCTGGTCAATAGCAAATCCTCTGCATGTATGGTAATAATTGACTAATGTAATTAAATGCATGTCAGAGTTTTAAAAGAAAATATAATGAGATTTCATCATTTTATATGTACAGGTAATTAGTTCTTAGGAATGTGAGTAAAAGCAAATTATCTACAGATTTGAACTATCAGCAGATAATTCAAATGACCTAGTTTGCGAGAGAAAACGGTATCTAAAAACCAGAGAAATACGAACCAAAATAAATGTCTTCCACTACTGAATCTGCAAGCTCTAGCAACAAATCACATGCTTGATTTTCTTCAAACTGTTTCCATCAAGCTTTTCTTGTGGATCTCCTGAGCATGGGGGAAGGGAAGAGGGAGTTAGTAGAATGAAAAGAGGAGAAGAGGAGGAGAGAAATTGGCATAAGGGAACAGGAAGATTGAGACAGGGAAAGAATAGAGGAGAACAAGAAAAGAGATACCATAATAGAGGAAGTCATTATAGATTTAAGGATAAATCTGGCACTAGGGAAATGTCCAGAGATCTATAAGAATGAACCAAACTAACAATCTAAACAATGGTGGAGAGGCTACCTTTATTGTCCTTCCATGATAATGAGATTGACAACTACCTTATATGCCACCCTAGAGCCTTCATCTAGTAGCTGATGGAAACAGCAGACACCCATAGCTAAACATTGAGCCAAATTCCTGGAATCCAGCTGCTGAGAGGGAAGAGTGATGAGCAAAGGATTAAGACCAGGCTGGAGAAACCCACAGAAACTGATGACCTGAACAAGAAGGATGTGATGGACCCCAGTCTTATAGCTAAGAAACCAGCATAGGACTAACCCAGACCCTCTTAATGTGGGTGTTAGTTAGGAGGACTGGGAAGTCTGTGGGGCTTCTAGTAATGGATCAGTATTTATCCCTAGTATACTAATGGGGTTTGGGATCCCATCCCACATAGAGGGATATTTTCTCAGCCTAGACACATGATAGGGGCCTAGGCCTTCGCCAAATGATATGACAGACTTTTAAGACTCTCCATTGAAGGCCTCACCCTCCCTGGAGAACAGAAAGGGGATGTGCTGGGGCTTGGTGGGGGTGATAAGGGATGATCATGGGATGGTGAGAAAACTGGGAATGACATGTAAAACAAACCTGTTTCAAATTTAAATAAAAAGTAAATAAATCTTAAACTTCTTTTAAAAAGCAAAAAATAAGTAAATAAATGGATTTCCTTGTGGATGATATGAGCCATAGCAAATACAATGGGTCAGAGTTAGGTGTCTTCCACTTCCTGTTCTTTCTCCAGCTGAAAGGCTTTCAGAAACATTGTAGCACCAAGATTCTGTTCATGGTTCTGGGGTGATGACTAAAGTAAAGGGCTTATCACCCAAGCATGCATGTAAAATACTGAGCTATTACTGTATGCTTACAGCACCCTTGAGACAGAGACTAAAGGATCCCTGAGGTTTTTTGGTCAGCTAGTCTCACTTAATTGTTTAGGACCAGGTCCCAGTGAAAGATCCCATCTCATAAAATAAGGTGGAGATGGTCTGAAGAACTACTCCAGAGACTGAGGTCTAGCTTCTGCAAGCATGCACACATGCATTTTGTACTTATACATACCAACACACACAGGCACTCATACATATGCATACACTCACACAAAATTCCAGCCAAGTGAAGTAATATTTACTTTATGCCATATTCAAGTAGACCCATCTTGAATAGCATCTCTGAAGTTCCAATTTATTCTAAGTATTATCCTTCTGAATTTGGATGGCTTGTACAGAGCAAGAGGTGAGAAGAGCATTCCCAAAGTAAAGAATAATATGAACAGATGCAAAAAGCAGGAAACATGTGGGCTGTTTGGGAAGCAGCAAGGAGCTCAGCCTGACAAGAGAAGATTCCACTAGAATAGAGGAAGATGTGATTGTCAAAACAAACAAGAATATGATGGACAGAAACTTGAATGTCAGCCAAAGGGTTGAGTATCCCTCTCTAAAGGCAATACAGAGTTGCTGAAGATGCTTGGTTTTGTAACTTTACTAAACATTAATCATGCCAAATGCTTCTAAAATATCAACACTCAAATATAAACCAGCTGCTTACAGAATGCACAGTGTGGTCATCACCTGAAGCCAGGCCATTTGAGGTTAGGATCAGCCCTCTGCAGTATAGATCTACCAGGAAGCTTCTGGCACACATATGATGTTGCTTGGACTCCGCCCCCATCTCTAAACTACTTTAAGTGATAAAATTGGCTAGATTCCTGACAGACCTTGGCACCATGGCTATGGACTCTGTTTCCTATACTGTGTGAAACTAGCTACCTTAACCAGACCAACAGTGAGCAAATACGACACTGGTTTATATACTTTGCATACAATTTTAGAGTTTCCATATGTATGCACTAACTATTTGATCCTAACATTGCTGCTATTAGGCCCTGTCCCATGAAATAACAGGAACAGGACAGATTGTTCTCAGGTAGCCATTGAAACTGTTAATGACCATACTCCTCTTGAGGTCACTATCACCCATGCCTGAACTTGAATTTCTCTTAATCAGAGCCTCCCTACTATGAAACAGTTTGTGTATGGTGCTACAGCTAATGTAATATCTACTGAATAATACTTTTTGACAAGTCAAACAAAGAGTATAAAATCAATAATGACAAACAGGAAACCTGTAATTTTAAAAGGATATATCTACTACTACTGAGGAAACTTAACAACTAACAAAACACTCACAAGACTGTCTGTTCCCATTTAGTGATGGATAAGAAAGAAGCTCCTAAGTTTCCATGCTTCCCTTGGAAACTATTAGCTGTTGATAGATGCTGGGATGTAGGTGTTGCCATCAGTAAAGCCCCATGCTCCAGTGGGTAGCACCACCCATGCCCATGCTGCCTGCCCTGGTTAAACTCAATAAAATACAAATAAAAGACACCGAAGTGGAAGGGGGACTTTCAAAGAGAGAAGAGGATAATAAGGGGAAGGAGAACAGAAGAATATAGGAGTGGAATGTGACAGAACATATTAAATACATAGAGGAACTTGTCAATGAATAAATTTAATTTTAAAAGTTTGAAAAATGTAGCCATTTGAAAGATATTTGTGCACTATGAATTTGTGTTAAGTTTTACATGTGATATATCATCTTGCTGACAACTTGTTACTCCTTTTGAAAACAGCCCATACATTTTGAAGCTACAGCCTACCTTTTATATAGATGATAAGGAACGGCAATGTCTGTTTGCTTGGTGGAAAGAAGAAGAGGAAAGACAGTGGAGTAAATTTGGTCATGATGAAACATGATGTGATGCTTGCTGGAGCTAATAAACAAGCACCTGGGATGCAAGGGGTTGGGTTCTTCTCATCTGTGTGTTTGAAATTTGATTCTTGCAAGTTAGAAATCTTTCAAGTTTATGGTTGGAGTCTAATTTCAGCTGAAGCTAGAGGCTTGGGTTGCATTAGTTAGCAGGGCTTTCATTTATAATTTGTCAGAAACAGAGCTACCAAAGACCAAGGAAAGAGACCAGTTGTGAGTAGGACAAGGTAGAAATGGTGGGAACATGATTATAGGGTAACTTGGGGTGAGAGCTTTGGATCTGTTGGTAGCTAACTTTAGGGGTTCATTAGCCAGAATTCAGAATAAATTGTATATAGCCAAAATAACAGGTCAGTCTTTCTATAACTAAAGATGGTCTGTGCCCTCAGGAAATTATATATTTTCAAAGCTAAAATTCTTGTCTATGGTCAAAGGAAAAGAAAGTTGTGTCAATCACTATGATGGAATAAGCTGATGGTAGGCTGGATCTGACTTGATAAGCCAGTAAAGGGGTATAGAGCATCTCAATGCAGTCAGGATCAGAGCTGACTGAGTTCAGGGTCTTTGTAGCAAGAATTTAGGAAGTCCTGGGGTCAAGTCCCTAGTAGGTTAGGAGAGGTTTTAATCTCCAAGCTAACATCATTTCCATTAAAAGTATGGTTCATAAAATGGCCAGTGCCTAAGAGACGTAGAGGCTACAGCTTCCTAACTGCTATTACTCCAGCCCTACAAACAGAATCCTAATTTAACACAGGGAAGGAAATCCATTTTCTTGGACTATTTTCTGGTCTTATTTGCTGTTTTTGGTGTCCACATGACACTGTATAGCTGAGTGTTAGTGACATTTTTTGGAGGAATACAAGAACATCCCTCCTTCAATTATTCATACTTTCTAAGCCTCACCCTATTCTTTTGGGTCTCTGTTAGTGGTGGTGATTTAAGCCAGGGCCTTGCTACATGGGCCCTTCCACTGAGTATATTACATACTTAGTAATCTGTGTCTCTTGGTTCTAAAGGATGAGAAAGCTATGATCAAGTTGCCAGCAGAACCAGTGTCTGGATGGCTCCCAGTTCCTCAGACATGGCACCTTCTCACTCCATCCTCACTTAGACAAGAATCATGGGAGCTCCATCTGGCCAGTTTTCTCAGAATCATAAGCCCATTCACAACTCAGAACCATCATGGTCTGCAAACTTCCCAAAGACCTTTGTATCTCAATATCACCATTTTCAGAGCTAAAATTTTAACCTGAGATTCAAGAGATACATGCATCCATGATAAATCAGAACCTATGTTGTAGTCTGTAGCAAAATGTGACCATCCTGTGCTAGGAAAGGTCATAGCACACCTTTCAGCCCATCTTCTCAGGAAGCCTGAGTATCCAAATCAATATTTTTCTCAATTTCCCCAACCAAAGCCACACCAGAAAAGGAGCCTGAGTGGCCCATCTGCCACTGAACCTGAGAATCTGAAATATCTATAGTACAAAGGAGAAAGGATGTACAGATAATTTGTAAGATTTGGGGACATATTTACAATTGCTGTAGTGGGGGCTCTGCCAAGAGCTAGAATGTGATGTACTCTGGATTCTTAAACTTAATCCTCTATTTTATATTTTAATATTTTTTATGTACCTTGTGTGTTCTTATGCTGTTGTTGTTTCCCCAGTGCCAGATCTTTTCATTTTAAAAGGCAACTATATCTAGCTAAGTACCAAGATGTTCAAATAAGGACAGGAGTATTAGGGAGACTGCTTTGTTTTTGAAAGAACAAGGGTCCTGGCAAAGAGCAACATGGAAGAATCAGGTTGCAAGAGAAGTATGCATTCCCTAGAATTTCTTGGGAAGATATTGCTAACAGTACAGGTCTGATAATGAGTGGGAATGACCAGGTCTGCTATTGCTTTAAAATATTATTGGTGTCTGTGAATGCAGATGAAGACAGAGTGTGCTGCTCGCCAGGGGAAAAATAAAACTAAAACCAGAGCACTCATCTTCTTTACTCTTCTGTGGCTATGACATGGTAAAACCAATCTCTCTCTCTCTCTCTCTCTCTCTCTCTCTCTCTCTCTCTCTCTCTCTCTCTCTCTCTCTCTCTCTCTCTCTCTCTCTCTCTCTCTCTCTCTCTCTCTCTGTGTGTGTGTCTTTCCCTCCCTCTCTTCCTCCCTCTCTCCATCCCTCTGTCTCTCCCTCCCTTCTTTCCTCCCTCCTCCCCCCCTTTCCCCTTAGGAGAAGGGGACAAAGAGAAGGCAGAAGGTCCCAGAGGGTCCCAAAGGGTTAGTCAGGAGAAAATGATGGCTATAACGCCATAATAGATAGCTCTGATGCATCACTGAGAAGTTTTCAGTTGATTTGACAGTAAAGAAGATCCATTTTAACTCCTTGAACCAGGGCACAGACCATAAAAAGTGGTGTTTGGGTATGCTTAATCTTGCGGGGAGAATTGAAAGATGGAATCTCTAGGAGCAAAGCAGCCAAGCTTCAAGAATCAGGGTCAGCTACATTCCCTTCTTTGGCCACAGAGTCAAGAGTAGCAACTAGTTTCTTTGTCAGTTTCTGCCTGCAGACATGTTTCCCAAGTTTAGGAAGACACTGTGGTCACCACCTTCAGTCATTTACACTGGCATTTGCACCTCTGAAAACAGTTTTCTCAAAAAAAAAAAAAAAAAAAAAAAAAAGCATGTATCTAATTTTCACTGCTCTTTATTTCATATGAATGAGAAATGTCACAAACATTGCTTTGGCCAGCTGTTTGGGACTGAAGGTGACCTCTTACCTAAAGAGAAAATGCTTATAACAAACAATCACTGTGGGCACTCCCATGTCTTAAAGATCAGACTCCCTTGGGTGCCAGAGTCTCCTCCAACCCCTCACCTTTATGAGGGTGGCATTCTAATGTCTTAAACATGTCAAGGTCAGCTTTCTGCTTATAAGAAGACCTACGCTCCAGGAGAGTACTCAACTCCTGGTGCTTACCAAGGCTTTCTGCTGTCCAGGGACTTGGTATTTTCCATTTTATCTTCCTCTCAGTTTTTACAAAATTAGCCTACTGTCTCCCTCAGGTACTTTCTAGGAATGTATTTTAATCATAGAGGTTTTCTTAAAGATTACTTATGTAGATCACTTTGCTTTTACTTCTCATCTTAGCACCCTCTTTACTTCCTACGTGAATCGTATTACACTCTGATAATGCCATGTGCTTGCTTGTTTTCTTGATGCTTTTCTTCCAGCTATAATGCCACATATGATTTTTTTCCTGTTGGGTATCGGAATAAACTTAACTATATCTAGCACATAGTGGGTTCTCAAGCAATACAGGGTAGACGGAAGGAAGTTTAGATAATATGAACAATGAAATGGATGAACAGAAGAGTGGGCAGATGGTAAATGGATAGAAGAGAGAAAATATTTATTAAGTGTGTCAATGAGAGGAAGATTCTGAGGTCAAATAGGTTTAGAAAGTACGTTCTTTCCTTTCTTATAGATCCACATGGCTCATTAGCATTTAGAATGGTATGAAAATATCCCATTAAGAAAAAAAAAGCCACTTAGTTTTCTTTAACCCAGCATTTTCTAAACTTATTTTAACACAAATACTTCCTCCCCTTAGTACCCTGCCAAAAATTTCTCTCTGGAACCCCAGGCTGGGAAGTCATCTTTTCTTTAACCATAGCTCCAATGAACAGTAATTGTTTTTTAAGTCTCTTTGCAGGTTTGAGGGTCTCTGAGGATATAGGTAGAGATACACTCATCATTATATTTTTGTGTATAGCACACTACCAGACTCACAGAATATGTAGAAACAACTGGGGACCTGAGAAGAGAGAGAGAGGGAAGGAAAAGGAGGGGAGGTGTAGAGAAAGGGAATATAGTTGGATTAGTAAAGGATACATACTTCAGTTGACTTTGAGGAAAACAGTACAATGTTATTGGTAATCTTATTATCACTCAGGATTGTATGAGACATCTGAACAAATTTTAAAATAATAACTGACACATGGTTTTAAAAATTGGGTTTAATTGATTGTTAACATCTCCTCAGCTATCAACCCCACACATGGTGTTCTTATACTAAGCTTAGCTCTTCCCTGGGATGGAGAATCCCATAATTTCTACAGTAAGAGAGTCTTAACAATGGTTAAATATTAACCTGGTTAAAGGTACAGATTCTGAAGTCAAACCATTTATTAGTTGCATAGAAAATGCATTTAAACTTGAGAGACTCAGTTTCCTATTCTGTAAGATGCCAATTATAATTATAGGGGTGTGATTAATGAATGAGATAAACACTGTAGCAAAGGGTGACACCTGGCAGGAAGCAAGTGAGCAGCAAGCCACTGGTAGCTTGTGGGTATGGACTTCCATCCAAGTCCAGGATGCTTAACACCAGGAGTTTAATCTCTTGTAGAACATCTAGGAAAATGCAGAACTTGGAAGCCAGTGTTCTGACTGTAGGATTTCAGAACTACAGAAGGACAATTTCAGAGGAAACAGCTTGTCAAGTCTTACGCCAAGAGTTGATCTTCCCTTTGAACACCTTGTGAGATGGCATAGAATCTAGTTTCATCTAGCACTCCTAGAGGCTCTCTACACCACGAAACTGGTGGGAAGCTGAAAATAAACACCTTTTGCTAGAGAATAACAAGCTTCTTCCAGTCTGTCAGAATGCACTTAGAACCAGCTTCATCCCTCTCTTTTCTTGTCAACACATGATTCATTCCTCTTTTCTCACTATTAGTAACCATAAACACAGGTAACTCTCATATGCCCAAGTCCATGTACACCAAAACATGAAAAATACAACCTTGGCTCAGGAATGGAATTAAGAAGGGCTAGGTGGGATAAAATCATTGATGCCTACCAGAAACAAGCACAAATGCATAGCTAACATTCTGTTGTGGACTTGATACAAGTATACCATCCAGGAATTGTTCTTTTAAACAGGTTTATGTTCAGAACAAATATAAGTCTCCCTTGTGACATCAAACGTGCTCCAGTTAGGGCCCCAGCAGAAGACTTAGTTGTTCAAAGGATGGAAAGGTCTGCAGAAAGTGCTAAACCCACCATGTCCTTGAACACTCACCAGTTAAATCTGTTCAAATCATCTTTACTTCTCTTTTAAATACACTCTAAACTCATTTGGATAATCCTGGACACTTAGAGGAGAGTAAGACTTCCTCATGAAACTATTATCTTTGACAGATGGCTGTAAAGGCTTGGAAGGGAGGGAGTGGGTTCAAGAGCTGCATGCCACACCTCTGATCTTCAGACAGTTGGTACTGATGTCAAACTGAAATCTGCTTCACTGCAACTTCCATCTGTTCTTTCAAATATGCCATGCGGAGCCACACAGGACAGGTCTGCTCCCTTCCATTCTATGTCCTTTCATTCATGACCTCTACCTCCCATCATCTTGCTACTAAACACTCCTTTATCTTTAAATACTCCCTGCAAGCTATGATTCCTTCTTCCCTTATGATATGATACAAGTGTTATCTCTATGAATCCACTATTTAGATTTTATTAATCTTAAAATGTTTCTTCCACCACAAAGGCACTCACTGATGATACACTCAGTATGTCATATCCTGCACCTGCATCCTGAAACAAGTTAACTCTCAGAATCTGTGATTGGTACAAAATAGATGGTGGTCACAGTGAATATTGGTGCTACTTATATTATTCGATAGTATAGTCAAAGACAACATAACTAGTAGCTGTCCATGCTGCCAATTCATTATAAGTCTGGAAGAACATAATTTACACACGAATTCTTTTATAGCTAACATTTCTCCTATGTTTTTTATTTGTGAAACTTAAATTTGAACCCAAAATTCAAGATATGTATGTATTGATGCCTTTCCTGTCTCATTGTTCAAACTTACAAACATTATTCTTCATGGGTTAAAAAGACAAGCGTTCCCTTGACCCCAAACTACAGAGCTTGACTACAATAGGGTTGGAAAGCTTTTGTAACATAAGTTAGACATTGACATGGTTAAAGTCATGTTCCACCATTCAGGTTTTAATATAGAGGTTCATTGAGCAAGTTAAATGCATTCATTTAATGTTTCCTCTATGATAAATATCTTCATTTGGCTGCAGACAATGGGACAGATAAGACCTCAATGATCATTGAACATACATTCTATAGGGGAAGATTGCCCAGCAGGAATGCTGTACACCAGATAATTATAGAATGTGGTTAGTGTTAAAATGAAATAAGAAAGTCAAAAATTGGGAACAGCTGTAGACAAGGAGAGAATAGATGAACTAAGCAAGAGAAGTAACTGCTGGACACATGCAGACATCTCTACTTCTCCAGCCTGTTCATTCCTTTGTTCTGTTAAAAGCATGAATGTCACCATTATGTATATCATACAAGTTAGTGAATTGCTCTGTCTCCAAAACTCTGAAAAGTCTGGCTCAGGTTTCTACCCACAGCAAGTTCCCTGGGCTCATGAGACAGCTTCCCCTGCAGTTGCCAAGAATGACAGCAGTTTAGTGTGGTAATCTGAAAATCACACACTCTTCAGAAGTTGTGGGAGCAATTAAAATAGGAAAACATGTTCTCACTAAATTGGCTCACTTGGGAAACAAAATCTTATGGGATCCCTAAGAAACTGGGCACAGAAGGTAGACTAGGTGGGAGAATTCTAGAGTCTGTTTTCTGGAGTTCAGACTACAGAGACCCCACATTCCTTCTTTGCCTCTTGCTTCCTCAATGTCATAGTGTGTCCTCATCTCAAATCTGACATCTGTTGACAAGACTCCTCCATCTTCATTTATCAAAAGGTTGGAGGTGTGCTGGAGAAAGTCTTGTTGTTTAATTTACTGAAATTCTGGCATTCCAGGAGCCTGCCTGTTCAGGGCAGCTTGTTCTAATTTCTTGCCAGGATTGCCTCTTGCTATGTTGTCCAAGTTAACTTTCTGTTGCTATGATAAATACCCTAAATAAATCAACTTAGGGATGGAATGGTTTATTTGATTCTATGTCCCCATTACAGTGCATCATTGAGTGAAGTCAGGGCAGGAAGTCAAACAGGAATCTAGAGGCAGGAACTGAAGCAGAGACCATAAAAGAATGCTGCTTATGGCTTACTCCTCATGGCCTGTTTTCTGCTATAACACAGGATCACCAGCCCAGGAGTGTCACTACCCATAGTGCACTGGGATCTTCAACATGAATCATTAATCAAAAAAAAGTCTCACAGATTTGCCTACAGGTCAGTTTGATGAAGGAGGTTTCTTAATTGTGGTGTATTCTTTCCAGGTGGTCCAGCATGTGCTAAGTTGACAAAAACAAAAAACAACAACAAAAAAAAAAATACCAACACTTACATAATTATAGAATTTTACTTTTTTTCAAAACCCCACTGGGGAAAAAATGGTGAAAATAGGATAAGAACTAAGAGTACCAAACAATAAATGTGTGTCAGTAACAATCAGTATTGGGAAGAATCTTCACAAGTTTCATGAGCTCTAGAGCTGACACAAAAATTCATTGGGTAGATGAGCCTAGAGAGAACGAACAAGGCAGAAGCTGGAGAAGGTGGACCCACCTCCTTCTGTGTAGGTGGTCTATATTGTCTATGCCATCCCTCGAGGTTGCTGCTATTGCAAAGGTGTCTTTCTTCCAATTTTTAAAATTTTCCACATGGAAGTAGATTCTTTTCTCATAAATATATGTCCTAATTACGGTTTCCCTTCCCTACCCTCCTCAGTTTCCTTTCACTCCCCTTCCCTCTGGATTCACTCCTTCTCTGTCTCTCATTGGAAAAGAACAGCCATCCAAGAAACAACAACAAAACAAGACAAAATAAAATATAAAAAGATAAAGAAAAAATGATCATGTCAAAGTTGGATGTGGCAACCCAGTAGGCAGAAAAGAGTACCAAGAGCAGGCACAAGAGTCAGAGATACATTTGTTCTCACATTCAATAGTCCCATAAAAATAATAAATGAATTATACACAGAGGACATGGAATAGACAAATAGAGCCCCTGTGCTTGCTGTTTCGGTCTCGGTGAGTTCATATGTGCATTGATTTGTTGATTCACAGAGCCTTGCTCTCCTGGTGTCCTCCATCGCTCTGGTTCTTACAGTCTTTGTACCTTCTCTTATGTGGTTTACTCTGAGCTTTGAGGGAATGGATTGTATGAAGACCTCCACATAATATCTGGCTGTGTGTCTTCACATCTGTTCCCATTTGCTGCCAATGCTATTCTGCAATACTCACAGATCAATGCCTTATCTAGAGGCTTCAGATGATGACTGGATAAGACATTGACCTATAAATATAGTAGAATATGATTAGGTGTCATTTTATAAACACTTTTTTTAAAAAGCAGTGATTTGTTTTACCATAGGTCTCTAGGCCATTTGAGGATGTTTGTGGATTTCTATGGAGCCATCTTGGCCAACAATTCATTTGAATGCAACACAGTTAGTTGTTGACTTTACTGCCTCTGTGTTAAGGGTATTCTGTTTAGAAAATTATCTTCTGTGTCAATGTCTTCAAGGCTGTTCCCCACTTTCTCTTCTATCAGGCTTAGTGTATCTGGTTTTATGTTAAGGTCTTTGATCCACTTGGATTTCAGTTTCTTCATGGTGCTAAGTATGGACCTATTTGGATTCTTCTACATACAGACATCCAGTTTTACCAGCAGTATTTGCTGAGGATACTTTATTTTTCCAGTGTGTATCTTTGCCTTCTTTACAAAACAAAAAACAAAAAAAAAACAAAAAAACTGGTGTCTTATGTGTGGGGATTTATGTCTGGGTCTTAATTGTATTCCATTGATCAATATGTATGTTTTCATGCCAATACTATGCAGCTTTTGTTACTATAGCTCTTTAGTGAAACTTGGAGTTAGAAATGGTGATGCCTTCAATAATTCTTTTATTATTCAACATAATAATGGTTTTAGTTACCTGGTTTTTTTATTTTTCCATATGAAGTTGAGAATTGTCCTTTCAAGGTCTGTAAAAAATTGTGTTGGAATTTTGATAGGACTTGCATTGAATATGTAGATTGTTTTTGCTAGGATGGCCAGTTTTACTATGTTAATCCTACTGTTCCATGAGCATGGGAGATCTTTCCATTTTTTGATATCTTCTTCAATTTTTTCAAAGACTTGAAGTTTGTATCATTGATTTGTTAGAGTTACCCTAAGATATTTTGTATTATTTTAGGCTACTGTGAAAGGTGTTGTTTCCTTAATTTAATTTTTTAGTTTATTTGTCATTTGTGTATAAGGGCTACTGGTTTCTTGTTTGTTTGTTTGTTTGTTTTTTGTTGTTGTTTTTAGTTAATCTTGTATTTATCCACTTTGTTGAAAGTATTTATCAACTGTAGTTCCATGGTAGAAATATTAGAGTCATATATGTCTATTATCATATTATCTGCAAATAGTGATTCTTTGACTTTTTCCTTTCTAATTTGCATCCCCTTGATTTCCTTCAGGTGTCTTATTTCTCTAGCTAAAGTTTCATGAACTATATTAAATAGATGTGGAGGAATGAACAACCTTGTAATATTTTGATTTTAATAAAATTGCTTTGGGGTTTCTTTCCATTTAATTTAATGTTGGCTATAGTCTTGCTGTAAATTGCCTTCATTTTGTTGAGGTATATCTCTTGTATCCTTAATCTCTCCAGGACTTCTATCATAAATAGGTGTTGAATTTGTTAAAGATCTTTTCTGCATTTAGTGTGATGATCCTGTGCTCTTTTTCTCTTTCTGTTTGTTTATAAGGTGGATTACATGTACTGGTTTTCATATATTGAACCATCCCCGCATCTCTGGGAAGCCTATATGATCATACTATATTATCCTTTTGATGAGTTCTTGGATTCAACTTGCAAGTATTTTATTGATTATTTTTGTATTCATGTTTATAAAGAAAATTGGTCTGTAATTCTCTTACTTTGTTGAGACTTCATGTGATATGGTTTAGGTATCAGGATAACTGTGGCCTCATAAAATGAATTGGGCCTTTGTTCCATATTGTGGAATAATTTGAGGAGTATTGGCATTAACTTTTCTCGAGGTGTTTTCTTTCTTAAATACTGTTTAGTATGGACCTATCCTTCATCCATCCACAGAATTTATTGCTGATACATTCTATGCATATCCTCAGGCTCCCCTTTACCTGTAATAACACTTTAGTTTAGTTATGGCTGTCTTTAGTTACAGAAGCAGTTGTTCATCACCTTCTCTTAGAATGCATTGTTAACTGAAAGAATCTTAATCCGAAAATGAATTGAATACAACAATCCAACCCAACATCATGACTTAGCTTGCTCTAACTTGAACAGGACCACATCACTTACCCTAGCCTCCAGTTGGGCAAATAGATACAGCTAACACAATGCTTATAGTACATGCAAGTGTCGTGGTTCATTAGTAAGATATTTAATAGTGTAATTAAAATAAATCAAAAATAGTCACATAGTTGCATTCTCATTACCATATAGTTGTAAGATTGTTATCTGGGGCCTGTGTGTGTGAGAGAGGGGGAGGGTAGGGGCAGGTAAAAAGCAATAAATTACACTATGTAAATACTATACAAAATGTTTATATCTGCCTTTGTATCTAGTTAAAGTCAGTTCTGGCAGGTTGATAAGACAACTTATTTAAGTATACATGATTTTAATATTTGGGAGGAGGATATTGTCAGAAGTCACTTGTGTGTTGACAATTAGTTGAATAAAGAAAAAATTTACTGACAAATTTTGGACTAAACAAACAAACATCAACATTATTGTGGAGAAACAAGGAAAAGAGAAGACCAGGCATATAAAGCACTAAGTATTCAAAAACACAAAAGAAATAATTATATTATTTTCCTCAGTAATTCTACAAATAACATGATTATTGTATGAAAAGAGGGAATAAAATTGACCTGAAACATTTAGCTAATGTAATAATAAATTATGATAAATAATTTTGAATAAAATATGGAGGTTCAAAGGTAATGGTGGCAAGTTCCAGAAGGATATAGACATAGAATTGAATCTAAACAGCTGAAGTAGAGTGGGTTCAAAACAAAATGAAAACAGTTTTAGTTGAAAGTACATGAATAATGTAAAAATATTAATTATTAACCTGCTAGTTCTGAAATCTAAAATTCCCCCAGTAACCACAAAAAAAAAAAAAAAAAAACAGGAAGTAAATGAGAGCTAAAAGCAGGAGATGAAGTAAAATCACACTAATTTTCTTATGTTCTGCATAGGGTTTTGAAAGTTTCTTCTGTTCTTGGGCATTCTATTCTATTCAGTGCTTATGAGACTTCAGTAAAGACTAAGTGAATGAGGGTATACACATTCTTTAGCAAGGTTGCCTGATACAAACGAAGAGCTCAATGTGCTTACTATGGCTTTGATCTCTGTAAACATAGTGGCTCATCTACCCAGCAAGCTACTAAGCTGTTAATCAAAGCCAGATGCACCCTAAGCAAGGTGCCCAGGCCTGCCACTCCAGCACTTGGGAAGCTGAGGTAAGAAGTTTGCAAGTTTGAAGACAAGTCTGAACAACATAGGGAGACTTTGTTTCAAAACTAAAATAAACAGAAAATCAAAATATGCATAGCAATTTTCAAGAGAAACAACAGCAAAGAAAACATCACATGCATATGAGTGACAGATAACCAAGCATCTAATAAAAGGAATACATTTAAAAAAATGAAAAAAAAAAAAAGGAAGAGATAAAGTGAACAGTAGACACACTGTACTGGGGAGGTGTGCAAACTGAAATTCTCATTTACATGATGTAAATAACAATAAAGAACTGCCACTTTATGTTTGTTTTTAAGAGTATAATATAATTATACAATAAAATATGATTGAATCTACTCTTTTCTCCATTCCAATACCCCCATGACCTGTTTCTGTTCCAACTTTTTTCTCCTCCTCCTCTTCTTCCTTCTTCTCTCTTCTCTTCCTTCTTCTCTCTCTCTCTCTTCCTCTCTCTCTCTCTCTCTCTCTCTCTCTCTCTCTCTCTCTCTCTCTCTCTCTCTCTCTCTCTCTCTCTCTCTCTCTCTCTCTCTCTGATAAACCCAATTAGTGATTCCCATATGAGCATGGTTGTGGGGTCATCAAATGGAGCATGGAACAAGTGTCACATCCTCAAAAAGACTGATTTCCCAGCACCTACTATGGAATATAAGCTCCTCAATAAGGGTAATCCTGGATAGCATTTACCTATATGCTGTAATTTTGGTTAACTTAATCTTATGTGTATCTTGTTCATGAGTCCAGAGTTTCTCATCATTTAATTTCTTTTTATCTCCTCTTCTGAGGTGTTCCTTGGGTCTTGGGCATGTAGTGATAAAAATATTCCAATTTAGGCCTGAAAACTATAGTTTTCCCCATCTCTTTCCTCTGTCATCATACGAGGACTCCACTCACAAACAGGCAGCAAGCATTGATCAACCACATTTCCAATGATGGACTCCAGATGCAGTAAGACAGGACAAGTATGAGACTGCCATTTCCTATGGTTTTCTTAAGACTCTCCAGGTACCCACAGACCTTTTCTTTTCTCAGTGGCGTGTCCGTGATTGAGTTCCATACCTATTCTAGAGCTAAACACAGATACAGAATGGGACTGGGGTTACACTTGAACTGGGAGCTGGTATGGAGTTATTCCTCCTGTATGCATGAGTGGTTCCCTGAAAATAGTGCTGAGACACAGCAAGAGGGAACAAATGCAGGCCGAGGAAGAGTGTTGTCCACTGCAAGCACTGATTCAGAAAATCGCCATCAGTGTGATTGACTCCCTCATTAGTATACGAAGGCTTTTTTATGTTTGTTCAAAAAATAAAATACACCCCCTTGGGAAGCTTTACCTTCCCAGAGACTAGATGGGAAGTAAGATAGGGGTTATTGGAGGGAATGGGAGGATAGGAGGGAGAGGGAACTGGAATCGGTACGTAAAATGAGTTTTTTTAATTTAAATAAAAAATAATGTAGAAAAAAGGAAAACAAAATATACATGCAACTACTAGAACAGGGTCAGGAATAAAAGTTAAGTGCTTAGCCAAGATGTATGTACACAAAAAAGAAATTGGGATAGAGACTGTAAACACAGCACTAAATAGGCCAGAGGGCATTCAGATGGATTATGAAAGTGATCCACAATTAATATTGACACACACTCCTTCATCAACAAATCATAACAAAGTCCCTGGCAAACAAGGAAGCCCGAGGACCACACAGTGGTCACAGAATATCTGTCCACAGTCCTTTCAGTTTTTGGCTTGTTGACCAGGTAGCATGAATAATTAAAAACCCAGAGACAGATATTGAGGTCCAAGCTGAAGATCAGAAAAGCAAAGCAGCCAGCCACCAGAGAATTTTTACTTCTACCAGAGATGAGGCAACCCTGCCCTCAGTGTGACTGCAGACTGAATACACTGCACTCCTGTCTCCATTCACCTTATATTCCTCTCTGGTGCTGGGATTAAAGGTATGCACCACCACCCAGCTTCTATGACTAACTGGTGTAGCTGCTGGGATTAAAGGTGTGTACCACCACTGTCTGGCTTGTAAGGCTGATGAGTGTGGCTAGCCTTGCACTCTGATCTTCAAGCTAGCTTTATTTGTTACATCATAAACAAAAAAGTAGAAAATTTTAAATAATATAATTAATACTCCAAATTTAATTTTTTTTCCTAAACTGGTAAATCTTATTTAATATAAAATCCTGTTGACTCCAGCCATGACCACTGTGAACATCCACTTCCAGGTGCCTCCCTGATGCTCTGTGCAGCTCAAGGGCTCTTTGTATGCACAGCTTCCTCACCAAAGGAAGGACCTGACCCGAGGTCCTGAGCATTTCTTCAGGAATCCTTCTACAGGAACATGGCTGCCCTCTTCTTGCAAATGTACCTGATATGGGTCAGTTGGCCTGTCACCTGCTTGGCAGAGGCCTCATTTGCTTCTCTGAATAGATCTAGAGAGACATTTTTCTCATGCCCCATCGCCTTGAGCAGAAGACAAAACAGGTTAAGCAAGGAAGTTCATTAAAAAGTAAGAAGTAAGATATTATCCTTCCAACAGATGCACCCAATTGCAGAGGCCTCAGAATCAGTCTGGCCACGAAAGTCCCTCCAGCTCCCCTCTCTTCACTGTTCTTGCTTTGTCCCTGAGAGTCACCTTCCTGTCACCTTGGATTTAGGCATTTCTTCCCAAGTTAAGCTTGATTTTACAGCCTTGAATACTGTTTCAGGCATAGACTAATGGTGTAGACATGTGCCATACTCACATGCAGGTATTCCCTCCTGCAGCAGTTGCTGCAAAAGGTCTGTAAGTCCTGGTGCCTGCATCTGCCTTGTGTCGGTTTTCTATGTCCTCCAGCCTAACTTTTACACTGGACCCCATTGCAGATATGTCTTTAACATTAGACATATAGAAATAAACCCTATGTTAAGCCATAATATAAATCTGAATAAACAAGGATCAAGAAGATACAACTGCCTACAAAGCTGAAAGATTCATTAAGTACTAAGATTAATACTTTTTAAATGGCTGTTTACAAATTATGATAAGTAAAAATTATGTGTAAAACATTTGTATTAAAAAAATACAGCTTTCCATGTAAAAGTTTGAACCTCAATTGCTTGCAATATTATTAAATATAAAACAAGTAAACAGGAACAGAAGAGATGGCCCAGCAGTAAAGAATGCATACTGCTCACACAGAGAACTGGAGTTACATCCTCAGCACCCGTATTGTACAGTTTCAACCACCTGTGTTTCCATCCTAGAGCCTTCACCTAGTAGCTGATGGAAGGAGAAGCAGAGATTCACAGCTAAACACTGAGCTGAACCCCTGGAATCCAGATGCAGAGAGGGAGGTCAAGACCAGGCTACAGAAACCCACAGAGTCAGCTGACCTGAACAAGGAGGAGCTAATGGGCTCCCCAGACTGATAGCTGGGAATCCAGCATTGGGCCAACTTAGAACTCCTGAAAATGGTTCTTAGTTAGAAGGCCTGGGCAGTCTAAGGGACTTCTGACAGTGGGACCAGGATATATATCTGGTGTACTAAACGACTTTTGGGAGCCCGTTCCCCATGGAGGGATACTACCTTAACCTAGAGACAGGAGAGAAGGCCTAGTCTCTACTCCAAAGGACTTGACAGATTTAGATGACCCCTCCTGGAAGGCATCACCCTACATGTGGAGTGGGGGGGGATGAGATGGGAAGGTGGTCAGGAGGCCTAGGAGGGAGGGAGGAAGGGAGGGAGAAAGAAAGGGAGGGAGGGAGAGAGAAAGAGAGGGAGGGAGGGAGGGGAACTGGGATAGATATGTAAAGTAAGAAAAATAAAATTTAAAAAATAAAATAAGGCCATTTTTAATTAAAATAAAAAACAGAAAAATAACAATTCAGCTAAAAAAGAAAAAAGATAAATCAAAAGAAAGATTATTTTTAAACTCACTTAAAACCATGGATTAAATATGTAAGAAGTTGAAAAATCTTAGAAAAAGTTCATTAGAATAAAAAGCCCAATACATAGTAGCTAACAAATATATGTGTGTGTGTTATATGTATGTGTTTAAATAGTAAAAAGCACATTAATTAAAAATGGAGTAACAAGATTATGCGAAATGTCTTCCTTAAGAGATACAAGGTTAAAATGAGTAATTTTTTTAATTTTTAAGGAAAATTAAATGCATCAAAACTTTACAAGGGTAAGATTATCTGAACTAATCAAAAACACCAAGAAAAATTCCAAAATGTAAATATTTATCATCTCATAAATGTCACAGATGAATATGCAAGTTTTCAGAGACTCTCAAGGAATAAATAACTCTCATGCTAAGTAAGACATACCAGAATTCACTTGGATTTTGTTTATGAGACAGTGTTTCATTATGTAGGCCTGGCTGGTGTGGAACTCATAGAGATTGACCTGACATTGCTTCCCAAGTCCTATGATTAAAGTGTGCAGTACTATGCTGAGCACCAGAGTCCATCTTTTTAACATAATATTTTATTCATTGAGAAGTTCACATAATGCACCCCAATCACCCTTACTTGCCAGTCTTTCCAGGTCCACCCTTATGGCCTCTCCCAAAAAAGTTATTTTTAAAAAACAAGTATGATTTGAGTTATTCATATATCGCTGGACCATGGTCAAACTCCTGGTGGCCAGTCCATTAAAGAAAAGTGAGTCCTTACCTACCCTAACCCTGTCAGTTGACTTCTATTGCAGAGAAATACACTTCAGCATTCTTTACACAATTTTTAAGAATTCCATTCCATGACTTTCTGTTACTTTTTGTATGTTGGGGGGGTATTACAGAAGCCTTCTCTGTCCCTCTTTCTTTTTAGTCACACTGCACACAAAGCTTAAGAAGCTTCCTTGCCCTTTATAGTCAGAAGGAACACAGATCAGGGACTTCCATATAGTATCTGGTGACATTATGGACCATAGACATCCACCTGTCCTCTGGCATCATCAAGTGCCACAGACCTCAGCACGGTCTCCAGTAGCAGTAGTCAAAGGTATAATAGTCACATGAATCAGTAGCATGGAGATATGCTCACAGAAATAGCCTCTACTACAAATTACAGTCTGGAGTTTGACCAACATCATGTTCTATATCAAAAGAGAAAAAGAGTGTTTATTAAATGTCTCTTAGGTAAGTGATTATACAGCTGAGAAGGAAAATATTGTTTTTGTCCTACCCTATATACACAAGTGTGGGCCCACTAAGTAAGGTGAAAGAAAGAAGAGGAAAAGACAGGGATAGTGGATGGGAGAATATGTTACTCTAAAATAAAATGAAGACTCATTAACTGTTAATATTTTAAAGATTAGTTTCAAAAAATATCTACTTGTCAACAGAAATCCTTGACATTTTAGCAAAAGGAACATCTGAGTAGTTATGTGTAGTCTATATCAAAACTCTGAAAGAGAGAGAGAGCATTTGTAGATCATTAGGATATAAGCAGACAACTTACAAAAGAGAAAAAGAACATAAGCACATAAGCACTGGCAATAAGAATACATTTATTATTCTTCCTTCAGAATACTACTTTTCTCTTGCTTAAAATTACCATCTCCAGTGCTAACAATGTTGCACTGGGAATGTGTACCCCCGAATATTATAAATGGGAGATTAAATTAATTCAGACTTTCTGGAGTATATTATAAACTTTTAAAAACAACTTTCAGCAATATTTTAAGGGAAATAATTTGAAATATGCCCCAAGATATGTGTATTAGTGTGTTCACAAATGCTGTATGTCTCATTTAAATATTAACAAAGAGCAGTGTTCATGCTCTGGAAACAAGGCTTTGGTTAATGTGTTTCCAAGATTTTAACAAAGATGCTCACAATACATTAAATTGAAAATCCTGAGTATATAACTTTACCGTGCACAGCATAACTATGAATTTAAATTTGTAAAATAAAATATATGGCAAAGAACAGGAGGAAGCAAAGAAGGAAGAGTAGGAAGGAGGGAGGGAAGAAGGGAGGAAGAAAATGAGAATATAACCTCACCAACTGCTGTCTAAATAGTTATGTGGTGGGAATGTAGATGTGCTGTTTCATCTTACATCTCCCTGGGTATTTGTTTTCTAGTGGAATGAATAAGCACTGCTTTTAATATCAGGAAAAGGAAAAGGGTGTTGCTTTAAAAATAGTCATTGTTTTCTCAGAACCCTTCTTTAAATGGAAATACTTGGATTACCCACAAATAATCTCCTCCATCATTCTGCTCATGCAGATGTCTTTGTTAAACCTCTCTTCATTTCAGACAGGTGGTGTGCACTGGAGACTCAGACATGCAATAAAACCACCATAACTCCTAGGTCAGCCTCACACAGGGAACTCAATGCCACAGTGAATGCTACCTGTGTTAAATTTATTTTTGTATCTCTAGGACAGAAACAATCCTGGTTTTCCTTAGGAGGACAAATAACTAAAGGACAAACTGGCTCTTTGCAGGCTACAGAGATGGCTAAGTGTGAGGACCTAAGTTCAAATCCTCAGAACCTATATAAAACATGGTCTTAATTTTTTACATACCAACCACAGCCCCCCTCCTTCCTCTCCTACCACTCCCTGCCCACACTCTACCTCCCAACCCCCATCTACTCCTCAGAAAGTATAAGGCCTCCTCCATTGGGAGTCAACAAAGGCTGATATATGAAATTGAGACAAGTCCAAGCTGCCACCACCACCACCACCACCCCCTGCGTCAAGGCTCAGCATGACATTCCACCATAAGGTCTTGTCTCCAAAAAATCCATCTCATGCACCAGAGATAGATCCTGGTCCCACTGCCAAGAGCTCCATAAACAGACCAAGCCATACAACTGTTGTAGAGGGCCTATTTCAATCCCTGAGCAGGTTACATAGCTGTCTGTCCAGAGTCTGTGAGGTCCCATGATCTTGGGTTCCTCCATCATGATCTTGATACCCGCCCCCTGACTATGCATATAATCCCTCCTCCCTCTCTATATTCCTGGAGCTTGGTCTGGTGCTTGGTTGTGAATTTCTGCATCTGCTTCCATCAGTTACTGGATAAATGTTCTATGATGACAATTAAGTTAGTCACCAATCTGATTACAGGAGAAGGCCAGTTCAGGCACCCTCTCAAAACAAAACATGGTCTTTACAAATGGACAAAAAAAACCCTGGATCTAGTAGCATACATCTGTGATCCCAGCAACCCTAAAGGGAGAAGGAAAAGGAGATTACCAGCTAACCTGGTGTATACAACAGTGAATAGCAGGAGATTCTTTCTCAAACAAGGTGGGAGGTGAAGGTGAACATCCAAGATTGTCATCTGACTTTCATGGCATATGCATGCTCTTACTCACAGTCTCAAACATGCATGCTAACTAATGTACTCACACACAGAACATTGCATGAAAACACCTAGCATGCACATAAAAAAAGTTATAAATGAATGAAAAGGATGGGTCCTTCCCTTGAGGTGACTCACAGGGCCCATCATCAAAGAAAAGTCTTTCCATGGACCACTTGTATTTGTGCTTCTGACAAAGAGAAAGTTCTTCTCTCTGTGGTGGCCCAGGAGTGGGCAAAGATGCAGTATAAAAGCCTGAATCTCCTCCTAGCAGTTTACTGAACAATAAAAACAGGACAAGCCAGATAAGCTAAAGACTGGTAACCCAGGTTTCTGAGCCAGACATAAAAACTTGACCTTACTGGCACCAAGGAAGGGAGCTTCCTGTTCAGAAGAGCCTGTGGAAGACTCTTCCCTTCCTGAGAAAGCCATCTGCTTGCTGTATACACTTACCAAATTCATCATTAATAAGAACATAACTGAAGATGGGCTGGTAGCTCAGCTCATAAAGTGATTGTGTTGCAAACATGAAGACCTTAATTCAACCCCCCAAATCCCACATTAACAGATGCTGTTGTGGGGGCTGGAGAGATAGCTCAATGTTTGAGAATGCTGGCTGCTCTTCCAGGGAGTCTAGGGTTGCTTCCCAATACTCATGGCATCTCACAACTGTCTGCAACTTCATTTTCCAGCAAATCTGACGTCTTCTTAGAGCCTCTACAGGCACCAGTTATGCACATGGTGTGGTGCACAAACACACATTCAGGAAAAACATCTATACACATGAAATAACAATTTTAATGTATAAAAAAGAGTGCTAGGTGTCTTGACACTGATTTTTCATCCTGGCCTTGGGGGATGGAGAAGGGTGGGTCCCTAGGACTTGTTGGCCTGCCAGCCTACCTGATTCAGACCGATCCTTTGTCTCAAAAAAAAAATGGTAGTTTACACCTGATTAATGGCAGCTGAGGCTGTCCTTAGGCCTGCACACACATACACATGCATACTCACATACACCTCAATGTGCATGAGCACACACAAATTTTGAAATCAAATGCCTTACTCAGTAGTAAACACATCCAATGGATCTGGTGGAAAGTTTTCTGACAGCATCCAGATTTGATAGCAGACAGTAACTTCAAGCCAAGCCAGTGAGGTAATGTAGCCTCTTTCATAATTATGGCATCCTTGTATAGGTTCTCTTTGAAGAATAATGCATGCTTCTTCTGTATTTTGCACATCCTAGACATTTAATTTTTTTCCAAAGCATTCATAGATTTAAAGAATGCAAAAAGAAACCCCCAAGATGAAGGCATATAAACAAAACAAATAGCCACTGTTGTATCTCTGTAGAGGGTTGTATGTTGCATTTCCGTTCAGTGAACATGTTTTAGTTTGTCTCTGCTGTATGTTTTAACAGTGTTTTGTCCTCCTCATCTCAGAAATCGTTCTCACAAATAGGCTTTGTCAAACAGAAACGCTTGCCACTCCTCTCCTTTGTTTTCTAGGTATTTGATCATCCTGTTTGGGTCCAAAATGAAAAAAAATAATAAATAACTGATTTATTCCTATGGGCAAAATGATTTGAAGTGGCTTCCAATCATTGACAGGGTGATCTGAGTGGAACTGTGTCCTGTTGATAAACTATGATGAAATGCTATTCCCTGGATGAATAAAGTTAGAAGTCAAGAGAAATCTTTGTGGCACATAGGATGCTTCTTCAGCTGTCAGTCATTTCTTGTCATTTGATCATATCATCCTCTCTATTCTCATCATACTGGACTCTGTTGTCTGTTATTAATTGAAGCATGACTTTCCTTTCAAAACTTCATTCAAGAACACAGACTCTGGCAGTAGAAGTTTTGTTTTCACTTTTTCTGGCTTCTTAGCCCTCGGTTCTTTCCTGCATAGCTTTACTTCCTTATTGATACACATCAAATACCATAAACAGAAATCCCCTGCTTTCAAAGATGCTCTGTATAAAAGAAAGCTTCCTACAAGTTGACCTTATTCAATATCTCTTCAAATGGCCTTGCAGAGATACAAACTTTATATTAAAACACCCTTGCTATGAATTAAAAACACTGAAAGGCACTAAGAAATAAAGGCAAGATAATGCATCACAGCATGGCTACATTTCACCTGCATAATATTGGGAGAAAAAAAGCCGGCACAAAATATGCAGACAGTATGAGTCCATTCATACAAAATTTAAATACAATGAGACTAATCACTCACATTAAAAGTCAGCAGAATCAAGACACTTGGGTTTGGTGGCTGAGATGTCCATAGTAGGAAAGTTTTTTTCAAACATACATAGTTTGCACACAGACATGAGCAATGTAGACTTCTTAGACACTCAGCCTTCATTGTTCCATCCTGCCTTGCAGTTCACTCTTCTTGGGAGACACTAACCTCAGAGCCTGTCTCTTTCCCCCACTTATCCATTAAGCCTTGACCTCAACTTTTCTCATTCACAACAGAGCTTCTTGCAGGTGCTTGATGAGTGAATTGATGCTTAACAGATACGTTCTACTTCTAAAAGAATTCCTATACATATTGTACACATACAGAAGCTTTTATTAATATTACTATACAAGGCCATTTTCATGCCAAGTGGATAATATATTCTGAGCATATTCCTCCCCCAACATTGCATGCATGTTACACTGTTATAAAAATGTACTAGCTATAAACATAATTAAAGACTACTTTGAGAGGTTTTCTGTGATTAACTGACAATAGGTGAAATTGAGAGGAAGCAACCACAGGCCCATCTCTGGGTTTCTTTCTGGTGCTATTGGGTGGAGGTAGATGCACAGATTACTAGACCATCCTTTGTGCATGTTGGGTATTGTTTTGGAGATGCTGGATTTAAAGTACTCGTAAGTCAGAGTGAAGACCAAATTCAGAATGAACAGAGATGGGGAATATAATCAGGAGCTGTCGGTCTAGCAATGGTAACCAGAGAAGGTAGGATTGGCAGGAGGAAGGACACTGTGAGAAGAGGTGGGCTACAGAAAGAACAAGACAAGGACCCTGGGCTACAGGTATCTTCCTCAATGGATATGTGCAGTGTAAACTTCCGGAAAACAAGCCTGCTTTGTTTCTTCCTACCTTCAGGGCCACCCTGCTTCTAAGGGGTGCTAATCTCAGAGCCTGCTTCTTTCCCCACTTACCCATTTGACCTTGACCTCCACTTTTCACATCCACACTTAAGCTTTCTCGCACATGTTTGATGAGAGAATGGATGCTTAGCAGGTAGGTTAGGAATCATGACCCCATCAATAGTTTTCAATAGATGCCACAGACGAATGCAGTTACTCTGTGTGTGTGCTACAAACAAGAGGAAAATCTTAAAACTAGAGGGAGCATGCAATGGGTTAAGAAGTGAAGTTTTACATTAAGTTCAGGCTAAGCAGTAGGATTGGGGTGAGGACAGTTACTAATTCTCCCTTTTATAATTCTCCATTCTCCTTCTCTCAGTTCAGTTCAATAAACATACCCATAAAATAAGTTCTTTTTATTTCTATAGGCAGTCAATAATATTTGACAGCAAGCAGGTCAGCAAAAATGCAGTTGCATCTACAATATGGAAATTACCAAAGAAAACCACTGTTTGTTTTGAAATAAATGCCTCTTCCAATCAATAATACATTGGAAAATTGATATTGACTACAATGTGTTTGTGGGTGGCTTTCAACAGGGTTAGAAGGTTCACTGGCTCCCTTTTCTTACTACAGTAAATTAGAAAACCGCTGTATATAAGGCCCATATCCATCCCAGCTAAAATGGGGGAGGTGTAATACCTAAATTCCAAAAAGAAGAATTGATACTTTGAGTACTAGTGTTAAATCATTCGCTGGTTTAAAAAGAAGTCACATAATTAATGACAGTAACTACATTACGTTTTTAGTGCATTTCCATGTCCACTTTCTATCCAGCTCTGTAATATAGACTAAGTTCATTCAGAAGTGAGGCTAAATCGTTGCATTAATTGCTTTTCTCATTGCCGGGATCAGATAGCTGACCAAAGCAACTTGAAGAAGGATGTGCTTACTAAGGATCCTGGTTGAAAGAAATGAAGTCTACCATGGGAGGCATGGCAGTGAGAGGAGGAGGTGGCTGGTCACAATGTGTCCCAGTCAGGAAGAAGAAAAGGAAACTCTCACATTCTCCTCTGTCCTAGTTAGGGTTTCTATGGCTAAAATGAAACACCATGAACAAAAGGAAGTTAGGGAGGAAAGGGTTTGTTTGGATTACACTTTCACATCAAGCAGGGCTGGAATCTGGAGGCAGGGGCTGATACAAAGGCCATGGAGATGTACGGCTTACTAGCTTCACTTCCATGGCTTGCTTAACCTGCTTTCTTATAGAACCCAGGACCACACCAGCCTAGGCATAGCCCCATCCATAATGGACTGGGCCCTCCCACATAAGTCGCTAATTAAGACAATTTCCTACAGATCTGCCTACAATGTGATCTTATGGAGGCATTTTTCTATTCAGGCTCCCTCTAACTCCAAATCTAGCCTCTTTTCTTTTTCCTATATTCTATACAAGCCACAGGCTGTGGAACACATCTTTCCTTTCTCAGAGTGGATCACCTCTGCTCTGCTAACCCTCTCTGGAGATATCTTCACAGACATATCCAGTGATGTTTCTCCTAAGTGATCCCAAATCACTCCCATTGACAAGGAAGAGTAACCATGCCAGTCATTCATTCTCGGTGTTAGAGCTTAGTTTTAGTTTAGCTAAAGGGTTTAGACTGACCCTTTAAACTGACCACTTTGTCTCCCAGATGAAGAAGTCAACACCATGTAACAGCTCAGTTTTCCGGAATCATAGTTTAGGAAACTTCAAGTCATGGCATTAAATCTTTCCATATGTGCAGTTTTCATAACTACATCAGATGAAGCACTCAAAAATTCACAACCATAAATGCTAATGTATTTGTGCTTTAGGGTCCCTGCTCTGTCAGAGATATGATTCAGAGGTAGGGTAGGCCCCTTGGAATTGTTGTAATTTAACAGAAAAGAGTGACCAAAGGATCATGAGTTCAAATCCCAACTCTGCCACCTAATAATAAATTTTTCTGAGATAAGCTACAGAAGCCCCAGGGGATTCTACAAAAATGAAGATTAAACACCTTCCTGAGGGGAAGCTTCAGAGAAAAAATAAAATAATGCATAAAAATCTAATAAAGTGCAGTCAACACCATGGCTGTGGTAGCACCTTCTCCTTTTCTTTGCTTCCTGGGGAAGCCATCCAGAGGCTCGTAGGGAATATATTGGGTTAATGAACCACAAGCTATGTGAATGTTTTCTTTTTTCCTTGGAAAATAGTGCGTTGAGATTTACCACCCCATGCCAGTGGCTGCTTCAAGCCCAAACCTGTGACTCCAAACCTCAGGTTCATTGTTAACTTGATCCCGATGTCTTGGCAGAAGATCCTCTGTGTTCAATGGGATTCTTCTGTGGATCTGAGTTCAGCAGAAAGCCAATCAAGCATGCACCAGATCTCCTACATACTGCATGAAGCCCTGTGGGCTGCCTAAAATGCAGACCAACACCACAAAATCAAGGCCTCCACAGAGATCCTTATGTTTAATTTTTCTCTCTAAGACATAAGAAAACTTCTTCAAGGAACCTCTGAGAAAATATGCATGTCTTTCATTTATGCAAAGAACAGTCACTTCAAAAATTAATGAACCAAAATGAAGTTCACTGACCGTACTGAGCTGCCTGTAGGAGCTTTCTGCACCATGCGTGGCTGTGCACTGACTTGTCACTGTGGCCTGCATCAGAGAGCCTCTGCTAATGGGTCACCCTGGGAAAATTCTCTCTCTCTCTCTTTCCCTCTCTCTCTCTCTCTCTCTCTCTCTCTCTCTCTCTCTCTCTCTCTCTCTCTCTCTCTCAGAATAACAACGTTTGTAACAGTATAACTTCCACCATCTCTTCTCTTGCTTACAGATATTATTATCAAAGTGAAATCATCACCAAGGTGGTTCTTCTTATCCAAAATTGCTGATGAAGAGACAAGTCAGGATAGGAGGTGTCTGGGGATGTAGCTCAGTCAATAGAGTATTTGCCTAATGTGCACGCAGCAATGTGTTTGATCTCCCCCACTACTTAAACTAGTCATGATAGTGTGTGCCTGTAATCCCAGAACTCTAGAGAAGATAGGAGGATCAGTCATTTAGGACATCCTTGGCTACACTGAGTTCAAGACCCTGGAGAGACGCAAAGTGAGAGAGTGGAAGAGGTAGGGTAGGGAGAGACGATGCACAGAGGCATGAGGAAAATGCTTCACGTATCCTATAACAAATCTAATTATCTTCCCACCCTCACAGGTATGTAAAGACAGGAAAACAGCCAACACACAAATCATGGCATACACAGTTTTCTTACAGTCTTTTTCACAGGAACATACTCACATTCTTCCTACACACACACACACACACACACACACACACACACACACACTTTTAGTGAGGCCACTATGACCTTTCACTTTGTTGTGTCCTGTCAGGTCTCTACCCTTCCCCTTGTTTTTCTATTTTCAGTACCCACAACAGGATAGACTAGAACTTGAATGATGACAGAACTTATCTTACCAGCTGAACATTTGATTACGTAAGCCTCTTTTTCCCCAGCTGCATAATGGGGGTAATAACAGTTTCTACTGGCAGGGCTTTCATGAGGTTGAAGTGGGGTGACATATTTGGACTGTTGGGCACATTGCCTGCCCAAGAGTTAATTTTGCATAAATGATGTCGATATTAGAGTCCCACAATTTCCCATTGGCAGACTCCTGGCCTGAAGTGACTTTCAATCATGCTTATCTATCACTGAGTAACAATATTCCTACGGTCAGCTACAGAAGTGTTAGTGTTTAGTTAGACTCTGTCCCAGTTGCCACTGAAGTTTTCTTTTTAAATAATATTTATTAATTTACCTTCAAGAAAGTTGAAAATTCTTCTGTTGAATCCATTATGGTTCCAAGGATTCGGACAGGGATTATATATGGACAAGGAATTGTAAAGAGAATTAGTATTACTGTCTTTGGTTTCTGTAAAATAAGACAGGATGTGCAATAATAACCACTATACTGCAATGAGCTAGTAGTAGAATGACTATTCTTTTTGCCGCCATTGCATCTCTCCTTTCTGTTCTTTGTTACACACATCCAGATGTGAGCTGTAAAGCTAAGATTAAATGTGATTCACATATTGCTCACATGTCTTCCATGCTCCTTATCTTAGTTTGCTTTCTGTTTCTGTGATAGACGCCATATCCAAAAACAACTTGCAAAGAAGGGGTTTATTTAGTTTATAAATTATAGTGTGTCTTCTAGGGAAGCTGAATCTGTAACTCAAGACAGGAACATAGAGACAGAGACTAGACCAGTGGCTCAGGAGAAACCATACTACTTGCTTGCTCCTGAATTCACTTTCAGCCCCATTCCATATACTTCCCAAGACTACCTGTCCAGTGACAGTACATTGATTGATGGGATGCCCTCCCATCAATCAGCAATCAAGAATAGACACTGCAGGCATGCCCACAGGACAGCTCAATGGAAGCATTTCTTCAACTGGGGTTCACATATCCCAGAGTGTCAAGTTGACAGCCAAGACTAGTCATCACAGATGTAAAATAACTTTGTCGTGGCATTATTTTTTCCATTTCAGGAAAAACTGCAACTTCTCATACTTCAACAAAAGAATGATTGTATTTATTCTTTTTTTGGTCCACTGTATTTGGTGTTCTGTAAGCTTCTGTATTTTCATTGGCATGTCTTTCTTTAGGTTGAGGAAGTTTTCTTCTATGACCTGTAGAAGAATGCAGATACATCCATATCTATCACCATGCACAAAAACTTAAGTCCAAATGGATCAAAGAACTAAACATAAATCCAGCCACACTGAACCTCTTAGAAGAGAAAGCGGTAAGTATGCTTGAAGTAATTGGTACAGGAGACCACTTCCTGAATACAACACCAGTACTACAGACACTGAGGTCAACAATAAATAAATGGGACTTCCTGAAATTGAAAAACTTCAGTGAGGCAAAGGACACAGTCAATAAGACAAAACAGCAGCCCACAGAATGGGAAAAGGTCTTCACCAACCCCACATCTGACAGAGGGCTGATTTCCAAAATATACAAAAAAACACAAGAAGCTAGTTACTCAAACACCAAATAATCCAATTAAAAAGTGGGGTACAGAACTAAATAGAGAATTCCCAACTGAGGAATCTAAAATGGATGAAAGACACTTAAAGTATTCAACATCCTCAGCCATCAGGGAAATGCAAATCAAAACAACTCTGAGATATCATCTTACTCCTGTCAGAATGGCTAAATTCTGACAGGATTTTAGCCATTGTTGGTGGGAATGCAAACTCATACAGCCCCTTTGGAAATCAGTATGGTGGCTCCTCAGGAAAATGGGAGTCTACTTCAAGATCTAGTAATTCCATTCTTATGCATATACCCAAAAGATGCACATTTATACAACAAGGATGTCTGTTCAACTATGTTCATAGCACCATTATTTGTAGTAGCCAGAACCTGAAAGCAACCTAAATGTCCCTCAACTGAAGAATACATGGAGAAAATGTGGTACATTTACACAATGAAGTACTGCTCAGTAGAAAAATCAATGGAATCTTGAAATTCATAGTCAAATGGATGGAAATATAAAAACCATCCTGAGTGAGGTAACCCATTCACAAAAAGACAAATATGGTATGTACTCACTCATATGTGGTTTTTAGACATAGAGCAAAGGTTTACTTGCCTTTAATCCACACTGCCAGAAAAGATAGGAAACAAGGAGGACCCTAAGACAGACATACATGGTACCCTGGAGAAGGGGAAATGGATAAGATCTCCCAAGGAAATTGGAAGAATGAAAGGAGGGGAGAGGTGCACATGATGGAGCAGGAAGATGAAGTCAGGGAAAGAATAGAGGAGAGCAAGAAAAAAGATACCATAATAGAGGGAACCATTATAGGTTTTAAGAGAAATCTGGTACCAGAGATCTACAAGGATGACCCCAACTGACAAGTTAAGCAATTGTGGAAAGGCTACCTTAAATGCCTTTCCCCAATAATGAGATTGATGACGACTACCTTATATGCTATCCTAGAGCCTTCATCTAGTAGCCGATGGAAGCAGAGGCAGACATCACAGCTAAACACTGAGCAGAACTATTGGAATCCAGTTGCAGACAGGGAGGAGTGATGAGCGAAGGGGTTAAGACCAGGCTGGAAAAACCCATAGAAACTGCTGACCTGAACAAGGGGGAGCTCATGGACTCCAGTTTGATAGCTGAGAAACCAGCATAGGACCAACCCAGATTCCGTGAATGTGGTATTAGTTAGGAGAACTGGGCAGTCGATGGGGCCTTTGGTAGTGGATCAGTATTTATCCCTAATATACAAATGGACTTTGGGAGCCCATTCCACATAAAGGGATACTCCCTCAGCCTAGACACATGGGGGAGGGCCTGGGTCCTGCTCCAAATGACGTGACAGACTTTGAAAACTCTCCATGGAAAGTTTCACCCTCCCTAGGATGCAGAAAGGGTATGAGATGAACGTTGGTGGGGGGAACAGGAGGATGGAAGGGTGCAAGAACTGGGATTGATATGTAAAACAAGCTTGTTTCAAATTTAAATTAAAAGCTTTGATTATAAAAGGAAAATGAATAACTGTCTTGGACGTTAAACTTGGAGTTGATTTTGCTTTTGGCCACAGATTTCTTGAGATGTTAGAGCCATAATGAACAAACCATCCCCTTGATGCCCTCAGTTCAGAAATCAATGTAAGGAATCTTTCATTGATGACAGGGCTAAGGATGAAGTAGCATCTGTCTTCAAGTGCCCAGTGACCATCTGGACAGAAAAGGTCTCCAATTTAATTACCTAAACCCCACCTTGATACTGATAAATGATTGACAGCTCACAATGCAGCATTAGAATTATTTGGCTTCTCTTCCCTCTTGGAACCCCAGGCACACTCAGTGATGTACAGCTTTTTGTAGATATGAGATAATTGGGATTCCAGACTAGTGTCAGATCTTTCTAAAATGTGGCTCTGGAGTTTTGGTCCTTACCATGTCATATTCATTAGAATCACCTGGAGGAGACTTTTGTTAGTCCCAGTAAGTGGACCAGACCCTAGACCAATTAATTTCAGATCTCTAGTCTTGAGACCAGGCATTATTACTTTTGCTAAGCTCCTGGATATACCCAGTATAACCAACACCAGAAATCACCTATGACCCAGGAAGGTAGATCATGGCTGCATGTTTTACTAAGTTCTACCATGTGATATTGCCTGGGTGATAACAGAGATCAGGAACTTTGGTCTAATCCTACAAAGAGAAGCATCTCCTCCTACAGTCTCCTGTACAGCTGCCCTGGAACAAGGATCTAGGACAAATCAGACCCACATCTGGAGGAGACAGGACAGCTCTGAAGCCAACACACACACACACACACACACACACACACACACACACACACACACACACACACATACACACACACACACATACACACACACACACACACACACACACACACACACACACACACACACACACACACACACATACACACACACAGAGTCAACTTGAGAGCTATGAATGGTAAAACTGTCAGGTAAAAATCAAGGCACTCAGTGAAAATTGAATTCCAGATAAACATCACACAATTGTTTTAATTTAAATGCCAAACATTGCATGGGATATACTTGTGCTAAAAATCACCCTTTGTCTGAAGTTCAGATTTATCTATGATTCTATTTTGATTTACCAAATTTGTTAGTACTCCATGTGGGGACTCGCCATGACTACCTTCTGCTTGTGTCATGAAAGTTGATACAAAAAGGAAAGAATCATATTGTAGCAAATAATATTTCATTTCACTTTCTGAATAAGTAAAACTTATTCTTTGCTTACTTTGCTTTAACATGTGTTCTTTTTTTTTTTAATCAACCTTTCAAGGATTCCCGCCCTCCCCCTTTTTTTCTCTAGAGATGTGGTCCTGTGTATCATGCAGGCACTTCTACTTCCTGTCGAAGGCCTTTCCAATCTGTAATGCAGGAAATTCCAGAAGCCTTCTTTTTCTGTCTGCATTGCATGAAAATAGGATCGAGGGTTCTCTGCAGAAGCCCCCTCAGCTGCCTCCCACCTGTCTTCTGTTCTCCCTGCTATTCCCAGAAGCATCGGGGCCTTTGGGTGGTTGTCTACCTTAAGCCCAAGGAGCTCACTCTGGGAAAGAAGGGCAGACGGGATGGGGCGGCAGCACAGACGGTGCTAATTGGAGCAAAAGATTTGCCTACTGGAAATAGTAGCTATGGGCAAGCTTAGCTCCCTGGAACACTGAGTCTCTCCAGGGGCTTGAATCCAGGATGATAACCAAGGAAGGGGGAGTCAAGATTAAATCCCTACAAGGAAATGCAGAAAAGACTCAACATAAATCAATTAACAACAATAAGAAGAAAAAAAAATGTCTTGTGCTCTTAAAGTCTGCCCATGTGAATATTACAGGCTTACTCTGGCAGGAGAAAGGTTTCTTTCCCAGCCTTGGGACCAGCTGGTCAGGTCAATCTAGGCTTGCCTCCTGCCACCTGTTAGCACTGTCCTGACTCCTGAGTTGGGGAATCCACGAATCCCTCCACTAGGCCAGCATCTTCTAAACATCATCTTCCCTAGTCTCAGAAGCCTCCCATCTGGGACAGCAGCCTACCTGTGAATACAGCTGCAGCATACCAATACACCTTGTATACACTGTCACCTTGTGTGCATCAGCCCTGCCAGGCACAAGGCAAGGGCAGGAACATCCTTTATGAAGTGAAGTGATTTTCTGTGAGATATTGAAGGACAGAGTTGGCCTCTCCTTTAGCTTCAAACTGCCTCTTGGGGCCAAGCAGACTGCAATTAAGTTCTCTTTGTATAAGATTGTGTTGGTTTGAACAATAACAGTCTGAATGCTTAGTCTTCAGTCAGTGGAACGCTTTGGGAAATCTTAGGTGTGGCCCTTTGAAATAGGTATGACATTAATGGAGATTTGTCACTAGGGATGGACTTTGTACTTTCAAAGGTCCACAAAGGGCTCACCAACTTGCAGATCAGGATGTACCCTCTCAGCCCCATGCCTATCTACCTGTCACCATGCTTTCTACCATGGTGATCATGAAGGAACCCTCTAAAAGTGCAAGTCCCAAGTTAAATGCTTTCTTTTATGTGTCACCTTGGTTATGATGTCTGTCTCTTCACTGCAATAGAAGAGTAACTAAGACACCTAGAAAACAGGATTCGGGGAAAAAAGACATCCCTAGGTGGGTCTTAATTCATTGGTGGGACCTCCCTTCTTGCTTTGTTCTCTTTGCTAGCACAACAGCCTTTGCTGAGTGAAAATGACATGGAACCAAATTTGAAAGCTGTCTCCAATGATATAAAGATAAGATAGAATCTCCTCTTCGATAATGAATAATTATCATATAGTAACAGTCATATTGAATTAGTAGGGCAAGGACAAGAGGGCCAAGTATGTCACCTGGGTAAGTGTACAGACCAAATTCTGCTGGATGAAAAATGAATGAGTCTAGAACGTATTTCCAAAAAGCAAAGTCAAAGTATTCCAGATCAAGCAGATCCTCTGGGTTTTCTATTTAGCCATTTAAATAAAGACTCCTTGTTGTGTTTCATTGCCTTTGGCTGGAATGGCAAGTTGGAAACATCCTCTGTCTTCTTACAGCCTCTATGCTAATAAGCCAGGGCTGGGGCTACAGCTTAGTTGATAGGGTACTTGTCCCATACACACAAATCCCTAGGTTCAGTCTCGAGGACCACTTATAAAACCGAAACAAGGCCATCCTGGGATGCAGGAGACTTTACCTCAAAGAAATAAGTGACCAAATGAATAAACAAACCAAATAAATCCCACAGCAGGGTGTGCTGAGTGATTTGGAGAAAATAAAACTAAATGATGAAATACAGGGTAGTGGAGGAGCTCCATTAAACTGAGTGTGAAGAAAGATCTGTTGAAGAGAAACATTGAACCCAAGAACAGCCCAAAGGAAGAAGCTGGGGCTGAGGACACAGGAACAAAGAACATCAGCCTGTAGAAGCAGGTGTGGCCTTGTTGGAGGAAGTGTGTCACTGTGGGTGGGCTGCATGGGGGCCTATATGTATGCACAGGGTTAGAGTAGTGGAAGCTGAAAAAGCAACTTGGTTCACAGTTTGGGGGTGGTACTCATTGTGCTGGAAGAGGCATGGTGGCAGGAACATAAGGCAGCCAGTCATAGTTCATCCTCAGTCAAGAAGCACCAAAAGATGAATGCTGGTACCCAGATGGCTTTCTACTTTTTACTAGGCCAATACCCCTGCTCCTAGAACTCTACAACCTTCAGTTAGCATGGGTCTTCCCAGAAAATGGTTGGACCACAGGAAGCGTGGCTATGGGATGGCCTGATAGACCAAGGTCTCGAATACATATCCTATTCTCAATATGAGACACCGGGGGACTCTGGGAAGAGGAGTAAATGATTTTCTTTCTAAAACTCCCTTGTGGCTTTGGGAACAATTGATTTAGGTAACAGGTGGAGGCAAGGAGATAAGTTTTAAGGCTTAAAATATTTCCAGTTGTGAAGATTATAAATTGTCATGGGTGAACAGAGAACAATTTAGAAGGATGGCAGTTATGTTTCTTAAGCAAAGTCAGTAGGATTTTCCAATAAAAGATACACAAGGAATTTTAAAACAAGATAATTTAGGATTAGGCTTCAGCTCAGTTAGAGAAATTAAGTATACCACGAGGCTATTTATTGAAACAGGAGAAAGAGAGATCAAAAAAAGAAAGAAAGAAAGAAATCAGGATGTGAGAACTCTGATATTCTGCTACATACCCAGTAGAAGTGGCAAAAGGACAATTGGATATGGAAGTCTCATAGTCATGGGGAAGCTTGGGCCTGCACTCATCAGTTTTGATCACTGTAGAATCTGTAATTATAAACACAAGGTAGGGTAATTTCCCTGACAAGAGCAAATGTAGCTAAAAGGAGGGGCTGGGACGGTACTTCAGCTACTCTAACATGTCAAGAAAGGGAGGCTAGTGAAGGTAGATGATATACAAGCTGTGAAGCAGGCAGATAATTTGGACCATCAGGAACCTGCCAGCACTTCCTGGAGAAAGTAGTACTTAATCCCAAACCTTGGGATCAGATGGGAGTTGGAGCTGTGTAGAGAAGTTCAGAGCCCAAATGGATGCAGATGTAATAGCCAAGTCTTAGAGTAAGGCAAAGACAATAAGAGCCTCAGATCCCTGGAGAGGGAGAGTTAATGATAGCATTAATATGATGGCCCATGTTTGGGAGCCATGAGGAGAGTCATAGACAAAGGCTGAGTGAAAGCCAAGCAGAATCCAAGGCTGACTATGTCTTCTATGGCTCAGTGTCTACCCTGGGCCCCAGAACCTTCAAATGCCCAAGTGCCAGGAGCAGCATCCAGAGCTACTGCCTCCTCCCTCCTCTGATGAATCTGCAGAGTCACTATAGAGATATTCTGGGCCTGGGTCTCTCTTCCCACTGTGCAGCTGGTCCATCAGCTGCCCTGCGTCCAACCCCCTCTTCACTGCTATCTGCTTCAAGGGAGGAATGCCTCAGGGAGTCTTTAACTCCAGAATTCAGGAAATGAGCTCCACTTTAAGCTCCCATCTCTTCCTAGCTTTCTACAAACCCTCGTCTGCCCCACATTAAAGTGTTCCTTATTAAGGTCCTCTTCTTTTCCCACTGTACACAAAGGTACCTGGTTTCCCAACTCCTCTCATGCTTCTAAGAGTTTGATGGGAAGTTCGATTTTCTCTATATTCTGCTTGTATTTTCCAGGAAACTTACATTTTGCCAAGAAGAATCTGGATGTCAATTTAGACAAGCCCATCCCTCATCTGTAATGTTTCTTGACACCTGTTAGATGGTTAAAAAGATAAATAAAATAAAACTCTTTTTACCCTGAGGCAAAGAGCAAGAAAGGATATTAAACTAAGCCCAAAGGCAATGTCTTGAATTGACCAGAGATCCAGGTCCCCAGAAGAGAACCTACTCTCAACATGGAAACAATAATGGACACACGCGCTTGCAGACTGATACAGTTCAGAGAAAACTTTCTGGAATCAGAAGGAAAGATTGATTATCAGCGTGTGAATATCTTCAACCTAATTCAAACGATGCTTCCTCTAGTATGGAGAGAAGGAAAGAAAAGGAGAAAGAGAGAATAGATAGAAAGGATTTCACAAGTAATCATGTTTCCAAATCAGGAGATCATATTCATAAAACATCTAATGGATGCTATTGGAAGACCCTCAGATGCATCCCCTTCAAATACATGTGTTTCTTCTACTTTCAATTAGAGGAGGCACTGGTGTGCACAGTGTGGAGACTGGAGAAATGGCTCAGCACCATCTATAACTTCAGATCCAAAAGATCTGATGTCTTCCTCTTTCTTCCATAAGCACTGCATGGAGAGATGTGGAGACAAACATGCAGACAAACACCCATACACATAAAATAGAAATAAATAAACTTCTTTTAAATAGAAAATTGTGTTTTCCCACACCTATCATATACCCACATCTGCCTAGACATCTCAAGCACATTGCCATCTGATTTGGCTATGGCCTAATGAGCTGACTCCATGTGTCAGGGACACTTTGCTCAGGTTTTGCCTTTTTATCCTGTCTCCTGGCTCTAGCTATCCAGCTGTAACCATTTGCCCATGTTAATGCCTTATTTGTGTCTGTTCTTAGGCCTTTTAAATATGTATGTGTGTCCTAAATCCTGGCCCTTGGCAGAAACCACATCTCTCAAATTAGGCCAGGAGGTCTGGGGCTCCCCAGGGGATAGCCTGTTTGTCTTCCCACTGACTTGAGACACCTGGTGAGAGTATACCTGTCAACCCACTTAGGCCAGAGACTGCTAGAAGGCTAAAGCATCGAATTCTATTTCACTAGGACCCTCTGACACATATTAAGACTCAGCACAGAAGGACATGCTCAGAAGACAAACACTGCCTGAGGTTGGGCTCACAACCTCCCATCAGGCACTGAGATTGTTGTTGATTTGACTAAGAATGACACCCATGGGCTTATATAGTTGCATGTTCAGTCACCAGGGAATGACACTATTTGAAAAGATTAGAAGCATTATGTGGCCTTTTTGGAGTAGCTGTGGTCTTGTTGGAGAAAGTGTATCACTGGAGGTGGGCTTTGAGGGTTTCAAAAGCCCATTTCAGGTCCTCTCCCTTTCTTTCTCCTGCTTCAATGACATGCATGCCAACATGCTCTCTGCCAAGATAATAATGGGCTAAACCTCTAAAACTGTAAGCCCCCAATTAAATGCTTCTTTTATAGGAGATGTCTCAGTCATGGTGTCTTTTCACAGCAATAGAACAGTGACTAAGACAGAGATGTTGATCAGTCCTCTAGCCAATGTACATACTAAGGCAGTTGTCACAAAGATCCAAGCCTGACTTGTGCTCTGTAACTAGGGTACAAGGCACAGAGATAAGTAACTGTCTACACAATTAATTGCAGAAGCATCAGGAAAACCCCTTACATGTATCTAGACCTTTCCCATCTGCTAGTTAATGTATTCATTCTCATCTATGAGATAAGACACGTAGGGAAAAATCTCCTCTGGAAGATGACAGGCTAGCACTGACATTGACCACACAGCCTATGAAATGTCAATATCTAATTCTGGAGTCTCTTTAAAGAAGGGGCTGCACTTCAGAAGGTCTAACCTCAGTAATAGTGTATGTGAAATGGTTTAAAGAACAGAAGATTATTTAACACCCAGAAGATTGATACTTAAACTGTGTTATTAAGAAACTTCTGAAGAAATGAAACTCAAGGAGATGGGTACATGAATGATGATAGGTAGACATATGAGACATTGAAGCATAGATGGTTTATAGATAGAAGATAGATAGATAGATAGATAGATAGATAGATGATAGATAGATAGATAGATGATTGATAGATAGATAGATAAACAGATAGATAATAGACAGATGATATATACATACCTACATACAAAGAAATAATTATTTAGTATGAGAAATAGGTGGCATAAATCCAAAAATCCCACAATCTATCACCTGCAAAATAAAGAACCTGGGTTGCCAGTCTGAGATTGAAGAACTGAGAAGCCAGTAGAATAACTGGTACAAATCCACAAATCCAAAGACCCAAGAACCTGAATTCTTAATAACTGAGGCAGTAGATCATAGAGGTTATAACAATTCATCTATCCTTTGCCATGTCCCTTCTTTGGCCCTCTGCTCATTTGACAGTAGCCATCCAGGAAGGTAAAAGTTCTGTTTATGTATTTATGTTGCCCACTAACTCAAGTGCTAATGTCCTCTCGGATCATCCTCAGAGATGTACCCCAAAATAATCATTCATCTACTATCTGGAACTTTCTTTGTACTATCAATTAACCACCACCATTTCCTAACTTCCGTGGCTCCCACATTTTTGTATTTACTATTTCTCCTTTGATCACATCATCTTCCACTCAGAGGACAATAAAGAATAGCTGGATGATTGTAGAATGAGAAGGAAACTTGCTATTAAGAAATGCAATATCCCTGGATAGCTGGCTAAGAAATACAGGGCCTATTGAGTGGCCTTGGATAACTTCTCTAGCTAGAACATCACTACCCCATCCTTCCCTGTGGAGCTTACACACCACTCTCATCACTCAGCTCAGACAGAGTATTTGGGTAGATTGTTGACCAGCAGTATTTGCAGTGATTGGCAAAAAGTTTGTTCAAGGAAGAGTTATTTCCCTTCCTATTCCAAGCACTTAACATAGAGTCCAACATGGTGAGCAGCCAATTTGTACTAGAGAAAGAATGATAAACATGGGAAGAACTGTCCTAGATTGTACTACACACAAATCTGTCTCTAGATGGAATTCATTAAAGGTTTATTAGGGAACAATGTTGAAAAGGTCTCCTGTGAGTGAGTGAGAAAAGAAGAGCTAGGCAGAAGAGTTGGGGTTCGAAGGACCCTCGGGTATTACTCATTTTTGTAAATCGTCATTTGCTAGGCTATGCATGGGCCTCCTCAGTGCACCAACACTCCCTCCAGCTCAGTGAAAGAGAACTTCAGAGCTTGTAGGAAATTTGGGATGTCTCATACCCACTGTAAAAGCCATGAAAGGCTAAGGGAATGGATAAACACATCCTAGCAAAAAGAATCAGAGACCCAAATCATGTGCCCTGTGCTCTAGACAACATTTGGACAATTCATCAAATTTCTCTAGACTATTATTTCCTTAATTATAGAATCCAAATATGGATTCAACCAGCATTTATGACTGTTGGAGTCACATTAAAATTACCTAAGAAGTTTTTTATTTATCAAAGTCTGACTCTATCTTCATAGAAATTGGATCTTAGTGACTGAAGAACCAGGAGTTAGTGTTTTCAAAAACCTCTCTGGTGATTGAAATAGGCATATAGCTTTGAAAATGAATGAAGAATGGATGCATGGTCCATTGGGACTACTAAATTGATTTCTAATGTCAATGCTATGTAGACAAGAGTAAGCTCCCTTTGTACAGAAAGAACAAGGCTATTTCTGATTACAAAAACCTTTCAAAAATGCTCTCCTTGTTTGCTCTGAATTGTGTCTCTTCCCAAACCCACAGAGTGGATTCCTGACCCACTTACCTGAAAATGTGACTGTGTTTGAAGATAGGACTTTGAAAGAGGGAATATGAGGTCATCAGAGTGGGCTGTACTACAGTCCAAATGTTCTTCTCAAAAGAAGATCTTAAATTGTAGATATTTACAGAAGAATGAGTCTTTGTGAAGCCAGAGCTGTTTAAGACCTATGTAGAGAGGCCTCAGAAGAAACTAACCCTCACATCACCTTTATCTTGAATTTCTAGCTCCTCAAATCATGAGAACATGATTGTTGTTTAAGCCACCTACTCTATGATATCTGTGATGACTACCCTAGCAAACACACATATTTCTCAACTCCCTTCCTTCCTTCAGTCTCTCCTCCACATTTATTCCTTTGTTTCCTACAAAGCCAGAACTTTATGGATGCTCCCTAATCCAGCATCTCCTTATAGGCTCAAATGCTATTGCCATAGAACAGAGCTCTGCTGTACATGACCCTTCTCAACATACTCAGACTTTTTAACTCCAGTCTACCAGCCAGCCCCTTCAGCCCATCCTTAGTAAAATGATGGAGGGTTTGTAAAGGAAATAGGCCAATTGTAGGTTGTTCTTTTTTATGTGTAGAGTCAGCTTTCCTCAAACAATCCATCCTACCCAGCCATGGGCAACACAAGCATCCAGGAGTTTCTTATGACGTAACTAGAAGCCACAACAAATCCATCATGTATTGTTTCTGTATGTGGTCATTTCATCTTTGAGCTTGTCCTCTGAGATGCTTTGGTTAATGGTTGTTAGGAGATGATTAGAACATTGGCCTGGGGGGTCATGGTGGACTTGCAGAATCCCTACTCTGCACAAAGACTATGTGATTAACAACATAGGTCTCTAGTTGTTTCTCATGACATCAAAAATTAACACCCCCCAAAAAAACCCTAACCAGAGAAATTTATTTCTAACTTGGGCATATTATTTACTTCTCATGGCTGTGACAAAATGCTTAAAAAGTTTCTTTAAGGAAGGAAGGATCTACTTTGATCACAGTTTGGAAACACTAGCCATCATTGTAGGAAAATGGGGTGACTATGCCTCTAACTGTGCTGTTGGGATTGGGAGGCAGCTGGTCTCATTGTGTCTACAGTAGAGAAACAGAGAGATGGAGGCTGGTGCTAACTTGTTTTCTTCTCCCTGAGACCCACATACCTTATTTTATTAACTTCAGGACCCCAAGCAAAGGTATGATTCACCCACATCAGAGTAAGCCTTCCACATTCAATTAAACCTGTCTGAAAACACCTTCACTGACAATCCCAGACATGCATTTCCTAAGTGATTCCAAATCCAGTCAAGCTGACAGTAAAGATCATCCATCATTCTAGGTTTGTTCCAGGTTTTCTTGGAGAAGTATTTCTAAGCTTTTCTAGCTACACTTAGAGGGAATCTTAGTCTTGTTTGTGTTATGATACTATCACAAAATACTACAGACTGAGTAATTGATACAAAATAATAATAATAATCTATTTCTCATGCTCGAGGAGCTTTGAAGTCCATCACCTGCTGAAGACCTTTCTGTAACACAACATGGCAGAAGACAAATAAGCACACATGAGAGACAGAGATCCCAACTAATTATTTTTGAGGTGATTAATTTACTCTTCAACAGCCTTAATGCATTTCTGAGGGTACTTCCTAGATGATCAATATGACAACAACAGTGGGTCACCTCTTAATGCTGCCGTGATGGCAATTGAACATTGATATGAGTCCTAGAGGGGACATTCAAACCATAGCAAAGAGCAACTGACTTGCCCCAATTAAATAGCAAAAGTCCAAAGTGTTTAAAAAGCAAAGATTAAGTTAGTATGGTGGCACCTGCCTGCAGTCTCAGTCCTTTGAAGGCTGTGGCAGGAGGGTTGCTGTGATATAGAATGAAACTCTGCAAACAACAATAATAATATAGAAGCTAGAAAGTAAGCTTAGTAGTTAGAGCATACTCATATTGCAAAAGAGCTGGGCTTGGTTCATAGTGCACATATCTGGCTGGACACAATCAGCTCCAACAATCTCTTGTAGGCTCTGTAGACAGTATACTCACATGCACAAACACACACCAGTATATATACCCACACACATACATAAAATCAAAAGAAATAATAGAAGTGTTGTCTTCAAAACTTCCAAGTATAAAAATTAAATAAAATCGATAAGCAGCAAAGAATAAGAGGGATTTCTGGCCAACTTTCCATTGTAAGAATTTCCAATGGCCTTAAGAATCCTGAGGTGAAGCCTGGTGTTTTCTGGGAAGACCTCTCTGGTGCAGCATCTAAGCCTTTGATTTGTACAAGCAGGCATGAGGTGTGAAAAACAAAAATGTTCTAAATAAGAAATGCAATTATTTTCAGTTTCTACCTAAAGGAAAAGAAAACATCATCCTGAGATAATTTTCTGTTTACCTCACTTCCTCATTCTCTCCTCCTCCACCCACAGTTTAATGAGCCCCAGAATTTTCCTCCAGAGAACTTTCCCCAGCATATTACACAGTTTTGGAAACAAACTCTAGCTCCAATTGTGTGGCCTGAAAAAATAGTGTGGTCCTAAAGGAAACAAATCCATGATAAGGGAATATAGAGGGTATGCACTAGGTATGACTGGGTAGTTTCTGCTTTTATTCTACCCCCTTAATCAGGTATTTCTTTCCCTAAGAAAACATTCTTAACTGATGCCCAGAATTCCCCAGAATTTTGACAAGTGGGAAGCATTTCCAATACTGTGTGGCTGAATAGCATTAGCTTTAGTTAATGTGGTTCACCCCTTGACCCAGGGGACCTCTGGCTTAGGTATGGCTATCGCCTTCTTGGTCTATTGATGCATGTTCATTCCTTGCTCCACCACCAACTTAGTGTCCAGCCACTCAGGGATCTGGTTCACCAGATTTAAATAATACTACCAGCTATAGAGAGAGCCCTGTTGCCTACTGTCTGAGTTATCTGGACCAGCTGGCTTCCAAGTTGCTCAGTTTCAGACACAGGGCCCTATTTTCCAGGAAAATAATAGAGAAAAGTAAAGATCATACAATCTTGGAGCTGGCAGGATGGCTTAGGAGACAAAGGTAATTACTGCCAAGTCTGGCAACTTAAACTTTAACCCTAGAAGCCACATGGTTGAAGGAGAAAACCAACTCTTGTCAATTCTCTGACCTTTACACATGTGGGTGTCATGGTACATGCTCACCCACACACACATACACACAAAAGTAAGTACTTTTATTTTTTTTTAAGAAATCATGAAATCTTAAGCCACAGAGCTTGGGTGGAGTCCTGGTATCATCACCCATAAGGCTTACTTAGGAATGCTTTGGCCTTATTCTGACAACTTCCCTCTAATGGGAAGGCAAGCATCATCTGTCTTGATGGTTGACTAGGAGAGAGAAAAGCTAACATAAGGAGGGGACAAAAAATATGTGGCACACAGCTGGTTCTGGTAACTATTTGCTTCTTCATAAGCTATCCTTCACTGAAGACTATATGCCCATTCTTGTCACTGATGAACCAAACTCACAGGGAATGAACTCTTCCTACTGTACCAGTCTCCTCCCCCAATATCTGTCCCATGCAACTAGGCCAGTCTAATTCCAGGAGCTGTTCCCTGGATGAAACACAGCTTCACTAAGAAAATAAAAATAGAACAATATGGAGCGCAAAATACCTCACCCAGAAAGCAAACAATGAGCACTTACTATGTGCCAAATACTGTCCTGGGTGTCAGGGGACACTACAAGCACTTTACACTTTCTTCTCAAAGAGATGAAAGTCCGATGAATTTACAGAATATCTTTGAAATTACAGTGAAAAGTAATCAGAAAATAGTGTTTGTCCTCCAATGTTTAATCACTGTGAACAGTTAGATCCCACACCATCTCCAGAAGTTTATGTCTCTGGTTTCTAGGATTAGACTTTCTTAGTTTGTTGAGATGGGATGTACTGGCTAGTTTTATGCCAACTTAACACGAGCTAGAATCATCTGAAAGGATGCAAGCTCAATTGACAACATGCCACTAGAAGATCTGACTGTAAGCAGACAGGCCTGGAGGGCATTTTATTAATTAGTGGTTGATGGGGGAGGGCTCAGCTCATGGTGGGTGGGAACATTCCTGTGTTCAAAAAGAAAGCATGCTGTGCAAGCCATGAGGAGCAAGCCAGTAAGCAGCACTCTTCCATGGCCTCATAAAGAGGCCATGGTCCTGCCTCCATGGTCCTGTCCTGTTTGAGTTCCTGCCCTGGCTTCCTTCTGTAGACTGTGACTCAGGATATGTAAGACAAATAAACACTTTCCTCCCCAGGTTGCTTTTGGTCATAATGTTTTGATCACAGTGATAGCAAGCCTAACTAATACATAGTGTAATTAGATTCTCTTTCCATAATCTTATTAACCAGCATTATCAGGGTTAAAGGGCAAACGAGTGTCCAGGGAAAGGTCCTGAGGGTGAGGCTCTTTGGTAGTAGATTGTATGTGGTAGCTATCTGGTGTGCTGAATCTGTTATGAAAGTAGAAACTAGTCCATGCAGTGATCCCTTGGTATGTCTTCATTGATAGGAGCACTTCTATGCAAACCTAAGGACCTGAGTTCAAATCCCCCTGTCATCACATAATTTAAAAAGCCACAAAAATCTAGTCTGAACATACATAATTCTGTAACCACAACACTATCAGGAACAAAGACAAGGAAGTTACTGTGGCATTTTGGATGTCCACCACACTCCAGTTTCAGTAAGAGACACTTTCTCAGAGAAGTAAAGTCAAAAATGACAGAGCTGAGCACCCACCCTCCACTGGCCTCTCTTTATGCATGACTATGCATGTCGCACGCTAAATATTCAACACACGCACACATACACATATGTTCACATATATACACACATAAAGAGCTAGTAATCTCTGTCTTGTTTCCATTTTATCCTGTGATGTCTCAGTCCTTCCAGTCTTCAGCTGTCCAGTATGTCCCCCATGTATTCATGCTTGCTGCCATTCTTCCTGAATAAAAGGTTGTCATGAGCTTGGTCACTCTGTGGTGATGGCTTATAATATGCTTCCTGTTCTGAAGTCTTTGACCTACACAAGCTGCGGACTACTTGAGGTCCTGGCATGTGCCATCCTACATACAGTATAGTCACAGGCCATGGACAAGTTGCGCATGTGTACTTGCCGCTGTGAAGGAAAGTAATAACAATAGAGAGGAAGCACCGAGGCTGTCCCACCTCTGCCTGTACCTCTTAAGGGTCTGCCTGTTTAGTGCGTTCATCATTCTTCCTATGAGGAGCCCTGGCTACCCTGCGGCAGGGCAAGGGGAAGCTCTAGAGAACTTCGCACATAAACACAAATGTATAAATTAAACTCAAAGAGGATCCCAAAGAGGGAGATGTTTAACCCAAATGATATAATGTTAAGCCAAGCAAGAAAAGAACCTCAGGCAGACTTGGAGGCAGCCACGCTAGAATGATGGGGAGCGATGTGGAGCAGGGAGACTTTGCTGGTGGCCATAAGCCTTTCCATGAAGAAGCTGCCCTCCGAAGATACTTAAGATAGCCCTGGGAACCAGTTGTGACACTAAATGAGAAATCAGAGCCCTGGATACACTGCCTCCAGTATTCCCCGTGGACCACTGCAGATACTTATGTGATGGGGAAGCCTAAGTCACAAGTGCCTCCTTTCCCTCCTGCCTCCTAATTGTTACTCTCACCCTCAGCCACAGAGTGGTAGTGTAGCCAGGTGGACCCTTACAGGAAGTTCCTGTAGATAAGATTGGTGTCAAAGACTGACATTTAAAAGTTCCACCTCTTCTAGGACTCTCTTCATTAAAATATTTCTGTCCCAGGAAGCCGGTTTATGAAGCATCAGCATCAAAAAGCCATTTTCCAGCATCCCTAATGCTTTTCCCGAGACAGACAGTAACTCACAGGAATGGGAACTGAAGTTCTTTCTGAGATCTTTGCATACACATGGCATCAGCATCAACACACAAGCATGGGCATCTCCTAAGTCTCCAAGCTGCCCCAACCACTTACCCCATCTCCCACCCACCCACCAACCCACCCCCACACACGCAGCATTTTCCTGCTGGCTGCAGGCCCAACCATCCTGCCCTTTGCACTGACAGAATCTAAAATCACCTAGGACACAGCTCTCTAGATGTGTTATGGAGGGAGTTTCTAGAGGAAGGATAACCCTCTATGAAGCTGGGCAATATTGTTACACAGGCTGGGATTTAATCCCTGAGTGAACTAAATTGAGAAAGCAGATTTAACAGCAACATTCCCCTCTCTGCTTCCTGGCGGTGGATGCAATGTGACCAGCTGCTTCACACTCCTGCTGCTATGCTTTCCCTGATCAGGGGAGCCCTTTAACTGTGAGCCACAATAAACCTGTCCTTCATTAAGTTGCTTTTATCAGACATTTTTGCCAAAGCAATAAGAAAAATAACAGTAGCCTCCCCCCTTCCCTGCTTTTTCTTTCTGGACATTCTTATTTGATTATCATCCTCATCACAGTGTATCATAAGTATCCCTTTACATGGAAGGCTCCCCTACTATTTAACCTGCAAACTGCCCACAGAGGCAGGAGTAAAAATGCTGGGTAAGTGTCCTTTGCTTCTTTCTTTCAATCTGTTTTTTTAAATCAGCAGTTCTCCCAAGGCTATGTGCTAATAGCTTAACTGCCAGTCTCTGGCACTATTGGGTAGTAGAGGAATCTTCATGATGTAGGCTTAGTTGGAAGAAGATGGTCATTGTATTTGTAAGCTTGAAAAGGAATGTATAAGAATTCTCTCCTGTTTTCCCCCAATTTCTCTCTTATCACTCCCTTTCTCTCTGCTTTTAGGAGACCCCTAGGGTGAGCATATTTATTCCTAAATCCTACTTTGTTGGCCTGTTATAAGCCCACAATAATTGGGTCAGTTGCATGGATAGATAAGAACCTCTAAATCCAGAAACAAAATCTTCCGTGCTTTGAGATTCTCACATATTGTTCAATGATGGAGAGCTAATTCAACCCACCATGTTGTCTAACCCTGTAGAATAACAGATCTCTAGCACCTAGCATGAAGCCAGAACATGCATGGTAAGAGTTTGGTGTCTATGAGATGAAGAGATGGATGGATGGATGGATGGATGGATGGATGGATGGATGGATGGATGGATGGATGGATCTCCCAAGAGAGTACAGACACCATTCAACTTGCTTTTGACCTGTCTCCAGCCAGAAACCTATACACAATTCTGCATGTAGATGTGCACTTGCCAATTGGTAGCACTTGAAATCTTATTTGGATGCTTTTCTAAAAAGGATGTCTGAGTTTTGTCTTTTCATCTCATTAAATTTCATTAGTGCATGTCTTTGCCAACCCCTCTGTCAGGTGGCACTTCTCTCATTCTCTGTCTTCCCACAGCACTGCCTAAAATGTAAGCAGCCACACCCTGACACCATGATTACTAAATCTCTGGACATTTGATAAAAGTTTAGGCTGTTTCCCTTGCACAGATGGAGCCTGCATGGAAAATAAGGGAGCTCAAGTCCTCACCTGACTCTCAGGGTATATTGGGCTCATCATGAACTCTGAAAGTTCTAGTTGTTCTCTCTTGAATCATGTCCTTACCCACTTCATGGGCACCCTTTAAGAGTGCCACTCTCACAATCTGAGAGCTATATCCTTGGCTCTTAACCACCACAGGCCACCTGTAGCAAAGGACTTATCACAAACAAAATCAACCAAAGAAGTCAGCTGGACTCTTCTCAGTGCCAGGGTTCTTCTGACCAGAAGCCATAGGTAAAGACGACTTGCTAACTGAACTAACCTGTAGGGTCATCAGTCACACTCGCATCCCTATGGTCAGAAATTCAAGTTATTAGTCACACTCAGGGATTTGTGAGACACTGGAGCATGATGGGTTCATTCCTCACCTCCCATGTGTTCCTGGGATGGGTCTGTCCATCCTTTGCCTTGATGCCTTCCAGGGACAAGCATACTCTGGAAGCAATTTCTGACTTATTACCAATCTTTTCAAATCCCAGAAGTCCTTCTTGATTTCATAAGCAGAAGTTGCTTTTCCTTTCCTAATCCAAAACTACTTTGTATAACACATTTTCCCATTTGGTAATTGATATGGGTTCAGGCAATGAAAGGAATCTAATTGAAAGGTGACCTCACCTTAAGCAATCCCATGGGGAACTTATATAGAAATCACTCTGATTTCTATCAATCCATTCTGATGTAATTCACATGCCATGGGTAGTTGGAGATTCTCACCACAGAGAACAGGGGAAAGCTTTCACTTGGATATCAGCACCCATTGAGGCAACTGATCAACAACACACTCACTGCAATTACATTATTCAGCACAACCTTAGCCTAAACAAATAGCACCCTAATTCTATCCAAACTAGAACTTACCCAACTTAGAATAACAGAAGAGAAGGCAATTAAGCAGAGAAGTTGTATATCTTCATGATCTGGCCAAGGGAAATTGTGAGTCAGTAAATGGATGTCAGTAGAGCCAGGGTTGAGGGTCAACTCTAACTAACACAGAGTCTAATGCAAATTACTAAGATCCTTACATGCTCCATATACAAGATTAAAAAAAAAACCTCCTATGTCCTGCAAAGGAGTGGATTCTCAACATGAAATTGTCATGTCCTAAAAAGAACATCCAATGTATTTCTTATCCTATGACTTCAAGGGATTTACATATATAACAACTAATAAACCCAACAGTATCTAAGGCAAAGGCACCATAATTGAGAGAGGCAGGGTTGTATGATAATAGAATCTTTTCTTAATTCAATAATTTCTGATAAAAGAAACATTACTTTTGTACCACTATTCTTCCAAGAGATGGCTACTCAATATAGAATCTAGGAGGACAGACTCTATCATGTTAACTAGTTTAAGAAAGGAAATGAAATGCTTTGAATAGGACCTGACCATCACAAAGAGATGAGGCCTGAAGAATTCATTAATAAGTCTGGTTAACTGAGTCAATATGATATGCTGATACTTTGAAACCAAGGAGCTTACCACATCTTTCCAGCAGTGTTGTTATAAGTGAGGGGTCATCTGGAGGGTGTCCTTATTGATACTGATTGATCTGGCCTAAGAGCAGAGCATAGAAACCCCTTATCTGGACCAAAGAACAAGGGAACTAAGCTCCACAACTAAAAACTAAAACTTTACCCCCAAAGTGGAGATCTGTGAAAGACACATACGAAGAGATAGCTCTCCCTCACCTGCCTTTCAGCAGAATGACATGAACATACCAAGACAGCTTGATCACATGCCATCTCAAACACGGAAAACTGAGCATCACAGTCAGGAAGGACTTGAGGATGTTGTCCCAGGAACAGATCCTCTATTATGGCACATAAAAGCTCTATGTCCTCTGGAGGAGGCACAGGATGTTTTTTCAGGGAAGATGAACAGGTAAAGGACTGCTTTTGTGTTATTGTGGGTAGAGAAATGTACTTGCCTGTCTAGATGATAACTAGTAGATGCTGGGGTGGATCATAAGCATGTCTTAGCATCTCCAAGTATGTGGCTTATGGTTCTTTGGTGAACATAGGTGTTGTAGAGTGATGAGACCAAAAAGTACTCTCCCTCAGTTTCCCTTCATCTTCCTCCTTTGGTCACCCCACTAAAGACCCAACCTCACACTGAGCCTTCCTTGTTAAAGGTATAGTACAAGTAACTAATGAGAGGTATGCACATGTTCCTGATGCTCTACTCAGTAAAGTAAAGGCAACAAAGACTGAGCTTTTCCCTAGTAAGTGAGGAGTGGAACATGACTGATTTGGATATGCATCATTCCTCCCATCTTCAAGTAAAGCAGTTACCAAAGCTCAATTATATGACCTAGTAGTATTACTGAGACTTGTCTTGTTCAAAAGTCAGATGTTCACTGATATGTCTTCCTGGTATTCAGAGATGATTGGTGACTTCAGCCCATACATGGGAGAGTCTCTTCTCCATATTGTCTAATTCCTCCTCTTAGTGTAATCAGTAAATACTTAGGTCCTAAGTGAAAAATGAGTCATGTGTTCTCAAGATTAATAAGATACAGTTCATGAAAACAGAGAATGACATCAGGAACATCTGACTGGTACTCCTCACATCTGGGCATGCCCGGAGGCAGAGAACGACCTTCTCTTATTTCCCTTGTACTCAGCATGTGACCCAGGTCATGAGATGGTTCCATCCAGTCAAAATCAGTTCTCGCTCCTTAGTTAAACCTCTCTAGAAATACTTCAAACCAAACCCACATAGAGGTGTGTCTTCAACGTGGTCCAAAGCCCAGCCAAGTTGACAATGTACACAAACCATCCTGATCTCCTAAGGCATTTGAAGATGAGTGTTAGACTGCACAAAATCTCAGTTAGTTTAAATGACCAGTATCATGGATGTAAATCTCTTTGTGCAATAACGAAGGGGAAATATTTTTATTTTGGATCATTTACCAAAATAAAGCTGAGATAAATGACAGGTTTTATGCTTTTAAAAATAGAAAAAAAAACCTCCTGCAAAATATATTTATGCTACAAGTAAGCACAGTCTATTTATGGGTAGAATGCAAAAACAAAAGTTATCGAAAAACAAGGTGATGTAATTCAAATGAAGTGAATAAATGAAGCACATGTACATGACAAAAAGCAAGTGATGAATAGGGAGAAAGCCCTGACACAAAACATAATACATAAAGGGATATTATCCAAATGACATTATTTTAAACTCCAAAAAATAATTAGGAAAATGAAAGATGACACACCAAAAACAATGGGCCATAAATACAGTTAATTCACTACAGAAAAAAAGGCTAATGAATATTGTTGTTAACAAAGACTTGAATTTACTAGGAGTGAGAAAATTTCAAATTAAAAATCAATCAAATTCTATGTTTTTACACAATATTAAATTGTCAAAATTAGGGTTTAGCAATCTAAAAGGAAGGTGAATTTATGATGAACATGATCTGTGCGCAGTTGAGAGAAGTACAAGATTGTCCAACCATTTCAGGACTAGACAGCACTCATGAAACTTTTAAGGTATTTCCATACATGGAGACAGCCACAGGGACATCACAAAAAGATGCTTTGGGTCAGGAGAAATGTTAGCAAATAACAAGGTTAAAAATGATATTTCATGACTCTATAGTTATAATAGTATGGAGTCACACAAATGATGGTACAGAGTGTGGGTGATAACATCCCATGTGTTGGAGTCTTGAACTGAACAAAATAGAAAAGAAACATTCTGTTGGAAGGGAAAGTTCTCTTGATGAGGTGCGAGTACTACACTCATCTGTGAGTGTAAGGACAAATGTTTAAAATGCAGTTAGAAGTTATGCTGATTTAGTGTGGGTTCTCCTCCCAAGATCCATGGTTTCACTTACCCTAGATAGTTGGCTAAATTTCTAATACTAGGCATAACTGTCCTCTTTTTGAGTAGGTCTTAAGTCTAATTGGAAAGCTGTTGGTTACCACCAAGGTATGTGTGCTATTACTACATCCTTTTAGAAAACCACGACCAATCAAAATATAGAATTGTGAAACCCAATTCTAAAAGATATATCTATAATAAAATTCCTGCACCCAAGGGTCAGAGAAAATTTTGGAAGTGCAGGAGGAAAGACTGTGAGAACCAGGTAATCAGGGAGTTTACTGTGTCTCCTTGGAATGTCAGAATTTACAGCCATGAAGTCTCAGCAACATAACTGTCTAAACATGAGCTGAATAAGTACAAAAGCAAACATGCTAACATGGATAGGGAAAAACTCGAGAGGCCTCAACCCTACACAAAGAACTACATGCAAACAATGAATGCTGAGAGTGGGAGAAATAGTCCTCTCCATGGACGAGCACACCAGTTGGTTATCCAATACCAAAATGCCAGCCAGCCCTAAAAAGAATCACATAAGAAACATTATAGAGACTGAGCAGGTTCTTCTTGTGTGTTTAGGATGTATGTATTAGGAATATATATACATTGTGTGTTAGGAATATATATGTATATATTCCTGTTATTCATACATATTTAATGCATATATAATTTGAAAGAGTAAAAAGTGGTATATAGGAGGGTCTAGAGGAAAGTAAGGGAAGGGGGAATGATGGGACTATAGTGTCTCAAAAGATAAAAGAAATAATTTTTAACGGGAGAAACTAGAACAAATAAAGCACCAGCGTTATTGTCTCAGCTTCCCGACTGAGGATGCAATGTGAACAACTACCTCTTGTTTCTGCTGCCACAGCTGAAGATGCTCTCAACTTGGTGCCTTCCCTGCTGGGATGGAATATACCCTCAAACTAAGAACCAGAACAAAGCCCCCCTTCACTAAGTTGCTCTTGTATTTTTCCACAACAAAGAGAAAATAATTAATACAGGTAGCACAAATACGTCTTAGCTGGATGTATAAGCAGAGATATATTCCTATACTGTTATCTTCTACAAAAACATATATAAGAGTGCATCTACTGTTTAAAATCTTTTTTAAAGGTGTATGGCAAAACTAAAAAAAACTGTTAAGTGCTTCAGGGATTTTGGAAAGGTGAGTGGCCAAACGGAATTTACTTTTTATTGTCATACTTTGATTTTTATAAGAACTCATGCATCAATTCCTTTTATAATTAAAACCAGTTCTAATTGAACAAACAAAATGCAATGAAACAAAACCCATGTCTCACCATAAACTTCAAATTTTGATGTAAGAGATTCATAATTGTTCATGTTAACAGAGATGCTATCAAATGCCAGACAGGTCCTGTTCTAGTGGTTTCTATTTATGTGTTTTATATTAATATGTTCCTGTGTTTTCATCTTTATTTTCAGGGTACTGCTATTAGGAAAGGCTGTTCTCACACATCCTCTAGGTTGAGGATGCTAAAACAAAAGGAAGACAAACTTGTGGTCTAAGCAGCTATAGGAGTGGATTTTGATCACAGGTGGTCAGTATATTTGGAGGTACAGGCTCTACATATCCTTCCAGCCTCTGAGCCTAGGACATGGGAATCCATTTCATCTTTAATCTGCCCTCTCTTCAAAAAAGACTATCAGCCTTCTCTCGCCTTGGTACCCCACACTGGGAAGATAGCTTGCAGAGGGAACCACATAGGATAATGGCAAGAAGAATCTCACAAAGTTTTCCATTCCCTGGAATCAGGACCTAGAGGAACAGACAAAGCAGGCTCTTCCAGCCAGACTGTGAAGATTAACTACAGACATGGAAATAAAGGCAACCCAAAAGACCTGAGTCAAGCATCTACAGAAGCACAGAAAGGATGGGAATGGTAGGCCTCTCAGCAGCCTCTGCTTTCTGCAAGTAGTCAAACTCACCTATAGATTTTGCTGAATGAAAAGTACACCATGTTTAGTGCTTCCGCACAGGACACAATTTGTTCAAAGAAATTAAAACAGGAGAAAAAGTCCCTTGTGTAGAAAATATGACTCCTATGGACTCTGATATCCAGTGACTATGAAGAACAAAAAATGAGGTATTTAGCACAGGTAAGGAGCAGTAGTAAAACACAAATCCAGCCCTGTCTGGAGCCCCAGGCCACCCTGCATAAGTCCTTTCTTGGACTGCTGCCTACCTGCAGACTGAGATGATCCCAAATGAAGTTTACCCCCTGGAGGCAAACCCAGATAGCAATGACCTAGAGTTGGAAGCACATTTGTGATTCATGAGTCAGCACAATGCACAAGGCAACCCCAAATATGCCCACTCCACTCAACACTTCTGCCATTGGAAACTCCCAGGTTGGCTGCACAAGGTTGAGGCCAATGGTTTAAGAAGCACTGTATAAGGGTGCCCAGAGCAATATCAGAGATTAGGTCTATCCAGGGCAACCTTTAGAAATGTCTCTGGACTAAGGGTTCTAGAAATTCCTGTGCTAGAGTGCTTATAATTGGTACTTCCTGAATACCTGAATGTTACAACTCATTTAAAATTCATTACACTACATAAAACAGCTCTCTGTATTAGCCCTATCTCTCAGATAAAGATACTAAGACTCAGAGGGGTTGGGAAAAAGATCTTAGCCTGTGCCATTAATTTGTAGGAGTCAGAAGAGGAGAAACTTGATAGAATCTATTATGTTCTCCTGCCTCCAAGCTATCCAGGGTATATTAAAGCAAAAATCCTAAGGAAGGTATAGGAATATGCCTTGTGCTAATCTCCTTGGGTGGTTCTCATATACTCAGAATAGGGGTTTTAGAATCGTGTACACTGGAGAAGCAAGAGATTTATTTAACAATAATGCCACTATCTAGCTCCTCTCTTTAAGTACACTCTACATTTCTTAGATGAGCAGTAGTTTCCTACCCCCACCCACTATGCCCAGGACAATTCCAAGCATGAAAATCAGTCACTATGAGCGCAGTGGGAAGGCTATGGATCCAAAGTATGGAAGCCATTGTGCCTCATTATCGTCAAAGTAGTACAGGTGGGTCTCTGCTGCAGATGTGGTCACCCTTGGCATTCTTATCTGTTTGATGGAGATAATGTCAAAGGAGGGGTTTTAAAATAATAATGTCATTTAAATACATTAAGTTCCCTGAGGTTATTCTGTGATGAGCATTCTGCTGTGACTTGACCTCTGGCATACACTGACTTGGATCTTCAAGGCATCTTCTAGATGGATACTTTCACTGCCTTGTCACAGATAAACTGCTCTCCAGTGTGATAGGCTGCTTGGGTGAGCAATGATAAGGAAAACTCTTATAGCCTAGGCACCTTAGATTCCATGTCACTTGCTCTTTCCCACAAACCTACCCATTGTGATCAGCTTTTTCACTATCCTACAGATATAATGAGTCAAACGAAATCACAGATCTGCCAGTAGGTACAGTGCCTAAACACAGCAATCCTTTATTTCTTGCTCTCTCCACATATCCCTTAGGAGTAAGCTGCATGATTCTGTGTAGAATGATCACTTGGGTGCCTGAGAGGAGCATCCACCACCCTGAGTAGCTCATGAGAAGCAAAGTCAAACCACACAGGCGCAGTGATAGCTTCTGCTTGGTCACAAGGCATGTATGTGACATTGACTAATATTCCAGGGACCAAGGCAAGTCTGGGCCAAGCTTGAGTCTATGAGTGGAAAAACATTGCAGAGCAAAGAGAAAACACTAGTTGTGAACAAATAATTAATCTGCATAGGATACATGGATTCAAAACATGCTCAACAGAAGCAGCATGAAGAATACTTCTCCCTGTGGAGGCATGGTGGCAGTTAGTGCTCCAAGCTGAGCCTCCGCATGCTGCAAATCCACCAGCATCTCCTCTACGATCAGGAATCTAATTATTACTCTGCTCTCTGCTCAATTATTAAAGACAAGACAGTGAAGAGCCACGGAAGAGGGGAAGTCTGTTTTGTAGTGGTGACAAACCGTATTTCATATGCATAAAAGACCGTTGCTTTTACTCTTATAATTGCAATTTCCTGCTCGTTTCCTTTTCAAATTAGTGGATGTAATTGTTTGGTAATAAAATATCAGCATAATATATTAGAGGCAAAGAACAGACGGGCTTAAGGGACACTTGCCAAGAACGGGAGAGAGAGAAAAGATCGACTAGAATGAGAGTGCACAGACCTTGCAGGTCTTTTTCAAAGTGTAGGTTAGTTTATTTTCCAGCATGCTCCCTGCTGTCTCTTCTAGATGATTCTGGAACCAATGGGTGACCTACACAAATCAATATTTTCATGCTATCTTGAAATTCACATCTATGCAAGTCAAAGCTGAGAGGGCAGAGAGGGGGAAGAGCATGAGCTGACAGGGTGCCTGTAGGGCAAAACAGCTTTGGGATCACATTTGAATTTAGTACTAGATTCACACTAAATGGTCATGTCACCCTGGGAAGATCACTGAACTCTGAGTCTCCAGTCATTCACTACAAAGTAAGAATAAAAAATTACTCCTGAAGTACTCCGTTTTCTTCAGGGATGTGACTCCTGGTAGGTTGCCCATGTTCCGGCAAAGAGCCCTATATCCAGGCATATACCAGTAGAAGTAACTAAACTCAGTGAGTTAATAAAAGAAAATATAAGGCTAGGAGAGAGATGTGGTAGGAGTCTAGAAGAAATTGAAGAGGGTGTAGGAAAGGCTAGATATGATCAAAATGCATTACATACATGCGTGAAGTTGTTAAAGTAAAAATAAAATACATTTTTAAAATAGCTTTGTGTCAAAAGATGCTACTACATAAATAGTAGCTGTCCATGTCATTAGGATGGTGATTTATACCCTCAGAGGGAAGCAACGATGAGCCACTGGGATCACCCTTGGCAAAATGTCAACAGTAGAAATTATTTTCTTTGTTGACTTCATATCTAATGTCATTTTCCCTTGGGTATCTCCTAGAGTTCTGCCATAACTGTCCTATTTCTTTAAAGCCTAACCCATATAGGCTCCCAAGCCTATGTGACATAATGTTTTCCACAGCAATGACAAGGAAGGTGCTTCCTGGCTAAGTCCTGGAGGAAGCCTATGGAGAAGGGAAGGCTGCTGGAAACATACTGCTGCCTCCCACAATGCACCAAAAAGAAGCCATGGTCTTTAATGCCTGCCCTAATTGAGTGGATGGACCCCATAGGTGAGCCCCAAATTGGGAACCATGGGAGGTTAGAAATTAAACAGCAGCTTCAGTCTGCAAACTCAGGAATCTTGTAGACTGGTGGGAGGAGGAGAAGAAACCAAGAGTAGTTCTGTATTCTGATGAGCTCTGGTGTGGACACACTGGAATGGTGACCTAGTGGTGTAACTTCAGGGACATGGGTTCCTCTGCCCTAAGGAAGGGCCATTTCAGCTCCTGAGGGACTCCCAACACTTCATATACTAAACAATTTTCTTTCACAGACAGTGGTAATGCCGATGCTCTGGAAAAGCATCTTCCATTTACACCGAAATTATGCCTGCTTATTCCAAAGGGGAAAAGGACCACCAGGCCCTGGTGAAGTGGGTCAGAGTGAGGAGAAGCCTAGCAAGGTTCTGAAAAGGAGTCTGGTTTGACTTCAAAGTGTTCCTCAGGGAGATAAGCCTTGCCAGAAATTATCCATGTGAAACAGAACCAGGAATGGGGAAAATGAGTTGCAGTGCTAGGTAGAGAAATCACGGTAGGCACTTAAACCAGAACCTTCTGGCAATAAAAAATAGAAAATATGGAAAGCTGGAAGTTCTCTCTCACTCTTTCGCTGCCCAAATGTACTTCACCCTGATAGCAGCTTGGTGTGACTTATTAAGCAAAGATTGTCATTTGCCTTGAGAAAGAGGCAGGTAGTATGCCATAATCCTCACCCCCAAAGGGAAGAATTAAACCAATGACTGAAAAGGTGGAGAAAAAAACACAGAAGGTCAAGGTTCTTGCAGAACATACATATCTTGTCAGGACCAGCCCTTTTGTTTGGTATTGTCTTCCCTAGCATTGGCCTATTTGATCCCATCCTCATCAAGTTTGACACTGTAAGGACATTGCATCAACATAACCCTCAAAGCTGGGTCTCAGTTTCCTCATTCAATAAATCCACATGTCCTTGAGGGAGACCTACTATGTACCAGACAAGATTCTAAGCATAGCATTAAATTTCTGAAAGCACTGAACTGCTGGGTAACAATCGAGAGGGGTCAGTCAGAAGCCAGATTGGCATCTTGGGAAGTACAGTGTAAGCGCAACAGTTATACATTCAGATTTGGAAGCCAGCTCTTAGTGAGACAATGAGTTTCAGGAGGAGTATCAGCTCCACTCTCTCCTTCCAAGAGAGCTTTCTTGCACTTTAGCATCAGAAAGACAACTTTTATTATGCTTAACTAGAAAATATTCTCATTCCCCACATTCAAATATAGTGATTCACTGTCTCATACAATAAGTCCGCATACTGGCTGTGTATTTCTCATCTCTGGAGCTACCTGAGAAATTTTATTGTCTCCCACAACTCCTGGAAGACAATCTTGGGTAATACGATGCATGGTATGTGTATTTACATACTGAATACATGTATATATTAAAGGAAGAGATGATCGATTGGATGTCTGAATGCTTCTGTAACATGAATGCTGTTGATCCAAATTTACCACTTCTCCCATTAGTGAATATCCCAGGAGTCTTCCAGAACTGGCCCCAAACACATGTAGGCTAATAGGACAAGGTTCACATGCATATGGTGCTTAGTGTAAGTGCTGTATTTTATCATCTCAGCTCCCCCCCGGAGGAACTGCCTGGACCCTGGATGCATTTTCTCAGCCAGTCATTTCCAGCCAGGAGAATCCTTGAAGCTTGGCTCGTCATCTCAATGTCTGAATCTTGAATTTCAAGTAGGAAAGCAATAAGCTGAAGCTGAATGCTGTGAGCCCACATGTTTAGGACTACATCCTACTATCCCAAACCAACCTGAAACACAGTGATAATTGTCTGTGTCATTGAAACTGCTGACACCTGACTGCTAATATCTCTTTTATTACTTTTTAACCTCTCCCTTATTAGATGTAATCACCCCTGTAAACTATAAGGTCCTTAGAAGGTAGAAGCATGAGCCACAGGGCACAGTGGAACACAATAGATTTCAGTTTTCGGACTTATCCCTTTAGATAAGCTTTACAAAGGAAAAGAAATGGGATTGTTCTGAAATTTTTAGATCTCTCCACTCAGGTAAATATTTGGGAAGAGTGTAAAAGAACTATATATCCATATCCCTGATGAGGAATTCCCCAATGGAACCACTTGCAGAAATCTGAAATGTATTTCTGCACTTCAAAGACAGAATATTGCCATGTGCCTCCTCCTGAGAAGATTAAGGGCATTAGGACCCAGAGTCTGAACCCTGCTTAGAATTCCAAAGAAACTCAGTGGGACAGTGCTGAGAGCTATTCTACCAGGCCCAGGATTCCCTCCTAGAATAGAACAAGGATTTGTACTGTGTATATATTTCTCAGAGACTAGACGTGGATCAAGCAGAAAGAAGCAGCCAATGCTTTCCTGAGTCCCAACCAGTGAAGGAACCATCAGGAGAAAGAGGCTGAACTATAGCAGCCTCTTCAAAACTGCAGATGTGGGTATGCACACAGCTTTCCACTCACCCTAGGCCTGCAAACAGAGCATCTTCCTTGTCCACAAAGGTCACTATGCTCAATTCCCCAGACAGTCCTGGGTTGTCCTATCCACATCTAAGTTTTATATCCCAGGTGTCTCAGCTTACTTTCTAAAAATCAAAGGCTCAAGAAAGGATACTTTCAAATAAATACTCCTATACTGGCAAATAATGGGGTGGGTGAGAAAAATCTTCAAAGACAAGACCAAACAGCCAAGTTAAATAGAAGCATGTAAAACCTGGCTGCCAGCTTGTTTTCTGTGACAGTACTGCCACCAACACCACCAAAGCAAATTGTTTTTAATTGTTCTTGAGGTTTTTAGAAAATAATTTCAACATTGCAAGCATGCAAACTGAATACACAGTTAATAGAATGGACTCCTCCTGCTTTTAGAATCAGCTGCAGGGGGCTGAGATATGGCTCATTGAGAAAAAAAAAAAAAACTTGAAAACTTGGTACTCTCCCCAGTGAGCCCACATTTGGTTCCCAGCTCCAATGTTGGGAAGTGTGTGGCCTATCCCTTCAGCTCCATGAGACTTGATGCCCTCTTTAGAACTCTGCAGTTTCCTACACATGCACTCAGGAATGCACACACGCAATCACACACTGGAGGGGATAGCAATAATTAACTTAAAGAGACAGCCCCTTGTAATCTTTCCTCAGACACAAAGTCTTTCTCACCACCAACTCAAGTTTCACAATATACACAGGAAGACATGACTGACAAGTACAGAAAGTGGTGGAATAAGTCACTACAGTTCAATGTCTTTCATCCTTATGCAAGATAAAAGGAAAATAGGAATGATGCAAAGAAGAAAACAAAAGACTACTGAATCCAACCCCTGACAAGAGAAGTGAAAAAAACAGGCTCAGAGTGTTTTCTGAGGGAACCTGGGACTCTGTAATTGAATGCAGATAAACCTTCAGCAGAAAAACTATAGAAGGCAATGGAGGGGTGGAGAGAGGAAGGAAAGCAGAGATTTCTGTGGCACTTACCTGCATGGCATTGACTTCAAGTAGTCTCTAAGTAGAACTGACGGCATTGCAAACACAATAAGCAGTTCTAGACAAACTGGAATAGCAATCAGTTCAGGATACGAAAAGCATTCACACTTTTGCTGTTGTCAACGCTTTCAGTGGCTTTAATTTTCAATGGTAAGCACAACTTCTATATAGTGTTGTCAAACTGCAATGAAGTTATGTCATTGAATATTAAAGGCCCAACTCGTGGAGTGCCAACACACAGATTTGAATTTCAGGCTCGCTCCTAAACATCAAGACAAATATATCTAATTTCATAAAAACCTGGCCAGCCCCGGGGAGGCTGACAATTATATCTATTGTTGCCCAAATATACTGAAATAAAACCTGGCTCTGATCAATATATAAGACCAAAAAGAAGGAGGGAAGGAACAAAAGATAAAGAGAGAGAGAATCATCAGAGAGGCAGTTCAAACTGGCTGGCTGCTTTTATAAGTTTCTTGTCAAATATGCAGACTAATGAGACACTTGATTCCAGTAGGATGGAACCTGTATTTTATGAGCAATTTTGAAAATCCATATGGCTAGGTTATAAGATGGATATTGGGAAACTTGAAAGAGGTAGGACTACCTGGAAAGGATAAAGAAACAGACCTACAAGGATCTCCTATCACACTCCAGAGCATTTGGGCTCCATCCTAAAGGCAGTAGCAGCCCCAGCAGAATTCTAAGCACGAGTGAGGTCATACTTGTTTCTTAGAAAAATTACTTTGGCTTCAAAGTAAAAATTGGATCAAGGCAGTAAAGTGGGAAATACATAGAACAGTAAAGGATCAAATGTCTCATGAGTCCCTTGAACTGGGGCAACTATTAAGAAAACAAAACATGCCCAGCTCTGAAAGGCAAGAGATCAGTATTCCTGGCACTGGATTGAATGATGGGGTGAGGAAAAGGGAGCAGAAAGGGAAAACAATTAGATTCCTTGGTGTGACAGTAGGATTGTCAGTAATTCATGATTCTGAAGAATTAATGTGTGTTGTATTAATGTCAGGTTCTATTCCAACACACACACAATAAGACATGTTAAGTTACCTAACTATGACATGATGAATCCAAGATGCAGAAGCTCAGCCTGAGTCAACTGAGCAGTCCACTCATCTAGGAAGGCACCATTGTGGGCATCAGAAGCCTTGAATGAATGTGTAAGGAGCAAGTGGAGTCCAGACTGAATGTGTGTTGTTGATACAATGCCAAAGATCCCAATGCTCCAGACCCATGGAAACAGCAAAGCTTTCCCCAAGTGAGGTTCTGAGAAGATTTAAAAAAGCCTCTCCTGGTCCAAGTATGATGCTGATAATATGTACAGAAAGCACTGACAGCTAATGCATGTGCTGAGTTTCTGGGTTGTGTAGTTAGTACCCTTCACTAATGCAAGCACAATCAACTTGAGCCCACTGTTTCTGTATGTGTACCTACCATTTCTTCGGTGTATCATGTCCTCATTCCTAAGTCACGCAAATCAGGTTTCCAGGACCAAGCTGTGCAGGACACAGTGCATTATGTGAAGGGGAAGCTCAGTAGAGAAATATAATTAAGGATCAGATTTAGAGAATCAAGTTAGGAGAGGAGTGGAGGGAAAACAGAAAGACAATAAGGGTGGTTTGAGAGACTGCAGAGAAAGTGGGAACCTGGAGATCATAGGGGCAAAGATTTCAAGCAGATCCTGAAAGAAGAAGGGCATCAAGGCCATATGCTACAGAAACCAGGGAAAGCCCTATTGGTTCAGCCATCTGGAGGCCAATAAAGGCTGTGGCACTTGTACTTCTATGAATTTGTTAGAAGACTAAAATGGGTTAGGTGAATGAAATGTGATGAGAGCAGTGACAGCCCTGAGCATGAAAAATAATGTGGTGAGAGAGATGAACTGTTCAGATGATGAAGGTACAGAGGCAACAGAGCACTGAAGACAACAGTTAGGGGTGAATGGAGAGGGTCATAAAGCTATCTGAGAAGTGTGAGGGAAAAGAGTAAATCAAAAGTAGGATGCTTGTGGCCAGTAGATAGCTAAAGGAGAGTGACCAAAGTCTAGTAGGACTACCTTTTAGAACAAAAAGGCATCATGAACAGAGAAAGAAGTGGGTAAGAATGTGTCAAATAACTGTGGTGCCCCATCAACATGGGAGTATTACCCACCATCATAAAAATATATAATTTATTGAGTGCCTCATGTGTCAGGTACAGGAGCACACAGTAATTGAATATAGGTATCTCCAATTGTGGTTGTTCCCTAACAAGGTTGATATAATAACATTCATCTTATACACAAATTGTTTAAGTGCAAGGGTGTGTTTGGGTCCACAGCCCAGGACCTAAAGAATGATTGGAGTATAGATATATGGTCATAATGGATGTGCAACCTATGGTGGGTGCAATGTCTAAGGAAGTAAAGGAATGGAGACATGGCTGATGAGGTAAACAAGTGAAGAGTTTTGCGTGTGGCCCCAGAGCAAGGAACAAGGCAAAGCATAAGCTGGCAGCCCCCATTCTGACAGGTCACATGTGAGAAAACTAAGGTTCTAAAGAACTTTTTAAAGAGCAGAAGGTTGTGCCTTAGGAAAGCTAAACTGTAGAGCTGCACCTGAAACCCTAACCCAGGGCATCCTTGTGGTTCTGGGAAGACAGAACCACATGGCATGGAGCAGTTTCTTCCTGAGGCTGGGATACTTAGCTTTGGACTGAGCATTAGTATTTATGACCTCATTTCTACTTTTCCCTTTCTCCACATTTCCTCATTTCTCTCCTTAAAGATGCAAATTGTATCTTGCCTCCTTGATGAAACATGCCTTGCCCTACAATGCTCTTCCTGGATCTACGTTCCTACTACACAGGGTTTGAGTCGTGCCCCATCTGAGTCCTGAATCACATACATTACCTGTCTGATTTTCTTCTTCATGAGTCCATGTGGAATAGATCAAATAACTTACTTGTTTTGGAGCCTGTTAGCACCATACGACAAATCTTATTACCAAGCTACTTGTGTATAAGATGAAAATCGCTATATCAACATCGTCAGTGGACAATCAGAATTGGAGGTACCTAGATATAGTTACTGTGTGCTCCAGTATCTGATACATATGAGATGTCAATAAATAAGAATACATTTTTAAAATCATCAGTAGTTATTTTGTTTTCTTTAATTTTTATTATACTCGTGTGTGTGTGTGTGTGTGTGTGTGTGTGTGTGTGTGTGTGTGTGTGTGTATAGCTTGAAGCAGTCAATTCTCTCCTTCTACCAGGTGTGTCCTTCCATCAAATTTAGGTTACCACTCTTTACCTAATGAGCCATCTCGCCAGCCCCATATGCAGTATTTTGGGTGATATGATATCATGTGTCTCCAGAAAATTTGTGGACCATCTGAGGTGGTAAAAGAGCTTTTACATTTCATCTCAGTGCCTTCTCCCTTTGTTTCAAACCCACCCATGATGGTGTGTCCTGATTGGCAAACAGTGTTATGCCTATCTCTGAGTAGGACTATAAAGTTCTTCAACCAGACTATAGAACCAGAAAGGGTGAATATACAACCTCTAAATGAATAGTCAACAGAGGGAGCTCAGAGATATAGAATAGAATCCTGTGCCCCTTCCAGAGAGAGGTATCTATTAATGAAAGACCAGCAGGAAATGGAAGCTACCAAAAGTGAAATTTGAAAACAATTTATTGACAAAACTACTGCAGGTTTAAGGAAGCCAACAAGAGATGTCAAAGTACCCAGAAGTTGGGGCAATGTTGGGTCATTGACACCCTAGGGCACCAGAATCAAGTAGAGAGAGGAAATGATGTTGCAGAACCAAGAACAAAAACTAAAGAGGACCCAGCAGTAAAGCAGGACTACTATTTCAATAAAGAGTGAGCAGGGAAAAAACACTGTAACTTTCCTCCTCCAACTCAGTATTGCCTCTCATTGGCTGACCCCAACAGATAGAGGGCACCAAAGGAACTTGGAGGATGAAGGATACAGAGCCCAGCATACCAAAGAAGATATCTATACATCTGCGAGCAGAAAAGGATAGGTGTTATTTGCAGGTTTTTCCCTGCTGGCCCGGGTCCTCCGCCACGCCAGCCCCCAATAACAGAGACTCTGTATTTGATATAAATATTGTTGACCAGTTACTAGTTTCTTATCAGCTAGCTCTGTCCTAAATATTAACCCACTTCTATTAATCTAAGTATTTCCACATGGTCTCATCTTACCAGCAAGAGGGCCCAGACCTCTGTTCTCTCCAGCCTCTACATGCTGACTCCTCCTTACTACTTCCTCTTTCCTCCTTGTCTCCTAGTCCTGTAAGTGCCTGACCCTCACCAGCAAGGAAGACGCGACTCTGGGTAAATTTTCTTCTTGCAATTTTAATCAGGATCCTTTAAACATGTTTCTTCTGGCCCGCAAGAGAGAGAGAGAGAGAAGGAGAGAGGGGGGGAGAGAGAGCCAGGGGACCCCTGAATAGGATTAAATACCCTTGAGCTAACCAACCCCAGTGAGCCACGTGGACCCTGCAGATAGGCTACTCTAATGCGGAAGCAGACAGGCTGAACAGACTTAACCAATTAAGGGCTTGTTTACCCAGAGAGCCTTCACCAGCAGGAAGGTGTAAGGCGGAAGCCAGCGCCACTTTAAGGCGTGGCACTACGCGGCTCTCTACATAGTCCCTCCTATCTTTCTGGCATAGCAGATGGAATGGTATGGTGCAATTAGCAAACACAACTGGGGGAATATTTGCAGCATGTTCATCCATCAGAGTTAACACAAGCCAGGCTGCATATCTAATTTCTATTGTTGATTGTTTGTACAGTAATTTTGGGGCTGGTAACCAAGAAGAGCCCATTTAGGCAGAGTAAGAACAATACCAGTAAGATATGGTGGTCTCTTGATTCTTCATTCATCGGAGGCCATTGTGCATCCATCTACCGTAGCTATGATTGGTCTGATGGCTATCACTATCACATGACAATACCACAAATATCTAAGCTGAGGCCCAGTCAAGTGAAGGGAAGTGACACACTTCGACAGCCTCAGAAAAGGAAAAAAAATGGGTACTAGCCAACTAAAATAAACTTTTTCAGAAGGATGTATGGAAAGCACTCATCTTTGGAGATCTCTGGTAGCATAACACAGGCAGTAGCCCCACACATGCTGGTGGCATTGGAAAGAGACTCCATTTGACTCACACACCAGTGGTTATTTTCTTCCTGGAAGGGAAAGCAGTCTAGGAAATAAGCAATGATGCTCAGGGGATTAACAGTGCAGCCCTTGCCAGGAGCAGGTGGTGGCTCAGCAGGCTGAAGAGATTGAAGCCTTATATCCCTTCCCCAAAACAACTGTGAGTTTTATTAAGAGGTGCTTACATTCGATGAGAGTGGGGATTACACAGAATGCATCTTACCACCATTTGACTCTCTTGACTAAGTTGTTTTTTTTCCCCAAGATCTTATGATGTGAGTGCTGTAGAGGCTGGTAAAGGAGAAGCTGGTTCCTATAAGCCAGTGGTTCTCAACCTTCCTAATGCTGCAACCCTTTAACACAGTTCCTCATGTTGTGATGACCCCCAACCATGTAATTATCTTTGTTGCTAGTTCACAACTGTCACTTTGCTAGTGTCATAGATCATAATGTAAATATCTGATATGCAGGATATCTGATATGTGACCACTGAGAAAGGGTCATTTGACCCTTAAGGGGTTGCAAATTGCTCATAGTATAAGCCCCATACTCAGGTACCATGATCAATAGGATCCAGGAATTTTCCATGTAGGACTTGTGCCAGTGATGGTCTCCACAAAGGCAGCATGAAGGAGAGGGATGATAATAGTACCCAACCTTCTATCTTTGGTTTTGCAATATAACACATGAAAAAAAATCTCTGAAAAGACAAATGTTAAGTATCATAAAATGAACCCAAAATGTATCTTCATACTAGCAAATTATAAAGTTAAGTTTTTCTTTTTGTATTAAAACATAAATGTTTATAACACCTGAAGGTACTGTGTGTGTGTGTACACACACACACACACACACACACACACACACACACATATATATATATATATATATATATATATATATATATATATCACATATGTTTAGAAGTACATGTATTTTACATTTATATGCATATAAAAAAATGTGTGTGCATAGTTAAGAATACGTTCTCCATTGGTACTCTCTTGTTCTGAACCCCATTACCTCTCTCATGGATTCTTGTTTTTACTTTTTAACCTCAGAGCTAACTTCCCAGCTCACACTCTTGCTCTCCTCAATTGCACTCAGCATAGGTCATGATGCCTGTCTTTTCCATTTCATTCACAGAAAATATAATCTCCTGTGGTCCTCTAGCTCTCATATCTCTGAACATCTCACCCCCGTCTCAATACAGCCACATTACACTTCTCTTTATTATTTGAACGCACCATACCTTAAGATCAATTAACCAAAGAAACAAGAGTACATGTCAATTCCTGGAAGAGTCAGGAAAAAACACAATAAACTTCTTGTGCAGGACTCTATGATGTCTGGTGCTCCAGGTTGTAGATCCCAGAAAGAAGAAATCCCCTTAATCTGTATCCCTACGTCCCACATGTGGTAGTTACTTGGAAAATTGCCTGGGCCTAGAACTGATACTGTGCACACAAACACTAAAGCTGTATAATGTGGAACCACTAACATTTGGAAAACTTTTGTTCCTTCATCACCTAGCTATTTCTGATGAGCATAGAGGCCAGAGGATTATGAAACTAGAGAACAATGAAAATATATAAATAGCTTTATGAAGCTGGATAGAAAAAGTGGCCAGTAAGAGAACCAGACAATCTGAAAGTACTCTTTAAGAAGCAGAAGTGGGGCTGGAGAGATGGCTTAGTCCTTAAAGGTTAGACTCACAACTAAAAAGATAAGAAATGGAAGTGTTGGAGAATGACTTTGGTAGACTAAATGAAAGAATGATGGACATAATAGGAATGAGTAGGATTTAGACAATCAGAAAATGAGGAACCTTTTAGTTGAGCCCATGGCTTGAAGAAAAGCATTATAATGATCATGATGATAGTGATGGTTACAATTTGTTCTGGTGGTGATGGGGATTATGACAACATCAACATCAATGATGATAATGATTGTAATGGTAACAAAGGTGATGATAGTGATGGTGTTCTTAATGAGAGTGATGGGGTTGGTGATAGTGCTGGTAGTGTTGTTGTTGATGATGATGATGATGATGATGATGATGATGATGATGATGATGATAATGACAATCATGAGGATGCTCCATGAAGGGGAGGGCTTACTCAAATTTGAAATTGGCTAAGATTATAGGAGGAGGCTGATTGAGTCACCAATCACTAAAGCCAACCTCCAGAAGTATTAGTACTAGATAGGTTCCCAAGCATGAAGTACATTTCACAGGAGCAAATAATACTTAAAATTCTATTTGCCCTATTTTTATTGATTTAGGGTGTTTGTTTAATTGGTTTTTAGCATTGTTGTATAGTTTATGGTCATCATTTCAAAAGAAGTTACAAGTAAGAAAGTTTACTATACTCTTGATTTGTAGACAAAATATCTAATTGCTCCAGCTCTCTCAGCTTCCCCTTTGTCCCACTCTGATTTATCAGTGTCTCTGACCTGGTGGATTGCTTCTAAATCATATCACTGGCTTCCTTGAATTTCTACTGTGCAGAACTTCTCCCATAAGACAATCTTACTAGAGCTGAGAAAACACATCTTCTCTCAGAGTTCCAGGTGATAGATTTCCTGACCACAAATGAAAGAGAATAAGGGACATTTGTTTTCTAGAAATGGCTCCATCCTCAATATTCAAAAAAACAACACAAAAATGGAAGCTAAGAAGCTGACTCGCTCTTAGCTCTACCATGGCTTGTCCATGGCCAAGACTTCAAGCTGAATATAAACCTAACCACAGTCAGGCAGAATACCGCAGGAAGGCAGCTTCTACTCAAGCTGTGGGTCTCTAGTTCACAAAAAAAAAAATGGCAATCAGCTGTGAACTACACATAAGACCCTGTGTTGTCAATGCCTTCCTCACAGATCTGTCTAAATAGACATAGTTAATTCTCATGAGAAAGGCTGGCGGCAGCCCAAATGCATGTCATCATTCCCTTCTTCCAGTAGTATCACATACTTGGCATCAGCTACATTTAAAAGGAAAAACTCAGAGATTACTTTCTGAGAGACTTTATAATGCAGACAACTAATGGAAAATAAATATTACCTAAAATTCTAAAAATGTGATGGGGCTGAAGTGGTTACAAACATAGCATGTGAAGACATGCTCTATTTTAAGGATGCTTCTATTTGTGGGAATGGCAATAAGTTGGCAAAGGGTGTGGCCTTTGAAAAAGATGTTTTCTTCAAAACTCACCAGGGTTTTATTTCTAACTTCTTCTGTACAAATGTAAAGTGTCTATCTTCACACACACACACACACACACACACACACACACACACACACACACACGAGGGAGGAGACAGAGACAGAGAGACACATAGAAAGGAAAGAGACTAATAGAGACAGCAAAAAGAGAAAAAAACAGACAAAATTAGAGAGACAGATAGAGACTAAGAGAGAAAGACAAAGAGGAGGGAGAGGGAGAGATTAAGAGTTAAGAACTTGAGGCTGGAGAAATGGCTCAGTGGTTAAGAGCACTGGCAATTCCTCTAGACGACCCAGGTTCAATTACTAACATCCACATGCCAGCTCACAACTATCTTGTAACAGCAGTTTCAGGGGATCCACAGCATCAGACACATGTATATGGGACACATGTATGTGCATGCAAGCAAAATACCCATACACATAAAATAAAATGAATAAATCTTTAAAAAGACAAGTTAGTAGCTTAGTTAGGAGTGTCGATTCTGTAGACTCAGCTGTATCGTTTTGTAGATATGTGACTTGAACCACAAAATTACTCAGCCTTCCTTTGCATTTGACTTCTAGGGTTCTATAAGTATCCATTGGGGTGTTATGTGTCATAAAGAACAGGATGTGACTTATTGATTTATCTTATTATATTCATTTTTACTTCAGTGAGTAAATTGAGGAGTTGTTGATATTCGAGGCCTATAAGCTGTAAGAAAGCAATTTCCATTTGCTAAATACTAAGTCTTTGAGCATATTCTTCTTGGAAAATGTAATATGCATTTGGAACACATGGAACCATGAGTACTTGATACCATGTACAGGTCCTCAATAGTTGCATGCTGGGGTCTACACATTTCTCAGCATCTATACTGAGGTCTAGCTTCTTCCTCTCCTGAGTGTGGTTGGTCAAACATGGAAGCAATGTGAGTATATACCAGGACATCACAATGCCCCTGGAAATATGATCTCAGGAAGTTTCACACTTGACCATTTGGCCCTACATACTGACTGAGACTTCCTATAGTAGCAGTGAGCTCAGCACAATAATAAACAGTATTTGTCAAGTGGTTCCCCTGCTCTCTAAGCTATTTCTCAAGCAAGAAAAAAAACCTCTCAGAATGGTTTGAACTGCTATATGAGCCTCAGGCTTCCAAACTATAGGTGATTGTCTCTAAAGGAAAGACAGAAATCTTGATAGTGTGTGCTGCGCCTCGCCCCTACTCAGGGCAGAAGTGGAAAACACTGGCAGTCATTTTGTCTAATGCCACTTATTAGAATAATAAAGAACTGTGGAAATATAATCATTCCTAATCATTTCAAGAACACAGCTCCATCTGTGCTCATGTTTAAAATAATTCACAGTTCCAGTGCAGGTTAGGAATAGGGAGAAGGGGGACATTTTCTTCCTTTAAAGAAATGAGTCCAGTGGTGTCTGGGAAATCCTGAAATTTTCTTGATGGCCAGAAGAGTTAGGCATAGGCTGGAGAAATGGCTCAGATTAATGCACAAGATGGTCAGAAATTGAAAAAGAGATCAGATATGGGTATCAGCAAAGACAAAGGTATAAAGGAAAAGGACGCTGGACCTAAAGAAGACATTTACACTACAAAATGTATCTCACTATCTCATTGGATAGATGATGTATAGGATTCTTTATGTCCTTAGGAAAGGGAGGAAAACAACTTTCTTAGTTTTTAAAATTTTTAAATATAAAATTCAGATCTGAACATGAGTTAGTTAACTCTAAGTTCCAGGCTTTTTCCCAGATTTCTTAGTCTTATCTACTTTCTCCTTTCTCCCTTTCTTCTGCTTTCCTCTCCCTTCAAACTCTTTTTATTCTCTCCTCTTTTTTAAAATTTAAATTAGAAACAATTGTTTTGCATGTCAATCCCAGTTTCCTCTCCCTTCCATCATCCCCCCCACCCTCCACCTACCACTTTAGGCTCCCCAGGGAAGGTGAGGCCTTCCATGGGGAATCTTCAAGTCTGTCACATCATTTGGGGGCAGGGCCTAGGACCTCCACCATAAGTCTAGACTGAGATGGTATCCCTCTATGTGGAATGGGCTCCCAGAGTCCATTCGTATACTAGGAATAAATACTGATCCACTACCAGAGGCCCCATAGATTGCCCAGTCCCCCTAATTAACACCCATGTTCATGGAGTCTGGGTCAGTCCTATGATGGTTTACCAGCTATCAGACTGAGTCCATGAGCTCCCCCTTGTCCAGGTCAGCTGTTTCTGTGGATTTCTCCAGCCTGGTCTTGACCCCTTTGCTCATTACTCCTACCTCTCTGCAACTGGATTCCAGGAGTTTGGCTTAGTGTTTAGCTGTGGGTGTCTGGTTCTGTTTCTATCAGCTACTCGATGAAAGCTCTAAGATGGCATATAAAGTAGTCATCATTCCCATTATCTAGGAAGGGCATTTAAGGTAGCCTCTCCACTATTGCTTAGATTGTTAGTTGGGATCATCCTTGTAGATCTCTGGGTATTTCCCTAGTGCCAGATTTCTCTTTAAACCTATAATGGCTCCCTCTATTATGGTATCACTTTTCTTGCTCTCCTCTATTCTTCCCCTGACTCAATCTTCCTGCTCCCTCATGTCCTCCCCTCAACTTCTTAATTCTCTTCATTTTCTGCCTTGTTTTTCCTCTTGGGACTTGGAGAAAGGCTAAAGGCTAAGAGGAAGGTCTAGAAGGGAGTCTGGAGTGGCAGCTAGGCTTAATCCTGCCTTAGGATGCTCTCTTCCCCCCCCCTCTCTCTGTCTCTCTCTCATAGGAGTAGGAGGAACCTTTCCACACATGCCATCTGCTTCCTGCCCTAGGACTTAGGTTCTTAGGAAATCCATCTGCTAGGTCATTTCTGCACCAAGAATATCAAATCCCAATGTAAAAACAGGAAAAGAAGAAGGAGCCTGGGGAAAATGGCAGAATTGAGATAAAGAAAACCCCAGCGTGGCTAGGTTGCTTGAATTCGGGGATCCAAGTGTACATAGAGTGTTATGGCATTAAATAAAAACAAATAGAAAATAATGGAATCATCGAGGAGGGAAATGTCAGGCTGCATATGTAAATGCCACTATCAGATAGTCATTCCTGGCTATTCCTTCCTGACTGTCCCAGCAATGTTCACAACACAGAGATTTGAAGACACACAAAAAGTCAGAATCCTGCTCCTGGACTGTTCTGTCTTCCAGAGATCTCTAGAACCTTATCAGTTCTAGTAGAGAATGCTGTGAGAATCTGGAATGCCATTGCAGGAACTCTGACCTCTAAGCCATGCATACACACACATCATGGGTCCACACAAACCTAAGCTTACCAAGGGGATTCTTGGACAATAGTCTCTCTTTTATTGTTCATTTCTTACAATATTTTTTATTTCTTCACTGTTTATACGTCTTTATTTGTTTTTAAATTAGCATAACAAAGTAATGGTTTTATTGTGGCACTTGTATGTCTATGTCTGTGTGTGCGCATGCATGCTTGCCTATATGCATATGCATACTTGCTCTTATTGGTGTCCTCCCCTACTGCCTTCCACAGCCCTCTGCCTTCCTCTTACTGGACCCTTTTCTCCAAACCATCATTTTGCTTTCATGTTATCTGTTTTGTGTTACCCTGTATTGTTTGTTCTCCACTCTCCCTTTAGAACTGCTCCTTCTTTTCCTTTCCTTGCCCCCTTTCTACCTTCATGTCCTATAAATACATGCACATGTCTATGATGTGTACCATGGACACATATCTGTGAATTTAAAGCTACATTCTTTATGAGAGAAAATATTCAGCATTTGTCTGAATTTGGACTATTTGCTTAGCACAATGATCTCTGCACTTACCTGGATATGTCATAATGTCATTCTTTACAGGATGTAGAACTCTGCTGTAAATTTTCTCTCCTCCAAGATCCTCACATCTAAAGACTTTGCAAATCGCATTACAATACAGAGGATGCTGCTCAGTTTCCTAGTCAACTTCAGGCAAATTAGGTTCATCTAAGAAGAGGGAACCTCCATCAGGATGACTTGCAGGCAAGTCTGTGGGGGCATTTTCTGAATTGGTGGTTCATGTGGGAGAGTCCACTTCAGAGTGGTCATTGTCACACTTTGGCAGGTAGTCCTGGGTTGCATAAAAAGGAAGGATGAGCAAGCCATGGGGAACATCATCTCTGTTTCACTTCCTCCTTCCAGGTTCCTGCCCTATCTGGGTCCCTGCCTTGAGTTCCCTCAAGGACAGACTATGACTACTATGTACAGGCCAAATGACCCCCACCCTCATGTTGTTTTGGTCAATGTTTTATCACAGCAACAGAAAAGCAAACAAAGACCTATGGCCAGCTCCAGAGGAAGAGACTTTCATGTCTCTATCCAAGTATTAGTGCACAGAATGGGGCTGCAGACACAGACTCACTGAGCTCTGTAGAACATATCCACCATTTCCTTCTAATGCCAGAAAAAGAGTTGTGGAAAGCAATAAGTTCTTTCCATGGAACGACACCTCACTTAGAGTGCTAGGGACAGGGACAGTAACAATGGCTTCCTAAATCCCACCACACAACAGAGAAGTGAGGGCCTAGAGTCATCACACAAGAGGACCAACTCCAGGTCAAATAGAGCAACAGCATCCTTTCCCTTCTCAGCTTCTTTTACACTTCAGACCCTGGTCCCAACAGTCCACACCTGGGACAGACGTCCTTGAGTTTTATGACTTGCCTGCTCCCTAACATTCTCAGCAGTAGCTAACTCTGGCATTCTTCAGAGACCCTTAAGGAATCATCAGAGCCTTTGAGATGGTTTCCATTTCATCCCTTAGAAAAACTAGTCACTCCTCTATGCTGAAAACTGGCAGGTGGTGTCTTCTCTTTCAACTGTCTACAAGCACCAACTCCTGCCCCAATCTCAAGCCGAGATTTCCCAGGCCTTCATTGGTTTGTTGTGGCTTTTGTTTTGTTTCCTACCCTCCAGCATAACCTGGAAGGTTTTCATGGCTTTACTACTCTGTTTTGGTAAAAGTTTTATCACATAGAGCCAGACAAATTTCTTAGAACAGTGAAACTGAAATCTCTCTGGAAAGAGGAGTGAGGCTTGTACAATTAAAAAGGAACCAGGACTAAAACAAAAAAGGCACATGTGACATAAATGGCTGCATTATGAGAAGGAGCTAGGGACCCTGACCTAACTCAGACCAAAAGTTTGGGGAGAGCAGAAGGAAATATGAGGTCAGGGAATAAAAGTTCTTAAATTCACCAATTGAATGGCAGCTACATAGACATAACCTCACCTTATCAATTCTGCCCTGGCATCCTTGCTCCATCAAGGCACATTCTATGGGGATGAACTTAATGGCTAAAGACTGGTGGTCAGAACCCCAACACCTACTTCTGATCAAACACTGCTTTGAGCTCAGTGTGACTGCAGCTCCCACACCTTCATTCACGGAAAGCCACATTTCTTCTTCCTTCCACATGCCTAAGTGCTCTGGTCTAGAACTTTGGCTGTCCCGTAGCCTTGCTCTTCCCATTTGCCACCATCCTGTCCTCTAGTGCAGAGCCAGGTGCCCACTAAGGAGATGGTTGCCTGGAAAAAAAGCCACATTTGGATACAGAAGACCAAGCCTTTAACTTCAGGCCTGTCTATCTAATAACTTCGGAAGTTTCATTTAGATTCCTTACACTTTTACCTTCACACTTGTAAACCAGAACTAATAATGCATTTGGGCTATTTTACTTTTTGAACAGAAAAAAAAATCAGACTAAAACTGTCCTAAACTCATTCACTTCTTAATATTTCTTAGTAAAGACCCTGCCATCCACAGAGTCTGTGATTTTTGTCTGTGTTTGCAATTGACTCCCAAATCCTATGCTATCACTTTAAGTCACCATTTTGATGGGATTTGGTTTTTCATTTCCAAATTGGATAGAAAAGCCCAGTGAGTGAGTTTAGCTGGCAGTCCATTATCTATCCACCCTCAAGTGTAAAATCCCATTTGAAGGCATGCACATCTTCCACCTGAAGATGAGATATCCATTCCTACTTCTATCTCAAAGGCATTATAGCACATTTTGATACCACCCATTATCAATGACTGGTTAGGACCCTTCTACTTCATGCCCCATGGACAGTCTTTAAGAACATACAGATAAGATCTTAGAAACTTCACCAGATATATTCCATCACTCTTACATCCAGGTTCCCCTGTCTCTCCAGCAACCTCAGAAGACCCAGGGTTCCCTGAGGATAGCGTTTTTGTCCAGCCCATGGAGGGTATTGCATAAACATTTACAGAATGAGTGAGTGATCACTACACTGTTTGTGAAGAGAGGGAATTACACATGACTGTGTTTTTCATGGGTTGAGATTTGCAAAGGCCTCAGGATATAATCTCACAGATGTCAAAACTCTCCCACACTACAATAGTAAATAATCCATACATATTTAATTGTATATGGAAGTGAATTGAACAACACCTAAATCCACATTTCCAGACAATGCCCAGAATATATGTACAAATAAATCTGTGACTGTGCACTGAAGCATGAGGGTAGCACGCATAAGCCCCAAGAGGGTCAGTGAGGAGGGAGGGTGAGACAGACAGGGAGCTCTTGTGAGCTGGCCAGGGAAGGGCACTTATTGCCACCCACATGAGAAGGGAGCTGCACCCCACAACTGCCTGAGAGAGTATGTTAATTTCTGTGGGACTTCAGAGGCCCCATAACTCTTGGAGATTAATAAGAATCTGGGAAGTATCTGTCTTTGCCGGCTGCTTTCATTTGCGCAGTAATAAAGCTCGCCTTTCTTGTTTAATAAAAACAATGCGGAAACAAATGGTTCTGTGCACAGAGGAACTTTGGAGAAATGAATTCAGCAGCACGGAAGGAAGTGCTCCATCACACTGCCAGCTCCCAAACCTTCAAGGAAGCCATGTTTCCTCTTCCTCCTGCCTCCCCATGCTCACAAATGCCACCCCACGTTTTACCGGTGTGTCTATTCTAGACTCTATCCCAGTGTGCTAGACCAGTGGGTGGACTGAAAAAGAGATGGATTAGTCGCCTGCCTCCTCTGGTTGGCACTTGTAATATAAAACAGAAGGTCAAAGCTAGACTCCTGAGTATCTAATAGCCAGGAAGTTGGTGGAGACCCAGCCTCTGGTTAGCCACAAATACACTATGGAGGAACCAGCTTTTCTAAAAAGTAAAACCTGCTTGGGAGAAACAGGCTTTGAAGGAGGGTTCATAGGTGTCACCAAGACATGAATAACTATGGGCTCCAAAGAAAAACTGGAGTCCCATGCCTCATGCACTTGTTCACTCATCCTGTTCAGATAGAGTCCAGAAGCATCAGGCAGCCCTACCTATTGACCCAGCCCCTGAGCCCAAGGACCCACTATATCAGTTGCCATGGGCACAAACAGGTTTTGGATGTTCCAACTCTTCTTTTTTCAATTGAGGATGCTGAGGTCCTAGCATACATCTGCCATAGAAGCAAGAGACGTGTTAGAACGTCTTATTTCCTCTTTGAAGTTCTATGTGACCACCTGAGAAATGGCACCAAGGCAGATAATGACCTGCAATGCACATAGAATGGGGTGAAAGAGTAGTTGAGCAACCTCACTGGGGGGGAAGCCCAGGAAATATAGGATTTATTAACTGCCTACTGTGTGCCCTGCCCTGTTGGCCACCATCCTCAGGGGGACACATGAATCACAGTAATGAATTAGAACCTCATTAAATTAGACAAGTCGGGGGTCTGGCCTATCTGCATTAATGAAGATCTGATTTATTAACTATCTTTAAAGAAATGCAGTTTTATTACTTTCAAGTATAAGCATTGATTCATATCAACTGCCAACAAGCATTGCCAAGTGGAGGTCCTGATGGCCCTGCCTTAACGAAAAGATAAGATTAATTTGTAATTAACAGCATCCATTTGCATGGAAACAATTAATGGGCTAAAGCCCTCATAAAAACAGTGCAATCTATTAACTAGATTAATAATTCCCCCTTAGAATCTAGGATAACGTATTAGTTTTTTCCAGAGAAGGCAAAGGTCAGATTTCCAGTGGCTTGAATGCAGTGCTGAGTCCAGAGAAAATTATAAAGATGTCCAAGCCTGTTCCCAGAGTCCTTAGTTCCCTTACCTGTCCTTCCTTCTCAATTATTTCAGCTTGTATTTATCGGGAAAATGGTAACACATGTAAAGAGAGATGTATAAGATGACCCTTGACCTCCAGGAGCTTCCAGGGATGCTGGGAAGACAAGACATGCACATATTAAAGTATCAGGAAGCAGCAAGAATTGGAGGAAGGGCTACCTAGTTATGCTCAGCACTGTGCAGAATCTTTTCTTACTTAAAGGGTAAGCAGCCCCACAAAGCAGCCATTATTAGTGTCCCACTCACAAATGAAAAGATCGAGAGACACTAAATTCTTCTTGGTTTGCCATCAGGTACACATCTGATGGCTAAAATGCAGAAATGGTGCTACAGTGAACCTGTTGCATGGATATCCCCTCTTGAACCAACGCTCATTCTCTGGCTCACACTTGATAAGCAAGTGGTGCCATGTGACTTACCTGGCCAGATCATAATAAGCACTTGCTAAGATCTCTTCATGAAGTAAACCGCTGTGATAGGCCCACTACCACGAGACTGACATGCTGTGGGGGGGGGGTAGGGGACTGCCACGTGGAAAGATGTAAAGAAAGAATGATGCCTGGACAGTTATCAGCAATTTTAGGAACCTTTTTGGACATTTTAGATATTTTCAAAGGTTATGTGTGGACATGAGCAACATTGAGCCCACTTTTAATAGACTCTAATACTGGCAACCATGTAGACAGAGATTCTGTCCAGACTGGTCCCACAGCCATTTAGTCCCAAATAAACTGGTTGGCCTATGGCTCAGGCTTCTTATTGGTTAACTCTCTCTTAATTATTAACCCCTAACTATTAATCTATGTAATTCTACATGGCCTTATCTTACTGGAAAATTCCATTTTCCTATGATATTTCTCTGGTCTCACTCTCTGCTTCTACTGCCAAGAATTCTCCTTGTCTGTAAGACCTGACTATATTTCCTGCCTGGCTACTGTCCAATCAGTGTTTTATTTATTAACCAATAAAGAAACATATATACAGAAGGACATATCCCATCATAACTACATGACTATAGATGTAAGAAAGTTCCCCAACAAGGCTGACAACCACCAGCTGTTCCTAAACAAACCCATACAATCCATACAATGGTGTGTCTTGGAGTTGTCCCCCACAGACAGCTAGAAATATCTTGTTTGAAGCTAATGCTGAAGTCAAAAGCTGAGCCATCATGCCCTGCCAGAGGCTGATGCTAACAACCACTGCAGTGAGTTCAAGCGTCTTCACACAGTTTCCCTTATCTAAGTTGGACAACCCCTAAAAGACCTGTGCCTTCCTTCTGATTCCTAGTCTCTAATAGTGCCATTTGGTCTGTAAGTGGCTTCCAATTACTATGAACTGCCCAACTTCAGTAAATCAGAATCCACGAGGCAGGTGTTAGAACACTGGTCAAAGAGAACAAAGAGAAAACTCAATGTCCTGAAGACCCATGCCCATGCTCTATTTGTGGCTATTGTGATACTCAACCCTGAATGCCTTATTCAGACTTCTGTCTTTCTGATGTGAGTCCTTGACAGCAGTGCCTACTGTCCAACTCACATGGTGCCCCTCTCTGGTCTCCTATTGCCCTCTGGATGCATGAAGTTTGAACTCCTGAGTTATGCTGGTGCTAAGTTTTACTTGGGACTTAGGCAAGTGTCATCCTGAACTCAAGGTCTGAAAAATCCCTCGGCATTTGGCTGACACTGGTCAGCCTCCCAACAGTGAGTTCCTATCTCTATACATCACCATTTTGGTGACCTATTCAAGCTCAGAGTCATCTGGTCCCAATATTATCAGCCAAAAAAAGCTGATGACATAAAGGTGGACCAAAAGTGACAAGTCTTCAAAATGTTATACCATTACAGTTGCTGTCAAGGAGTTTGATTTTGTCAAAACCTATCACTAATGAAATGAAGCATTTATTTAAAAATACTTGACTCCCTTGCACTGCAGAATAAATAAATCCATTTAGTGAGATTCCTTTCAAAATCTCTGACCTCTTAGTGAATTGCATGATTCACTTTACCACACACACACACACACACACACACACACACACTCCACAGGTGCTGACATTGGTTATTTTCCATATCTTGGTAGTTCAGTTGGAGAAGAGGCTATAATGAAAAAAACCTTCCTTGCACTTCTTCTCAGCTGTCTATACTATTCATCCCCACAGTCCCTAAACAAGCTACAGATAAGGAACCTGCCTACTAGAGGCAATAAGACACAAACCAGTCCAGATCCCCCATGGAGCACATCTGTCTGGACACAACTCTGGTTCTAATGAAGTACATCACAGAGCCAGGGATCAGGATCCCACATCTGGATGCAATACTCTGTGTATAAGTTTGGATTTTCATATGTTGTGACTTGGTGAGATGAAGGATGTTTTTAACCCCTGAAATTATTTTCATCATCTGTAAAGTATGAACACTGTGTGTGTGTGTGTGTGTGTGTGTGTGTGTGTGTGTGTGTGTGTGTATAGGTGCATGTGCCCAAAGTGCAGGTGCCCACAGAGGCTGGAAGAAAATGTTGTATACCTAGAGCTAGGATTACAGATGGTTGTAAGCTGTCTCATATAGGTACTAAATTCAGGTCATGTACGAGAGCATCAAGTACTCCTAACTTCAGAGCTATTGCTACAGCCCTAATAACTTGTATTTTCATTCCAGGTTAGCAAGTTTAATTTAGAATCTTAGATTCCAAAATAGTGATGCTTTAACCAAGGTGCCAGAGGCCTTGAAAAGTGTCAGATTTAAAATTTTTGGTTGAACTTGAAACTAGACTCAAAGCCAAGGCTCCTCCACTTTAAGATTGCTAATGTAACAATTTGTCTGTCTGTACATGACACATGTTTGGAGACCATTCATGGTGGAGATATGAGTTAAGAAGGTGGCAAGAGTACCCAGCCTTCATCTGAAGAAAAAACTGTGACCAGGCAGGAGACATGGAGAAATAAAAGCATTTGTGTCTTTAATGAATAATAACACTATGAGATTGTGTGCCATGTAAGATGTACTATTTAAGTTCTAGAACGAAAATAAAAGATAACATTTACAATCTTGATAGGAAGGGCATGCTTCAGGATCCCTTCAAAAGAGATTGAAACACTTGCCTTTGAAGAAATATACCTGCCTAACCATTAAATGAATGCTTATGTGGATCTAAAACACTAGGAAAAAAAGCTCTGCCTAGATCCTACACATGGATATGAGCTGTTGTAGTGGAACTGGAAGGATGTGTTTGGCATCTTTCACACATTGGTGTCTGCCTGGTCTTTATTTTGGGAATCACTATCCCACTCTACAGATGTATCCCACAGAAGCCAGAGGAACCTTCTACAGTTCCTTCAAGAGAGTTGGATCATAGGCTTTTCTCCTGTTTTTATCTTCAGTACTAACCCAAGACTTTATATTGGGATTCCTCGAAGCCTCTGGATGGTAGAAGTGCAGATGGGTATAGAAGAGACAGGAAGGAGATAAGAAAAGAAGCATATGATCTCCCCTAGAGCTGAGGCTGAGGGAGATGCAGGCCTGCTGAATACCTCCAGTCTCAAGGCTTCTCTTTGCAAGACCCAAACAGACAATCAGCTAGAACCAAGGCTGTCATCCACAAATACTGTAATGCTTCAGAACAATTTTACCACATTCATGTTTGAGGTATGTTGGGACTTGGTCTGATGTGTCTATTAACTACTCATGGGGAAAAAATTAGGGGTAATATGGAGAGGAGTTAAGGGAATTCTCAAACGATTATCCTTATCAAACTCTACAGGGATGTCATTGCCAACTATTAGTGTCTCTCTAGTATAGCATGGGGTGGTGTAAAAAATAAATAAAAATAAAATAAAAACAGAAAAGAATATATCACCTAGCTGTAGACAAGACTGAATCAAAAGCAGTCACCAAGTAGCACCATTAAAGATCAGACATAACACAAAATTAATCACAAATGTAATAGAAAATAAAGGAGGAAAAATATAGAGACTGTGAGAATCAAAGAGTAGATTATCCTTGGATGGGATGAGACAGTAGATAAAGGCTTTGCAGATGGAGAGACATCTTTTATGAAGGCCCAAATAATTAAAATGACCTGTGTCTGCCACTTGGAGGACACAGCAGTGCCAAGACACCTCATTCGTACCACAGTTATGGTCATGCAACCTTTCCCCCAAGCAGTACCCAACACACAAGGCATTTGTAAACTGAGAAAGCTTGTTCTTTGAAGCTGCTGGGTCATGACTGAGAATTAAGGAATAGTGAGAAACAAGTCAGACCCGTTAACCCAAACAAAGATTCCTGAGAATTTTTGGGCACTTGAAGGCTAGGTTCTGCTTCAATATTCCCAGATGGTGGATAGCTTGTGTCACCTTTATTGACTCTTGGTAGAATATTTATTCTCCAATAACCCGATGGGTCACAGTAAATGGCTTTTCTTGTGACCATAATCATCTTTAGTGTGAATTCACTATAGTTTCTTCAGTACTTCTGTTCTCTGTGTACTCGAACCAAGCCACCACAGGATTCAAGTGTACAGGGGTCACTCCACTCCTAAGAACTGTACTAGCAGTCTCTGCTTTCTCATGTCCCAGGTTCAAACTAACACTTGCTTCCAGAATCTTGGCTTCTATGCCTTGACCATAAAGGGAAGTACATTGGAAACCCCAGCCTAGGCACACATCACACATGGGGGCATTGAATGCAAAATTAAATGCAAAAAGAGCCCCTATCCACAACTGTTCTCTTTTTCTCCCTGTTGACACAATACTTTGAAAGCTGTGGGAAGTAGGAAATTACTCACATTCTTTTAATCAAGGATACTCTTTAAGATGCTTAAGCACAATGCTATTTAAAAATGGGCACTTTTATATAAAGGGAAGAAGAAAAAGTACAGCAAGAATGTACAGTATATCAGATTGAATTAGTTTTTCATGCCACAACATGTAAACAAATCTGTTTAATTAGAACACCTTGTTTTTATTGCATTCAGAGCAATTTTTCAGTGATAAGAAGAAAACAAGACAGCAGGGAAAGGATTCAAACATTTTTCAGGCACCTCCTGAGATCATTTCTACCTCTTCTGATGACCCCAGCTCCTGGGGTGTCCCTTATATTCTCTGTAAATGCCCCTCGTGGCCTGGTGATTCTTCTCTGATTTATTTTCCCTCCCTGACTGCCTTCAAAGCAGTCTCCATTTGCAACTATTTCAGAATATTTTAAGTACAGAGAGAAAATGAGATGTTTCCTGGCATAAAGAAAACCCAGGACTCCAAAACCAAACAAAAGGAACCCTGCAAGCCCCACAAGGCCCCTAGGATGACCGCTGCAAGGGGCAAGCCAGGAGCGAATACCACATCTGTCACTGAAAGTGGGTTGTCTATTCCATGTCCTGCTCAGACCTCTGAGTCCTCATAAGATATGTCCTTCATATACAAGTGATCATCTCCACAGCAGATGATAACCCCACAACAATGAACAGGTTTGCTGGCCTGTATTCTAAGCCTCCATTACACAACACATAATCACCTGTTCACAAAAAAAAAAAAAAAAACCTACATCAAGAAATTAGAGAAGGATTTATAAAAAGCTTCTGATTGCCCAACACCCTGTTCAAATCACAAGAGATGCACTGGCTTCCCACACATTTCTACTGTTGTTCTCACCTCCCAAGGGTAAACATTCTAGGGTCCGCCTATCCACCCCCAGCATGGCACACATACCTACAGGAGTGTATGTGTTTGTATTTTTGGTTTCTGGTTGGTTTCCTAACAAGCAGAAGATTTAGCTTTTAATCCATCTGCTGGGTGCAAAGCATAATATATTCTGGGAGTGGATTAGGGGACTAAATTTGGGAAATGTGTTGTCAAAATGTGGGCTTGCAATGCAAGCTTGTTGATGAGAGTGTCATTTGGTGTCTGAAGGCCTTTTTGGAGTTGCTGTGTAAGGAGGGTTGAAGACTAAGAGTGCAACAGGTGTGGGAACTCCCCCTCTTCAGGATAGTGATGACAAAAACATATCTTTGGGAGATGCTCCAACTGGGGCTCTCTGGTCTCCCTTCCTACCTTCTTTCTTTTCTTCCTTCCTTCCTTCCTTCCTTTCCTTTCTTCCTTCCATCTTTCTGTTTGTCTGTCTCCTACCATAGAATCTTCTGTGGTACAATACTACCCTCAGAATATAACATATTTTTAGTCACATACAGAAGTGCTAGCTGCTACTAAAATATTCCTTGGTATCTTTCTGGGGTGTGTGCATTTTAGAAATGAACAAAGCTTATGGTCTCACATGATAGAACTAAGGGTGTCAACCAACAGAATGATTTTGAAAGGGACAGGTGGAGAAGACTAAGCCCTTTCTCAAAGACCCAGAAGTAAGGAACTTATGTTACCTGAAGATCAGCATAACGACCAGAAATCAACTCATAAGTGTTTGAGCATAGCTCCAGTTTAAGCTCTTTCTGGCACAATCAGATTCATCATTCTCTGGAGTCCTGCACCAAAATAAGATAGGGCAAGTGTCTCATTAAGGATCCAGCTGAAGAATTGGGACAGTAAAGCAGCAGCAGAGAGATTAGATAGAGGTAGGGGTGCCAAGAGATGGGGGAGCTGACAGTGTAGTAGGCATTAGGAATCATCACCCATTCGTCAATATAAGCAGGCACAGCATATAAAATCAATGGAGACTTTGAAAAACATAAACAGTCATGAGGAGGCCTGGTCAAAATAGTTACTGATCATTGCAGCTTTACTACCTTTCAGTAGATAATGAAAGCCAGGTTGCTTCCTCCATAAGATGCACTTGATATAAAAGGTTGTGATGGAATCGCTCCATATGACGTCTCTGCTCTTCTCATAATTGTCTTGAAGATGAGGTTGAAAAGTGAAACCTATTCCAATCATTTGGTTTTGCTCATAGGTGACCCACATCAGGAAATTGTCAAATACTAACCTACCTGCGGTTTTGTCATAGATCAGTGTCTATACAATGGAGCATATGAGATGCACCCAGTCCTTGGTTTCAGAAAGTGCAAAGCTATGCAGAACAGGATAAAAAAATGACACAGGACAGAGTATAAAACCTTATAGTGGGAAATAGCGGGAAGCCATAGATGGGATTCAGATACTGGTCTTAAAAAAATAAAATTAAAATGTATAAAAGAGCCTTTAGCAGGAGTCTGAAGATAGTAGTGACACTAACCACTCCAAATATACCTTGCTTCTGAGAGGACACTGCCACTCTGACCCATTCCTCATTAAAACCTACATAGTGATTCATTACACTTAGCCCGTTCTCCATGGTCAATCCCTATGTACCTCACTAGAAGCACAGAATAGACCTTGCTTGTATCACTTCATGGACTAGCATCAGAGAGAATAATTTTTGCTTTGTTGTAATCTTCTCTGTACTGATATATTATTTATGATTTATTACCACTTGCTTGAGGATTCAGAAAGCAAAGTCAGGCACAAACCATCTTTAATCCCAGCAGCCAGAACCTGGGAGTAGGTGGTAAACACCTTTAATCCTAGGACTCAGGATTAAGAGGTAGACAGATTTCTGTAAATCCAAGATCTACAGAAGATTAATTCAGTCCCAAAGAGAAACATCTCACACAAAGATGATCTCAGCACCTGGGACCACACACCTAGGAGAAGGATCAATATCGGGCATTCATTCTTCAGCCACATTGAGGATAGGAAAATACTGACTTCTCAGGATTATCCAGCCATGCTGAGGAGAGGTTACAGTCTGATGTTTGGTGGAGCCAGGATCATCTTTCAATCTGAGGTAAAGTGAGAGCTAGTGCCAGGCTACTTTGCTTTTCCTATCTTCAACTTGAAGCTTGAACCCCAATATCAGTCTCTGGGTCTTTTATTTGCCATGCTACATCTTTGAGCAGCAGAGAAAAGCACAGGAAATGGCTAAAGGTTTTATGTTTATGAAATTAAAAAAACAATTCCCTGGTGCTATCACTCGTGAGTAGAGGAGTGATAGATGACAACAGAGAAAACACTGATGCTAACTGTGGGGCTGAAATGACCGAGGGATACAAGGCAATCACGACACAGGAGAGAGCATGATAATGGGCTGAATATCCCTATTAGGGGAAGGAATATCAGGACTAAGAGCTTGAAAAAGATTGTTCCCTAGTTCCTTTGCTGGCTTCTCACTGGCATCATGGGTTTTTTACTCATGTATTCTTCCAACAGTACATAACCAAGATTTATGTCTTACAGTAAATGAAACTTTCTTGACATTGCTTCTGTTTCTTTTAACCTTTTTTCTCTATTCACTTTTACACAGAGCACCTCAGGGAGTTACCTACACATTTTTGATTTCCCTTACTTTGCTTCAGCCATTGCAATTTACCTTCCACACAAACTTTACAACTACAACTGCTCTTGAGTCTTGCTGAGTTAACTATTATCGTGCCCATCTGTCAACTCCTGTTGGCCATCTTGACCTCACAGTAGCATTTAACATTGGTTACCTTCCATCTTCCCTCGTGCCCATCAAATAGCCTCTGTAGTTTTCTTCCTACCAAAGCTCATCCCCTCAGTGATGTGACCAGAATATGCATTTTAAATACTGATGTGGGTCAATGAATCCCAAATGTATCCCTCTAACCTGGATTGCATTTAGCCTGTGAACTTAAAATATGTTTCTACAGCTACCCATGTTACAATCTCCACTTGAATATTTAAGAGTCCTTTCACATAGGTATCCAAAACTCAACAGCTGTTTGCTTCCCACTCCAATCTGATTTCACCAAAAAGATTGTCCATCTCAATCACTCAGGCTAGAAACGTTGAAGCCATTCACGACTTCTTTTATCCTATCAGAAACAAATATCTAATCTTCCAGTAGATTCCACTGGCTCTACCTTTAAGGTATATCCAAATTTTCTATGTTTCAGACTTCTGCAATCAACTCCCAAGTCCAACTGATATATGCTCTTTTCCTAACTGCTCTCACAGCCTTCTTTGCCTTCTTGGAAATATCTTTAACAAGGGCCACAGAGATGCTTTGAAACATCCTTCTAAAGTCAGTCTAAAGTCACATCATGTACATGTTTAAAACCTTCCCATAGCTTTCCATTTCACTAAGCCTTACTGCTCCAATTCTTTGATGAAACACTATGACTAAAGCAACTTATAAAAGGAAGCATTTAATTGCTTACAGTTTCAGAGGGTTATTCTATTATCATCATGGCAGAATAGGCAGGCAGACATGGTGACAGACAAGTCACTGAGAATTCACATCTGATTCACAATCTGTAGGCAGAGAGAGACTGGGCCTGCTGTGAACTTTTTGACCTCAAAGTCCAACCCCTGTGACAATATCCCACCTATTACAATAAGACCACACCACCTAATTCTTCCCAAACAGTTTCACTAAATAAGGACAAAGCATTGAAACATATAAGCCTAATGGGGCCATTGTCACCCAAATCACCACACTCTTCCAGTGTCCGACATGGAAAGCTACTCTTGGTAAATCCTCTTCCATCTCAACTCATTGACAATCTCCAGGAACATTTCTCCCTGCTCCTAAAATACACTCCATGGTATTTTATGGGGGTCTTTGTTCTGAGCTCCCCTACCAAATATCTATTTGGTCCATTGTGTTACCACCTTTCAAAACTATTACTTCATGAAGGAGGCCACTGGTCACCTACTTAACCCTGCTACTCACTTGCCCCACAATGTATCAGATGCCCTCTACAAACTTAACAAGGAATATATCTTTACCTATTTCAAATACTTTACTAAGGGATATGTTAGAATGCATTACTACAGCTAATATTTCACTTCCATCTCTCCCGAGGTGTCCCATAGTGAGTAGGAGTGCCCTTATGGTAAATGAGGCTTATGCATGGTGAATGAGGGAATCCCACAATGAGTTGTGTTTCCCCACTGCAAATGAAGTAATGAGTGGGAGTGACCTACAGCGAGTGAGGCTTCCCTGTGGTAAGAGGCCCCACAGTGAATGCTCGTGCTCTATGGTGAGTGACAGCATCCCACTGTTACGAGCAGGTTTTTCCCTGCTGGTCTTGTCCCACCACCATGCCAGCCCCCAATAACACAGAGACCCTGTATTTGATATAATGCTGTTGGCCAGTTACTAATTTCTTATCGGCTAGCTCTGTCTTAATGATTAACCCATTTCTATTAATCTAAGTATTTCCACATGGTCTCATCTTACCCGAGATAGGGCTGGCATTCTGCTCTCTCCAGTCTCTCCATGTTGACTCCTCCTTACTACTTCCTCTTTCCTCCTTATCTCCTAGTCCCTCCTATCTTCCTTTCCTATTGGCCAACAGTGCTTTATTCATTAACCAATACAAGAAACATATTTCAGAATGACATCTCCCATCAATTCCACTGTGAGAGAGTATGCCCTTTGGTAAATGACAGTGCCCCATGGCGAATGAGAGTACTCCATTGAGTGAGGGTGTCCCCAATAAGAGTGTCTGCATCATGAGTAAGAGAACTCCATGATGAGTAAAAGTGTTCCATGATTAGTGGGAATATCCCATGGTGAGTGAAAATAGTGCTTCTCACCTCCTTCCTTTGAGTGTGGCCAATGTTATATCAGTGGCAAGTTAAGTATCAAGTTCCCACCTGTGTACTAGAAGGACCTGTGTGTTTCTCCTCTTGGCTCTTAGTCTTCACCATCCTCATAAGAAGAATGAAAAGACTGACTCACTAGTCCTGGGTGGGGGGAAAGCCACATGAGACAGAGCTACTCATCAGCATCCAATCTAGATCAGACACATTCTGGGGCAGCCTCAAGAGCAGTCAAAATGGTAGTTGTTTTCTGCCACTGAGTATTTAAATGTTTTATTATAGAGTCATAGCTAACTGATAGATATGTGATATCACCATGCATTTCAAAGACCAAAAAAAAAAAGATAAGGATTAGCAAAGGTCAGCCATCCACCCAACATCTCACAATTAGTGAGCAGTGAGACCAAGTAGTCTAGTTCAGGTTCCCAACCTCAGACATGTGTGCTAACCATCAGGCAAATATCCCCAGCCACCTTCTTTCCTTCTGTGCTCCCCAGTACACACTTGAGTGAATTTTAAATATCCCTCCAAAGCCATGCTTTCTTATTCATTGATTTATCCATTCATATTTTTAAGAATGAAGTTATTTTTATTTTATGTGATATGTGAGTGCTTGCATGTATGTATGTGCACCACTTATGTATCTATTCATATTTTTTTCAAAAACCAGTACGCTAAATACAATCTTTTAATAACAATTGTGAATTGCTAGAAATTTTGAGATAGAATCTGAGCTGTTTCAAAAGGGGACTACTGGAAGTGGGATGGTTCCCAGGGGTGGGACTTGTAGGTTACAGGGTCCAGTGGGTGGCTGGAGTGGTGGAGGGGCTTTCCAAAAGCAGTCTTACCTGCTGACAGGCTTCTGGGACTGTGATACAATGGGGAGCCAAAATTAGAATGGGTCAAAGGTGTGGAAGAAAGGAGAAAGGATCAACTAAAACAAGTCACCTTTGAAAATGTCTCATGCAACCTTATAGTATCTTAATTAATGTTTTTTAGAAAATAATAGAGTGTAGGAAGAAGAAAACATGGTGTTTGACTGAAGAGGGAGCTACATCCAAAAGAAGCCGAGAACAATCATAAAGTAGGTAGAGCTGATGGCAACTGCTGCAAGGGCTCCAAACAGATGGTGCTGATGTTACTTAAAGCATCCAGCTTCAGTGCAAGGCACATGAGGTGACTGGACAGCTTCTATCCTGGTACTACCAGAACACCACCTTCTCTCTACAGGTACTCCTTAACACATATGACCTGTCACTTCTCTCCTCTGAGCAATAAGGAGAACCTGATATTATTAGTTACCATCTTTCGGTGATAAAAATAGATAAGCCATTTTCAGCCCTCATCAAAACAATACCACCCTGACTCATTTATTTTTGTAGCATTGTGAATATCCAGAAAATATTAAAACATTCTCAAGACAGCACAGCAGGTCTCTTTGCAAGTGAGCATGATTCTTTTAAAATCTCTAGTTTGCTCTGTGCTGTATCAACAATAAGAGGTATAATCAAAACAAGATTCAGAGTATTGAAGCATACATGGGGGTGGGGTGGAGAACAGAAGTGGCTACTGATTTGACTTTGGTGAATTGCTTAATCTTTATGAATCTCTGTTAATAAACCTGAAGTAAGAGTGCCTAACTTAGAATATTTGTGTAAGTTAAAAATAAAAATCTAAAGGGTTATGCAAGACATTTGCCATCAATCCATGGCCAGTAATGAACTCAGTAAAATAATTACTCATTATAACCAGTTTTTGAGGCAAAGTTTCACATTATTACAGGGTGACTACAACTTTGTCACTCAGTAAGCTATCTTCCTTATTTAGCCTCCAGAATGCTGGGATTATAGGCATAAGCCACCAAGTAGGGTTTCCATTTTATGAGTGTCTACCATGCACCGGTTATATGGCCTGGAAATGTAGAAGTGCATACACTAGGCAGAATAACATCAACCTCATAAAGCTCATAGTTTGAAAATGGAAACAGGCAAGTCAAGCTAGCATGTGGTCTACGTGTTGCATGTAGGTGGGTGAGAAACAATTGCCACTTTGCAGGATTTCAAATTTGTAGTCTTCAATCCTGAGACACTTGTCAAAATCACAAAGGAGATTTCAAGTACTAGTGTAGAAGGCACATTCATCAGGATCCATTCACCCTGTAACAAGATGGGAAAGACCATCTCCAGGCACTCCCATGAAATAATAACGGAGCAAGTGAATGGAATGAATGACTTCCAACCTGAAGGGAAATATTCCTGCACTATTAAAACTCAGTGAGATGTGCTGAAATTAATCCAGTAAAGACTGATGGTTGCCCTCATTCTGCATTAATCCCACTCATACACAGCCTTCTGGAAGTTTCCATAGCATAACTGGTAACTACTATTATCTGCCCCCCTTTCCCAGCCTAATGAACAAGTACTTAGACAAATCTAGGAACTTCTCCAAGTTTACATAGCCTGGAGTTGGCAAGTAGGAATCCACAGGGCTTGGACTCAAACCCAGAAGCTCTCAAGCAATTATGTCTGTTCCTCTCTATATGTCTGTCTGATAAGGCAGAGAGATTCTCCACAGACACTTTTCAGGGTGGTCTTCATGGAACTAAGCCCACTTTTGATTGTTCAGTTACCAAGAACCATGGCACCAAATTAGGGTTATACACATGAGGGGTGGAGATGGAATGTGGGTCATCCTGTATTGGGAGGACCATGAAATACAGGTAGGATTTCAGTTCATGCCTGGGTGGAGAATAAAAGCCTTATCCACTCTGTAATTCTTTTGATAAAAATGTGTGTTCTGTGCGGTGAGCTGGAGTTTATTTCTTGTCTGCTGTTGTTCTCTTTCTTAGAACATCTTAGATGCATAAAGAAGGAAAACAACAGAGCTTGCTCTATTACTGTAATCACAGCTAGACAGGATTTTGATTGAAGGCTAAACTGCCTCAAGGGATGAGAAGAGGAAGGCCAAATGGCAAAGAAGTCAGGCAAGCTTGGGATAGGGCAGACTGTGAACTGTAACTAAGAGGCAAATTTCTCTTGATGTGGAATGTTTATCTACTCCTGCTAGAAAGTCTAGAGTAGCCCTTATGGTGTATTAACAGTTCATGGCTGTCTCTTCCTATTCCTACCCTACCAGGGGCCATCCTCTCTACCCTCAACTCCCTGTAACTCGTGACTTGGCCTCCTTTCTATTTGTGTATTTATGTACATGTTATTGTTTTGTTCATCTTCAGTTTCTGGGAGAGAAGGGCTCTCTTTTGATGTGTCTTAGGGCATTTCATAGTTGGTACTTTGTTCATATTTACCCATGAATCATTACATTTCTATCATTCAAAGAGAGTTCTTAGTCACGCTGGCCTCCTTCAAGGAATATTGGTCCTATTCTCAATTTCTTCCTTAGAACACCTTGGAAAATCTGATTTTTCCAGGATCAGCTGGTACCATCCTGATGAAGACCAAAAGCAAGATCTGAGAGAGCCATCCACTATTTAGAGTTAGAGGAAAGACAAAGGCAGATAAGATTCAACTAGCTTCCCTATTTTTGCCACACATGTTCCAAGTCTCTCCTCTCAGCATCTTATGGCCTATTTCCCAACCATCACCACAGACCAAGCCCTCATCGCTTAGGTTTCTAGTAATTGAGAATTGTCAGACCCCAATCTCCTCCTTTCTTCTCATCTATACAATGTTTCTGGATTAACTTACTAAAATTTTTACACTGTAATCATAGTAGGTGATGAATATGAATCATGGTTGAAAACAGATCCCTGGAAATAGCCAGATTTGGACTCAATCCCAGCCCTTCTACTTATTCAGTCTTGGCCACCTCATCTATAAAATGAAAATGATATTAGTATATCCCTCATAGGCAGTGATGAAAATTAAATGATCTAGCAGGTCTGTCTACAGGACTGTCTGACTCCTAACAAGCCCTCAAGAGATGTTAAAGAATAGAGAAGATGGTTTCCCCACTGCCAGACCTGAAAGTATGCTTCCCTTCTCCTGGCATCAGGAGGTAGTCAGAATGGCAGGGAACTCATGCTGGAGCTCTACCACCTCCAGCCATCACAAGAAGCCCTCAGCCTTCACCAAATTCCTCTCATGTTAGACATATGTAGAGATGACATTCATCAGGCCAAGTTTCCCATCCACCAAACTAAATCCTCACCCCATATCAGGGTAAGTACTTATAAAAGAACCTTTATGAGCCCTTTTTTTCAAGGTATGCCTTAAAACCCAGTCCAATTTTAATTCAAGAATCAAATGTTTTATATTTATAGACATATGTGTGTTATGTGTGTAGAAGCAAAGAAAAATTAACAAGTTAAAATTATGTGTTACCATTATGTCTAATGGCTCTCAATTATAAAAGCAAAACAAAATGTATAATTTAAAAATATTAATACATTTGACTTAAAAATACAAAAATGTCCCTACATCTATAAAGATATCACCAAAAAAAGCACAACACAGACAAACAAAAAGCCCAAAAAGATCAATCAAGGGGAAAATGTTAGAATCATATACACTAACAAAAGGCTAATAATTTACTAAAAACTGGTGCTAATTGACAAGAGAAAGATAGCAAGAGAAAAAATAAGAAATGGGTTTAAAGTAATAAATCACATGGGAGGGAAGGATCACAAATGTGAGGGAAATATTTAGGGGGAACCACCTTTCAAATTATTGTATAAAACCAGAGCAAAGCCCTCCTTTGTTCTATTAAACAGGAACCCTTCTTTTGTGGTAACAATCAATACCATCAATCAAACCAAGCAAATAAATAGAGGCCCTCACCCCAGCAGGAATTAATTAGCATACCTGCTCTGGAAGTCTCTATGACAAGATGCATAAGAGCTCTGAATAGTTAGGTCTCATCTAACTGACCATCTAACTTTACAAATTAGAAAATAGCTGTTGATGAGATCTGTGATCTTTTTTCATGGTATATTTGCAACAGAACTGTGAACCTACATAAGCTTCCAACAATAAGGTTGAAAATAAATGATAGTATATTAACACAACATGATGCCATGTGCAGTAATTCAACTATATTGAAAGGAATGGCTCATCATTAAGGAAAATATTTCCATGATGCTATAAATAAAATAGAGAGATTTTGAATTTATAATTTCTAGTACATTCCTGAGAGGAAGAAACCAGGGGAAAAAATATATACTATACACTGAAATGTTAACTATAAGTTTTATTATTTTTTCTAAGGGTAGAGATTAATATAAGTTAAACATAACTGAATGGACCCTAGCCAGGCTTCATAAATCAATTCAAGGTCCTAGTTCTTCCGTAAAGTGTTCTTTGACTACTCCAGACCTCATTAAACAGCTCATTCTTCACACCCGTCTCCATTTATATCCCTGTTGTAGTCACCCATTTGCTCAGTGGCTTCCTTGTATTGCTACATAATTATTTCGGGTTTAGAGGCATTCATTCCTCAGTAAAATTTCATTCAAGGCCCCGTGCTGGCTAGATTTACCTTACTCATAGCATATTATATTTTTCAAATAATTGCAACAAGTTATCTCATCCCACATAGTATTCCTGACATTAGCATTTCTCCAATAAAAGGCAGAACATATATTCTCTGGGCTTGAAACTGAGTGTTTCTGGGCTACTGAAGAAATGACTCTATTATTAATATGGGACTTTGGTGGCTGGTACCTGAAAGCAGATAGACCTTTCCTCCAGTTCTCCTGGGATACTCTTTCTTGGAACATAGTTGCCATCATATACAAAAGCCAAGGCTATATGGGCTGGCCATAGGGAAGGGTTCTGTCTAGGATTCTGTACTGAAATCCTTGTCAAGAGCCAGTACTGATTACCAATGTATAAATAATAAAACCATTGAGAGCCAGGCATCATAGGTCATAGGTACAGTCCCAGTAGTCAGGTGGATAAAGGCAGGAAACTGACATGAGTATAAGATGAACTTGGCTACATAGTGAGTTCTGGACTAAGTCATCCCTGGTCTTCTGCAAAGTGAGACATGGGGGAGGAAGAGTGAGAAGGAGAGAAAGGAGAGAAAGGAGAAAGGGAAGGGAAGGGGGAGAAAGTAAGGAGAGAGGAGGGGACTGTGTGCCACTCCCACTCCATCAGAAATCTTGCCCACTGGAGATACTCTGAACAAGGACTATCTTGCTGAACCTAGTCAGCTATATGACATTTCAAATATTATAATACATAATTGCTTAATTTTAAGACTTTAAGTTCTATAGTGATTTAATATACAACCTTTGAAAACTGAAAATTATTCTCCCAATTTTCTTGGTCTCTCTTATAGTTTCCTTGTTTGGAATACTTTCAGTCCTCAATCTCTTCTACAAAAACTAATCTATGTACAGGTGTTGTATAAATGAATAGGGCAATGAGGCGCATTGATCTTCACTCAATGTCTTAGTTCCAAACTTGTGCATGCTGCTGAGTCTTTGTCAATCACTTCTTGATGCACAGAATCAGCAAAGCAAATCCTTTTTATGCTTCTTCTGAATTCTGTGTTTCCTTCCACACAATTCTTTTTGAATGCACCTCTGGTTTGTGAGCATGAAATTTTTATTCATTATAAAGAGAAAGCTGAGAAATCAAGAGGACCTAGATCGTTCTTCTTGCAAGAAGATCCACCACTGCTCTCCTCAGGTCCCCAATAAATGGGATCAACAGAACTTTGACCTCCAAAAGCAAACATCAGATCCTGATTCACACATGATGCTTGTGGCTCCCACATAGGTGCCACCAAAGAACATGTTGTGTGCTGACCCACTGTTTCAGATGTCTTTGTGGACTGAACAGTGTCCTCTTGAAGTCCCCTGGAGAGAAAATTTGGACTTACTGTGTGGCAGGATCAATAGCAACATGATCACCATTTCCCTCTAAATATGGCAGAATGAATGTGTTTTGTGAGGACACCCTGTACTGGAGCAGACAGACACACTGAGGCAGGGAGGCCCAGGTGATAACAGCATAGAAACAAAACTAAAAGGAGAGGAACAATAAAACAGATGCCTTCTGTTTCACAACTTCACCCGACTGTTGGCAGTATCTGCTTGCTTGGTAGGAACTGAATGTACTTTTTAAAATTAATATTCTTGTTAACCAATGAATTGGAGTTACCTGAAACTAGTATTTGCACTGCCCCTCAGGAGGCCTCAGAGGCCTTGCCTTGCACTATTAGGGATACATCCTAAGGTCATGATAAAGACTTCTAGACTACAAGATCTCTTTAGCTTAAGTCCTTTCATCTTCATCATCTAGATCCAGTGACCAGAGGAGGCAAGACTGCTCCAGGAAATCCTGATTAGGGAAGAAGCCAGACCTGTGCCGAGCATTGCTTTACTTGAATGTTTTTCAAGACAGTAGGATTGTCTATGATCCTAAAGAAGACATTGAATATTGCTCTTCCCATCCATCCTCTGAACACTGGTCCAATCAGAAAGATGTGTGTTCATCTATCATTACAGGGCATCCACCTGTGGGTCATATGAGAATATAACTTGGGATTTCCCCATGCACTGGTCTGCGATACCTTTATAACCCACAAAAAGCCAGAGGCGCCATGTTTTGTATAGTCCACACCAAGAATTTCTCATGGCAAGCACTAACCACTAAAGGTTTTTTTTCCCATTTTCTTATAGGTAAATTTGTTTCAATTTTTATTTTTGCCAATTTTTGCTAGGTAAGAATATGAAGTTCAAGCCAGGGTTAGTTAACTCCCTAGATTTCTCAAATTTCTAAAATCACGCTGCCTGCCACTGTCTTTACCATGAGCCTATATACTCCCACCTTTCATCACCTAATCAGATTGCCCTATTTCCTTTCTCTGTCTCCATCGCTGGTTCTAATTAATCATTACCATTAACATTATCAGGATAATGGCCTTAGCAAGCCCCAACTGGGAGAGACTTGTTCCCATCACTGCAGGAATTTTCATATTAAGACTTTCAAGCTCCAAAGCTCTGGAATACACTAATGGGTAGGAACCATGCTGGAAAAGGCCCCTGGGAGAAGCAGAGAGGGGAAATATGCCCTAGTCGCCTCTCAAAATATCCAGCAAGCAGCCATTGGGGAGCATGTGCCCGTTCTTTGAACTCGCTCAAAGTACCTTTCTTCTGTTCTAAACCCAGGATCATCTTTGTACAAGGCTTGCTGTTTCTGGATAAATCTTTGGCCTTTGTTCAAGGCCTGAACTGTGCCAGGAGGTTCACAGACCCCAACAGGCAAGCACTGCTAAACGATGCTTTCCAGTGGGACCATTTTCTGAGACACTCATCCCGAGTCCCTGCCCAGAGCCTCTAGGTTCATTTGTGCTATGAGTAGCAGCGCTGCATTCCCTGGAGTAGGTCCCCACACCACCACAACCTAGTCTGGTAGGTTCTTCTCTGAGCCACTCTATTTTCAGCTTCTTATCATCTCATGGACTCTTCTTCCCTGTGGAGCAAGCTGGCAAAACATTTTTTCCCTTGCCTAAGCATTTGCTTCATCTCTGACTCAAATCTCGAAGCTGGCAACCAGGGCCAGAAAAAGCCAAGAAGCTCAGGAAGCAAGTCTCTTGCTCAGCCAGCAGACTGAACGTCTGTCCCCTGACTTGCCATGTGGAGCTAAGTGGATAGTTCCTCTTTCTGGGCCCCCACTTCCTTCCTGTTGTTGGGGAAAGTGCTTTGCAGCATCTGCTTCCCTGGGTGTGGCAGCAGACTAACACTATCTTGCTGAGTACATTTGCAAAATTAAACACTCATTTTACTGGTAGATTTCATGTGTGCATGTGGTTGTCAAACGAACCTTGAAGTTATTTTTGTTTGACTGCTGTTAGCAAGAGAGATGGCTGTACTTGATTGATACTTGAAGCATGTGGTTCATGATGAGCAATACACCATCTTACACACTCTGCAAGGATGCTGAGAGAAGAGGGTCTGTTAAAAAGTCTACAAAGGCCACAAAATTGCAGCTCTTGTCTTCTGGCCCAACCTCACTACCCACTGCCTTCAGACCTACAGTTAGTTATCCTTGCTGCTGTTTGGTTAGTTTTAGATTCAACAAGCCAGTATCTTGGAAGCAAACACCGGGCTACTACCAGGCTGTTATTGTCTTTCCAGACACTAGTACTCTGAGAAACAAATTTCTTTTGTTTAGCACTTATCCAGTCTCTGATATTTTGTTATAGAAATAAAGGTAGGCAAACTATTCCCTCCCATGTGTAAGCCAAGTTTCCCAAGTCCTCAATTGTAAAACGAAAATGAAAGTAATGCTTGTTGGTTTCTTTCACATTATTATTACTGTTAAAATAATGAATGTTACACTTGAATAAAATCTATAAGCTTTAAAGAAAGATATTTTTGTTTGTCACTCTAATTCACCAGGCATGCCTTCATATCAGTTTATATTCGCTATGATGCAGTGGATGTGGGGTGGGTGGGGGGTCATCAACTTTGCATCCATAGAGAGTTTTCTAGATGACAACTGGAGCTGCATCTGTTGCATGTTGTTGACATCAGAAAATGCAGTGTTCTTGCTGTGTTTTATGTTTATCCTGGGTCCTTCTATCTCTGGCTGGAGTTTTTGGAAGATTTTGTGTTTGTGCAGGGAGAGAAGGTGACATGGTAATGCCAACACCAATGTGTGCTGGTGCAAACCTAGAGAGCCTAAGGCATTTGTGGCACTGTCGTCCCTGTGGTGTACCCTAGATATAAAACTGATTCTTAGTGGATTCAAACTGGAGTGGCATGGTGAATGTCACTGGTGTCAAATGATCCCGAATTATGGGAAATCTAAAGAAAGCTACAGTATGACTTCCACCAAGTCTAAGAAGAAAGTATCTCTGATATTTTCCCAACTGCACTGTGAAAAGCATCACATTCCTACAGTTCACTGTCACGCCACAGCATAGATGACCTGCAATCACTCAGAATCAGACACTCACCCACATGCTACACTTCAAGTTGGGGGTGGAGGGGGAGGGCTCTTGCAGATCAGCTCAGGAGGCATCTCTATTTTACAAATGAGAAGACAGAAGTTCTAGAAGGTGCCTCTGGAGTCAAGGACATGGCAGGACACAGTGGTCCATCTGATGTTCTCCTATCAGAACGTTTCTCTACCTTCTGTGGAAAGGACATGACCTCTTCACAGTGGTAGAGTCCCGGCACTTCACTGTGAACCAAGAGAGCTGGCCCTTGGCCATGGACACAGGCAGAGTGACTGAACACTCAGCCAAGGAACCTCAGTCACTGGAAGGAGACTCTTGACGTCATTTATCTCTTCACAACCAGCTGTAGTGCCTAAACTTCCTCCACTGGGTGCCAGGGAGGAGGTGTTATGGTAAAGGACTGAAGTCCAAGTGTACAGTTGCCACAGAGGATTGCTGATGCCCTAGGCAATTTTTAGCCATCAATACCCTGATGTAACTTAACCAAATGACTGCTGGCAGAGGGCAGAACCCAGAAAAGACAAAATGCAAGGCAAATCCATTTTGACAAGAAGGGAAGGTGACTCTCCGCCTGCAACATGGAGGTCTGACTAACGAGGGCTTAGTCAAAGCACTGAGTCTTCCATCTGGAGGTCAGCCATGGACACTTGGGATCTGGAGAAGGAGAAAGTGACAGAGACATACTAACCTAAGTAGGAAAAGCCTAGGCCAAAATGGCTGTCTTCTAGCATTCTGTGCTGCTATGACAGAGAACCTGAGACCAGGTCATTTATTGGGGGTGGGGAAAATAACTAGACATAAGACGTCCATGGTTGAGAAGTCTGCATGGTGAGAACTTTTCTTGCTGTGTCACCCCATAAATAAGGGAAAGAGCCAAATTCACTCACATGATTTCATGGGATGGGGGAAAGAGAGCTGCAGTTATCCATTCTCCAGTGATGGGAGATGTTATTCTGTATATATCTTTCTCATACTGGTTAATAAAGCTCTGTGGCCAATAGGAAACAAGATAGGTGGGGCTAGGAGACCAGAAGGAGAAAAGAGGACAGAGTAGGGAGGAGTCGAGATGTAGCCCAGGGAAGAAGCAGGACGCCTGCCGCGGCTCCCTGATAAGACGACCACGTGGAAATACTTAGATAAGTAGAAATGGGTTAATAATTAAGACAGAGCTAGCCCATAAACAATAATGGTAATTGGCCAACAGGATTGTATCAAATACAGAGTCTCTGAGTGTTATTTGGGGCTGGCGAGGCTGTGGGCCCAGACTGGCGGGCTGGCGGGCTGGTGGAAACATACACGTTACACTCCAGGAGCCCGCACAAACCAATTTGTGGGATAAACAATCCACTCCTCCAATAGCAACTTTACTCGCTGCTTAAAGGTCCCACATGAGAACTTTGTCACAGTGGGAATTACATTTCCAGAGTGATAACTTTGAGAAAGACATTCAAACCATGTAGTACTGACTTAAGTATTAAAATATATAAATATCAATAATGAATAAAACATATAAAACAGAGACTTATGAAATCAGAACATGGAAAGGCATTCTGGCCCAGAACCAGCTGGCTCCTTCCTCTGCCTGGCTCTGACTTCTTCAGGCTGGCTGTACTCTCCTCAAGGACAGCACAGAAAGCCCAGGCAGTGCCAGGCTCCCAGGCCAGAGGCTAGACTCATGCAATGAGAGTCCTCCTGCACAGTGTAAATCTCTGATTGTCCATGCTGAGATTCTGTGATCCTCCTTAACTTATCAACGAGCTCTGATAGGTCAGGTCCAAGCCCCTGCTTTCCAGAGCTCCTGAAAGGTTTCTTCAGGACAGTCCCCTTAGCCACATCTTTCAGCCCGTTAGGATGATGCATCATGGGGTCCTTGGATACTAAGTGCTTAAGGCTTCACACTATGGAGACTCCTAAAGGAGAACACACTCTTCCATCTCTGAGCAAAACTGCTCCTCCAGCAGAGTCTTGCTTGGGTCTGAAACTGAAATGGTCCCCTATAGCTGCATATTTTGACTGTTCAGTCATCAGCCTGTAACACAGTTTTAAGGCCACAGAGCCTATAACTCAGTGGGGCACAGCTGGTAGGAGTAGGTCACTAGAAGCAGACATTTGAAGATGATAGCTGCTTCTGGTTCCCACCTGTTCTTCTTGCTTCCTGCCCACCAAGAAGTGAACAAGCTGCCCTCTCACACTCCTGCAGCCACAGAGTCAGGCTACCATGCCTTCCCTGCTGTGGTCTATTGCTTCTAAAATGTGAATCACAAACAGAAACAAACCTCCCCTCCCATAGGTTGCTGCTATCAGATATCTTGTCCATAGTGATGAGAAAAGAAACTTATACAGGAAAACCGTGAAAATATCATCTGAAGCCAAATGTAGTAGCTCACACCTCTAACACTAGCACCTAGAAGGCTGAGGCAGGAACAATTGCCATAAGCTCAAGGTCTGCCCATGCTATGTAATAATTTTGAAGCCAGTCTGGGCCACAGAATAAATCCTTGTCTCAATGATGTTGATAATAATATTAATGACAATAATAATAGTCATAGTAGAACAACTCCTGTGGTGATGTAAGGTTGCATCATTTGTAACTCTTCTGTAATGAAGTTAGCTCTGGGAAGCTGGAGACTGAGTACTTCCTTGCTCTCCAGCCCCACACATGGGCTGTAGCTGGTATGTAAGACAGACTAAGTTCACATTTACAGCTGTGCTTCTGAAGACCAAGGTACCCCTGAGGTTGTCTTCTGAGAGTCTCCCTTGCCCAGTTCTTACATTGTCACTGTCCTTCCAGCTATAAGGACCCTATTCCTAGAGGGTCCATGAATACTTTGCTCAAGTTAAGTCATGAACCACATGTCCATATTAGATGTCCCTAACAGGATTGCAGGTAGAGCAACTGCAAGGGAGGTAATAAGGAACTGGATGAGCCACGTCACAGGGCACTCAGTGAGGCAGCAGGAGCCATCACACCAGGAAGATGTGATTTTTAGATTTAAGGACATTCTGATGGTAGGAGGAGGGAATAGGAGAAATACTGGGAAACAGCAAGCCACCCAAGCATGGCTCTGCTTCCCTAGTTTAGAACTCCAGCTTCCTCTACCCAGGAGGTAAGGAGGGGTGAAGGGAAGTGGCTGCTGTTGTCTTCCTTTCTGCACAGACACCTGTAATCACAGGCTCCATCAGAGTCCCTTTCCCTGCATGGAAGCTGCTCACCACAGTGAGAACTTCAGCTACAAGCTGGAGTTGCCTAGCAACTCAGAGTCTTGAAAAGAAGGCAAGAAAGCCAAGGAGCCAGACAGAAAACAGGAGAAGGGGGTGGGCCTGGGAGAGAAACAATCAGGGACAAAGAGCTTCAGGGATAAGCTCAAAACACTGGACAGCCTTTCAGGTCCTCATAACCCCTCCACCTCAACCTTCTGCTGCTCTTGCCCTATTAGATAACCTGATATCCCAATGCCCTTCAAACCATTAACTTCAAATTCAAAATCCATAGGCAGGACCTAACCTAAAGGGCCATTCCAACTACAGAACTTCTGGAGTCGGAGGAAAGGGGTGATGGGAATGAATTCTCATCACATGTTGAGTTATACTGTGAGCTCCACTCTTGTCTGTATTGGTTCAGCTTATCCCATACTTCCCCAATCCCATGCTGCCCACTGACAGAGCAGAGATGTCAAATTCTGGAAGTTTCATAGCCTCATGTACTAGAGTAATCACTCCATTTTCAGAGTTAAGTAAAATAATATGCTTGAGATACTGAGGATGATATAAGCCATGTCAACAGCACAGAGTATATCTGACTTCTTTCCCTTCCTAAAGGTGGAAGTCATGTACCACAGCCATCAGGATGATGAGGTCTGCCTGGTCCTTTCACTCTGATGCAAACAAAACAGGCTCTATATAGAAGGTGAGATTTAGTTCCATGTCTACAAAAACTCCTGGAAGCTAACACTGACTTCCTTGTTCTCCGAGAACTTACTGTCCAGTCCACAACAACACAAAATTCCAACTCTCAGGAGGATATATGGAAACTGATACAAAATGAAGTTTCTGTATTCTTCGGGTGTTTGCTTCATTTTCTCTTTTGCCAGAATCATTGTGATTATTCTTCTCTCTCTCTCTCTCTGTCTCTCTCTCTCTCTTTCTCGCGCGCGCGCGTGCGTGTGTGCGTGTGTGTGTGTGTGTGTGTGTGTGTGTGTGTGAGTCTGTGTGTGTTTATGTGGATACTGGTGCACATGTGAGAGGGATATAGATGTTCTTGTGTTGAGCATGCCTATAGAAGCTGGAGAACAATTTCTAATATTCAAGTGTTAACTACCATGCTTTTTGTGACCAATTCTTTCACTGGCCTGGAACTTGCCAAATAGGCTAGCTTGGCTTGCCAGAAAGCTCCAGGGATCCACCTGTCTCTGTCTCCCCAGCACTAAGGTTGTAAGTACACCAGTGTGCCAGCTTTCTACAACATGGTGTCTAGGGATTGAACTCAGGTTCTCATGCGTACAAAGTAAGCATGCCTCACCAGCCCAACTATCTCCAAAGCCCTAATCTGAATGATTTTAAGAAATCTTTTAGCTAATCTAGAGTCTATCATCAAGAGGGTGGGAACCAAAGAACTCATCAAGAATATGTTTCTCAATCTTTGGCCACTGTAAGGACTCTGGACAAATTATAGTATTACAGGTTTGGGTGCAAAATGTCTCATGTGGGCTCATGTGTGTGAATATTTGGCACCCAATTGAATGCACCGGTTTGTTGTTAAAATAGGGGATATTGTGTAACCCTTAGCTGGAAGAAGTAGGTCCTTTGGTGGATGTGTCAGGGAGATCATAGGCTGGCCCTGCTTCTAGTACAGTTCTCCTAGCTTCTGATTCTGCTTACATGTGAACAGATAAAGAACCCCAGTCTCTTGCTGCCAGTTCTATGAAACTGCCTTCTGCTATGTGTTCCCCACTTTGATGGGTTGTGAGCCCTCCAGATGTGAGTGCAAACCAATTCCTCCTCCCTTATGTTGCTTTTGCAGAGTATTTTATCACAATAATAAGACGAGTAGCTAACATACACAGCCAGAGTTGAATTAAAACTGACTAGCAAATAAAGTGAGTTCATAAATTAACAACACAGTCACCTGTCTGCCCTATACTTAATGAGAGGGGCCTATGTCTGTGCTAAGCATTAAGATTTGTAGAAAGAGAAGAGAGTAGCTTCTACTTGCATTTTCTGCTCAGAATAGGAAGGATATATGGTAGTTCAGAGAAGATCTTGGAGGTATGCCATGAAAAAGAGCACCTAGGGAAGGGGTACAATTCACAACCCCATCCAACTAAGAAAAAACAGTTAGTTAACAACATTTAGCCTTTACTAGATTTCTCATTCCAAGACTCATCTGAACCCTGAAAAAAAATTTATATCCAAGAATAGAAGGAAAATGTCAAGCAAGTAAGGACCCCAAAGTCTGACAGATATTAGAACTGACATAAAATTGACAGGAAAGGAAGGAAAAGGGGACAAATACAACCTGGAGTCATTTTTCCAGCTACCTCTTTTGGATCTAGTTAGCAATTTTATCCATCACCTTGGCCTTGAATCTTCATTCATCCATTGTTATTGTGTGTTTTCTCTATATTGCTAAGGCATGTGTGGTTTTGAATGTTTAAGTGTGTGTGTGTGTGTGTGTGTGTGTGTGTGTGTGTGTGTGTGTGTGTGTGTGTGTGCCTGTTGGCAGGACATCTGTGTGTGTTGCTGGGGGGATGGAAGAGCACCCATCCCACTTGCAGATGGAGCCCAGTGGGCATTTATGTAAGATTGTATAGGTTCATATGGCAAGCTGGTTGATTTTAAACAAGCCTGCACTGTTTTAGCCCAACCACGGAAGTCTGAGCTGGGTTCAAGGAAAGGTACATGCACTGCTCACATGTTCCCCAGCCTCCCAGGATCCTGGAGACAGTCAGACACAGCAGGTAGTCTAGTCAAGCAGTAGCTCCTTTATTGCCCCATAGCAAGCATCTTTTAAAACAAAAAAACTACAGGGCAGAAAAATAGCCAGCCAATGGTTTTAAAGGTCAACCTATCATGCGCTTAGGTACTCTATGCTTTATCTAGTGAACAGGAACCATTAATGCAGTGACCTCACCTGTTTCAATCTTGTCACCAATCACCCTTTTTTTGTAAACATCTTGGGACTTGCCCTCTTGACTTCCCCCAGGGCCATCTTTGACTGGCTTGTGTGCCCTTCAGATTCCTTTGGTCTTGTCCCTTTTGATATATTCAGAGCCCAATCTCCCAGTAGGGAACCTCTTTTCCTCTTCAATAAGGGTAATCTTAAGAGGGTTACACCAATATGACCATACATTTCCCATACAGAGGATTCCAGGCAAGCTTGGGATGGTTTGCCCTTTCACCCTTAATGGGCCTGCTCTACCTTACCCAGGAGTCTGTCTCCTGTTTTTCACACCCCCATTGTGCACAGTAGAAGGCGTTTGCCCTACCACATTTGGGCGTGTCCACTGCTGTGCAGTTCCTCCTTGGGCATATGTAAAAGTCAGTGTCCCATTAAAGCCACCCTATTGGGAACATGTGAGCAGCCTGTAGATTGGGGGTCCGATACAAGGGGCTGGTGACACTCCTGCAACTCTCCTCATTCAGACCATCCTTGATGAAGAGTGTTTTAGTCTTCCACATGCAAAGATCCTCAGGCCAGGTCACAGAGGTTGAAGAAGAGCAGAGCATAAGCCACCAGGTCTAGGAGACTGTCTCATTTATGGTGCTGTTGAGGACATCTCTGTTGGTGGTATTGATCATCATCCATGTCACCTTTTGGGGATGATGAGGGTTTTGCTGGGTGGTCAGTGGAGCAGTCAGCATCAGCAATGGGAGGGTTAGACCGTTCAGGAAGCAGGACATCATCTATAATTTTTAAAGAACACAAGAATTTCTCAAGGGTCTGGCACCCTTGGCCATGGTTAGGTGTCATTGTATTGGCCCTCTTATTTCGGAAGAAGAGCTTTGACCACTATTGTTGCTTCCTTTCCTTGTTGGTCAACCTGTTCTTGGTCATCCTGCATTTTGTGAATAGGCAGGAATTTTAGATTTCTGGCCTGAAGACAGATGGGCACTTCCTTCCCTATGAGAAAGACATATCCAAATCCTCTCCCCATTGTAATTAACAGGTGTGGGCCCCTCCATTGGGATGTGTGCTTGTGGGATATGGGGAAGTAAGTTAACCACATAGAGACTGTCTGCAAAAAGATTGCAGGACTCAGAGATGTCCTGTAATGCCAGTGTCCCAGCCAGCATTTCCTTATATTGGGCAGAACTGTGGCAGGGTTGAAATTCTTGGTAATTTGGTGTCACTTGGTATCCCCTAAAAGCAATGTAGGCAGATCCCGCTCTGCCCCTGTCAGTGAAGATGCAAATGGGTTCCAGGTGGGCTCAGATAGAAACAAGTAAGGCATCTTGAGTGGGGAGTCTCCGTAAAAGAGGAGCCCATTTGGATGGCCCATAGTGGCAATCAATATTCCCCATATATCCTTCTGAGGAGAGAGCAAAGTGGGTATTAGCCTGAGCAGGCCATTCAACATTCACCACCCAAAAGGGGAAGATAATGTTATGGGGGTCTAGCCCATAGTGTTGCTGGGCCTGGGTCCTGCCCTTTATAATGGCATCAGCGAACTGATCTGCCTGAGAATAGACCTGGGTATTTCTCCCAAAGAAGAATGGATCCATTCAATGGTTCCCCTTCTAGGTTAGGATCACTATAATCAGGGAGGCTCCAGCAAAGAGCCAGAGGAACAAGGGCCTAGTCACCAAATACCTCCTTAGAGAGCGTATGTCCAAGGCCTTTTGAAAGACAAGGAGCATCTTGCAGTGTGGTGTGGTGCTCCTTTGTCATGGTTATACTAGGAGCCTTGTCCTTTAGCAGGGTGTAAAGGATTCGAGGTCTTTTGTGGAGATTGACACCCAGTGTCTCAGCCAATTAGTCTCCCCCAGTAAGCACTGGAGCTGGGTAAGGGTCATAGATCTAGGCACCTCCAGAACAGGCTTAAGTGGACTGCCTATGTCAGTGTGAGGTGAGACCCAAATACTTTGAAGAGGGTCACCACTTAGACCATTTTGGGGGTCATAGTAAAGCCCCCCTTTTAAGCAATTGGGTTACCTGGGCCACAAAGCCCTCCAGATATGCTGGATCCCGATGTCCCAAAATTATCCTTTGACATTAGCATAGGTCTTAAGAGAGTAGCAAGATACTGTTGACAAAAAGCCAGGCTATTAGCCATTGCCTGTGGTAACACTACCCATTTAAAACGTTGATCAGGTTTGGAATATTTGGGTGAATGAACAGAGAAGGCAAATTTATCACAATCCTCTGGAGGTAGCAGTATAGAAAAGAAGCAATCCTTAGTATCAATTACCATAAATGTATATTCTGTGGGAATAGCAGGGATCCAGGGCATGCCCCTTAAAGAGGTGCCCACCAGTTCCATCCTCTCATTTATCTTGAACAAATCTTGGAGCATGCATTAAGCCCTAGACACCTTTTGAATTACAAATACCAGGGTGTTCTATGGGCTCATAGAAGAGTGGATATGCCCTAACCTTAATTGTTCGTCCTCTAGCTGGTTGAGTACTAGCAACTTAGATCTAGTCAGCGACTACTGCTCCACCTATACAAGGTTTCCCAGTACCGGTCTGATAGGCAGCACTCGAGTAGGGGTGGGGGCAGTGGCCCTCTTGATTGGGGGGTATGCCCAGATAGGCCTCTCAGTCTCCCCTCTGTTGTGGAGGTTGAAAAAATCCTTCTCTGTGAACCCCCTTCTGTCCTTTCCCACCCTTTTTGCCTCTCTCTCCTCTAGGATATCCTCATAAAATGTCCTATGATTTGTGGTCACGACAGTATCCATTTGGCCCAGCATGTCTTGTCCCAGCAAATTGGCAGTAAGGCCTTTGTCCACTAAAAAGCATATCTTTCCTTGGTTTCTCTCTGGGCTGGTCCAGCGCATTAAGGTCACTGTTTTTCTTGATTGGGAATTACTTTCCACTCCCAAAACGAAGGGCCTAGGTGCAAGCTCCCAGGAGAAAGGCACTTCCTCCTCCTGGAGTACTGACCTATCTCTATCTGCCCCTGTGTCTATCAAACAGTGAAACGTCTATGACCTATCAAAATGGTCATTTTTAGGTGAAATCCTTCAATCAAGGGGACAGTACAGTGGGCTTGTGTTGCCGGGATATGAGACCTCCCAATCCTACCTTTAGAGAGGCTTCCTCCCTTTTTTAACAGGGCTGGAGGCTGCCCCTCCTCTAGTTTAAATGCTCCCCCTCCAGATCAAATTCTGATTTACAGTCCTTTTTCCAATGGTATCCCTTCCTGCATAGGGTGGAGGGGGATTAGCCCCTCTTGGCCTGGTAGCGGAGCGTGGGGAGTGGCATTTTGGGGACAGTCTCTTTTAAAGTATCCTTCCTGCTCACATCTAAAGCATGCTCCTTTTCCTGGCAGCCTCGAGGACCCTTGATCCTGTATTGCTAGGGTCTGGGTGATGGCCTCCATCATGATATTCATCTGTACCTTTAAGGCTAGGACCAGAGCTTCTGCCTCGGCCTTTTGGAGATCTTTAAGATCCTTAGCCTCCCAAGTTCACCAGTCTAGAGGCCTGCCAAGCCCAGGGGCCAAGTCTACTGGGTAGGCTTGGGAGGCCCTAGTTGCATCCTCCCGCCTTTCCTTGATTGGGTGGCCTCCACATAAACCGGGCCCCCAGGTCTCTACCTGCCATTTTCCAGTCTGTCATAGGGGTCCAGCAGATTTTCCCTGAGGGCAGCATAGGAGCACCCAACCCCCTTGCTCCTTGGAGCATAAGGCATAAGGCAGGGGTCTGGAGTTATCTGGGGTGGAATGGTTTGGCCCATTCTTCCTTCTCGTCATATTTGTCTGACTTTTCCGGTCCTTCCCTTCTCCCCTCTTACTGAAAATAAAGATACCCATACTAAGGGTCTTGCTTTTCCTGAGAGACCTCTTAGCCTAAGCCCATATGTATGTCCTTTGAGCCCCAAGCTAATGCAGGATCTTAGCCGTACCACAGAAAACTAAGCTGGGTCCAAAGAAAGGTAAGTGCACCTCCAAGGATCCCAGAGACAATCAGATGCAGCGGGGAGTCTAGTCAAGCAGGAACTCCTTTATTGCCCTATAGCAAGCATCTTTTAAAGCAAAAAAGAAAGAAAGAATGAAAGAAAGAACAAAAACAAAACTGCAGGGCAAACAGCCAGCCAGTGGTTTTTTTATATGTCAACCTATCATGAGCCTAGGTGCCCTATGCTTTACCTATGCAGTGACCTCATCTGGTTCGATCTTTTTTTTTGTAAACATATCAGGACTCACCCTCTTGACTTCCCCTCAGCACCATCTTTGACTGGCTCATGTGCCCTTCAAACCCAAACTTGAAAGTTTGAAGCTGCTTTGAAAAATAAGTTGGCAATTTTATTCTTTGGGAGTCTCAATCCAGCTTTATTCCTAGGACAAAGCTCTATGATAGATGGATGGCCTAACAGCCTCTGTTCTCCTGAGCATCCCAGAGTTGTCTGTTGTGTGATTGTGAAGCACCCCCAGTCTGTCTGTGGTCCTTTTACATACTTATTTTCATCAAGCTGATCTCTTCTGGGGAAAGTGATTCCCTTTCAGTGATATTGGGAGCTTGGTCTCTCTTATAGAAAGCTACTGTCATGATAAGGACCCAGAGGCCATTTCACCATGTTCTTCTATTCTGTCCTATCTAGAGGTCTGCTAGTACCCGCAGTGTGTCGCCTTCATTTCTATTCTCAACCTTTACTTCTTCCATGCCCTCCCAAGGACCACACATTCTGTTCTGGCTCCACACAGACTCTTTCACAGTCAATGTAAACCATACCTTACAACCACATGATCTCTCTGCTCTGAAATTCTGTAGTTAGTCTGGCTATAATTTGAATTAAGTACAAATAAACACAGAATATCTAGAAAATGGTATAAGATGTCTTGCTAATAATGACATAGTGGTGGTATGTTAGGTAGAACATTTTAGAAATATGAATTACACTTAAAAGCTTAATAAAATTAGTTTTACCTGGTTCTTTTCACATTTTTATGTTTTTACTAGGAAACTTTAAATTTCACAAAGCTCTTCCTGTGGTCTATATTTTATTTCTACTGATCATTGCTTATATTGACAGTGAGCCTTTACCAGTACTTCAGGTGTCTCCATGAAAGAAGCCATAGGCTCAGGTTATTCTTGACATCCTAATATCTGCAGAAATAGAATTCAGAACTTAGACACATTAGAAGGGTGCTGCTGTTTCCTCACAGGAACATCCCCACCTGCAACCTTTCTGAACTACCCAGTGTTGATGGCACAGAAACAGGTAGTGACCCAGCTAAGCCCAAGATGAACTCTCCCAGCCAGATTAAGGCCTGGGTTGCAGCCTCTTGAATATTCCTGTCTTCTAGCATACCCTAGTCTGGCTCCTAAGGAAGGACCCTATTAGCCATCATACCTTTAAACTTCCCAAGTTGCCATAGTCCCTGAGACACTATGCTCCCTCTGGAATCCCCAATGTTTTCTGAAAGGTTGCTGGCTCCAATTAACTGATGGTATCAGAATTACAGACTGTTTAAATCAAGGTTAACGTCATTTGTTTAAAGACGGACCTATACCCTGCATTGATTGAGCCCTTTGATTGAACAAAAAGGCCATCTCCCTTAAACAGTGTAATACAAACTTCCCAAGTTGTCACAAGGGAAAAGAAATCTATAAAAGGCTACTTCTACCTAGAGTCTCCAAAATTTATCTTTGCCAAGGAGTGGAGAAGTAACTTACTCCATACAGTGTAAGTATGATGGCTTGAAGCCTGGTATGATGGCATGGCCTTGAAATCACAGTGTTAAGGAAGTGGAGAAGGTTGATTCCTGGGATACTAGTTACTCAGCCTACCAACATAGTGAGTTCTGGGCCAGTGAGGAACTACTTCTTAAAGCAGATGGTACCTACAGAACAACACTGGAAGAAATTGACAGCTGGCCTACACATGCCAACATACATGGGCATGTATGCTCATGCACATGTGTACGTGTGTGTGCACACAAACATACAGAGGCACACATGAGCACACAGGGGTGTGCACACATAAGCACAAATGCATACATGCACACAGACATACATTTCACCTCTTCCTTAAACTTCTAAACATCACTAGTTGCTGACTGCAATAAGCCATGACTTCTTTTCAATACTTGAAGAGCATTCTGGTAAACTCAGAGCAAGTTTAGGTGTACTGAAAAGCCAAAGTCAATGGTCTAGACTGAAACAAAATAATAACACAGCCATCTCCCTGCTCATGCTCCATCATACATGAGACAGCTCATGTTAGCTGCTGCTCTAGTCTTTTTTTGCCTCTCAAATGATGAGAAAGTCCTGAGAATTACAGCCTCCAAATGTTCCACATAAGCCAAAAGAAGCTGCCTTCAGAGACCACTGCTGGCTGAGCCCCGAGATATATTACCAGCCATTCTCTGATCGAGCACGCCTCCAAACTCCTCAAACACGAACCTACGAAGCTAATCCAGTCTTCGTATCCCAGGCTGTCCTTCAGTCCAAGCAGGCAATGAGAGGCCCATAACAATTACATTTCATGTGATTAAAAAAATAATGCATAAATGGGGCCAAGAAAATAGAATAAAATATAAACTAAAAATAAATGGTTAAGTCAACTCATCTTTAATGCTTTTCTGTGTAACATTTATTTTGTGTAATGGAATACGACTTCCATACTCTGTCTGCAAATTTAACCTTGGCCACAAGTTATGATATACATTACAATACATTTTTATTATGTTGCACTGTATTGTGGTGGTTTTTTTAATCTATTGCTAAGCCCCTAACAGTATGTCTGTGTCAGTGAAACCCATCTGTCACAACCACAGTGGAGGCATTATTATGTAAATAGTTCTGGGGCCTCCTTTTGGGGGAATTTAATATACTGTCCTAATATTCCAGCCAAGGAAAAAAATGTTTATGGGGGAAAAAACTTTTTTTGTTGTTTAGTTTGTTTCATTTGTAGAGAAGAACAGGTCTAGTTGCTAAGGGTTTTGTTTTTATTTTTTTAATAGTTCAAATCTCTTTTCTTTGTTCTCTCACAATGTCTTTAAAAGCTAATGTTATGGCTTCTAATAAAATAAAATAAAATACATGAGAGACTTCTTTTAAACACACCAGCTGAAGAATAGGGCATTAATATCATGCAGCCCAGTGCATTAGCCATCTTTTTCTATATTACAGTCATATTTCAATAAACTAAGTTTTCTTAGCAGGTGCCATCTTATATTATTTCTTTATTAGATGGAGTTATAAAATATGCAGAATGGTGTGCTGAATTTTTTTTGTTATTTATTGCCAGTTTTAAAGCTTTACCAAAATCCACACATCTTCCGTAGCGGTGCAGAGAAACACCTGGAAGGAAGGAGACTCTTGTGTTTGAAGACTGGTAGAGCTGGGGGAGATGTGGCAAAGCCAGGACTGGACTTGTTTGTGAACAGAAGAAGCCAGTTCCTCAGACTTCCTGCAGAGACTTTATGAACCAAGATGGAATTTAGAGTCACAACAAAGAAAGGGGTTAATCCCAGATGGTAGGTAGATAACTGCACCCCAAAAGTCACTGAAGCATCAAAAGTTCACTGAGCATAGGCCAAGCAGTGAATATGTCGTGATAAACAAGAAACACTAATTATACAGTCAAGAGCATCCTGAGCATAGCAGGGTAGAACTGGGAGATGACATGGCCCCATGATCCTCTGGGTGGTTTACACCAGAGACTCTGGGCATTAAACTGTGCAGACTAAATGATCAAGGAACACTACCTGAAGCAGTGCAAGATCTAAAAGATGAAAAGAGTTTTTCAGAGGCTGCAGTAGTGAGAAGGAGCACACATTTCCCCTGCCCCAGACAGGAGAAAAGACTCAGCTCAAGTCTGGAGGCAGATAGAACAGAAGGACTGAGAGGCAAGAGGGCTAATATGGGGGCCTCTACACTTTAGCCACCTGGAGTTAAGACAATTCTGGAAACCAAGTGGAATGAAAGTGGAACTGTCCAAGTGGACATCTGTCTCATGAGGGACTGAGCAGATTCCCAAATTACTATCTGAAAATAAAGCCAGTAATCCAAACTGGTCCAGAGGCAGGAGTAGTCCATGTAAAATAGCCATTCTGAAGCCAACAGCATGGTTACCAGTACTATACCTCCCAGCCCAGACATGAATCAAGTCTAAGGTAAAACTGGACTCAACAGAAGATCCTGAACAAAAGCCATCACAGCACAGACTCTTCTACTTCTGACCCCACCAAAAGCATGTCACACATGGGTAATGAGGCATTCGGTGACACATTCCTTTTAATATCATGCACCTTTCAGTCTTAATAATCACCATGGGAGATGAAAATATACTCATAGTGGCACATTCAGGAAGACTTCATGCCCAACGGCAGACTGCAAGGATCCTTAGGCAGGAGACATGAGATGGGACATAGTGGTTCAGAGATGAAGTAGCAAAAGGACCACAAAGAAGCAAGGTGTCCTACAACAGTGATGGCAGAGCCAAATAGACTGGACCACTAACCAGACAAAAGAAAACACATGTGAGGTACCACCTGGGGAGCTAAGCATCCTAGGATAAAGACGTGTATGCCTGTCAGCAATTGGTTCTAGTGAATGTGACTCCAGGTTCCCAGCAGCAGCAGCAGAGTATATAAACAGGGGTAAACTGAGGGACAACAAGAAAGTTCTCTGAAGTCCAGGTTGAGGATAAGGATGTTGGACTAAGATCAGGGATCTGACCTCTGTCTTTGGCCATGTCAACTACCCACCAATACTCTGCACTCTTCTGTACTCTGTAAGTTCCTAGATAAGCCCTACTGGCAAAAATATGTCCCTGAAGTTCACTCTTCTGCCACAACCTTCCAACAAAGTTGTCAAGTCAGAGTCAGGCAAATAGAGAGCTCAGAAATGTCCACAAAACTTAGCCATGCTGATCACCCAGTGACTGCTTCATCATTGGCTGTGACAAGGATGTCAGAAAACAAAAGCAACAATGACCCCACCTGATTCACCCAAATACCCTAGCTTAGCCTAAGGAAGGAATCTATATGGAGAAAATTATCTTACTTGGTTCTATCCATGCACACTGCACAAACTGATATGGAGGCCATGGACAGGTGCTGCTTACCTGCTTGCTCCTTATGACTTGCTCAGACTTCTTTTTCATAACACTCAGGACCACCAGTCAGAGGTAGTAGCACCCACAATGGCCTGGGTGCTCCCACATTAATCACTGATTTAGAAAATGCCCCTACACACCTGCCTAGAGCCACATCTTTTTTGTTGTTGTTGCTTGTTTGGGTTTTGTTGTTGTTGTTGTTGTTGTTGTTGTTGTTGTTTTTGGTTTTGGTTTCTCGAACAGAGTTTCTCTGTGTCTGTGTAGCCCTGCCTGTTTTGGAACACTCTGTAGACTAGGCTGACTTCAAACTCACAGAGTTCTGCCTGCTGCTGTCTCCCAGGAGCTGGGATTAAAGGCGTGCTCCACCACCACCTGGCTCCTATAGCCTAATCTTTGAAAGCATTTTTCTTAATTGAGGCTTTCTACTCTCAGATGACTCTGGCTTGGGTCAAGGTGACATAAAACTAGCCAGCACATTAGTATGAAACCTTGCAAGGACAGTACCTTATGGAAAGACTAGGTGGGGCTAAGTGGTGCACTTGTGTTGTGTAGCTGTCTCCTCCAAAGCAAAGCATCCCATCCTTGAGGGAAGAGAGAAACTCATAAGACTCACAAGTACATGAAATTTACAAGGCTCAATATGCTTGTGAGGGCCCTTCCTAAGGTTATGTAAGTAGTGACAATTGCTGGAGGAAAGAGGGTCTTCTCACATCTGAGCTGGCTGTAGGTTGTTCAGGGAGCTCCAGTGATGCAGATACCCTGAGTCATCACTTATGCTGGGGATAAGTTGATAGAGCTGCCCATGAGTCACTCATGCTTCTGTAGATGACCCCTATAAAATTGCTATGTCACCGAGTTAGACCTGGATGGACTCACTTCTTTCACCTGCCATCAGTGCCCCACCTGGAGTAAATGAATATTTGTCCTTTCCTTCACAGAAAAATTCATGCAGTATCTGGCAGTTTAGATCTGGCAATCCGTAGAAAGTAAATAGCTCCTCTACGGCTGTGCCCAACAACAGGCAATGAGGTCTTTTCTAACAAACTGAGTCTTCATTTCCAGTATGGTATCCACCTAGGGCCTAAGTGTCTCCCTGAGTGTGTCTGTGTGTTCACCTTCCATCTCCACAGAGGTGAGGTAATGTGAGGTGGTCCACCTTGACCCCTCTGCCAAGGACCTACATCTCAATATCTTCCTGTGTGCTAGGCAAATCAAGGGAGAAAAAGGAGGTGATATAAACAACAGGAAATCAGCCATCTGCAGAAGGGGTGAGGAGGCCTTTCTGGCTAAAGTCTCAGACAAGAGCTGAACAAGAACCTTTCTCCATCTGACTGGCAGTTAGATTCAGAGGTTAATTATGATCTACGCCAGCTGAGAAGCCATGGGATGTGGGACAGTAAAGGGGCAAAAGGACACTATGGTAGCTAGGGCGGTTGGGACAGCAAGCTCTTCCTACTTCTCATGTTGGAAGTTACATCTGGAACCTCTGCTCCCACTCCAGAATAGACATAAGAGTGGGAAACTCTCCATGACCCACCTCAAGCCTAAGATGCTGAAAGATGGACATCCATCTGAATTCTCTCTATCTACATCTAGAAGTCAGGAAAAAAATGACAAAATAAAAATTGTTTATTTTCTCCCCAAATCACAGTGAGAGACTTCTGGTCCCTATCACACAAATGACAGGATTGGACACAAGTCACTGACTCTGTCCCGCAAACTCTGACTCCTTTTCTCATGCCCCATCCATGAATCCACAGTTTCTCAAGTGAAGGTCACCGGAGCAAGGTGTAGCTGGTCATCTGCCTCCTGAGCCTGAGCTGTAAGTCCAATCACAAAGGCTTTGTCTTCTAGCTGTTTCTGAGGCTAGCCACTAGCAGAGCTGAATCAGGTATCTGGGCACCAGTGGCTGGTGAGAAAGAGCAAGAGTAAGTACTGTGGGAGGGTGTGAGTGGTCAGGCACCCTGTGGGTGGAGAGGTTCAGGGAAGAGGCATCTTCATTTGGAAACACCCTGCCAGGATGCAGATGTTGAAGCAGTCGGCCAGACAGCAGGTCTGGGAAGCTGCTCTGGCTTGGGCCCCAAATTCTAGTTTTCCCTAGCTCCACTCTTGCCCTTTCACTCTGCTCTTCTTGTTCCCTTCAGTGCACACCGCCTTCTCCTCCTGCCCCCGAAACCCTGTTTCCTTTCTTTGATGCTTTTCCCAACCCTCTGCCATCAAACTCTTTCCCTTTCCTCTTCCTGGCACCCTACATACCCCCCTCTCCCCTTAGTTCTTGTCTTACTCCTCCTCTTCTCTCCTCTCTTGATCTCTCTTCATTGTAGTATTGAGTAGCTCATCTGGAAAGAATAGCCAATCTGGCAGCCGGTGCCTTAGTCTCTCTTGCCCAAAGCCATTTTGCAAACACAAGCAAAATGTGTTCAAGAGGAGAGGAGGAAGAGAAGCTTGTTAAGTACATATTCCATTTTCATATTCCCCTCTGACAATAGGAGAATGGAAAAGAGGAAGATAGCTAACCCAATAAACAGCTGGAGTTCAAGTGAGTCCCTTTTGCTCCAACTCATTTTTAAACAGACCCAGTCAAATTGTCTCTCCTCTGCTTAAGAATAATCCAAGCATACCTCATTGCTACCTCACCACTTCCAATTAGTAAAAGTACAAATAAGCTGCTCACTGTCTCAACCATAGGAGCTCCCAAGTTCTTTTCAGTGTCTAGTGATGTGCGGAGTGTGCCCATATCTCCTGCAATGGAACATTAGCTGTGTCTGTGTTGGCATGGACACAGATCTCCTTCGGTGCCTGCTCAAACGTGTGCATCAAATGAATGCTTCGGAGGATCTGCTATCAGCAACTTAGCCCTTGTGGATATCAGCCATGATCACTCAGGACTTGAGCTACAAACTCAGACTGTGCTGAGACTTGTTATTGAGTCTGGGAAAGAATGGGAATGGACAATCTGGGAGTGTGCCCATTCAATATTAGAGGTAACCTACCCAATGTGTACTCCACCAAAGACATCAAGACTTTTATTTGGACATCTGGAAAATAATAATATCTTACTGGTGTGTGTGTGTGTGTGTGTGTGTGTGTGTGTGTGTGTGTGTGTGTGTTTAGGTAGGTAGGTAGGTAGGTAGGTAGGTAGGTAGGTAGGTAGGTAGGTAGGTACACAATGTATACAGAGGCTTTCAAAGTCAGGAGTCTTCCTTACTTAGTCTCCAACATATTTTGGGGACATGCTCTCTCTCTGAACCTAGGGCATGCTAGTTTCACTAAACAGGAGGGGCTGTGAGCCCCAGGCCTCCCCTTGTAACCATTTTCCCACATTGTTTCACATGAATTTTGGGGGCTCGATCTCAGATTCCCAGGTTTGTACAACAATCACTTTACCCAATGAGCCATCTCCTCAGCCCTCTTTGCTGTGGTAATTTTGTTTCCTAAAATCACAAACCACATTTCAACCACATGAGCCATTTCCAGGAGATGAATCAAAACCTGCAGTATCATTATCCTACCACATTTTGGGGAATTAAAGAACAAAAAAGGAATTGCTTTTGCTCAAGGTCACACAACGTCTGAATCAAAACTTTCTTTGTCCCATAATTAGTCTACTGACCAAATTGCCTCTGAAGCACTTTCTGTCTCTCTTGGGTCATCTCTCAGTCTCTGCCAGAAATAAGGACAAGGGATATGAGACCTTGGGGATGCCTTTATTCTGTTCTCTTCCCAAAATGGTCAGACTCTGTGAACCACTAAGAATCCTCAAGAGATGGGTGGATCCTGGTGACAGGTGCTTTGAGCATTCTCCACTCTTCTTGGGTTCTCCATGAAAACAAAAGCTGAGAACCTCAGAATACTAAAAAGAATTCAACAGTATATTAATATTTCCTATAAAATCATGGAAAATGTCGTCATACACAGGCCGTTTTGATGGGCTCGAGTAAATGAATGAGAAACAGATGGATTGAATTTCCCTTCAAGTGCTAAAGAGTTGCAGCTGAGAAAATGCTTAGGCCCATGCATTTCCAGGCACTGGCCAACTCCAGGCAGAGTGGGGTGTTTTGCTGAGTACCAAACACTGGTTTCTCCTGTCCCTAAAAATAACTGAGCTGTCCAGCTGTTGGATGGAGATTTTTCTCTTTCAGTTTTGTTTCATTTGATTTTTCTCACAAAGCACCAAGGTGATAAATGACTTCAAAACCTGCTAGATGTTCTAGGGGGATCAGCAGCCAGAAAAGTAAAAAGTTGGAAAAGAAACTGTCACAATATCCTATCATTGCCCTCACCAGCCATTCTGTCCCTTGAACAATTCTTGTCATTACTTACTCATCCGTCAATGTCAACCCCAAGATCTATTTCCTCTGAGAACACTTTGGGATTATTTTGGTCCTCGTAGATATATAAATCACAGAAACAATTTTTTGTGTACCTGTTATGAACCTGCAATGTTCTGAGCATTCAGTAAGTGTCTCAGACAAGGTCCAGGTCCACAGTGAGTTTATGTTCAAATTAAGAAGCTTCTACAAACTTGGGAAGCAATTAAGAGACAATGACAGAAGGTGCCGGTAGGTCAAAATGAAGGACACGGGCATTAGCTGACTTTCAGGATTCAGAGAATATGGAAGGCACTAATTACATCAAAGGGGTCAGAATTCATAATAACCACCATTGCTGAATTTTAAAAACTTTTCTTTGGATTAACATGGACAGGATATGTTTTGCAGATGAGAGACAGGGACTCAAAAAGATGAAATGTCTTCGGTGCTCAAAATCCTACCCCTAGCAAGTGGCGGGGGCAGCCATCTCAGACTAATGGCTTCGAATCCAAGCATATTTGCCTTAGGCTACACTACTTCTAGAAAAGATATGTTAAAATCAAGTAGGTAGGGACTATGGCTTCCCATGCAGACAGCTAGAACCCCTAGGGCATCTCTAACTATATCTGAAGTTGACTTTCACATTGTCTCCACGGCATCTTGTAGGTGGAGTACTTGTTTGGTATTGTCTTTTCCCCTATTTTTAAAGATCTCGGCAAAAGTTTAGATTTCCTAGCCTAACACGGTTTATCCTTCTTTGAGATTTTTATGCCCAAAACCTGGTCCCAACTGTTCCAAGAGTGGTTCAGTGCTATGGTTAATAACTGTGGATGGACCCTGTGACGATGATCCCCACATCTGCAGGACAAGCTCTTTGCATTGTTCCAGAGTGCTCCACATGAATCCTTGTGGTCCTTGGGCTGAAAATGTTTCATCTTCTCCTAAAATCATATTCTTCTCCAAGGGTCTCTTCTGCTTCCAGGCACAATATAGTTCTCCCAGTCCAGCTAAATTTGACCATCAGTTTTGACACTGAGCCTTGGAACCTTGCTAATGGTTTGTTTAGAGATTAATATAAGTAAAAGACACTCTGCTCTGAGTAATCCAGAAGGAAAAGAAAGAGAGAAAATATTCCTTGGAAAGTACCTTGTAGAATAAAGGACAAGACCCACAGGGAGACAGACAACTCAACCATAATGCAGTCTCCATCCACTCCCTGCCTTGTGCTATCGGGTTATACTACCAGTGTCATGCTAAGATGTGTGGTGTATCACCGAGGCAGAACACTGGGGTTGTCCTTTCATGGCCATGGTTCATGCTGTACTGTGCCTACCTGAGTACTGTGGGGAATTAGCCATACACTTCATGGTCCCCAGACTGTCATGAAGGCCTCTCCATTCCCTCTCAGCCTGCATCCAGGGGTGAACTGGGGCATCTCCACAATCAGGAATGTCAGAACAGACAGCCTTAAGGACAATGGAAAGGTTTGAGCAGAGGGGTTCTATCCTTTGGGTTTAGGAACTAGGTTATCTCCACACATCAAGGTGACTTTCAAAGCCATAGGAAGAAGCCAGCAATTAAGTTCCCCACCCAAGGGAGGCATTGGTAACTGTACTCAGAATCCTACCTCTCTCTCATCCCTCACTATGGCAACCATGAAACTACTGCCATTGCAGTAGAGAGAGGAGGAGGAGAGAGACTTGCAGGGAGTATAGATGGCTACAGGCCCAACTCTTAAGGTTTCGCATCCATCCTGATTCTCACACTGAGTCGACAGCTCCCACGCACTGCTCCTTGCCAGGGAGTGAGCATGGCAGGGACACGAGGCAGACATGCTCCTGGGAAATAAACAACTACTGTGCCAGTAGATTCTGAGTCGGTGACTTTCTGGGTGTTGTCAGCCCTTGCTTGGACTGCTTTAGGACATGCCCACCTTGTTGTCCCACTGTCTCCTCAGTAAGTCAGGTGTGCACTGCTGCCAGGTGATTTGTCACTTCTTCCTGGTCCCTCTCATTTACTGTCACGGAGGTTGATTCCCTCCTTCTCCTTCTCTGGGACTCAGAAGGCAGGAGGAGAATGTCAATGAACTCAGAAGTGCCAGGCACTGACCGTGTTCCCAAAAGGCTCTTCCCAGGAGAGACTTATCTTTAAAAAGCAGGAGTAGGGGGGAGCAAAAGCAGTTAGTATTTATGGGTTTGCTCCACATGGGTGGAGAACTCAGTCTTCTAACCAGTTTGTGAAGAGTTTATGTGCCTTATTTTTCCAAGGCTAAAAGATGCCTTCTTGGGATGAAGAACCACGAAATGGACCTACATTGGCAAGCAGGTAGAAGATACCACCTAATCCAGAAATCTGTGAGGCATGGTTATTGTCATTAATAAGTGCATTATTTAAACCACAGTCCACATTTATTCACTGACTTTGGAACTTCTTACCCCAGTGTTAGTTCTTCTGTCCCCACAGCTGCAAAAGCAAATGGCATATGTAATATACTATAGAAAAACATTGGGGGGAGGGGTGACTAATGATTCCAATCGGTACTTTTCTTCCTAACACCTCCCTTCCAGTATACTTTTCTTTGTGAAGAATAAAAGAGATTTAAAAAAAAAAAAAGAAAGAAAGAAAGAAAGAAATCTTGAGGAAATGTGTTTATTTTGTTTTTACATAAACTAGTTCCAGGAAATACCGACCTACATGATACCAAAATTGAACATAGAAAGAAAAAACGTAAGAGACAGGAACGGCGAATGAAGTAAAAGTCAGTATTCCTTGTCTGAGAACTTAGCTTTGCCTCTTTTGTGCTGTGAAAGTGTGTCTCATGCCCTGAAAAGTGCTGGAAGTAGAGTGTACACTTTAATAAATATTACAACATGAGGTGGGCATGATGGCACATTCCTGTAATCCCAGCTATTACAGAGCTAAGGCAGAAGGATTGAAAGCTAGAGGCCAGACTAGGTTACACAGTCAGCCCCTGTGTCAAAAATCAAAAATAGAAAATTGAGATGTAGGTCAGGGGTACAGCACTTGGTTAGCATCTCAAGCACTGGTTTTAATCCCAAGCAGCCTAGAAAATAGCAATAGCAATACCATGCTATGAGCCCGCGTGTAGCTAAACCCAGGTCAAGGCAAGTATTCCCCAGATCCCACAGCCTCCAACAGCTCCCCCGTCCTGGCCTGCGATGTAAAGCACAGCACAGTTTTAAGCAACGGCAATTGTGCTGGCCAGTTTTATGCCTCCTTGACACAAGCTAGAGTCATTTGGCAAGAGGGAACCTCAGCTGAGGAAATGTCCCCACAGGTCATCCTATAGGAAAATCTGTAAGGCATTTTCCTAATTAATGATTGATGTGGGAGGGCCCAGCTCAGTGTGGGCAGCACCACCCTTGAGCAGATGGTCCTGGACGGTATAGGAAAGCATGCTGAGCCAGCCATGAGGACCAGGACAGTAATCAGCACTGCTCCATGGGCTCTGATCCAGTTCCTGCTGCAAGGTTTTTGTCCTGTCTTCCCTTGGTGATGAACTTGTGAGTTATTTGGTGAAACTCTCCAAGTGACTTTTGGCTGTGGTGTTTCATCATAGCAATAGGAACCCTAAAACAGTAACCAACTGCTGTTATAGTCCCGTCACCTAATCTGCATCTCTAAACACTATAGCTTAACTCTTCCTGCTTCAGCATATTACATTAAAGGAGTCACACATGTAGTCTTGTGCTTGGATCCATTTGCTTCATGTTAGGCTTTTCAGTCTTCTACACTCTGCATGGAGCAGCCATGTGCTCATTCCCATTGCCATATCATAAGGCATCATATGAACACGACAAATTTCATCTCAAGCACTATGAAAATTCATTATTAACAAATTAGAAACTACTAAATCTATCATTTTATGGTGTTATATCATTATGGTTTTGATTTGCATTTTTCTCATAATTGTTCATTGCCAATAAAGGTGGATGTGTCATCTTTGGGTAGAATTCCTATTCATCTTTTCTCCATTTATCCATTGGACTATCTTTTTTATTGATCTGTAGAAGTTCATTATTCTGGAAACTGCATTTAGTTACATATATTGCAAACACCTCTCACTATTTGGATTATATCTTTACTCTCTTGATGGTTTGTGATAAAACCAGATGTTCTATCAAATTGAGTACAGATAAAGTGCCAATCTTCCTCTTTGTGATTAGTGTTGTTTCTTGTCTAAAACTTTTTCCCTCTTCTGAGATTGGAACAATACTATCTAGTGTGTTTTCCATAAGGTTTGTTATTTTGATCGTTATCATTTTATTATATCTGTGATTGATTTTTTAATGAAGTTAGATAGGGGTCAAGGTTGCTTTTTAAGAATATGGCAATCTAGTTTGTTTTTCATACATTTAATAAATGTTTGCTCACCATAACTATCTTAAATCAAGACCAGTATTTGTGTAGTTCTGCTTCTCTTTGTCTATTACTATAAGGATGCCTTTCCATCATAACTGTTGTTGCTGTAGAAGAAAAATAATAGTATTCAATGGAATAGATCTTCTCATTGCTTCAAAAAATGTCATAGTTATTCTTTTTATCATAGTTCAACATCATTCACAAGTTTTATTTATTCATGGAATTTCATATTTTATTTTTGATGCTATAATAAGTTGATACATTTAAAATTTTCATTTTCCAGTTGTATGTATATGGTTGTACATGTTGTCCTAAAATCTGTTTAATGCAGAGCTTTGCACAAAACTTTCTAAACTCATTGGTAAATGCTGATAAGTTGCAGATTTGTTTAGGTATTTTTTCAAAAAAGCAGTATAAACTATGAATAAATACTATGGTTTTATTTATTGATTTCTAACTCAAATAATAGATTCTTCCTGATTTTCTTTACTTAATTGTCTAAGGTTTCCAGTATAATGCAGAATAGAAAATTTGATAGCCACTCAGCTTTTGCAATGGTCTTAAAGGATCTGCCCAAAAAGGTAATAATAAAGGTACAATTTTCATAGATTGGCTTTGCCGCAAGATGACTTTGAGCAGGAAGCTTATATCTATGCTTAGTTTGCTAACTTTTTTGTTATGAAATTTGTCAAACACTTTTCTTGCATTTCTTAACATAAAAAATTTCCAGTGCCATCTACTAATATGATGAAATCCATTCACTGATTTTAACTATTGAAACATTCTGCAGTTGCAGGGTAATCCCATGTCAGAGTGACTCATTGATTTCCAAACAGTATATAAGGTTCAATTTTCTCTACAACCTCACTAGCATGCATCATTTTTTTTTCTTGAAGGAAGCCATTCTGGCTTGGGCAAAAATCCAACCTCAGTGGAATTTTAATTTGCATTACCCTAATGACTAAAGTGATTGAGTAATTTTTCATATGCTTATTGGACATTTGCTTTTATTCATTTGGGAACTATGTGTTTGGGTCATTTGTTGATTTACTGATTAAACTACTTGTTCCTTAGTGTTTAATTTTTTATGTGTTTTATATGTGGATATTAATACCTACTCAAAATGAATGATTAGAAAATATTATTCCAGTTTTGAAGATTTTTTATTTTTACCCAAGTTATTGTTTCTTTGACTATTCAGAATTAGTTGATGTAACCCATTTGTCAATCTTGTTACCTGACTATTATAATCCTATCAGAAGGCCCATGCCTACACAAATATCTTTAAGAGTTCCCCAATCCTTTCTTATAGTAGTTTCTAAGTTTCAAGTCTTATGGTAAAGTATTTGATCCATGTGAGCTGACATTATTATTGTTAGTAGAGGTAGTAGTAATAGTAATAGTAGTAGTAGTAATAGTAGTAGTAGTAGTAGTGTGTGTGTGTGTGTGTGTGTGTGTGCGCGCGCCGCGCGCGTGCACACACATGTATCCTTGCATGTGTGTTTGGTAAGTAGTGGAGAGAACGCATGCCTGTGACATCAGAGGATAACTCTGAGTTTTTTCTTTCCATTTGGGGATAGAATTCAGATCTTCATGCTTCCATGGAAAATACTTTTACACACCAAGTCACCTTGCCAGACCTTGAGTTGATTTTTATACTTGATTAAAAATTTTGGTTCTTCTTTCATTTCTTCACATGTGAATCTTCAGTTTTCCCAGCATCACTTACTAAAAACATTATAAATTCCCCTTGGAATCTTTACTGAAATTCATAGCCATAAATGAATGCATTCATTTCTATGAATATAGTCTACTCTATTGTTACATGTATGTCTTTTCATGCCAGTAGCACACTGATTTTGCTACTGTTTATGTACAGCATAATCTAAGATCAGGTATTATTGCATTGCATTATTTTTTCCTCTCAAGATTGTTTTGACTGGTTGGGGACTCAGTGTTTACACATGAGTTTTAGAATTAATCTTTTTACTTTGATGAAGCATGTCATTGGAATTTGGGTAGGGTTTGGATTGAGTCAATAGATTACTTTCAATAATATATCCATTTCACAGTATTAATAATACTGACCCATGAATACAGGATGTCTTTCTACCATCTGATTTCTTTAGTTGTTGTTGTATTTTTAATATACTGTAGTTTTTATTGTGGAAACCTTTCACATGTTTGATTAGGTATATTACTAGGTATTTTTTTATTTATTCTTCTCTCAAACATTACATTCCATTCACAGTATCCCCTCCCTCTACTCCTCCCAGTCCCCCCAGCACTTCCCTGATGGGAGATGTTATTCTGTAAATATGTTTCTCATACTGGTTAATTAATAAAGCACCGTTGGGCCAATGAGAAAGCAAGATAGGTGGGGCTAGGAGACAAGGAGGAATGAGGAAGTAGTTAGGAGGAGTCAGCATGGAGAGCCAAAAGAGATAAGATGCGGCCCACAGCTCTCCGGTAAGATGAGCCACGTGGAAATACTTAGATAAGTAGAAATGGGTTAATAATCAAGACAGAGCTAGCCCATAAACAATAATGGTAATTGGCCAACAGGATTGTATCAAATACAGAGTCTCTGAGTGTTATTTGGGGCTGGCATGCCAGACCGGTGGTGGGCAGGCTGGCGAAAAACAACAAGCTACACTTCCCCTTTCTCCCAGATTTATTCCTCCATTTCACCTCAGAAAGAGCAGTTTGGCATAACAAGTTATGATAATACGGCATAAACCCTCCTATCAAGGCTAAATAAGGCAACTCAGTAGGAGGAAAAGTGTCCCAACAACAGTCAAAATAGTCAAAAACAGCCCTGCTCCCATCGTTAGGAGTCCCACAAGAACACCAAGCTACATGGCCATAACATCAATGCAGAGGGCCTAACTCAGACCTATGCAGGCCCCATGATTGTCTCTTCAGTCTCTATGAGTCCTGCTTAAGTGACTCTGTGGGCTGTCTTTTCCTGGTGTACTCAACCACTCTGGCTCCTACAATTCTTCCTCTCCTTGTGTGGAGTTCACTGAACTCTAGGAAGTGTTTGACTATGCGTCTGTTTATCTATTCTCATCAGTTGATGGATGAAGCCTCTCTAATAATGATTGTGCTAGGCAACAATCTATGAGTATAGCAGACTATTGAAGAATATCGTTAGTTATCATTCATTAGTTCATTCCATTTATTTGCCAGCCATGTTTGGTTCTATCCTAGGTCCCTGAACTACCCAGTCTCTAGTTTCTGGACATCCAGGCAGTGTCCTATATAGGCTCCCTCTAGTGGCACGGGTATTTATATGGCTCTGGTGGCAGCCTGACCTTCAGACACCAGCATGGCTTCAGTTATCTACCCAAACCCTGTGCATCTGCACAGGCTTGGGCCCAGATGACACACTGACCCCTGGTGACAGCACAGGCCACCCAGATCAGCATGCACCAATTGCAGTACATCCCTTAGAACCAACATGGCCATAGATAGATGTTCATAACCTAGTCTTCTTTGTGGCCTTGTTGTCACAACAGGCCATGGATGTCAACAATCTGGCCATGGTAGGACCAGGGACCCAAACATGGCCCTAAGCTGTGGGTCAGGCCTCCACAACACTGTGACCCATGGCAAAGCAAGGCACTCAGATCTCTATGGCCCCAGCAGCAGCATGACCCTTAGATAACCAACAGGGCCCCAGGTGTTGACCCAGGCACCTGGTAGCTGCTTAACCTTTGATGGTAACAAGAGAGATATCTCCAACCTTTTATACGATAATATTTTTTATTTAAATTTTAAACAAGCTTGTTTTATATGTCAATCCCAGTTCCCTCACCCTGCCCTCCTTCCTTGTAACCCAACCCCCATCCCATCCCCTTTCTGCTCCTCAGGAATGGGGAGGTCTTCCAGAGGAAAGCTTCAAAGTCTGTCACATCATTTGGAATAGGGCCTAGGTCTTCCCTACGTGTCTAGGCTGACAGAGTATCCCTCTATGTGGAATGGGCTTCCAGACTCCATTCATATACTAGGGATAAATACTGATCCACTACCAGAGGCCCCATAGACTGCCAAGTTCTCCTAACTGACACCACATTCAGGGAATCTAGATCAGTCCTATGCTGGTTTCCCACCTATGTCTGGAGTCCATGAGCTCCCCCTTGTTCAGGTCAGCAGTTTCTATGGGTTTCTCCAGCCTGGTCTTGATGCCTTTGCTCATCATACCTCCCTCTCTGAACTGGGTTCCAGGAGTTAGGCTCAGTGTTTAGCTGTGGGTGTCTGCTTCTGCTTCCATCAGCTACTGAATGAAGGCTCTAGGACAGCATATGAGGTAGTCATCAATCTCATTATTGGGCAAGGACATTAAAAGTAGCCTATCCACTATGTTATCTGGGGTCATCCTTGTAGATCTCTGAACATTTCCCTAGTGCCAGATTTCTCTTTGAACCTATAATGGCTCCTTCTATTATGGTATCACTTTTCTTGCTCTCCTTTTTTCTCCCCCCTGACTTAATCTTCCTGTTCTCTCATGTCTTCCTCCTCCCCCCTCATCTTCTCCTACTCTCTTTCTCCTAAATCCCACTCCCCTCCTTCCAAGCTCCCAATTTGCTCAGGAGATCTTGTCCATTTCTCTCTTAGAGTTCTCCTTGTTTCCTAGTTTTTCTAGCTGTGTATATTGTAGGCTAGTGATCCTTTGCTCTATGTCTAAAATCCATATATGAATGAGTACATACCATGTTTGTTATTTTGTGACTGGGTTACCTCAGTCAGGATGATTTCTTATAGTTCCATCCATTTACCTTCAAATTTTATGATTTCATTTTTTTCTGCTGAGTATTTCTCCATTGTATAAATGTACCACATTTTCTCCATCCATTCTTCAGTTGACGGCCATTATATTTGCTTTCAGGTTCTGGCTATTAAAAATAATGCTTCTATGAACATAGTTGAACACGTATCCTTGCTGTATATGCCTGAGTGGAATTGCTGGATCTTGTGATCTTCCCATTATCCTGAGGAACTGCCATATTGATTCCCAAAGTGGCTGTACAACTTTGCACTCCCACCAGCAGTAGAGGAGTGTTCCCCTTTCTCCACATCCTCTCCAGCATAAACTGTCATTGGTATATTTGATTTTAGCCATTCTGTCAGAAGTAAGATGATATCTCAGAGTTGTTTTGATTTCAATTTCCCTGATTGCTAAGGATATTAAGCACTTTCTTAAGAGTCTTTCAGTACTTTTACATTCCTCTATTGAGAATTCTCTATTTAATTCTGTACCCCACTTTTTAATTGGGTTATTTGGGGTTTTGGTGAGTTGCTTCTTGAGTTCCATGTATATTTCGGGAATCAGACCTCTGTCAGAAATGGGGTTGGTGACGACTTTTTCCCAGTCTATGGGCTGCCATTTTGTCTTGTTGACTATGGCCTTTGTCTCACAGAAACTTTTCAATTTCAGGAGGACCCATTTATTAATTGTTGATCTCAGTGTCTGTGCTACTGGTGTTATGTTCAGGAAGCAGTCTCCTGTACCAATTTGTTCAAGGGTACCTCCCACTTTCTCTTCTAAGAGGTTCAGTGTGGCTGGATTTATGTTAAGGTCTTTGATCCATTTGGACTTAAGTTTTGTGCATAGTGATAGATGTGGATATTTCTGCAGTCTTCTACACACCAACATCCAGTTATGACAGCACCATTTGTTGAAGATGCTTTCTGTTTTCCATTATATAATTTTAGTTTCTTTGTCAAAAATCAGGTATTCATAGGTGTGGGGGGATTACTATCAGGGTTTTCAATTCGATCTATTTTTTTCCCCATCACCAAGCTGTTTTCAGAACTATATCTCTATAATAGAACTTGAAGTTAGGGATAGTGATTCCAACGGAAGTTCCTTTATTGTACAGGGTTGTTTTGGCTATTCTGGGTCTTTTGTTTTTCCATATAAAGTTGAGTATTGTCCTTTCAAGGTCTATAAAAAATTGTGCTGAGATTTTGATGGAGATTGCATTGAATCTGTAGATTGCATTTGGCAAGATTGCCATTTTTACTGTTTATCCTACGTATCCAAGAGCATGGGAGATCTTTCCATTTTCTAGTATCTTCTTTAATTACTTTCTCTAAAGACTCAAATTTATTATTATATAGGTATTTCATTTGTTTGGCTAAGGTTACCCAAAGATATTTTATGTTGTTTATGCCTATTGTAAAGGGTGTTTCTCTGATTCCTTTATTAGTCACCTATTGTCTGTACATAATAGGGCTACTGATATTTTGAGTTAATGTTGTCTCCTGCCACTTTGATGAAGGTGTTTTTCAGCTGTAGGAGTTCCCTGGGTCATTTATGTAAAGTATTATATCATTTGCACATAGTGAGTGTTTGATTTCTTCCTTTCAAATCTGTATACACTTGATCTCCTTTTGTTTTCTTATCAATCTTTCTAGAACATCAAGTAAATATTGAAGAGATAGATTGAGAGAAGACAGCCTTGTCTTGTTCCTCATTTTAGAGGAATCAAATTGAGTTTCTCTCCATTTAGTTTGATGCTGGCTGTTGGTTTGCTGTATATTGGTTTTATTATGGTTAGGTATAGTTCTGTTATCCCTGATCTCTCCAACCCCTTTATCATGAAGCAGTGTTGGATTTTGTCAAAGGCTTTTTCTGCATCTAATGAGATGACCGAGCAGGGCACTGGAAGGTGGGCTCCTCCTGTGTGTGGAGGCAGGACCAGGGCACTGGCAGACTCTAAATTGGCCAGTCCACCTGGACAGGTTCCCTCATGCGAGCGTGGTCCCCAGACCTCAGGAAGCTCCAGGCAGGGTCATGGAAGGTGGGCGGGGAAGGTAGGCAGGAAACAGGCCCAAGCTAACCTCCTCCCATAGTTGGAAATGGGACTAGGATGCTAGGAGACTCTGAATGAGCTGGTTCACCAGGATGGGCTCCCCAGAATGCAGTCTCCAGTCCTCAGGAGGCTTTCATCAGGGCACCGGAAGGTGGCCTCCTTATGTGGGTGTGAGATCTCTCTAATTTTTAATGTAGGTGTTTACAGCTATGCTTCCTTCTTAGAACTTGTTTTATGATTGTATCTTATTCTTTTCTGTACTTAGTGTTTACATTTTTATTTGACCCTAGAAATTTCCCCCTTAATTTCTGCAATAATCTAGTAATAATTTAATCTGTGTTATTCAATTTCTGTTTGTTTTTTCTTCCTAGTTTCTCTTGCTGTTATTGCTGAGTTTCTTACATTATGATCTAATAAAATAATTTATTTTACTTGTCTTGTATTTTAATACTTACTTTATGAGCTAAAATATGATATGTTTTTGAGAAATCCCCATGGACCATTGAGAAGAATAGAAGTGTACAGATGTTGGACAAATTATTGTGTAAATGTTTGTTAATGATGGTTTGCATTTGATCTGCACTATAGATTGATTCTGATGTTTCTTTGTTGATCCATGTCCCCTTCACCCGAATTACTTATCTCTTGGTGAGAAAGAAAAATTAAAGTCACAGTTATTTCATTGAAGTTGAGCAGAGCCTTTGTATCAGGTTTATAAAATTGGGTGCACTGAAATTCCACACCATATATTTACAATTGCAAATCCTTTTGAGGAAATATTTTCTTATCAATATAATATAATCTTCTTCATCTCCATTGTCTAGTTTTGTTGTGAAGTATGCTCAGTCATACATGAATAAAGAAGAAATTCCTGTTTTCTATGCCTGAATTAAAGTTTTCTAACCTTTCACTTTCTGGCCATGTGCAACTTTGCTATTGAATTGCATTTCTTGCATTTGGAAAACAACTGGGTCTTGTTTCTTTTCTAAGTCAGCCTGTCAGTCTGTCTTTTTTACAAGTACTTATTTTTCCATCCTGACCATAGTTTGTCCTCCCTCCTCTCCTCCAAGTCCTCCCCAACTTTCCCTCTGTCCCCCATCTATTCCTCCTCCAATTATCTTCATAAAAAGGCAGCAGACCTCCAGTGGATATCAACAGAACATGGCACTTACTGATATCAAGTGTCAGTAAGACTCAGTGTACCTTGCCTTGTAATAATGCTGCTCAAGGCACCCCAGTATGAGGCATAGAATCCCAAAAGTTAGCAAAAGAATCAAAGCCAGCCCCTGCTCCTACTGTTAGAAGTCCTACAAGAAGATCAATCTACACAACTGTTACATACATGCAGAGTGCATTTGTCAGTCCCACTAAAGTCCTACCTGGCCACAGGAGATGGACAAGTTCAGGCTACATATTCCTGATTGTGAGGAATCTTAGCTGGGGTTTTCCTTGTAGATTCCTGGGAGCTTACCTTGCACCAGGTTTCTACCTGACCCTGAAATCCCCCTTTCCAGTTACCTCTTTCAGTACTCTTCCCCTCTACCCCTGACCTGATCTCTCATATTCCAACTCATACTCTACCAATGAAATGTTTTCTATTTCCCCTTCCCAGGGAGATCTGAGCATTCCCCCTTGAGCCTTCCTTGTCACCTAGCCTCTCTCGGTCATGATTATTCTTTACTTTACAGCTAATATCCACCTATAAGTGAATACATAGTGTTTGTATTGCTGAGTCTGAGTTACAATATTAGGGATGATATTCTTCTGGTTTCATTCTTTTGCCTGCAAATTTTATGATATCATATTTTTAACAGTTGAGCAATGCTCTACTGTGTAAATGTACATTTTCTCTATTCATTTTTTTTGATTCATGGACATCTGGGTAGTTTCCAGGTTCTGACTTTTATGAATAAAGCTGCTATGAACATAGTTGAGCAAGTGTCCTTGTGGTGTGATTGAGCATCCTTTGGGTATATGCACAAGAGTGGTATAGTTGAATCTTGAGGTAGTTTGATCCCCAATTTCCAAAGAAACAACCATATTGATTTCCAAAATGGCTGTACAAGTTTGCACCCCCACATGCAATGGAGGACTGTTCTTATTACTGCACATCCTCTCCAGCATGAGCTGTCACTTGTGATTTTGATCTTAGCCATTCTAACTGGTATAAGATGAAATCTCAGACTCATTTTGATTAGCACTTCCCTGATGGCTAAGGAAGTTGAACATTTATTTGTTTCTTGGTTCTTTGAGATTTCTTTGCTGAGAATTCTCTGTTTAGATCTGCACCCTACTTATTAATCAGCTTGTCTAGCTTATTGATGTCTAATTGAACTCTAATTTCTTGAGTTCTTTGTATATTTGGATATTAGCTCTCTGTCAATTCGGGGTTGCTGAAAATCTTTTCCCATTGTAGAGTCTGTTGACTGTGTCCTTTGCCTTATAGAAGCTTTTCAGTTTAGGGAGATCCTGTTAATTAATTCTTGATCTTAGTGCCTGCACTATTGTTGTTCTGTTCAGGAAGTTGTCTCCTGTGCCAATTCATTCAAGGTTATGAGCCATCTTCCGTTTTATCAAGCTCAGTCTATCTGGTTTTATGTTGAAGTCTTTTGAGCCACTTGAATTTGAGTTTGTAAGGTGTGATAGATAAGGACATATTTGCATTCTTCCATGTACTGACATCCAGTTAGACCAGCAATGTTTGTTGAAGATGCCTTCTTTTTTTTCATCGTATAATTTTGGATTTTTGTCAAAAATCATGTGTCAAAAGGTGTGTGGATTTACTTCTGGTTCTTTGGTTCAATTGAATTATTCCACCTGTCTGTTTTTATGCCAGTATCATGTTGTTTTTATTACTATAGCTCTGCAGTAGAGCTTGGAATCAGGGTTGGCAATACCACTGGTAGTCCTTTTATTGTACGGGATTGTTTTAGCTATCCTGGGTTTTTTGTTTTTCCATACAAAGTTGAGTGTTGTAATTTCAAGGTCTGTAAAGAATTGTGTTAGAATTTTGATGGCGATTGCATTGAATCTGAATATTGCTTTTGGTAAGATGGCCATTTTTACTATGCTGAACCTACTAATTTATGAGCATGGGAGATCTTTCCATATTCTGATATTCCATTTTCAATTTCTTTCTTCAAAGACTCAAATTTTTTGTCATACAGGTCTATCACTTGCTTTGCTAAAGTTACATCAAGATATTTGATATTCTTTGTGATTATTGTGAAGGGTATTAATTCCATGATTTCTTTCTCAGCATGTTTGTCATTTGTATATGGGGGGTAACTGATTTTTTTAGTTAATCATATCCAGCCACCTCGTTAAAGGTGCTTATCGGTATAGGAGTTCCCTGGTAGAATTTTGGGTATATTAATTAATCATATCATTTGCAAACAGTGATACCTTGATTTCTTTCTTTCCAAATTGTATCCTCTTGATCTATTTATGTGGTCTTATTACACTATATAGAACTTCAAATGCTATATTGAATAGATATAGAGAGAGTAGACAGCCTTATCTTGTTCTTTATTTTAGTGGAATTGCTATGAGTTTTTCTCTCCACTTAATTTGATGTTGGCTATCAGCTTGCCATATATTGCTTTTATTATATTTAGGTATGTCCCTTGTAACCCTGATCTCTCCAAGACTTTTATCATTAAGGGATGTTATATTTTTGTCTTTGTATTGTTCTCTTTGCTTCTGTGTTATTGATTTCAGCCCTCAGTTTGGTAATTTCCTGCCATACACTCCTCTTGGGTATGTTTGCTTCTTTTTCCTCTAGAGCTTTTAGGTGTGCTGTTAAGTCACTACTAATATGAGATCTCTCCAAATTCTTCATGAGGGCACTTAGTGGCATGAACTTTCCTCTTACCACTGCTTTCATTGTATTCCATAAGTTTGGTTATATTGTGCATTCATTTTCATTGAATTCTAGGAAGTCTTTAATTTCTTTTCTTGACTTGGTGGTAATTCAGTTGTTCTGTTTCCATGAGTTTAAAGGCTTTCTGTTGTTTCTATTGTTGTTGAAATCAAGCTTTAATCCAGGGGGTTATTTCAATTTTCTTTTATCTGTTGACACTTGTTTTGTGGAGAATGTTCCATGAGGTGCTGTGAAGAAGTTATATTCTTGTGTTTGGGTAAAATGTTCTGTAGATATTGTTAGGTTCATTTGGTTCTTGATGTCTGTTAGCTGCAGTATTTCTCTGTTTAGTTTTTGTCTGGATGATCTGTCTATTGGCGAGAGTGGGTTATTGATGTCTCGCACTATAAATGTGTGACTAAGCTTATTAGTGTTTCTTTACAAATGTGGGTGCCCTTGTGCTTGGGACATAGATGTTGAGAATTGAGACTTCATCATGGGTGATTTTTCCTTTCATGAATATGAAGTGTCCTTCCCCATCTCTTTTTATTAATTTTGGTTTGAAGTCTATTTTGTTAGATATTAGAATGCTTCTTGAAGCCATTTGCTTGGAAAATCTTTTTCTAACCCTTTACTTGGAGGCAATGTTGTTCTTTGATGTTGAGGTGTGTTTCTTATATGAAGCAAAATGATGGATATTGTTTTCACATCTATTCTATTAGTTTGTGCCTTTTTTTCCCCATTTTTTGTTGTTGTTGTTGATTCTTTTGGAGTTTCACAACATTAACCCTAATCCCAGTCCCTCCATATCTGTTCTTCCTTCTTGTAGTGCCCCCACAGAAAAGGAAAGCTAAAAAGAATAAAATAGGATAAAAATTAACAATAATAAGAAAATACATTTTTAAAAAGAAATAAAAGAACATTTCACTCCTCTATGTTCCTCACCTCTCCATTGCCTCTTCATTCATCTTAGTGGCATTGGAAGCTGCTGTGTATACTACATGGTCACAGTGGCCAAATGACCTTCAGACACCAACATGCCCTGAGGTTTCTGTCCAGGCCCTGGATTTCTGGATGGACTGCCTTTGATAGTAACAGGAGCCATGGACAACAACACAGTTTCCAGATGCAGTAGGTCCATAGACCCTGAAATGACACTCAAATGCCCAGATATTTCCATGGCCCAGAACAGTAGCACAGTCCACTCCAATCTGTATGGCCCCAGTGGTAGTATGACCCTCAGGTACCAACATGGTCTCAGGTGTCAGCCTATATCCTGGGCATCTACACAGCTCTCAATGATAATAGAAGTCCTTGAAATCACAGACTATGGCTGCAATATGGCCACAACCCAAACATGGCCCCTGGCAACTCCTTAGGCTTATTCAACACCATAGTCAAAAATGGCAGTGTAGGCCACCCAAACCATCATGTCCCCAGAACCCAGGCTTCTGTTGCCTTTGGTAATAACAAGGACAATGTACATCATTATGGATGCTGGCAACTGTAGCACCAAGGATCCAGACATAGTCCTTGGAAGCAGCCTGTACCAAATACCACCATGGCCTTGGATGACTGTACAGACCTCTCAGTATGCATGACCCCTGCTGCAGGGTAGCCTTGAACCCCAACATGACCCTAGGTGGGAGCCCAGATTCCAGGCATGCATCTTTGTGTCTCTCTCATCCTCCCATATCCCACTATATATCTGCTCACCATAATGACGCCCAACCACCCAACATCACAAGGCACAAGGAGGGTCTTTAGCTTCTTCCTACCCACCCAAAGTAGCTCTGGGCAGACATGAGCCAGTATATGTCTTGTTTATTAAGGATTGAATCCATTGATATTGAGAGATGGCAATGGCCAATGGTTGTTAATTCTTGTTATATTATTGCAGTTATTGGCAGTGTGTGTGTGTGTGTGTGTGTGTGTGTGTTCCTTCTTTGAATTATGCTAATGTAATAATATTTATTGCTTGTGATTTTATGGATGTAATTAACCTCTCTGGATGGAGTTTTCCTTCTAGTACCTTCTGTAGGGCTAGATTTGTGGTCAGATATTCTTTAAATTTGACTTTATCATAGAATATTTTGATTTCTCCATCTATGCTGATTGAAATTTTTGTTGGGTATAGTTGTGTGGGTTTTGATCTGTGGTCTCTTAGAATCTGTAGGCATCTGTCTGGACCCGTCTGGCTTTTAGAGTCTGAGAAGTAGGATGTAATTCCAGTAGGTCTGACTTTAAATGTTATTTGGCCCTTTTCTCTTGCAGCTTACAATATTCTTTCTTTGTTTTGTGTGTTTACTATTTTGGTTGTTATGTGGTGAGGGGTCTTTCTTTTCTGATCCAATCTATTTGCTGTTTTGTGTGCTTCTAGTACCTTTATATTTTGTCCTTCTTTAAATTAGGAAATTTTTCTTCTATGATTCATTAAAAATACTTTCTGGGCCTTGACCTAGGAGTTTTCCTCTTATTCTAGTTCTAATATTCTTAGATTTGATCTTTTCATTGTGTCCCAGATTTCCTGGGTGTTTTGTGTTAGGAATTTTTTAGATTTAACACGTTTTTTTTTTTTTTGAATGGTGTATGTATTTCCTCTATCGTGTTTTTGATGCCTGAAACTCTCTCTTCCATTGCCTGTATTCCATTGGTGATGCTTGTATCTGTTTGCTTAACCTAGATATTCCATATCCAGAATTCTTCTTTGTGTTTTCTTTATTGCACCTATTTCCATTTTCAGGTCTTGAACATTTTTATTCATTTCCATAAACCATTATATTTTTTTCCTTAGTTTTGTTGACAGTCTTTAAGAGAGTCATTGGTTTCCTTTAATTTTTTATTGTCTTTTTCTTGATTTCTTTAAAAGATTTGTTCATTTCCTCATTTAAGGCTTCTGTCATCATCATAAAGTTGATTTTAAAGCTGTTTCCTATGCTTCAGCTATGTTGGAATTTTCCAGATTTGCTATAGTGGAATGACTGTGCTCTGGTGGTGACATATTGCTCTGGCTATGGTTGTATTCCTATACTGACATTTAGGTATCTGGATTTGGGGTGATTATAGGTCCATGTGCCGATTTTTGGATTTGTCTTTGTTGGATAGATGTTATCTTGCTTGGTTTCTGTTTCCTGGCCTTCTGGCTACCATGGCATGGTCTATGCTTGAGTAGAGGGTTTCTGCCCACATTGGGGCTGGACTTATGAGAGCCAGGATGGCCTCTAGTCCAACAATGAGTAGCTGCTGATGTTTGGAGCTGAAGTTTTGGCTATGTACATGGCCTCTGATCAGGCCAAGAGTCCTCTGAGTTTCATGATGCTGTCTTGGCTTCTGCCTGGTTATGAGGGATATGGTCTGGTCTCTGAGGTTCAGGATGTTGATCTAGCCTCTGAGGTTCAGGTTGATGACCTGGCCTCTGATGGTACAAAAAGCTTCTACCAGAGGTGTGGGCTGGAATGTGTTAACAAGGACAGAAAGAGAAGTTAGAGTTATGCTGGGTGAGCATGGGTGGAGCAGGAGATGAAGCCTCTCCTGATTTCAGGATGCTGGCCTGGCCTCTGGCAAAAGAGGAGGTTTCCACCAGAAGTGTGAGATGGAATGTGGTGACAAGAAGAGGAAGGGCAATTTGGCTTATATTGGATAAGCACAGGCAGGGTGGAGGTGTGATCTTACCTCAGTTTCAGGATTCTAACCAGGCTCTAGTAGAGTAGAAGACTTCCATCAGAGATGTCACCAGTCTGTCATTTAATTGGAGAGTTGAGACCCTTGATATTTAGGGTTATCACTGATGGTATGTATTAGTTCTTGTCATGTTATTTATGTTATAAATATTTCATTATCTTCATTTGTTTATGTGCTATTCTAGTGAGGCGGTCTTTATCTCCTATTGTGTATGTAAGATTCTGTTAAGTCTCTTCTGTAGTGATATTTTAGTGGTCATGAATTCCTTTAGTGTATATTTATCATAGAAGCTCTTTGTTTCTCCTTCAAATTTGAAGAATACTTGTACTGGATACAGTAGAAAGTTTGCAATGATTTTATTTCAGGACTTGAAGTTCATCATGCATTCCCTTCCAGATTTCTGTTTCTGGGGTGGGGGTGCCATTATTCCAATGGATTTGTCTTTGTATATGATTTTGTGATTTCCTCTTTCAGTTTTAATTATTACTAGTGATTTAATTGCAATATGAACTTGGGAGGGATAGTATTTCCTGAGAAGGTCTCTCTGGGCTTTAATATTCCTTCTGCATCTGGATACTGAATTCATTCCTATGCCTTGAGAAATCTACTGCTATTTTATAAAATACACTCTCTATGGTTTTAGCTTTTTTTCTTTCTTTTATGTCCATGACTTATTAGTTTAGCCTTTTGATGGTGTCCCAGAGGTACTATGGATTCTTTTCTACTTTCTGTCTGTGCAAGGGGCAATGCTCCCCAACCTCTGGGTTTTTCACTTTCTGCAACTTAGCTCCTACATATAATCATGGCAGTAACTATCTGCACCTGCCACATTCCCCACCTCCTAGATTTCTAAGTAGGTGGCTATCCTAAATGGCTGCCTTAAACAGCAAGTATCTGTCACTGCTTGGGTCTTTGACTAGTGTCCCTCATGTACAGCAACACCTGCCTCTGATTCAAAGCCTTTTCCCTGTAGTTATTACACTTCTCTAAACCACTGCATGATGGATGAACAGCTGACCCTTTCTGGGAGTTCCCAGAGACAGAGCAAAGCAGAAACCATTGGCTTTTAAAGCTACAGACTCTCCAAATGGCTTCCGGCCACTGCACCAGACCAGATGCCAGGAAGAGAGTATTTCTCCAGTGCCAATTTGCTCTGCAGACTCCAGGACTCCTGTCAAATTAAACTCTAATTCTGATCAGCACTGAGGCCACTGTTGTATTTTCTAAACCTCTCTCTCCCCCTCCTCCCTTCTCTCTCTCATCTCCAGTCCATGGCATCTCATGCTGCACACCATTGAAATGTTTTCCCTCCTTCTTTATATACCATCATACAGAAGAAACTTGAAGTTATAGTTTTGGTATTATAAAGAACGTACTAATGTGTTTGCTTAGGAGACTTTAAGTCATATATGTGAAATTTAGCTAAAGGAGCGCAGCCTTCAAAATATCCTAAAGGATGCTGGGCATTAGTGGTGAACACCTTTAATCCCAGCACTCAGAAGGCAGAGGCCAGCAGATCTCTGTGAGTTCAAGTCAAGCATGGTCTACAGGACAGGCTCCAAAGCAATAAAGACAAACCTTGTCTCAGAAAACAAAAAACAAACAAAAAATTAAAATACTCTAAAGATAAGCAGTATGATAACAAGATCTGTCAGAGACAAGGGAAATTTAGGATACAAGGATCTAGCTATTCGTTCACCAAGGTTGACCAACTGTTAGACTCCATCCCCATAACAAAGAAAACAACAGAGACAACCAACCATTAGGCCCAGGTCCCATAACAAAAACATACCTCTAACAACTTTCAAGATGGAAAGCTTAGGCTCATAACCATCATTAAATTCACGTCTACCTGTGCTCTTATCAGGAAATACATAAAATATTTCTAGGTGAGTAAGATGACTCTGGGTAAGAGCTATTCAAAAAAGAACAACAAAAAATAACTGGTGTACTCAATTAAAATAACTCTGGCAATACTAAATGTCTTTGCTGGGTAAATCTCCCATCTTCCTAAGTGACCAAACTTCGAAGTCTCCTGCCTTTTTTGATATTGGTCAAAGTGTAACCTCTGACCAGACCTGAAAGAAACTTAGAGAAGACAGTGTTTGTGAAATGCATAAGCTGAAGCTGAATATAAGTGAGTACAATCTGTTCAAAGACAACTCTTATTTGCACATTAGCCAAGATCTGCCATGAGCTACTAAAGACATCTCCCCTTGCATTCCTGAGTTCATGGAATTATTTCTCAGTGTGAGGTTGGTTATTCTTGCTACGGGAGAGAGGAGGGCAGAGGCAGCAAAGAGAGTATTTGCTCATTTCTTTTTGACTTTAAGTTTGACAATTATTAACTCATATTTTAGCACAATATTTTTTCCTTTTTTATTTAAATTTGAAACAAGGTTGTTTTACATGTCAATCCCATTTCCTTTGCCCTGCCATCCTCCCCTATCTTCCCCACCAAACCCCCATCCCATCCCTTTTCTACTCCCCAGGGAGGGTGAGGCCTTCCATGAGGAGTCTTCAAAGTCTGTCACATCATTTGGAGCAGGGCTTAGGCCCTCCCCCATATGTCTAGGCTGAGAAAATATTCTTTTGTATGGGATGGGTTCCCAAAGTCCATTCCTATTCTAGGGATAAATACTGATCCATTACTAGAGGCCCCATAGACTGCCCAGTCCCACTAACTAACACCCAGATTCAGGAGGTCTGAGTCAGTCCTATACTGGTTTCCCAGCTATCAGACTGGGATGCATGAGTTAGTGCTTATTCAGGTCACCTGATTCTGTGGTTTTCTCCAGCCTTGTCTTGACACATTTGCTCATCACTCCTCCCTCTCTGTAACTGGGTTCTAGGAGTTCCACTAGTGTTTTGCTATGGGTGTCTGCTTCTGCTTCCATCAGCTACAGATGAAGGCTCTAGGGTGGTATGTAAAGTATTCATCAATCTCATTATCATGGAAGGGCATTAAAGCTAGCTTCTCCAGTATTGCTTAGAGTGTTAGTTGGGTTCATTCTTGTAGATCTCTGGACATTTCCCTAGTGCCAGATTTCTCCTTAAATGGCTCCCTCTACTGTGATGTCTCTTTTCTTGTTCTCCTCTATTCTTTCCCTGTCTCAATCTTCCTCTTCCCTTACACCTACCTCTACCTTCCTCATCTCCCCTTCTGTTTCTCCCAACTCCCTCTCCCCTCCCTCCATGCTCCCAATTGCTCAGAAGATCTTGTCCCTTTCCCCTTCTCCAGGGAACCATGTGTGTCTCTCTTAGAGTCCTTCTTGTTTCCTAGCTTTTCTGACAGTGTGAATTGTAGACTGGTAATCCTTGTTCTATGTCTAACATCTATATATGAGTAAGTACATACCATGTTTGTCTTTTTGTGACTGGGTTACCTCACTCAGGATGGTTTCTTCTAGTTCTATGAATTTCCCTGCAAATTTCAGGATTCCATTATGTTTTTCTGCTGAGTAGTACTCCATTGTGTAAATGTACTACATTTTCTCCATCCATTCTTCAGTTGAGGGGTATCTAGGTTACTTCCAGGTTCTGTCTATTACAAATAATGCTGCTATGAACATAGTTGAGCAGATACCCTTGTTGTATGAATGTACATCTTTTGGGTATATGCCTAAAAGTGGAATTACTTCCAAAATATACAAAGAACTCAAGAAGCTAGTTACCAAGACACCAAATATTCCAATTAAAAAGTGTGGTACAGAACTAAATATAGAATTCTCAATGGAGGAATACAAAATGTCTGAAAGACAATTAAGAAATTGCTCAACATCCTCAGCTATCAGGGAAATGCAAATCAAAAAAATGCAAAAATGCAAAAAAAAAATTTAAAAAAAATAAACCTCTAAGAAACCATCTTGCTCCTGTCAGAATGGCTAAAATCAAAAACACCCAAAACAGTTTATCCTGGAGAGGATGTGGAGAAAGAAGCACACTCCTCCACTGCTGGTGGGAGTGCAAAGTCATACAGTCACATTGGATATCAGTATGGCTGTTCCTCAGGAAAATGGGAATTAGTCTACCTTAGGACAGGTTTTTTGTTTGTTTGTTTGTTTTTGTTTTGTTTTGGATTGGTTATTTGTGGATCCAATTTTAAGATTGCTATGTCTTCCAAAAATGTTGAGTCTTTAATAACTAAGATACTCTGTCTCTAATACAGTTGATATAGGTAAGCCACTACATTTCATTATATTAATGCAGTATATCTTTTTCCATTACTTTCTTATCCCTGTTTTTCAGTTTCAGCTTTCAAAAACCAAATGTAATTGTTTGAATCCAGTCTAATGACCTCAGCCTTTTTAATAGACTATTTAGTCCATTTACATCAACTATTGTGTAGGTCTTGAATCTTTTGAATACAAATCTACCACATTACACTGCATAATTTGTCTTTTAATCCTATTTTTCTTTGCTTAAAAGTATTGTTTTTGTACAATTATTTCACTTTTATTGTATATTTAGTTATTTTATGCTTCATTTTTTTTAATCTTCCTTTTTTCTGGCTGAGCCTATTTTCCTTCTGACCAAAGAATGCTATTAGATTTCTATTTAGTGTAAGATCACCAACAACAAGTTTCCTTGTGATATTGTTAAGTGTCTTTTTGATGCTTATCTTGTATGTTTTCAGCCAGCCCTCCAGCCCGCCCGGCGCCGGTCTGGGCCCATAGCCACACCAGCCACAAATAACACTCAGAGACTCTGTGTTTGACACAATCCTGTTGGCCAATTACTATTATTGTTTATGGGCTAGCTCTGTCTTAATTATTAACCCATTTCTACTTATCTAAGTACTTCCACGTGATCATGTTATAGGGGAGCCGCAGCTGGGCAGCTGGCGTCTTCCTTCCTCCCGGGTCTACATCTTGACTCCTCCTTACCACTTCCTCTTTCCTCCTTGTCTCCTAGCCCCGCCTATCTTGCTTTCTCATTGGCCCAACAGAGCTTTATTAATTAACCAGTATGAGAAACATATTTACAGAATAAGATCTCCCATCATCTCCTCTTTTCTGTCTAAAATAAAAGAAGGGGTTTAACCTTAACATAGTAAAATATATCATACAACAGTTATCAAATAAGAATCACAGTTAACAATATTTAGTCCATTAACATTTTGTAAGACTTAAAGAAAATATCAATCTATCCCGTCTTTGTGAGTCTAAAGTCATATATGTAACTTATCTTTAATCCTAACTAAGGAAAACTATAACCATAACTATCTGTCTTCAACTTCTTCAAAGACCACAGAAGGATAATATATAAACTCTAGAAATTACAGAGACAACTCATTGCCTGGTCAGTCACCCGAGGTTCTGTAATGTTCCATCTTCAGCCCATAGGCCATAATGTGTCTGGCAGACTTTCAGCAAAGCAGGAAACTTTAAACTGTCCACCTTTATTGGCAGTTTGTCAGTCATTTTTCTCTGTGTCCTGCAGAATGTCTTCTTCTTCCATGAAGCAGGAATCCTGTAGCAATGTCCATCTTGCATCAACAGCCATTTTCCTGTGGGTCCTGCATGTCCAATTTATACAGCATAAAGTCAAACAGTCCAGACAAGAACAGTATCTTGTCCATATGGCTAGTCTTGCCATGATGGAAGCAAACTCCATAATGTGTTTCTTCGATGTCCATCTTCCTGACTGATGCAGGTAGTGTTACCAGGAGCAGTTGTGCCTCATTGTCAAGAAAAAACCTAAACCATTTTAAATGCCATATTCTGTAGGTGTTTGAAAGGTTTGAAGAATGCCTATCCATCTCAAATACATCTCTGTATATCTAGAAATCCTAACTAAAATAACTCTAAGTTTTGACTATCATAGGTAATTCTCTAATCTGTACTAAATTATACATTACATTTTCCAATGAGCTAAACACAATACCTAAACAAGAGGAGAAAAATACATATTATAAAATTGACCTTAAATTTGTATCAATAAATGAAAATCCATTCCAAAACAAAGCATTTATATCTATACCATAATTCCCTTTTTACCTTTAAAAAGATTGCTTGTGGTCATTAACCATTTATAACCAACCCCATTTAAATGAGAACAAACATTTATAAACAATATTTGGGAATTTGGGTGTCGTTTTTTCCAAACTACTTCCTGCTGGTAGGGGGCGCTGTCATGGGGGATCCTAAGAAGACACAGAATTCTTGGCTGTAATGGTCTGTAAGGTTGCAATGTCCCATTGACGTTGCTTCAGGGGGTCTTGCTTGATCAAACCACATTAGTCTTAAAAGAATCCACAGCTTTTCGTTTTCTGTGGAAACAAAACTAGAAATCCTTTTCCCCAGTAACTTGTCCCTAGGCTTAAATTTTGGAGTCAAAGCATTTTTAAAATATATAAATTGAATTAATCCAGCAGCATTTCTTTTATCAGTAGTTGTTATTTTCTCAGCAATCAAATAATTTAAAGACAACAGAATCGCGTATAGTATCCAAAATTTCTCTGTGCTTTCCATCTTTATGTGGCTTTTTTAGTACTCTATTTCTTTTACTTCTATTTTTACATATTTTGAGACAGGGTTTCTCTGTGTAACTTTTATCTGTCCTGGAATTCACTTTGCATACCAGGATTACTTTGAAATCACAGAGATCTGTTTGCCTCTGCCTCCTGACTGCTGGGATTAAAGATGTGTGCCACCACACCCAGCCATAGTCTGTCTTTTTAAAACCATTTTATTTCTTTTCTCTTTCTCTTCCAAGCCTATGTATACTTCAAAACATGGTGTAAAACTTTAGCACTTTTTATTAATGTGAATCTGTCTTTACTTTAAATCTTTATCTTTTTCTGGCACGAGTCTTTTATCTGCTAAATAACAACATTCCTAAAATGAAAGCCACATTTTTTTTGTTTTGTTTTGTTTTGGTTTGGTTTTTTGTTTTTGTTTTTGTTTTTTTTTTTTTTTTTTTTTTTTTTGGTCTATCCAAAATGGCGGTGGCTATTTTACCACCAGCTGTGATAGCTGTATTCACTGCCTTGATCTGTGGTGCATACAAAAGCATGCTGCCGGCTTGGACCACATAATTGCCATTGCTAGTTTCGTACACACCCAAAAAATTGCCAGCAGAGCTTTCCAAAATCCATGGGGTTTTTGCTGCTTATGCTAATTTTGGAAACCTCCCTTAAAGGAGCCGCACAAATCTCTGTCTACAGCAAAATAAATCCAACCAAGAAAATGCTGCTACCAAGAAGTCTTGCTAGTCTCTGTTCCTTTGTTTCTAAAATCCCTTTTTAAGTTTTTATCAAGTTTTAAGTGAAAGTTCTTAAGCCACGTTGGGCGCCAACTGTAGCTTGTTGTTTTCCACCAGCCTGCCAGCCTGCCGCCAGCCTGCCCGCCACTGGTCTGGGCAATTATCTTCTTTCAGTGTGTTATGAATATTATCCTACTGTCTTCTTACTTTCTTTTTCTTTTCTTCTGTTAAAATTTAATCCATTAGTCTTTTTTCCACATAACATTTTTATTGCTTTCACATCATGAACCCAAACACAGTCCTTTCCTGGTCCTTCCATGTCTGCCCCAACCACCTTTGTGGCCTACCCTCTCAAAAGAAGTAAAAACTATAAAATAAAATAAAAATAAAGAAAGTCAACTTTGTGTTATCTATATATTCATTGGTACATGGTCAAATTCTTAGTGGCCCACCTGTTAAATATAACTTATTCCTCCCCCTCCCACACTTCCCCCAGAGCCATCAATTGTGGAGAGCTCTTAGCATCTCTGTCACACTTTTTAAGAGTCATCTTCAGTGGTTTTCTATCTAGGCTGTTAGAGGTGTGTGTGGGTGGGTGGGTGGGTGGGGTTGTGTTGTTCCAGAAGCCTTCCCTGTCTCTTCTCAATTGTGTAATCACCGATATCATGACAAAAGCACCCACCTTGCTCTTCACACTCAGCAAGTGCATGGATCATGGGCTTCCACTTGGTTTCTGGCCACAGCACAGAACACAAACATGGTCCCCTGCTGTGTTAGGACCACAGACCCAGACAAGATCCTTGGAGCCTTCCCAGTCACCAACATCAACAGGTCATCCACATCAATATGGCCCAGGCAGCCAGCAGCATGGCCCACAAATTTCCATGTGGTTTCAGACTGCACCAAGGACCATGGATATCTGCATAGTTATCTGAAGTAACACATGCCACAGATATCATCCTGGCCCACAGTAGAACTAGGCCAGTGGGACAGGGGTAGTCACAGGTTCAGCTAGCTCACTCAGGAGGCTGGCTCTTTCATGCACACCTGTCCAATGAAATGAATCCATTAATCTTAGTGGGTACACTTTCAAGATACTATATATTTCCCTCAAATTACTTGCCTTTGATCTTCTATGAACCTGAAATAATTGTATTTGCGAGGTCTTCCTTTTATTTTGTGACATTTATAAGTCTTTGGTTAATTTCTTTTAGAATTATTAGACAGCAACCACAAATTATCTCTTCAAATATTTCTCCTACATCTCCCTCACAATCTTCCCTCTCTATTTATTCTTCCTCTTTCTCTTCTGTTAAAAACATGATAGAGTATACCATGATTCTTGCCACTTTTTGTTTTTTGTTTTCCATTTTTCAATCTGGAATTTTGTTCTAATATATAGTCCAGTTAAATAATTCCTTTTTCAGCTGTGTTTATTCTTAAGGGAAATTACTCAATAAAGATCTTGAGATGGAATATTCTACATTTAGTTATATAATTGGTATATATTTAATTTTTTTCAGATATGTTAAACCGGTTCTATAGTTTCTTATTTTTCTGTTTGTAATGCCCATCTTTTTTGATAACTTCAGTATTATACATATATTTAAGCCTATACATGGTATTTTTAATGTATATGAAGTCTATGACTCCTTTTCTCAGGTCAAGTTCTTGCCCATTTTTTTTTTTGTCTTGCTACACATACAGCTATTTTGATTGTGTACTACATATTATATTTGAAGATTTGCTTATGTGTAGAAATAATCAAAAGCTGAAAATGGCATTATTTTTCCCCACAAATGATTTTTCATTTGCTATTATTAAAATCTGAGAGTAACAATCTAGAATTATGGTAACCAGTTTCATGTACTGAGACATGCTGATCTACTCAGTGAAACAAATAGGCAGGAATCTTGGGTATTGTTATTGATGCTTTGCTTCTAATTTACTCATCTTCCTACAATACAGCCTTCTAGAACTCCAGTCTAAGTTGGGAGTAACTTTCTGGTGCTTCAAATTCTAGCTGTTTGTTTGTTTGTTTGTTTGTTTAATTTTCTCCTGAGCACTGAGACCTTTATTATCTTCCTGATGCCTCAGGCAGCAGTAGACTTTCTGGTCCTCGGAAGTGTTCTCATATTAATAGTTATCCCACCAATTATGCCATTAGCCCACCCCTAACACATGAATTTTCTTCCACCTTCTGAATACAGATACACTGCCCACACCTTTTCCCTAGAGACAAATGACTAGCAGAGGAAATTAAATGCGGTATGAAGTACTTTGTGTTCTTATATACTCAGTATAAGTAGTAATACTGCATAAGTACTTAGGAGACTCAGCTTCATGTTGTGCCTGGTTTTAGCTACATTCGTAGTACTAACTGGGCTACTGTATTATTTCTGCAACTAGTTAAATGCTGTCTCAGTTGTTCCAAATTTATTTTGTCTTCTCCTTTCACATAAAAATATCTCCTGCTGTCTATGCCTTTCAGGAACAGGGTAACATCTCACTCCTTTCCATATAGCCCTAATTTGTGGGAGCTCTGCATATAGAGCTAAATCTTAGCATTTGTTGTGTTCCTTGGGTCTTCTTACTGGCCAGGTCCATTTGACAACAAACCACACTATGTCCTCTTTTTCAGATATTCTGCACTCTTTCTAATACATCTCTGAATCTAACCATCTACCAAATACCTAAATATAAATCACTAACATGGTCATGACACCATCAAGGAAGCTCCTCTACACTCACCATGAGACTGTCTTCTGCAAAACGGTGTTAAGTTCAAGCCACACCCATGAAAAACTGTTCTAACAGACCTCAGTTTCAGCCATGTTCATCCTCACCAGTTCCTCTCACAATTTCCTCTACACCTATTCCTATGAGAAGGTGACCTGACCACAGAACAAAATGAGGGACCCGAATCACAATGCTGAGGGACCCTGAGCATTCACTTACTATTCTTTCACTGACTCAATAATTTGCTCTTCATAGCGTGAGACTCCAAAGTGAGGAAAGAAAATAAGACATAACATTAAGTTATAGCTAATTATCAGTAATATTAGTGAAATAGCCCCTCAAGAAACAACTGGGTTTATGCCTACCAAGTTGAATTTTCAACATTCACTCTTTAGTGGTAATACTAGATCTAAGAGAATAATTTGTTCAGAATCAGGATACAAACATGACACCTTATTCCTAGGATAATCTCTGTAATGAACTGTGCTCATTTTTATGTAAGACTGTTTCTGTGGAAGCTCTCCTTTATTTATTCACTGAACAAACATTTATTTAGGCAAGCTACGAGCTGGAGATACAGCGAAAAGGGCCCAGTGGTGTCCCCCCAAGGGGTTCCCATCTATTGCAAACTGTTTACAATGTACTATGCTGTGGGTTATGAGGAAAAAGAGCACACACAGAATGGATGCTGAGTCTGGACAAGGGTGAGAAACAGTGACAGAAGCCTTCCAGAGCATCAGTACTGGTTAAGATATGACAGCCAGCAGTCATCTGTTTCCTTCGGACACTGTTCCCTAGCTTTATAGAAACATTTTTCAAGGACCAAAAGCAAAGCTCACCTCCATGGGCCTGAGTGATTGCTACCTGAATTAGTGGAGAGTTTGCATTAATGAGATTTAAGATGACCATATTTTTCATTATAGTCAAATGAATCTGTGCTTGTTTATGAGACCTCTAGTATAACAATTTTGCATTTTCTTTATTAGCCCACCTGCCCAGTTTCACATTAAATGCAAATAAAGATAGATATAATATGGGCACATAATAATTATTATTATGCATCATATATAAGAATATATAATGTTATTAATACTGCATAAGTTGTTCAAAGACTTCCTAAAGTCCCATTAGGAGACCTGTCTAGCCATACCCTCTATTTCTATGATATTTCTCTGTTTACTTACCAGGCAGTAAATCAATGGACATTTAATCATATAAAATTGTGTGCCTGATCCTTGGGCATTTTATATTTTTATAGAGCAGTCCAATTTTAAATATATTTAAAATGTACATCAGTGGAAATGGGATATTTTTATTATAATCTAGGCAGCATGCATTGATTTATTCTATAAAACATCAGTGGATCTTGAGGATATGCCAAGGATTGCAATACACACCAGAACCCCCGAGCCAGCAGGACAGATGGACAAGCCACAGAAGGCTATGGTGTTAGATGTGAAGAGCAGAGCTAAAATTTCCTTGGCAGCAGCAAGTAGATGGCCACAGATTCTTACTGCTTGGAGCTTTTACCATTCTGATCAGGTTGGTATGTGCCTTCCATGACAACTGCCCATGTAAGGGGTCTTGCTACCTTCTGTCAGCTAACTGGATCAAGTCTATGGTTAAGTACTTAGTTCAAAGGAAAAAACAATATCTGTGTTGGTGACCAAACTTCAAAGGGATGAGCACCCAAACTATGACTAAATTAGGATAATGGTGATTAGCTGGATATATTATATTCTCTGCTTGAATTTTATGAAAGAAAATGAGCTAATTAAAAATAACTCCACAGAAACTACACCAACAGCAGTTAGTCTGTCCTGGATTGGCCCAAATGAGTAGAACCTTCAAGTTTTTTGAAATTCTTAAATCAGATAAGGAAGGGAGTGTTTCTCAGTAAAATAAGGAACCAGGAGTTCTTTCCAGTCAGGGCCAGAAACTAGATTGTCCTGGATTTTGAAAGCCCTCCCAAGACTTCATTCCATCATAGCTTCATCTGGCCCTGACCTCTTGTATTCCTTCTCTTGGAAGCCCAGGATGAGGCTGGCCTGAACTCAAACTCCCCAATGCCAACAGTTAATTCCACTTTTTGTCTAAAAACCCAAACTGAAGTGGTCAAGAAGGCTAACTTCTAAGGACTCTGGGCTTGGGTTTCAGGAATTCTGGGGGCCACTGTATCAGTAGGTTCTCACCTCTGACACATCCTTATGGGTTGAATCTTGTGTTCACAGAAGCACATGAAGGATCTTGCTGCTGGTGAATTATTCATGGTAAAAAGGAGAAGGTAACTCAGAAGGTACACGGCTTCAGACGAGGGTTGTGGTGGCCACAAAGGGCAAGAAGACTTTCTTGGGAGGGAAGCAGGATACAGACCTACCTTTGTGGTCCAAAAGATGAGACTGTCCATCATCACCCTCCACCTTCCTCCCACATTCTGGTTCCCCAGATCTGGGTCAAGACAAGAGTGCATGTGAGACAAATGGAGAAAAGGTCACAGGACAGATTGTTTCTCCCAGTGACATTGTAAACTGTGCCCACACTTTATTCAAAAGCAGTCCATCTTTATGCAAACATCACAACAGGCAAAAGGTCAAGTAAACAGTTAAGGAAGACCTTCTCTTCCATTCTCACCTCAGTTTAGATGCTAATTCCTTCTGACATAAACCCCTCCTGCTTGAGTAAAAAGGTTGAAATCCAAGATTACAGATATTGAGACTTTAGAAGACACTACTTAAGTTACAGATGATCCTGAATTTCTTCAGAAGGACCACAGCTTCTTGGGGGATATCTAACCTCATGGTATTTACATACCAAATCCATAAACCTTCTGAGCTTTCTGATCCTTGCTGGCTTTCATTATGTACCTTTCTCTCTCCCCTGATCTCTGCCTCCATCTCAAGGCCCTGGGAGATGACTAGTGCTAAGTTGATGCATATTTCATGCTAAGATAATCAAAACTCATGTACATGGAACCAGATACATTCAATGCCTTAGTCTAGAGAATTCCTATCAAAAGTTTTATTAGAAAGAAAGAAGAAGAGGTTTGTTTTGAATGATGTGAGGCAGAGGTCCCCCTTGGGTTGCCAAAATCAAAAGTACATGCAATCCTTCTCTCCCTCTTTCTTGATAGTGACAATTAGAACCTGACCCCATTCTGAGGCCACCACCCCATGCTGACTCTGCATGTCCTGGGAATCTTTAAGTCCACAAGTTACTGTCTCCTTCCTAAGTGTCTATGCCCTTTAAGGCAACTCTCTTGAAGGAAAGAAAAAAGGCAGGGAAGCATTCTCCCTGGGGGCATGGCCAGGGCTGGCTCCAGGAATTCGTTTTCCAGCTAAGCACTTTAGTACCCTGTTTCTTGTGGTTATTAGCACAAGTGACAACAGCCTTTTCCTCCCCGAGCCACGCAGATTAAGGAAACCTAAGACTACATTTCTAAAATTGTTTCCATTTCAACCCACAGAGAATCAATACTAGAGAAGAGCATTGCCTTAAACGCTAATGTTATCCAAACTCAAATTCATTTTTGATGGATCGGTGGCTGTGTTTTCTTAAGGCTAGACCAGGATAAATATACACATTTTTTTGAGATTCTTTTTTCTTTCCTCACTCCCCTCCCCTACACAGAGAGAGTGCAGTAGTAAATGATACTCATACCCAGTTGTCCCTGAAGGACACAGTCCATATGGGGGAAATAGGACTTATCTATTTCCACTAGATAACCCAAGGCTCTGGCAAGGCTGCCAGTTCACATTGACCATATGACTGGAGTCACCAATCTGATAGGAGTCAAAGCACATGCTGTGGAAAGCCTCAGACACAGAATTCATGTGCATACTAACTCTACTTATCCCCCTCCATACAAAAAAGGCTCCCTTAATCCCAAACACCACAGTATGAGCAAGCACAGACTGTACCCTACTGCTCAGAATCAACCATTGCTTGAAGCAAGAGATTTTATAAAACACAGGTTCACCCTTTCAGGCTTGACAGCTAATCATGGTTGGCCTTTAATGACTAACTCCCCTCTTGTTCCCAGAAAGCCCAGCTGTCATCATGTTCTTCAGGACTCAACCAACGCAGGTTGGTTTTTCTTCCTCCAGGAAACCCTCTCTCCATGACCCCCTCTCTGAGTTGGTACCTTCTTCTGTCTCTGTGTGATGCCCTTGGTATGTCTCCATGCCAATACTGGTGTCCAGAGCAACAAGTGGCTGTTTATTGGTTAGCTCAGTAACTCAAATTTGAACTGCTAGAGAGCAAAGTCCACATCTGACACAGCAGCAGTTAAGACACTGTTGGCCAGAGCAACAATGCAAAGAATATATATTATGAAAGGAGACTAATTACATTATGTGGGCTTATGATAGTACTTAGGTAGTCCAACAATGGCCATCTGCATCTAGAGAAACTAAGAACCCCAATAGCAGCTCAGTCCACAAAAGTTGGGGGTCTCATTAGTTGTAACAGGACAATAAAGGTCTGAATGATGCATGGAGAGTCACTAGTGTCCAGGCGACCTGGAAGGACCAAGGAAGTGGGTTCTAACAGCAGCAAAGGACAAAGGCACTCATGAGAAAAAGAGACTGGATCACTGCTTTCCCTTTAGGAAAAGACTCTTTAGGTCTGAGGAGCTGCCAGAAGGTTCCACCCACTCTGGAGGAGTCTTCTTGAAAATACCTTCACACCCAGAAGTTCATCTTCCAGTAGATTCTAGTTACAATCAAGTGGACCACCAAGAAGGACCATCACAAACACAATGCCTTAATCATTTACATAAGATGGATAAATTAGGGAACTACAAAAAAAATTAATACCTGGTTAAATCTCCAGCTTGCCCCTGGTACCCAATTGGCAAACAGTTCTCTGTTCTCATTTCTAAGATGTTGATAAATAAGATGATGTTTTTTTTTTTTTCTTTACTTTACTCTAGGGCTTGGCCACATAATTTGTTTTAGCCAGTGAATCTTAGCAACTGTGATGTGAACAGAGGTTTGACCACTCCCTTCTCAGTGAAGCCTGCCCTCTGTTCCTGATGAGACCTGTGACCACCATGTAGATGAGCCAAAACTTCCTACAAAAGCCTTTGAGCTATCTTGACCAACTTTGCCATCTCAAATTTGGTGTGGGCTAACATTATTGTACTGGTGAGACAGAGGATTTTTGCTACATAGAGACTAGCCTCAACTTCTAGCACTTTTTGAGTACTTCTAGATCTCTGTTCCAGATGGCCTTAGGGCTTGGTAATCATAGACTCTCCTTTGCCATCCCAAAGGATGCAGGAAACACCTGGCTGAATGTTCACATAGATCAACAGTATAAAACTGATTCAACAGAAATTACAAACATGATACACAGATAAAAGCAATCCTTTGCTCAGAAAGGCCAAAGCATTATTGGTATTTTGACACATTGGAGTCTGTCCTGGACAAACAAAAGGCAGCTGAGAAAATCAACACCTAAGCCAAGTTACTATGTAAAACAAGCAAATTTAGACTTAAACCCACCACAATAGTCCATAGAAATTGGGAGATGGATAAGTAAGGTGGCAAAGGCATGTGACACCAAAGCATAAATCAATAAAGATGCCAGAGGGCCTCTGTTGGGTCACCATCAAGATCTCCATCTGAAAATTATAAAAAGTGAGACAAATATCAGAAATCAAAACGAGTGACCTAAGAAATGATCAGCGGTTAATCTAAGCTCCCTGTGATGCTGCCTCTGACTCTTGAGCAAAGAGACTCAAATAGAAGCCAAGTGGATGGAGATACAGCTAAGCTTGCTGTGAAAGGATGCAAGTGGGGTGATCACTGAGTACGAATGCCCATGTATGCTGGAGCCTGGCCCAGGACAGGAGTCCAGTAGGTTGTGAAGTTAATAAAGAAAAAGAAGAGTGCTTGAGAAAAGATGAGGAGGTAGCACTGGCCCAACAGCTGGTGTCATAAGTGAATCTGGCTTAACTGTAGCTCTTACACCCTGGAGAAAGACAAAGTGAGGGTTCTGGCTGATATCACCCAACAGAAAAGACTTGGGACCAAATGTATGTTTCTCCTACATTTTTTTACCTGACTTGAGCCCATGTGCCTTCTTCGACCCCATCCCCCAGCTCTTTTGTTGGAGTGCCACACAATTCTAGCCCTGATAGTTTTCCCATTCACCCTGGGAATCTTCTAGTTCACACTGGTGTAATCTCCTTATCTCCCCAATGGACTCTGAACTGCCATTAGTTCTACAATAGAAGTTCTGCTGCCCCCAGTTCTGTCCTGCTATGTACTCCTTAGATATAAAGTCGTACTAAAGTTCAATGCATTTGGTGTTGTCTTCCTTCTAATTGCCTACCTAGAGCAAACTGATAAATTGTCACAGTGGCCATCATCATGGAGTCCAAGAAGCTCTTGTCTAGCCTTTCCAGGCACAGTAGCAGTGGTCATTCTAGGCCATTGGCATGACTATGTAGTAGGAGAAGACCCCAGAAATAGTGCTGATAAGGAAGTAAACTTCTTTGGAGCTCAGCAGGCATTTAGATATTCTACTTTCCTGGTTGTAGAGAAACAAGAAGTCAGTGTAGAGAAGGATAGAGTATGAAAGCACCTTAGTCCTGACGAAAGGCCAGGACTCCTCTTTCATGGCTAGCTGTAGCTGAACTGAGAAGCAGAATTTTTGATTCTAAACACAGCTGGACTCCAACTTGCCCCAGTGTCCTCAGGAGGCTTAGGCTCTGCTTTTGAATAAACATGTAACAGCACACTCAGTCCCATCTTAGAGCTTTAGAAGATTATGAAAAGTTGAGATCCACAAAATCCCACAGAAAAACTGAGTCACTGTGCCCATCAAAGAGTTCCTAGTGCCAGTGTTATACTGGTGAGCCTACCTCTTGCCTGTAGCTATAGGAGGCTCAGGAATGCTAGACCTCTTTCCAAGTTGGTTCAACCTCTGGAGGATACAAACTAGCAAAAGTCCGCAGCATGGTCATTTATCAAAGACATCAGATATTTATGCTTTGGAATGACTAATTTTATTATAAGCTAGATTTAAATTTTCTTTGATTTTCCCTGAAGCAGTTCCTCACTGTTTATAATCTAAAAGAAGTTACTAATTTTATAATACTAGGGAGCAAAAGTAAGACCTTTTTTAGATGGGCAGTTTGGGGGCATCAGGCCAAGTAAATGGAAGATCTGAGCGAGGTTAAATGAGTGCTTGTGACAAACAAGTACTGACCAGGTAACTGAAAAGCCACACTCACTATAATACCCTTGAAAGAAAACAACTTTAGCCCCAGAAAAGTTAATACCAAGCTCGTGGAGCACCTCAGCTTAGCAGATATACTCTGGAATGAACTTTATGTTCATGTATTCAACACATTGGTTAAACAGCTGCTATATATAGACAGTGTTATATACCTGGCCAAAGAATCAATGGACAAAACTGGATAAAAGCTAGACAATTTAAACCAGTGGTCAGCATCACTAAAGAGAAGGATGCTATCATGCAGTAGAGAGAAAGAAGGACTGTCTTTGTTCATCACTGTCAGATTGAAACAGTGACTGATATGAAACAACTGTCACCCACACCCATGGTGCCACAACTGTTCAACCCACTAGGAAGACACAGTTCCTCTTCACCATTTCACCACCATCCTGAGTTGGTTTAATAGCAGCATCACAAATAGACATTTGTTAGTTAGTTAGTTAGTTAGTTAGTTAGTTAGTTAGTTAGTTAGTCAGTTAGTTAGTTAGTGAGACATAAGGCAAGTGGATATGTAAAAAGACCCAGTATACTCATGCAGTCTCTTATTTCCTCAGTGAAAATGTCCAATGAGAAGGCAAATACCTCTGCCTGCACCATTGTCTATACATATGCATGTGCACACACACACACACACACACACACACACACACACACACACACACGTACACACTCAGGCACACAAGCATACACCTAATGGGAGATGTAATTCTGTAAATATGTTTCTCTTATTAGTTAATAAATAAAGCACTGTTGGCCTATAAGAAAGCAAGATAGGCAGGACTAGAAGACAAGGAGGATTCTGGGAGATGTAGTAGGAAGAGTCAAGATGTAGGACATGAGAGAAGAGATCTGGGCCCTCTCTCCAGTAAGATAAGACCATGTGGAAACACTTAGATTGATAGAAATGGGCTAATATTTAAGATAGAGCTAGCCAATAAGAAGCTGTAGCCATTGGCAAACAGCTTTATAACTAATAGAGTCTCTGCATGTTATTTTTGGGCTGGTGCAGCTCTGGGACCAGGCTGGCAGGAAAGTGCTCATAACACACACCCATGTGCCGGCACATATACACATGTTCACATATGCCCATTTATACAAAACATACAAGTACACACATACATGCACGTGTGCACACATACAGTCACATATACACAATGCTCACCCACACATACATATACACACAGATAACCATCCCTGGAAGTCTCACAGTTCCGCCATAAAACTGCTTCTTTCAGGAGAGAGTGGTTTTGTAAGATAAACGCCTTCAAAGGTTGTGTGCCCGCCAGCCACTAATGCAAGGAGCATAATTAAGATGGAAAACAACCAAATCCTGCGAGGAGCAGAAGCAGAACAAGATTGGGCCAACTTGGTGAAAAGGCCTCTCTCCCCTGTGGCTTTGTACTCAAGAGCACTCCACAAGCAGAGAAATAAGAGAGGGTGGAAAGGAACATATGAATAAAACAAAAGCTTTATTTATAGTGCTTTCTTGTACAACCCCTATACCACCCCATGCTGCCTTGACCCCTGGGTCACCTTCCACTCAGGGATGAGATCACCATGTTCCACTATATTCTTCCCCACAAGCTCCAAGTAAGTTTAGTGAGCTTGGGTGGGAATCATGCTGAGCACTCAAGGGCAGATAGAAAATGGAGGAAGCCAACTGTACGTCAGGGGCTAAAGGGCCCTAGAAAAGCTGTGCTGACATCAGCCTTGACTCCAGTAGGCCCTGAGGACCTTAAAACCACAGCTCAGAGGATGTGAAGGACATTGGGATGGCTATATAACAGACATGTAACAGGTGTTTCAGATACAGGTGTTGACAGCACCATAGAATGTTTGGTTTATTCCAAGCTGGGAAGACAGCATCAGCTTGGGAGAAAAGGAGTGGATCCATATTCACAAAGTCCTGATGAACACTTGCCAAAGATCCAAGCCAATCCCAAATGGCCTGGAGTTCATGACATCATTCCTTCCATTCCAAAGGAACAAATGTTGGCACCAGAGAAGACTCAGAAATCCAGTTCCAGGAACTGTGTCAATAGAATTGAGGGAATGAGCTTGGGGGTTAGGTAGGTATGAGCTATACATCCAGCCAGGTCATCATTTGAGAGATGGAGCAGGCACATCCCTATAAACTTTAACAAAGATGAAATGAGATCACGACAAGTGGTTAGTAGAGAGCCTAGCATATATTTTCCTTAGCGGGGGTGCTGATGACTGAAATGGGTGCTGATGTTGCTGGAAAAATACAGCAGTAGCATCCAGGATTACAATTACACTGTCTGTTTCAGGCTTCACTGGCTTATGGGGCTGAGGAGCAGAAAGGCCAACCTGCTGGGCCAAGATCAATGATGAAACTGAAGTGTTATAGGCTGAACATGATCCAGCAAGCAACCTGAAGCTGCCAGTAGTTCCTTTCTACTCCCATTCAACCACTACTGGCTCAGTGGCATGATGACAATTAGCTAGCTCATATAAGCTGCTCAAGCCACTCATCTGCTTTTGGGTTTTTTTTCATAAAATGTATTTATTTTTATTTGACATACATTGGTGTTTTACCTGCATGTATGTCTGTATGAGAGTGTCAGATCCCTAGAACTGGAGTTACAAACAGCTGTGAGATGCCATATGAATGCTGGGAATTGAACCCACATCCTCTAGAAGAACAGCCAGTGCGCTTAACTACCAGTGAGCCATCTCTTCAGCCCCTATTCATCTGCTTTATAACAAAGTGTTATTACCATGCTACCAGAACAACTGTAATGCATGATGATCTGTAGGAAGTATTCAAACCGGGCCATTTCTAGCCTCATGCCCTCGCTGGCAGCAGACTTGTCTCTTTCTTAGCCAGTCTCATAAGAACTGACATGTTCCCATGCCAAGGTTAAGCATAGAAAGCTACACACCAGAAACTAGGGTGATAGTATAGTTGGTAAAGTGTTCACCATACATGCATGAGGACCTGAGTTGAATCCCCAGCAGACATACAAAAGGCCAGATCTGGTAGCAGACATGCTTGTAATCTCATGGTTATCTCATGGTTTGGGAATCCGAAAATCAGCCTAACCTAATCAATGAGTCCCAACTGCTAGTGAAAAACATTCTAAATAAACAAATTAATGTCTCCCAAGAAAGAGAGAGAAGAAGGAGGGAGGGAGGGAGGAAGGGGCGGAGGGAGGGAGGGAGGAAAGGAGTGAGGGAGAGAGGGAGGAAGGAAAGAAGGAAGGAAGTTACATGTTGCATAAGAAATATTGCCTTTCCTGGTTGTGGAAGTACCTTTTTCCTAAGGTCCAGAAAACAGGAATGCCAAGTATGGTAGTTGGAAAAAAAATTACCTCCAAAGGGATTGTCACCATTAGGACATGTGGCCTTGTTGGAGGAAGTAAGTCACTGTGGAGACAGACTTTGAGGTCTCATATGTGCTCAAGCCATACCCAGTGAGACAGACCACTTCCTGTTGCATATAAGATATAGGACTCTCAGCTACTTCTCTGGCACCATATCTGCCTGCATGCTGCCATGCCCACCATGATGATAATGGACTAAACCTCTGAACTGCCAATGAGCCAACCTAATTAAATGTTTTCCTTTATAAGAGTTGCCATGGTCATAATGTCTCTTTACAGCAATAGAAACCCTAACTAAGACACCACTGGAGCATACCATTAGAAGGGACTGGCTTTCTTCAAGAATTCAAGCCCTGCGCTCTTTGCCGTTACATCTTTCTTGTTGTCATGGGATACCAACAAGACTATTCCAAATACAAGACTGGATCTGAACTAAAACTCTTTTAAATTCACAACCGAAAAACAACAGCATTTACATTTGTTATTTTTGTCTAGAATACAAGGGTTGTCTATGAATAAAATACACACAGTTGGAGAGGGGGAGAAAATTCATCTCACAGCTCTGTGCCAGCTCAAAGGCCAGTAGAACAATATTCACAACTTCCCATAGCTAAGCACATAGTACCAGCCAAAACGAGCTGCTCAACCCATGCTTGGGGTGTTGTATTCAGGTCCCACCTGAGCTGGCTTGTCGTATTAGGCTAAAATCATTAAATTGTTTAACCTCACAAATTGGCAAGTTGAAATGAGTTGTTTGAAGTAATTCTAGATTGGTTCATCTTTAGGTTCAATAACAGTGGTTTTAACACTTGACTGTTGGCCAGTGGGTGGATATCGCTTGGACCTTGCAGAACTGAGAACTCATGGAAACTGGAACCTTGACATGGCCCCATGCAAAGTCATTTTTAACTCCTGAATGGTGGGTCCATTTGGAGCACAAGTGTCCCATATGAAGCCAGGATCTGGGGACCCTGCACCCAACAGCAACTGAGATACTATTGTGATTTAAACAGTTCCCCATAGGTTTGTGTGTTATAACACTCGATTTCCAGATGAGGGAAGACCTTGAAGTAGATCCTAGATGGGTCACTGGTGAGTGGCCATGAGGTCTCTTAGCCCTGCCAAACACCTCTCTTCTCTCTGCTTCCTGACTGAAGGAAGATACATGGCATTAGCTACTGCCTCTATGTCCCCCTTCCCTGATATATCCCATCTTAACCCATGTGCCAATATAAACCTTCTTCCAATTAAGTTGCTTTCGTCAGATATTTTGTCATAGCAACAAGAAAGGGAACTAATCCAGCACCTGTGTGTTCATGCCACAAAGACAGCTGTGATTCTGGGCACTCTCGGTCATGGGAACTTCCCCAATGCTCTTAACTGCAGATTATTAATTCCAAGTAATATTTGTTGTCAAGTGTATTTGCTTTTGGTACTAGCAGGGACTTGTACAATTTTTTATTTTGTTGTTCATTTTAGTATCATCCTTGTCTTAGTTTCTATTCCTGTGAGAAAGCACGTGACCAAAGGTAAGCTGGGGAGGCAAGGGTTTATTTCAGTTTACACTTCCACAGCACAGTCCATCACTGACAGAAGGGCAGGAACACAAACAAGGTAGGAACATGGCTACAGAAACTGATGTAGAGTCCATGGAGGGATGCTGCTCACTGTTCTTTTCATTCTAGTTTTCTCAGTTTGTTTTCTGATACACCCTGGACCACCTTCTCAGAGGAAACACATCCCACAATGGGCTGGGCCCTCCCACATCAAACATCAGTTGAGAAAATGTCCCACAGACTTTTCTTGATTAAGATTCTTTTTTCCACAAAGACTTTTCCTTACATCAATCTGACATGAAAAGTGGCCATCACAATCCTGAAGCCCACAGACTGAGAAGAAATAGAGAACTTCAAGGTTTAGACAAATCCTATAATTTAATGCAATCTTCCTGGTCACTAAAGAATTCATTTTTTGTCTCCAAATTAAGAACCACATCCATTTGGAGCTACTTAAAAGAAAACCTACATTGCATGGCCTTCATAAACCTAGAGAATATTTTAGGCATTCCCTCTGTGTCTTCCGCCTTCCTTCCATTGAACTGAACATGTTCTATATGAGGAATATTCGTGTCTTGTCTCCTTCCCAACTGAGCCCATGACTCTACTTCTATCAATTCTTCCTTCCAATTCTCATTGTTATGTAAGCTAAATGTCTTAGAAATAGACACATATCTTAAAAATAAACTCCTGTATATAATTCAGCTGTGAATGTGGTATTCAAGCATTCTCCAACTTTGAGCAGGCTCTCTTCCAAACACTTGAGTTTATGTCAGTCTTCTAGTATTCAAAATGTATCTTCCCACAGACACCAGGCTGTGTGTGGTGACCAGGTCCCCAGGAATCCCATTAAACCCTGCAAATGAGGTGAACTGATACCCTAGACATAGCCATGATGCTATGGAGAAGAAACACAGACGTCTAACCTGACACTGGCAAACCAAACACATAGGGATAACAACCACTCTGCCATCCTCCCTCAGGAGGCATGTTCCCATAATCCTCCATGAAGTAGGACAAGTTGGGTAAGAATCTTTCTGGTTTCTGTTTTACCTTGATGTGTTGTAGGGAAAACATTACTTGTGATATAGGGGAAAAAAAGATGATGCATGAGTTCCAGTGAGGTTGTTTGGATCTTGGGATGTACATCCATCTCTCTGAAACCCTAGTGAGAACTTGCTATCCCCACAACCAGTAGTAGTTGAGAAATCACAAAAAGCCTTCAGCAGCTGGAAGAAATAATCCCAAAGGGAATAGACAGATGGAGCATAAGACTTGTTCACTGTCTTCAAAAGCACCATGGATAGCTATTGTGGGATGAAACACTTCCAAAAAGGAAGAAACAGGTCAAGGTCAAAAGACAAGAAAAGTTAATGAGTACCCACTTTAAGATGGTGATCACCTCTGAGTACTTTGTCAGGCAACAACAAAACAAAGGGGGAGAAAAAGGAGAGGATAAGAGTAGTCAAAGCAAGAGCTGCTATCACCAAGTTAGTATGAACTAAGACCCTGAGTCCAGGGCTACTCTGGGACACCCTCATATCAGAAAACTTAGTGAGAATCTCTTCTGGCAAGATGATTTCTCAATTGTTCCTAAGTAGCCTTTTCTAATTTCTGACTGAAGAGGTAGAAGAGCTAGCATTTATCCTGAAAAAAATTATCTAAATACTATTAGAGACATAGAGCCATTTTGTTCATTAATTGTGAACCTACAGTAGATAACACAGTCTTACTAAATTCTTTCTACCTCTACCTTCCACCATAGTACTGAAAAATAAAAAGTGATTTCATATCCGGAGACTTAGGGCTTTCTTGGTTACCTCAGATCTAAGAGAAAAGGTTCCATGATTCTTGGCCATCAAGAGAGATAAAATGGGGTAACAAAGTTTATCTGTCATTCTACATTAAAGAACTTTGGGCACCATCACTTAAAGGAATCTTTATAGGCATCTATAGACAAAATGCAAAATATGTGTATGTATGATATTATTGAGCTTTAATGAAGGAAATGTTATAATATGGATGAGCTTTGAAAATACAACAATAAGATAAGACAGATACATAGCAAATAGTGACTTATAATTAGTATGTTCTGTTTACATGAGTTAACTGGGGCAATCACATTCATAGAGATACAGGGACGTCATGGGGCTGGAACCGGTTTAGAAAACTTTTTTGTTTTATTAACTCAAGGTTTAGTTTAGTGATATAAAATTTTTTCTGAAAAATGGATAAAGTAGTGATCATATACTTAATGTCACCAAATTAAAAACAAATAAATGGATTGTATTATATATTTGTTTGACTACAACTAAGACTCTTCATTACCCAGACTCTTTGCAATAGCTTGTGCTAAAAGATGACTGTGAGCCAAGCATTTTTAAGTGTTTGGTTGAGATAGGGATGCAGTTTTGGAGAGCATGATCAGAGGAGAAAGTCTCAGGAAGATGAAGTCTGAACAAAGAATAAGAGTGAAAAAATAAGCCATATTAATGTGTGAGAAGAGCACTCTTGGCTGAAGGATAGCTAGAACAGCAGCCGTGGAGCATCTGACACTTTGGTTATCTGGGGACCAAAAGGATGATAATGGAAATTTCATGGGTCTGTGATGTTACAACTTCTGGAATATTAGAAATTTCAGGTGGGGGCATTCTTTGAGGAGCTAATTCTTGCCTAGTGGGTGACCAGGGGAAAATAAACACTCCAGATCTTATTCACTTAATAGCAATGCAGTCATGACATAGACCATGAATCCTCTTCATTGAATGACTATCTTCATTAAAGCACAATGCCCCCAGCCCATTTGTGGTAGTGATACACAGTTGGAGGCTCTGTGGATTAATGAGTAGTGTCAAATTCCAGTGACCAATAATTTCTCAAGCAGCATTTCAACAAATCCTGTTTTTAATATAATACCTATGAAGTCCAGGTCTTGATCTCATCTTATGGGAGCCTAGCATCTCTATTTTATTTCAATGAATCAAGGACTGAGTGAATATTAATTATACATGAAATGAAGGAGAATGTACAGTTTGTTTTTGTTTGTTTGTTTTTGTTTTAGACAAGATTTCTCTACAAAGCTCTTGGATGTGCTGAAACACTATGTAGAACAGTCTGGGCTTGGCCTTGAACTCACAGAGATCCTCCTGTCTCTACCTCCCAAATACTGGTATTAAAGGCATGAGCTACCACACCTGGATAAGAACATAGAGTTTTAATTTGGGGTTCTTTGTAGTTAAATGAAAGAGAAAATTGGAAGTCTAGGGACAGCACTTAAAAATGGTTGTTGCTCCAAATGAAATTCACCATGTTACCAAGTCCAAATATCTGGTAAGAATACAGTTTACATTCCTTGCATTCAAGTTTGAGGACCCAGCTTTGAGGTGTTATAGAATTTAGGGAGGTGGGGATAACCTGGAAAAGGGTTAGTTTTGGCTCTTTATGGTTAGTTTTGACTCTTAACTGTTAGTTTTGGCTCTTAGTGGTTACTTTTGGCACAATGCAGAGTCAATCACTTAGGAAGGGGGTCTCAGATGAGGGATTGTCTAGACTAGGTTAGACTATGGGTACATCTGTAGGGAAGTATTTTGATTATGTTACTTGAGTTGGGAAAATATGCTCACTGTGGATCACATCATTCCTTGGGAAGGAAATTCTGAAATGTGTATAGGTGGAGAAACTATGCTGAGCATGCATGCATTGATTCATTTCTCTGCTTCTTGGCTGTAGATTCAATGTGGGCCATTCTAAAGCTCTTGACACTGTAACCACCCTGCAATGATGGATCTGGAACTGTGAGCTAAAATGAACCCTTTCTTCCATACTTTACTTTTAGAAAATCATTTTATCACCACAGCAAAAATAAAACAAAAACATGCATCACTGGTTGCAACAGGCATTGGGGATTATACCGTGCCCTTCTTCCTTTCTTGTCCTGCTTCCTGGTCCTCCAAGATATGAATAAGCAGCCTTACTTTTCTGCCTCCACAGCCACATGCCACTTCCTCTGCCATTCCTTCCCTGTGAAGGATTTTACCTTCAAACTCTGAACCAAAGCACATCTTTCTTCCCTGACACTGCTCTTTGTTAAGTATTTGATCATAGACAAATGGAAGGTTGAGTGAAATACCCTCTTGGAAGTGTTCTCTAAAGATTGATATTAAGAGTCAATTGTCTCTAGCTTTGGATTATATCCAAATATTTCAAGTTCTCAGCCTTTGTCCTTCTCAAATTCACTTTTTTTTCATACCAGAACTGCCACTAGAATAGAGTAAGGAATCCCCCAAAAGTTCTACAAATGCTCTCTGTTTTGGTGAGAAATCTTGTTACGTGCATCTGGGTTCCCAAAATGTTTTGTGAATATTTCAAAACATGTAACATAATGTTTTTCATTCTGTTTTCAGTCTGTCTCTGAGTGTCCTCTTGAAGACCATGGTTTCATCAAGGGAAAAAAATACATTATTTTCATATACACAGCCCACATACCCAACACAGCAGCTAGCCATAACTGATATTTGGTGCACACTTGTGGAATTTTCTGTGATCATTACTAATGCAACCAAAATAATGTTTCCTGTTGTACTTAAGAAGACTGGTGGGCATGGTCCTATTTTACTGAACAGAGATACAAAGTGTATGAATTTTGTTGTGGGGCCCAATACCATAAAACTTAGCAGCTTATCATACCATGCTGTTGTTTGATATTATTTCCTACTTTCTATGGGTCAGAAATTGAGCCATGGATGAAGTGGGTCCTCTAATTTAGTATGTCTCATAGGCTCCCAACCACATGTCCCCTGGTGCCATAGTCTTTTCAAAGTACAAATGAGATAAGATCTGCTTCCAAACTACACAATGGCTGTCATCGTCATCACAACTTGGTTCTTTATGAGCTGCTGAGCTATTCCTCTCCAGCTAATGGCTGGAGGCTAACCTCAGTGTCTTTCTATGTTATCTCTCCACCATGACTGCCTGCTTCATCAAAGCCAGGGATCCAGGGAAGATGGAGAAATAATGTTAGCAAGGCAAAAGTCACTCTTAATTGTAAAAGTTTGAATATAAACCCCTATGCATGCATATTAGAGTGGAGTTTAAATTTCAGTTTTAGGTACTGAGAAGGTAGAAACTATCTTAGTGTTTAGAAGTAGAAGTATGGCTTTTAAGGCTTTTGAGTCATAACTGGAATTAGAGAAATTCATTAGGGTGAAGTTTATATGACTGAATACTGGCAGCATTACAAAAACAAAAACCAAAAGATTCATAGGTGCATGGTCCTTCTGTCTCTTTTATGATGTCTTAAGCTGCCCCAGACCTCTGTTCCTCAGAACAAGAAAGCCCTCTCCAGATGTAGCCCCTTGAACTAGGCCTAAAACCATGAGCCCAAACAAACCTCTTTCCTTTCTAGCTTACCTAGGTGCAGTATTTGGTGACTTACAGCACAGGCTAACATAATGATCTTATCGCAAAAGTAACAGCACACCACTTCTGCTATGACATTAACAGGTCTAGTCCATGCTAGGCCTATGCACCAGGAACATGGGTCACGGGGACTATTTTTGAAGCATCCAATCACAAGCGCACCAAAGATATCTAACTGCTTCCAGGTTGTACAAAAGTTGTATAATCTCATTGAACTTCACTTCCTCTCTTCTCTCATTCATCCTGACTAAATCCACATGCAACATCAGCAAAGTGTAGACAAGTGAGTTGGGAGACTCACACCATTTACTCAAATGTATTCAGGAAGAGAATGAAACTTTTCAAGTTAAGTACTTAGACATAAATGAGAAGTGACTGCATATAGACTTACTACTATTAATACCAACACTGATCTAACACAGTGATGTGTTTCTGTATAACACATCTGTATGGTTACAGTTTAAAATCTGGGTCTAGAAATCAGCACCCAAGGCAGCAAGAAATCACCAGGGATTGCTTGCCATCTGCGTTTGGGGTTTTCTGGAAGGGAGAGATGATTCTGATCCAGAAGTCATGGTTGTCAGGATAAGGCACTGACAAACCCTCCACTGTGCTCTTCATTCTTGGGTGCTTCTCAGCCTCACTGCACCCCATGTGTGGTGATCTGAATAAACATGACCACTATAGGCCCATAGGTATTAGCATTATTAGGAGGTGTGGCCTTGCTCAAGGAAATATGTCACTGGAGATGGACTTGCAGTTTGATATGCTCCAGCCAGGCCCACTATCTCTCTTTGTCTTCCTGCTGACTACAGATTCAGATGTAGAACTCAGCTACCCCTTCAGCACCATGTCCTCCTGCATGCCACCTGCCAGAATGATAATGGACTGAACCTCTGAAATTGTAATCCAGTCCCAGACTATTCTATGGCTGATAATGGACAAAATTACCCTCCTCATTGCCTCCTACAAGTTATACACACACACATAAAGAAATGTATCAGCAATGCCTCCATAGGTTTCTCTTTGCGTGGCTCTCCTATGGCACAATTCCAGCATGGAACCATTAGAAGTAGGGTTTAATAGAAGGAAGTTAGGCCATTGGGTGTGTGCTTAAAGAGCTCTTAAGAAGCCCAGCTATTGACTCTCTCTTTGTTTCCTGGCCACCATGAGGCAAAGAAGCTTTCTCTGCCATTTTGTGATTTATGGAACCACCACATACCCAAAGCACCAGAGAGGGTCAATCATGAAGAAAATCTCTACAACTATGAACTAAAATATACCTTACCATTTTTAAAAGTTAATTCTCTCAGGTGTTTTGTTATAATTCTGTAGAGTTTACTGGCATGTGTATGAATATACTTTTGTATCTACCATCTGCCTATCTATTTATTCTTTCTCAATTTTTCATCTTATTTTCATAGCTAGTTGTCATTCCAGGAATACATTCCAGGGAGTATCCTGGCTTGGGATCTCAGGAGACATATCAGATGGGTGCAGCCAATAAGAGGACTCATCATGGTGCTCAGGCCAATCAGTCTTCCAGAATCTTCCTCTGTGCTTTGAACTGAGGTTCCTCCAGTCACAATATGTCCTAGAAATAAGGCTAGGAAGGAACAGGTCTTTAAAAGATCTATAAAGCCATGAAGAGGTTTCTGGTTTGGAGGAGGTCATCTGGGAAGATGGCAAATGAAGCCTCATGAGACACTTATGCCAGAGTACACCCATGTGGGGAAGCCAGATGAGGAAGCTAGCTCTACCTGAAGGGGAAAGCAATCTTTCTAAATACCTGCTTTTTGTCATAAATAACCTTAAGGGTCAGAAGTTATTAGAAATATTCATGGCTGAAGGGGGGAAAAATGTCCCCAAGCAAAGATTTCTGTGTCTGAATCCCAAGAAAGAATAAATAAGTTCCTTGAATGGTAAAAGGAGGATTGAAGTTGCTGATGTTGCAAATCAGCTTGCTAGAAAGTAAGAAAGTCATCCTGAATGAGTCAGGTGAGACAGACCTAGCCACAGGTATTAGGGAGACTGAAGAAGGATGCCACACTGAAGGCACCAGAGCTGTGCTCTAAGGCATATTCATCCAGCCTGGGGTGACTGTATGAAGCAAAGGAATCATGTGCCAAGAGATAGCAACTGCCACAGTAGAGAAGGTTCTACCCAACTACCCTCAGGAAGTGCATAAACCACCTACTCTGATTGCAGCCCAGTTGGGCCTGCCCTCAGTTTCTCAACATCAGCATTGTAAGACAATGAATCTGCATTGTTTTAAGACACATTGAGTGTGACAATTTCTGACATTATCTATCAGAAACTATTCTGAAACAACAAATGGTTGCCTAAGTGGGGCGGGGAGTGGGATCTCTAGGGTACAAAGAAGTGATCTGATATTTAATCTGGTATGTGGAAGGGAGGAGCTGAGGCCATTCGTGGCACATCCAACAGCACTCTATAGTCAAGGTTCTGGGTGAGAGGCTAGCATACTCATTTCACTGCTCAGTAGTCAAGGGCTGTCAGGAAGGCCCCAGGCAAGCCCCAGACAGTTCAGAGGCTTGGAGAACTTTCTTGGAGACCCCTGGAGTCACCAATTAAGAAAAATGCAGGAGCTGCTAGCCAGTGACAGGCACCCAGAGACATTGCCTCTTTGACCAACTCACTAACTGTGCAATGGTATGTATTTCCCTTGCAGTGATTGACAGTGGAATCCTTTAAGGAAATGGAGCCTTTGATTTGCTTCATGGACAGCAGTGATAAGAGAAAAAGAAGGAAAGAAAGAAAAACGATAAAAGGAATATTTCCTGCTTCCCACTCAGTCTCGGAAGCCAGAAACGAAGAAGAAACAGGTGTTGACAACAGAGAGAAGCTGAATCTTGACGCATTGTTGCGGCAATCAATGAGAGAGGAGGGACTTTAGAGGTTCTTGGGAAGGTTATTTATACAAGCAGTGGTGAGGTTAAAGGATGACGTGGTGGGTGTGTTTCCAGGCAGGCCCTTCTGCTGAAGATGAGGCTGGTCCCATCTTGGGAACAGTACTGTGCACACATGTATGTTTTCCTCATATGATTGTATAGCAGTAGGAATGCGTCCTTGAGGCAGATTGCTAGACTAACCCTGCATTAAAAAGAAAGCTTCCTGATGCATCCTTTAATTTGGATTATCTCTTCTGATTCCTCTATAACTGTGTGGACAAGGCAGGAATTCCCATACCATTTCACAAACCTTAAAACCTCAAAGAAGCTTCTCTACTCAGTGCTCATGGTTACTAAAGAGACTGATAACAAGTGCATGCTGAGTGTTTAACTGTAAATGGAACGTCTGAATCAATCCCTCGAAGGCTTAGCATACGTGGAAGCAGAATGGATGGGAAGAGCATACGAGCTAAAGGAAGGAGTGAAATGCTGTATGACACTCTCCTGGACATGAAATGGCTATTGCTTTCTTAAGCTCTCAGCAGCTGGGACCACCAACATTCCATCATGGAGGGAAGAAGGATGCATTCGGCCCCATGCCTCGTTGAGAATTTACAAGCAGTTAATGTTTACTGCAGAAGGGAGAAACAGTTTCTTCAGTGGTATAACCACTGGTAAGTTGCCTGTATGTCTGTAAATTACCCCTAGCAACTCTAGTGAAACTTTTTGGTACACGCACACACACACACCAACATAAATCACATCCTTGTATGAACTATGAGGAACTCAGTAAACAGCAAGAGACTCCAGACTAGAGAAAGAGACTGTATGGGCAGGGGGTATTAGTCTTGTCACCTGGGAGACACCCTCTGTGACCTAAGCTGTGGAGACAGAGATCCCAGAAAGCCCAATATGCAGTCTCCAGCCCACCTAACTGGCTAGAGCACATCGCTGTTTCAAGCTCTTTGCATAAGCTTGCTACCACCCTGCTCTAAGCTTCCCCAGCTGACTTGTGCTCAACTGAGTGGGAAGAGGCCATAGAGGAAGCCAGCCATTTGGCAGGGCTCCCACACACCAAAGGCTCAGAGCTTCACCCTGGCAGGGCTCTCAGCCATTTCTGCCTTCTTCTACTTCCCCAAGCAAAAAAGATCCTGATTGTAAACATCACTTTAAAAGCATGCCATCCACCAGCCGGCTCAGCTGCAATACATCAGCCTGAATTGTACTCATTTATGGTGAAGCATTGTATATTAATGTTTTCATTGCTTATCACAGACACTGGCTTTAAAGTGCTTAAGCCAGCTGTACTGAGTTATTTATTAGGCTTTCTTTTTTCCAAGTTGCCTTTTCCTTAAATAAAGTGTTTGTTTTACTTTCATACATTTAAAAATCTCTCTTGTTTCCTCCTGCCCATCACTTCCCACTGTTACAGTGCAGGCACCCTGTATTATTCCAGAATATACTCAATACCATTGAAAGCCGGGTAAACTGAGGCCAGGGATGCCCATGGAAGGGCAAGGTTCTAGTATAGCAAGCAGTCTTTCCAGAGTCAGCTCTCTTCTTGTTTTCACTTAGTTCCCAAAACTGGATTCCACCTCCACTGTAATATTAAAGGCCTTCAGTGGTAATCTGTAGTCAACTGCTTTGACTTCTAAAGTCAAGCTATGCTATCTTTCTTCATATGCTCTCCTTCTGCCATTCTGACCATTTCTCTGGTTTCATTAATTCCTTTACAACAAATATGACATTCCAGGCTGTCCTCCTCTGACATAGCACTTACTTCAGTTAAGTACCCAAATCACACCTCCCTTCCTTCTCCTTTTGCCCCCTCCAGAAGACCATCAACAAGACAGAAAGCTTAAAGGGTTGTCTTTACTAATTTAACATTTTCAGATTTTTGACTCTAATGGTAAAAGTCTGAGTTGTGAGTTAACTAACAAAATTTTCAGGATCCAATAATTCCAGGATCCATCAAGGAACAAAGCCCAAAAATAAACAGAGAATTTTTGTCATAAGTATGGTTTCTCACTCTAAAATATAAACAACCTATCACAATTCACACATAGGAACTCTTAACAAAAAGTAAAACAAAATTTGAGACAAGAGACTTAAAATAAGCAAAGCAAGAACTAAAAGAAATACTGAAATAAAAACTATAGTCATCAGAAAGAAAATAGATAACCAGGAAGCAAGAACAGAGGCTATTGTAAAAGAACAACCAGAAATTTTTAAGAAGATTATAAGAATAATAAATATGGAACAATTATATTGAATAAATTATACAGAGTTCTAGAGGATAAATATATATGGGGTGTAAATGGAGTGTTTCTATAACAGGAGGACAAAGGCTCCTCCAGACATTATAAGCTACCCAATAAAACACCCAGGCCAGATATAGCTAAATTAGTTCCATTAGTTTGTAAAATATTTCTTATATACAACTGTAGTTATAGGCAGTGACAACTGCAGTTGACAATAAAACGTTGCACTCATTTTTATTTATATTTCCCAGCCTTTTTATTTTGTTTCTTCATTGTTGTTTTATGGGTTTTTGTCTCCTTTTCCTTCCATGGTACAAAAAAACATAACTGGCTCCATATCATGGCTTTGGAGAAACAATGACTTCAATGCTTACTGTATTCCCTCTGTGAAGCTGTCCAAAACATTCAATGCCAAGAACCAGGAAGGAACTTTTGAGGAATATCATAGCATCATTTAAACAGAAAACTAGGATGCTCCTACAATCCTTCAAATTTCTCCCTTAACCAAAACTTTCTTGTCTCACTCCAAAGCCATATTCTCCACCCAGACCACAGCTGTATGATGTGGAGGAGGCAAAAGAGGAGACTGGTTCCAGCTCCTATATATGTCCCATCTAGTTCAAGAGCCTATTAGAAATGTCCAAACATTTATGTTGTCATCTACAAAGCTGACACTCAAGAAACTTACAATCAAATTAACAAAAGAAAAACCTTACCAAAAAAATCCTCTCTAACTAGATATCACATTCTAACAAGTAAACTCCCAGTATCTGGTAAATGTGGTCCCATAGATCTACCTCAAATACTACAGGATATTGCCAGTACCATTGGTTACCCTCCAGATCTTGATGGAAAGACACTGTTGCTAAATACACCACATATTTGAGTCATACAACATGGAAAGTTCAAGCTGATAGATATCAGTGGGAGCTTCATCCATAGTAACTAACCTTCATGGTGCTAGAAGTGTCTGTACATGCTACCCAGGGTGGAAAATAACAGTGTTGCTCATCCATGAACCCTTTGAGCTACAATAATGATTGATACACCCACTGGTACAATAGTGGCATGAAAGTTGTGGAATTAACCAACCACTTTTTTATTAGATTTAGAGCCTACTCCACAAGGTAGAAGCCATGACTGTTGTTAACTAGGGGTTGGGAGAGGACCACACAACCAGTTAGATCATAGGCCTTAATGGAGAACCTAATACTATCATTCTTCTAAATGACTGTAGAAATAATCTACCTCCTAAGTTCTTATCTTATCTAAATTGATACATCTATTAACCCTTTCTATGGTAGATGGTAATTAATACAAGAAACACCGAACTGGTCATGTGTAGAGAATAAAAGACTGTGTCATCCTCATCGAAACAGGGCATCTATGTAATATTCTCTCCTCCTAAGGCTCAGAGATTACTGGCAATAGGAGCAGAAAGACTTTGAGAGCCAAATGTAGTGGATGTCTGCATAAAACCAGTCTTCACTAGACATGGAAAGGCTGTTGTACATATAAACTAACTGTAACTGGGACTCCATGCCCAAGACCTGAACAAGATCAACACAAATCCTAACATGGGTTGGGAGTGGTTCATGATGATCCACCCCTACCTGTGGAGCTGTTGGAAATTGATAGTTGCTAAAGGTGTGGAAATAAGTTTTCTTTGGTGATGTGATCCCTAACAGGTTATCTATTCCTACTAGATGATCCTATTGCCATACACATACAAGCAGCACTAAGGGAATATATAGTGGGTTTGGGGGTTGGGATAAGAGCACATGATGTTGGGAGGGGAAAGTAGGAAGGGGACAGGGGATGACATTAGGGTGGGTCTAATCAAAACGAATGTATTTTATGCATGCATGAAATTATCAACCAATAAGAACATTTTAAGTAGATAATACTTGGTTAAAAATATGTGAGGTTATAAAGCTTCAAACCACCTGAGATAGTGGGAATAAACACTTCCATAAAAAAAAGACAGAAATCATATAAATGGGAGTGAAAGCCAGGACAGTGTGTACCAGAGTTGACAATAGAAAAGCCAGAATCTGGACTATGATATCTACCAAGCTCTCTATGGAAAGCTGTGTCTTCAGAACCCTGAGGTGACAGGGGGCATATTTCTATCCTAGAGTGCCCTATTTTGTTGTTATCCTTCTTCTGGGTGTTTCCTAACCAAAAGAAACTTAAGGAAAAATATTGATTTTTGTCTTGCAGCTTGAGAGATACAGTCCATCATGCAATGGAAGATATGGCTGGAGGCAACACCATGGTGACAGAATATGCAGCTGTGACTCCTTGAATACCAGTGATACAAAAGGCAAAGAACAGACAGGATGTATAGTCAAGCTATCAAACTTGGAGGCCTTCATTCAGTGACTCACTTTGTTCTGATATAGTGCCCACCAGATGGGAATCAAGTGTTGAAATACATTTCACATTCAAATCACAATACATATCCAGCCAAATGGAAAGTCAAATGTGAGGAGGAACAAGCAGAAACATTTAGGAAAACAAGAGTTCTAAAATCCCATCTGCATGCAGCATCAGGAAAAGCCACAGAAAAGGGTCTTCACCAAAGTAGATGGGTAAAGCAGAAAAGGTGTAAGATTCTAGGAAGAGGATAATCATCAAAGGAGTGAAGCTTTGGCAATATGGGACGAGATGAAGGAAGAAGGCCCAAAGAAAGCCAGTCCAAAAGAAATAGATGAGTGCTTTAACCTGTGACAATAAAAGCACATTGCTCCATCAGCTCAATGTAGAGAACCTCCATCCTTCTTCCAGAGACTGGGAGGACAACTAAGGGGTGAGTACACAGGAAACTAGGCAAAATTTCAACCTGGACAATTGCTAGCTCTTAGAAAAATATAAAAGAAAATATCTGTGAGTATTTTCATAAGCAGGAATGTGGAAATGCTGTCCTTGTGTTTAACAGAGAATCACATTATCTCCATAGCAAGAGGATAGAAGGAAGCAGAAGTAATTGATTCACAATAAGAAAGGTTGTCCTAGAAGCCAGGTTGAGCAGAGGCACACTTGCAATAAAGCACTAAGCGTTACCAAAGTCAAATGATGTCAGCTGGGGCTTAATATGGTGGTGCAGGGATTATTGGAAACCCCCTTCCTAACCATGTACCTTGCAACATAGCCATATTCTTAACCCCCACACACACACTTTATTCATGGTTTGAATGTGAAGGAGAATGTCCCCTTCCTTTTTAGGGGCTCAGAGGGGACTCCAAAAGTACTACTGATTCTACTTCTTTGCCACCAAAAGAGTCTTCAGCAATTAAAACTTAAAATGAGTTTGGCACACACTTCTCCAACCAGGATGGTAGCTGGTCATTTTTATGGAACGGGAGGAGTGTGGGCTTAAAAAGAACCATACTGTCCCAAAATATCTCCCACTGGCCTGAAATTTATTCCACTTCATAAACATGCCTGAATTTCCACCAATTAGAAATTCATTTACAAGCCCCTCTTGTAAAATGTGCAAGAGTGATTAGCTTTATTTGCTGCCATTTGAGAGAATCTAAAATTAGGACCAATGGCTGGGCCTAATAAAGAAAAATTGATGGGCTCTCATTTGATGGAAAATGCCTTTTGTCAGTTCTTGCTCTTCGTTGGGGGACCAGCAGTTCCCATGAACTGATAAACAGTTTCTTCAGGTAGAATCTTCTCATCTGGGTAGCTCTAAAAGGATCAGAAGTCGCTTCCTGGCATTCTCAATGTTTTGCCTTCATTCTGCCCTCAACAATACAACATCTAGTCTTTGGCACCATGTCAAATATTCTAATCCAGACTTCCTCTTTCCTGAGAGCTCCTACTGCCTTCCTCCAGGTCTGTCAGCTGTGCAGTATATGAATCTTGAGATGGTAAAAATAAGACAGCCATCACCCATCCCCCAGAAAATAGTGTTAAATTGGAGGTTATCTTTGGCCCAAAATATCCCCATGTTCTCTGTCTCTCTATGACTATGCACCATGGTGTATGTACAGATTTACATGGCTGGTAGGACTAACTAGACACCAAGCCATGAGGGGGAAAACAAATCAGAGAGAAAGGTTTAAGAAAGTATGCTTGGGCTGATCGACTCTAGTTGGGAAGGATCAGAGTATAGGGTAAAAGAGAGAGCTAGATGACATGTTTTCCTGACAAGCCTGAGGCTGATATTCTGTATTTCTCGTTGAAGTTCTGCCCTAGAAGCTTTAAAACCTAGTTCTATTTGTGCACCTGTTCCTCACTAGTTGGAAGACTCCAGTCTACGCCTACTTTTTCAGTACCTGTGAGTTCTCATTCCCAAATGAAAACATGTCTTTCTAGCTACCTGATAATTCTATGAGAAACCCATCAAAGATGAACTTGAAAGTACTTGTAAGGGCCATGCAACACTTGGGTGGAGACCAAGATCTGGGATTTTTCAGATCCACATCTGGGAACTGTAGCCAGCAGGAAGCACAGCACTCTGGCTGAAGCACATTTCTAATTAAGACAGAGCTCAGAGTCCTAGGATTCCAGGATCATAGTCATCAAAGTCATCAATCTGTGCTTTCTTGTACCTTTCAGTAACAAAGTTGTATCCAAAGAGACAATAAAACAGTGTCAAGTGAAACATCCCATAAAGTTGCATTTTTCCACAAAATGTACTGAGTCTAACTGACAAATTAAAATTATAGATATTTTAAGAATGCAATGTAGTGATTTAAAGTTGAGTCTCCTGAAGAAACACTAAGGCACTCTATCCTGCCCACTGCCAATGACCATATGGGCATGTTTTCCTCAGGTCAACAAGCCATCAGAAAACTCACCAGCTGATCAAACACCTGAGAAAACCTGGCAGTGACCAGCTGAACCAATCCAAAAGAGAACAACAAACCAATGAAATAAAATAGCCACATACTAAAATAAGTGGAAGTCATTTTAACCCACAACATTTTTGTAGCAATTTGTTATGTAACAAAAACTAATAGATATAACTTTCCTCTTTTCTTCCTTATAATTTCTCTCCTTCTGCATTTTTTGAGGGTTTTTTTCTTGTTTTTTTTTCAAGACAGGATTTCTCTGTGGAACAGTCTTGGCTCTCCTAGAACTCACTTTGTAGACCAAGTTGGCCTTAACCACAGAGATTTGTCTGCCCCTGCCTCCCATGTGCTGGGATTAAAGGCATGCATCACCACTACCCAGCAAGACTTTAATAAGATTAAATTTTCTCTTTCCCTTTCCTCCCTTCAAACTCTCCCATATACCCCTCCTCATTCTCTTTCTAACTCATGGCCTTTTTTATTGATATTGCATGCATATCTGTGGGTAGATAGAAAAATTATAGATAGATAGATAGATAGATAGATAGATAGATAGATAGATAGATAGATAGACAGACAGACAGGACGACAGATATAGTCTATATATTATGTTACTGTTTTACTATTTTCAGGACTGACCATTTGGTATTGGAGAACTAATCAGTGTGCTCTTACCTTGTCTAAATTAGTGGGTCCAATGCTTGTTAAGAGCCACTGGAGACAAAAGATACAGCTAAATTGTATTTGTTATATTAGGATCCCAGGACCACTTCAAAGGAGATACAACCTTAATCCTAATCCCTGCAGTGCAAATCTCATACTAGGGAAACACATACATCACATTATCTGTCACCCTTCAAAGTAGGTACCAGCTAATAACACCTCCGGGCTCAGCCCATGCCACACTTTTCTGAGGAAAGCCTTACAGGTGCTACTTATTTCCACTCAATGATAAAAGATCATCCTAAGGCACAGAAATGATGTTACTATCACCAGGACACCCCCAAGTCCTCTGCCAAGAAAGGATTACTATGGATCTAAAAGATTTTTCTAAGGTGAGATGTAAACTAGTGACATGGAGTAAGTCATAAAACCTAAGGAATTTCCAGAGGACTTTTTGTAGAAAAGCTGTGGGAAAATAGTGATCCATGGTGTGAACGTGTGAGCAATAGCACCCAGGCCTAGGAAAGCCCAGCAATAGTGTGGAGGAAGCTAGACCCATACAATTTGCATAAGGCCTTTCGGCAAAGGCTCACAGACAGCACAGACTTTGTATGCCAAATGCAGCAGACACTATGCCCTAAGCAGTGGCTATTCCCTCATTTGGAGGAAATGTGTACAGGACAGAAAGTTTATAATTGAACTTCCTGATAATATAAGAATATAAGCATTTGAGGTCTTAAGTGGCTGATCACCTAAAACAAAAGGGACTATTTGTACCTAAATCAATAGTGGCTACATAACTATTACTTGACTAGGATTACTCAGTTTATAAAATGGTCCTATGTTTAGTTATATGTCACTATGGTACAAGGTGGTTAGAATGGGCTCCCTCGTCTGTTTTTCGGTTGATGAAATTGTCTCTCAAGGAAAAAGATCATAGAACCAGCAGAAGTCAGAGCCAAGATGCTAACACAGAACTTCTCTTTCAGAATCTCCAATTCCCCTCCTCTCAGCCATGGTTCTTGGCCATATCAGTGATAAGTGCTGTGATAATCAGAGAGAAGTGCATAATTTGGACAAAAAATCCAGGCAGTAAACAGGAGTGACTCATTGAAAGAAAGGCCATAATTCTTATGAGGACAGAGAAGGTCATCATGCCCCCAGTTACTCAGTAACACGGTGAGAGTTGCATCTTGATTGGTTCATTCAAGCAATTCTTGGTTTCTGAAAAGTTGCTGATGAATTCTGTCCTGTCATTTTTTTAGCAACAAGTTGCTTGAGGCTGATCTGCAAAACATTCTGTTCCTTGATGTAATCCTTTTTTACCCAAACTATTTCATAAAGTTCTAAACAAGTGATGGAGACACTTTTCAGGTTTGCTTGTTTGCTAACTGAAAACAGAGACTTCCCTAAGGTAGCAACCTCAGCCCCACTCTGCCCCTCACACTTCACCTCTCCCACACACACATCTCTGCCCATCCTCTGGCCAGCTCTCACCTGCTGCTACTGCTTTGATACAAACACAACTTAGTATGAGTGACCAGGAGGATAACCAACCCAAGCAAGACCAAGAAGACGACTCCTGGCATCAGAAGTCAGCACTCTGGGAGTAGTTTGTATTGGTGAGGGGAAGAAAGAAATCGCTGAAATGGGAAGGAATCTCATTTCTAGAGTTGCGTTTGGATAACAAATTGCTGAAGCCTAAATATCCACAGATTATTCTATCCGAGTTTATCTTGTTGCGACAGATCCACACGCTGCAATCAATCATTCTGTGTATCCATAAAACAGCTTGATAGTACACATGTATTCTCCTCAAAATAAAGTTGTAGCATTTACACATAATAACTTACTGGGCTGCAGGCTCTGCCTGACGTATGCTCAATATCATCTGACGTTTTATTGGATCCCACACAAACTTTTGCCTAATACAGTCGTTCTGTGGAGAAATGTTAATTGAAACCCCTGACTATAGGAAGGAAATTTTAAAAGAAAGGGAAGGAACTGTGGCAACCTGCTCTGGAGTCAGTAGAGAAGCCAGGGTGGGTGGGACATTGGAAGAAATAGAAGAGGTAAAATTTGGAGCATCCATCTGCTGACCACATAGAAAAGGGAAGTTTGGCTTCAGCTCACTCATCCACAAGCTATGTGACATAACCAAATGCTAAAATGTAAATATACAGAGAGTGAGAGAGGTTTGACAGAACTGAGAGAGTATGGGGGAGCTCCTGAGCAGACAGCAGGCATGATTGGCCAGTATGTTGCAGAGAATGAAAGGAGAGCCACATCCTCTAATTCAGAAAGGCAGTTAGTGATGGCAGAATAGTGTGGCAAGTAGCTTACAGCTTTCTCTTGTGATTGTCATTCTCAGCCACCTCTGTAGTCCATTCATTTCTCAACGCACACTAAAATCTGTACAAATATTAGCTATTTGTTGACTTATGTATTATCACTATCTCTCCATCTCACTTATCCCAGTTCCATGAGGCAGAAGACATGGCTGTCTCGTGCACTGTATATCTGCAGAGCCATGTTCCTCCTAAGAACTTTCCAAAAGAAAAAAAACTAATGCATAAAGAAATAAATGATTGTAAGAACAAATTAGGGTAGAATGCACCCCTTCTGCCCTCCCAAGGAACTGCTGCAGGGGTCCAGCCCTGGGTGACCTTCTGACTACAGGACCTGTTTTCTGCCTCTCTCCTCATCTCTTTTTGAAGTCATTGTGTTACTACCCAGTCTCTTGACAGTCATGTTGCACTTTGTGAGCAATGTATGTGTCCCTCTGCTCACTGCTCTGGCCATGGAAAAGTACACAATCAGAGAGTGATCTGGAGGCACCTTAAGAAAGCATCAGGACTGGGAGGTACCATGTGAATAACATTTTCTATGCTACAAAAGCATCTATGCACCAGTTGTAATCAGAACACCACTGTCATCACTGGATCTTGGTGACCTCTCTGTGCTGGGCTTTGTCCTTAGAAGCCCTTATTTGGTCTGACATTTTAAAAAATAAAACTTAAAAGATGAATTTCCATAATTCCAGAATTTTCACAGATGATTTTGATGGGCGCTAAAGTCTAATCCATTCAACAATGACTTGGGACTGTATCTTTCTGTTTCACTTCTAAGCATAGTTTTTAAATGATCTTTAAAAGAGTCCAAAGGCAGGTAGGGAAAGAATGAATGAAGGCTTTCTGAAAATGGAATAACTCTTGAACAAAACAGGCAACTCAGGGAGAGTTTAACAACTGGCCCTCTGATTTAATGAAAATGATGTTGAGTTTTTTATGCCCCCTCTTTGCTTCAGATAACTGTCTAGCTGCTAATATTTTGACAGTTACACTCTCCAAATCATACTCATCTGTATGGAAAAATAAAGTTGAGCTAAATATGTAGAATCAACTGACAATTGAACAAAAAGAATCTGTTTGGGTTTTATCTTCCTAAGAGCTTGGAAATTTGCATGGGATGGTCCCCTTAGATTCATTTATGAACAAACATGATTGGTTTTGTCTATACAGCAAGAACTGTGTATACCAAGAAACCATGGTCCTCACATCATGTTAAGTATTATTGTTTAGGAATCATAACCAGTGAATGATTTGGAATATCTGTAATACAGATAATTTGCCCAAAATGTGATATACAGTGCACTGATGTTTAGCCACTCAGTGGTCCCAAGCTTCAACTTCATACCTTAGTTAAAATTTTAGTGGCTAAGATTTCACCTAACTCTATCTGGTGAGTCTCCTTTGCCCCAGAAAAATATACACACAATCAGGTTTAGTTTAGCTGCAAATTAAGGGACATTTGCCTGGAGATTGGCCTGGAGCTTTGACCTCTCTGCCATGCTAGCTGCCTTGTGCTGAAGTTGGGTTTCACATCTTCAAACACGTATTTGTTAGACTTGTTGCTGTGGCTGTGAGGTAAGGAAGGACATGCAGGGGCATGCCAGGCACAGGCAGAAGCCAATCAATCTAATGAATCATGCTATGGGGATAATCACTGGTGTTAGGGGTTGGGGATCTTCTCTTCTTTTATCGGCTCTTTGTCCGGTGTGAAAAGCAACTGGAAATGGCTTGCATTGCCCTCGACCAACCCAGATCCTGAGTTAGAAAGAACAGACTTGAGAATTCAGGGCAGTTGCTAAGATATTCAATTCATTCCCAGCCACGTTTTTTTCTTCATGCTCTAAAGAAGACCATCCAGTCTCTTAAGGATATTTTGAGCAGTGGTAGGGTGACCCCTGAAGCTGGGAAACATCTCATGTAAGTGGGATTCCATCTCCACATGGCAGACGGATGAATTTTCACACCACAGATCCTACTGCCAACAAGTCCCTCTCTCCCAGCCAGGACCTCTGCTATGCTTAGGAAAGGAGGCCTCCCAACTCCCCCACTGCACACAGCATTTCCCCTTAGTTAATCGAAAGCCAAGCTAGGACTTTCCAGAGACGCTCTTATTAAAAAATCCCTGGGAGCACAAAGAAGAGAAATAGATGAGTACAATAATGCTTCTCATTTGAACAGCACTTTGCAGTTTTCTGGGCACTCACACATTCATCACCTCATTTACCCAGCGTGGCTTCCATCCCCTAACTTAAGTAAGACCTACCCGGGCACTGGCACAGACTCAGCTAACAGTTTCCTCTCTCCCTGCCTTACTACCATTTCCCAGATGCAACCCAATATCCTACAACACTGGCAGCCCGAGTGAGGTTCTGAGAGACCCCAAAATCTGACTCATTTTCTCAGGACTCAGGCAGCCCACCCCTGTGCTGAAGCATTGGACTGTTGCCGATAGCGCTCCCACATTTCTTGCTTACAATACAGTATTGGGCTTGGTCACTTTCAAGCCCCTTGTAGGGAATAATAGTAGCTAAGATCACTGGGCCCTTTCTGAGCACCAGGCCCTGGTTTTTATGTGCATTAACTCATTTCCTCCTGGAAAAAATCCATCAGGCCAACAGTGAGAGCTCCCCTTGCAGGTGACAGAGGCTTAGAAAACACAAGCCACATTTTGTGTGATAGAGGTAATCAACGGATTGGGTGAGAAGCAGAACAATGAGACTGACCCCATTTCCTCCACAGAGTCATTTTACTGGGTGAAGGCACACATTCAAGATGCATTTCCTAAGTTCCTCCCAAGTGGCTGGACATACAACCAAGGTGCAACAATGTGTGGTCCAGGCTCTGCCCTAAGGACCCCATAGGCTGGCCATCAGTACCAGGCTCTCCTCCTAGTTATAACAACATAATAGGTGCTATCACAGTGCTTGGAGCCTAGTCCAGCCCAGAGAAAATTGCCTAAAGCAGCTGACTTCAACAGGAGTGGGGAAAAGGTCTTCAAAGCCATTGGGTTTAGAGTGAGGGAGCATACCACATATGGAAGTACCAAAACCTCAGTGGCACTTGTCCAATGGGAAGCAGTGAGCTGTGTGCTGAGTTAAGGGAATTGGGTTTTACCTGGAATCACTGCAGCGCTGTGAATGGCTTTTAAGCAGAAGAATGATACAAAAGGGACTTTCCCTGGAGTTATTTTTTCAAATTAGGTCTCTGCTTCTCATCGTTTTCTTTTCCTGTGTTTGCCTCTTTCCAATAAAACAGCATGTTCAAATGGGGACCTTGTTAAGGACAACTCTATGCTTGGGAATTAGCAGAGGTTTCATTGCCCTGGGTGGTGGGAGATGGGATGGCTGTCTCCGTCCCTGCTCTCTCTCACACACACCCTAATTAGTAAGCAGACTTGAGTTGCTGAAGTTGGTTGGTCCCAACTCGCTGACAGAAACCACATATACATCTCTAACATAGCTTCCAGTTCTGACATAACCTTTCTAGTCCTCACCTGCATCCCCACAACTCTATCAGATGCTCACTATACTCACAATGCCCCACTTCTCTGGCAGTAAAGTGTTCATGTCACCACCAACTGTGCTGAGTACAGCTGAGGCTGCTCTTTGAGACCTGGGAAATTCCTAGCAGGTGATCCAAGGCTGGGCTTGGAGGAGACCGGACACTGCATTACAGAGGTGTCCTATGCAGTCTCTACAGGTACTTGGGAGGGGGTTGTGACCTGCCAGTTAGGCCTACAAAGTCAGTTCTGGTAACTGCTATCTCTGCTCACATATCTTGGCCAGCTTCCTCTTCTGTCTGGGACTGTATTTTATATTGGTACAAAATGTCCAAAGTCCTCAGCCCCCAGATTCCAAGTGAACTTGGACTGACCTCCTCTTCAGAATCAAGTCCTGTTTTGCTTGCACAGATCATGCTAGGCTTCAGAAACCAGGCTCCAACCTGACTGTACTGTGGTCTAACCATGAGATATCAAATGGCGGTCATTGCCTTCCTTGGGCTTAGGACTTAGCCCCTCTACCATGATAGGTGCTTCTGAGAACTGCACACAATTCAGTTACACACGGTGATTATGCTACACTTCTGTCATCAGACCTCAAGAGACCCACACTCCTTCAATGGTTAATAATCAAGTGTGGAAGGTTCTGTCAATCTGCACACATTGACCCTGCCACAAACCTCCAAGCCCAAAGCAAGCCCTCCCCACAGGCAGCCTGCCCAATCACACCCAGTTGACCCAACTAATGCAAACATGGCAATAATTTATTTCAGTTCAAAGAAATGCAAATTGGGTTAATATCCCTTTCTCTGAACCATCGCATATTCAGTGCAAACCAATTCATTTCCATAGCAGTGAATTTTTCTAGAAACAAATGATACTCCGCTCTACACAATTGAAACTCGCACATTTTTTAATGTAACAAACATTTATAAACCACCCATCGCTTCCCCCATCCCTCCTTCCTAAAAATACCCATTGCAGCACCAACTTCAAGCATGAAGCCTGGCATCCCAAAGTGCCGTATTGTATTTATATAATGGGACATTTCAATCCCAGTCATCAAATTACCCTGTTTATTATTATCCCCATTTTACAGATAAAGAAACTAGGACACGAGGAGGTCAGCTGACCTGACTTCCCCAAGTCCCATATCAGGACTGAAATGGAGAAGTGTTTCCAGGCTTCCAAATCCAGGAAAGAACAGAGGCAGAGCTGAATTGCATTTTAGAGAAACCAAGCATTTAGGGGTGCCAGTGTCTGCTTCATTAACAGGGGACATGCAGACATGACTATATCCCAAAACATAGTGAGGCCACCTTCTGCAGCATCACACTCACACTGAACAGGCTCGTGTGGTCCCATGTAGAAGTTCTCAGAAAGGAAAGGGAGATCTTGCAAAAATGTGTCTACTTAGAAATGGCCTGATATTCTGGGGCCATTGACCTTAACATAAGCTGAACAGTCCCACACACAGGGCTCAGACTCCCCAGCTAGCACCTTCCTGAATCCCTTCCCTCAGCCCACGCTCCAGGCTAGTTGCTTATAGACCACCACACACACCCCCTCCATAAGCAGTGGATTCTATCAGTCCTAATTGTCACCAATCATGCCATCACTGCCCCTCTATCCAGATAGTCCTCAGATTATAACAACAGTTCAACTCAACCATGTTTATCTTGATGCAGACACAATGTGCATGCAATTGAATTAAATTTAAATCTCTTTGCCAACAAAGAATTTGTTCTAGTAATGTTGAGCGTGGAGGCAGGCCACAGGTTCTACCCAGCCCAATGAACCCAAGAACAATAGCCCATCTCTTGACCTTTGGGACTCCTCTGTCCTTTACCTGTAAAACAGGGATGATAGCAAACGGCAAAATCTGATGCCTGAGCATCAAGCTGTCCCGTTGCATAAATACAATATGGCATCTTGGGATGACTGGCTGCCCACTGTATTGCTAAGGCATCCCATGGGTTAAATTAAATGTATTGAAGACATTCTCAGCTTCTAATGTGTTCAGTTTGGATGGCTTGGGGGTAAGGAGCCCCAACCTAAGTTACACACATGCACAGGCAATTTAACCTGAGAACATCGATCTTAATTTAAAGACCTTAACCCTGAAAGTAAGAATATCATTAGCCATCTTCCAGCCCCACATGGAGAAATCTAGAAACTTCTCTGGATCGGCCAAGGAACCATATCCAGGCAAGTACCTCCTACCCAAGAGCTGCCCATGATCTAACAGCTGCAGGTTTGTTTTGTCTTAAACACACACACACACACACACACACACACACACACACACACACACACACACCTACACAGAGCATGCCCCTACTGAGGTCCAGCCCTGGGCCTGGATGGGGTCAGCCAGCGGTTGTGTGGGATCCACAGCATCAGCACTCTCGCACAGCAGGAGGAGTTATTAATAAACACGCTGCTTTGAGCATTTGCTCACGATTGTTTGATATTTCAGTTTTCAGTAATTTTCTCGGTTAATAATTTATTAAATGGATTATTTGTCATTTCAATTTATTAAAAATTGATAAAGGGCTCATTTCTTTTTTTCCCAAGCTAGGACACAGGAGATATATACAGGCCAAAGCACAAATTAAAGGCCCCATAATCTTGTGCCTTCCTCTTTTTCTATGTAGCCATCACCCAGCAAAGACCCAAGGGTCCCTTTCCTGTTGTCTCCACACTCAGAGTTCTGCTCCTAGTTGAATGATAGGACTGAATAGGCATGCCTCACAACTCTAACCATTGAGAAACACAGGGATTCTTAGCTCAGCTAATTTGCTCCAGCCACAGGAAAGCAAAATCTCGGTCTCTAACTTCTCAGCCCAGTAGGGGAAAAGCCTAACACATCACTCAACATGAGAACTTGCAGCCATGCTCAACATGGTCACCTGCCATCAGCTCTTCTCTGGGACAAAGCCAACCCTGGCAATCCCCTCTATGGATGTGGGAGCTGTGGGTGAATTTGAACTTTTAGTATCCTGATTATCTTGCCTGTGTTTAGGAAATGAGCAGGAAAAGACACTTGAGGAGGGAAAGCTAATGAGATAGGTTTCTAGGCTTTGCCTCTCCTACATCCTCCCTGTCCTGCTTCCATGGTCTCCACTCAATAGCTGCTCTTAATTGCTCCTCTCTTTCCACTCCTTTGCTCACTTCCTTTTGCTTTCCTTTCTCCTGGTTCTTCATTCTTCTTTCCTGTCATTCTCTTCTCATTCTTTCTTGTTTCAACTCCTTTCCTTTACGTTCTTGACTCTGCAGCCTCTACTGTTTCACAAAGGCTAAAGATCCCCCATGTTTCTCTCTGAGAACTTGGCCTCACTGTAGAGGCTATGGAGATTTGTTGCCAGTGTTCTAGGGTCACCATAGCTCTGTAGTTCTTTCCAGGCTAAGAGCAGAGTCCTGGGGCCAGGACATATGTATAAGTACTACCCTTTGCTCTCAAAGTGTCCATCCTACCATAGACAGAAGAAGCAACAGTGCCTTCTGGACCAAAGATGGCACTGTTTAAGGTCCACCCAGACCCTAGTAAATGCACAATGGGCAGAAAGAAAGGAGAAAGCCCTGGGTTTGCAGGTGGATGCCTGGAAAACTACATCTTTCAAAGTCACTTTAACCAACAGCATGCGGTCATCGTTTTGCCATCTCTATCTTCCTTCACCAGCTCCTTGAGATCCTGTATATCATTGCTTTCCAGAGCACTCTTCCCCTGGATGAGTTTAATGGCCTTATAAAAGTCACATTGTGCACAAATTGGGAAGTTTCTGAAGCACCGAGCCAGCTCTCATGCATATACACTCGCAAAGTTCCTGCAGCTGAGCAGAGAAGGCAATTCCAGACACAAAAACATCCTTGGGTAAATTACTTCCTATTAGTATGTCACATATTTCTTAGATATGACTGTAGTTTCAGGAGGTGACAGCAGCAGTTGACAATAAAACTTTGCACTCTTTTTTATTTATATTTTCCCAGCCTTTCTATTTTGTTTCTTCATTTTTGTTGTATGGGTTTTTTTTCCTTTCCCTTCCATGGTACATAACGGCACATATGGCTCCTTGTCTTAGCTTTGGAGCAACAATGACCCTCAACACTTGCTGTATTCCTTCTGTGGAGCTGTCCAAAACATCCAATGCCAAGAACCAAAAAGGGACTTCTGAGGAATGTCATAGTATCATTTAGACAGAAAGCTGAGGTGCTCCCACAATCCTTCAAATTCCTCCCCTAACCACAACGTTCTTGCCTCACTCCAAAACCATATTCTCCACCCCACACCTAGACCACAGCTGTATGAGGTGGAGGTGGCAAAAGAAAAGACTGGTTCATGTCTAGTTCCTCAGTACGTCCCATATAGTTCAAGAGTCTATTAGCAATGTCCAAACTTTTATGTTGTCATCTACAAAGTTGATACTCAAGAGCTCTACCATCAAATTACAAAAAAAAAAACCTCCCCAACTAGTCACCACAGGTTATCAAATAAAAGCCCCCATTATCAGGAATAAATTAGCTTTTTCTGAGTTGTTGTCAATGGTGCCCATTTAGACCCAACCCAAATACTACAGGTCATTGCCAGTAATCTTGGTTACCCTCCAGATCTTGGTGAAAAGGGACTATTCTGAAGACACCAGATGAGTGAAGAAATTAATCTGGCAATGACTTCTTCACCTTTACTAGCTTACTTTCATTATGCTGTAAGGAGCTATGAACCCTACTGGAGGAAAAAAGTAGCAATCATTCTTACCCATCTGTGAATTCTGTGAGTTACAGTAATGACTGACCTAGGAAGACAGGCTCACTGCTGTGACAGTGGCATGGATGTCAGAGAAGTAATCAACCAATTCCCACTCCATGAGATGGATCTCATACCTGGTACCATTACTGAAGCCAAGAACCTATGACTAAATAGACCCTAGGGGACAACATACTACTATGACTTTGCTAAAAAGTTATAGTATTAAAATGACTCTCAATGACGTTTTTGCTATATCCATAGATTAGTGCATAACAAGCATCTTCATTTATTAGATGACAATTAACACAGAGACACACAGCTGGTCAACATGCAGAGAACAAGAGACTATGTAGTGATTGGTCTTAAATGGGACATAATGTATACCATTCTCCTCCCCCTCAATGCTCAGAGATAATTGCAAAAGGTAGGATAGAAAGAATATAAGAGCTAGAGGTGGTGAATGACCACAAGGAAAAAGTGTTTTCTGAATATAGCAAGTCAGTTGCAAGTATGAACTCACAGCAACCATGAAAACATGCACAAGACCTGTGAAAGCTTCAGCCAGACTAAATTTTAGCATGGAGTATGAGTGATGAATATTAATTCCCACTCTTGACTAAGAGACTATTGGTAATTGATAATTACTGGAAGAAGGAGGGTCAATTTTCCTGAAGGGTATGATTTCTAGTAGGTCAGCAATGCTCCAAGTCAGGACCCTCTCAACATAAACAGACATTGAGGTGAGAGACAGACAGATAGACAGAGAGAGAGAGACAGAGACGAGAGAGAGAGAGAGAGAGAGAGAGAGAGAGAGAGGAGAGAGAACATGAAGCTGGATGGGTAGGGATGAATCTAAGAGAAGTTAAGAGAGGAAATGAATATAATCAAAATATTTCATATGAAAGTGTCAAATTAACAAAATTATTATTTTAACAACTCACATTATTTTATTTGTGGTTTTGTGTTGGGCCACATTCATAGCTATGCTGGGAAACGTGTTTTCACATAGTACAGATAGTGAGTGACCAAATGAACATGTGTTACCAGACACATGATGTACCAACTAAACTGAAGGAGACCAAATGACATTAAAATATATGCTAGGGCCAGAAGCTGGGTGTTTGTAACAGGTGGAGCTCAGAACCTTTGAGAGCTGGAAACTGAACTCTAGATTCAAAAAAATGATGTTGTTCTTTTTCAACATTTTATCTGGATGAAAAATGAAAAGTGAACCTCTGGCTAAAGTATCCAGCAGGGAATTAATTGATAATGATAATCAAAATGTCCCAAGATCTAAAGAAGTCCCTCCGATCCAGGTTGTGTCCTGTTTGCCAGGCTTTGTGCTAGGGTGCAATGCATGAGTGCCTCTGGCTTGTGATAACATCAACCATGTTAAGTCCCAGTCCCTTGGTTCAGCACTAGACTATATTCAAGGACAGGCCTAACCAACTTCCTCCATGTTGACAATGCCTGGCAAGCACGTGGCCTCTTGGGAGACTCTATGCCCTCCAGAGATAGTTACAAACACATCAGATTCTTCAGCTCTATAGCCTAGTAATTCATCCCACAGTATAAAAGATTCAGAAAGCCACCCTGTCCACCTGGGCTTTGGGTCCCAGGCACCATAAGCTTCAACCCTCTTATTCCAACTCTCTCCCATTCAAGAGCCTGATCTCCAGCACTGATTGTTGAGCCAGTGGTAGCCCTTCTCCCTTTCCTTCCCAACATGACTCAATTCATTCTGATCCTCAGACACACAAGCTTCAACCTCGATTACATTCACAGCAGAAGAAGAGGTTTGGGTGTCTGGGAGCATTTTTATTTGCCCGTGGAGAAAGAGGAGAATCTAGGCTCTAAAAGAAACAGAAGAGCTGAGGAAGTGAACCATCAAACTGCTTGTCTTGAATACGTACATCTGGTATCCAGTACCCATGTTAAAATGAAAACAAAAGCAGGCATACTAGTGCACACACTTATAATCTCAGCACTGGGAAGGTAGGAACAGATGGATTCCTGGGGCTTGCTCCTCAGTCCATCTAAACAAATATGGGAGTTCCTAGTAAAAGTGAGAGACTTTGTCTCCAGAACAGGAAAGTGAACGGTGTCTTCAGGAACAATATCCAAGATCCAAGGTTGACCTCTGGCTTACACACACACACACACACACACACACACACACACACACACACACCCTAACATGTACACACGTAAATTAATTAATTAACTGACAATCAGAACCATGATTCAGACCATGCTAAATCACTGATATGGAAACTGAAATTATGATAGCTTATGAAACAGAAGCTTGGGGTTTATGGAAAATGAGATCATATTTTACATAAGTGAGTAAATAAGTGGGGACAGATTATGGAAGAAAGGTTAAAAGAGAAAAGAAGAGGCCAAACCATGGTGACTGTCATTACTTTTTAATCTGCAAGCTAACAGTTTCATTTTGTGTGCTAGGAATTAAACCCAGGGCCTTGCACACAGTAGGCCAGCCATTCTCAGCTCTTTCTCTAAAAGCTTTGACATAGCCTTCAGAGCCATTCTAATAATCATATGGGAAACCACAAAAATTAAAACACTGCCATATGAGCCCCCTGTTTGTGAACTGTCCTCCCCTATGTCTTTTTTTTTTTTTGTCAATGTAGATTCATCTTGAATATTTTAGGACCCTGTGGACCTCAATTCCCTACCACTTATAATTCAAAATTGCATCTCTCTCTGCCTTCTCCCAGGACTCTTAATTTCTCTTCTCTCTCCACCATTATTTATTTAAGCCTCCTAACTGTATTATTTATTTTAACACCATATCTGTATTATTTATTTTACTGTAGCTCCATAACGATATTATTTAAGTCTATAAAATAAAGCTTTCTCCCTTGAACTCTCTGTGCAAAATAAAATTGTATTGTACTGAAACACTCTTTGAAATGCCCTTCTTTGCCACTGGGTAATAATAATAACACTTTGCATTTATACAGTACCTTTCATCCTGGGATTATTTAAGTCTGCAAAAGCAGTTTGTCTGAATTCTTTATGCAAAAATCAAGTTGTATGCTAATATTCTTTGAGATGCTCCTTATTTCTCACCACTTGCTACTAATATATATATATATATGTATATGTATATATATATTTGTACACAATGTTATGTCTTTCTCCATGCATGAAATTCAAAGCAGTTCCCTCAATGATGCTTACCTGTATAGGCATGGCTGAGTAGATATGATCCTCACTTCCTAAATGATGAAAGGCAAGTGAGAAGAGTCTAACAGGCAGTAAAAGTATAAAAATCAGAAGACACTGGGAGGAAGCATTCTGCCACCAAACAGCTTCCTACAGCCTGCTTCCCCAACTACTAGCATGTATCAAGTGGCTATTGATGGAGCTTTGGAGATGAGCCTCCTGTTGTAAACCCTCTCTCTCCAAGTGCCACACTCAGGACCAGCCCCTTCCACTCTAGAAACCTGTTTTGGTTTACTTACACAGGATCTTTTCCACCACCATTTGCTCAGGCTCTAGTCATACCTCAAGTCATCCTTCCCACTCATCTTTCCACTTGTCCATCCTTGACTGACTCCAGGTCCACCTCCAGGAAAGAATATTTTAGCTTGATAAAGTTGATACTGCAAATACCATAGAGTAATTATCTAATGAACACAAGTTTGTAGTTCTGGTGACTGGAAAATCAAATTTGCAGTGATGCCTTCTCATCACATCCTTACATAGTGAATGATCTCCCATTTCTCGTGTGTGTGTGTGTGTGTGTGTTTGTGTGTGTGTGTATGCATACATGTATGTGTATGGGCTTGTGTGCCACAATGCTGGCAAAAGGACAACTTCCTGGATTGGTTCCCCCCTTCTACTGCATGGATCTCCAGAATCAGACTTTGATTGTCAACCTTGGCAGCATGTTTACCCATTGAGCTATCTCATCACACTCCTTTGAGCTTGTTTCACAAGGGAACTAATCCCTCTCCTAAGAGTTCTACTCTTGTGAGCTAATGACCCAACCAAAGACTCTACCTCCCAATACTATGGTGTAGAGCTTGGGGCTTCTAATGTAAATTTTGGAAAACTATGAACCCTCAGACCTCATTAGAAGGTTTTGACAGCCTTTTAGATTCTCCATGATGATAGCTGGTATCTATCATGTTCCTTAGAATGTGCTAGAGTATATTTGGTTATGTTTTACATAATCTCACTCTATAGCTCTGGTTGGTCTGCAATTCACTGTGTAGCTCAGATTTTAAATTATAACCCTTCTGCCTCAGCTTCCAAAGTGCCACCCACATATGGTTGTCCTGTTTTTCTTTTGGACCTTGACTTCCAGACAACGTATCTGGGAGTTATGTTATATTTATTTCACACAGTTTTTCACTGTATCTTTTAGTAAACAAATTATTGTTGGTTTTATCCAACAAATCTTCAGTCTTCTGTTACTGTACTCATGACAAGAATGCTTGATAGGAAGCAATATAAGGATGGGAAGTTTGTTGCACCTTCCAGTTCAGGAAGATGAGAGGAAAGGATGGCAACTGGAGCTTGAGGCAGCTGGTCACATTGCAATCCACAGGGAGGAAGCAGAGAGTGGTAAATAAGGATGTCCATCTGACTTTGTTGCCTTTCATTCAGCTCTGGACCCATGGGATGGTGTCACTGAAGGTCACAATCTACCCATGTCAAATAACTTAATCTAGATGAATCCTCAGTTGTATGCCCAGAAGTTGTTTCCTAGTGAGCCTAGGCCTTATCTCATTCACAATCATGGATAGGGTATATTATATAAAAGGCACCTGTGTGGTTTGATAGAAAATAGCCCTCAAAGGGAATGGCACTATTAGGACCTATGGCCTTGTTGGATAGAGTAGGTGTGGTCTTGTTGGAGGAAGTGTGTCACTGTGAAGACAGGCTTTGAGGTCTCATATATGCTCAAGTCATACCCAGTGAGACGTCTACTTCCTGTTGCATGCATATCAGCATGTAGCAGCTACCTCTCTAGAACCATGTCTGCCTTCATGAGGCCATATTATACCATCATGAAAAAGGACTAAACCTCTGAACTGTAAGCAAGCCACCACAATTAAATGTTTTCTTTGTAAGACTTTATGTTGTCATAGTGTCTCTTCACAAGAGTAGAAATCCTAATTAAGAAACATACTTCTTTAGTCCTAAGACCACAGCTATGAATAAATGTTCCAGCAATCTCATAACTAAAATTCTTATAGGGAAATATGTTCACCACCAGTCCACAAAACTCAGTTACAGCGTGTCTAGTGTATTCATCCTCTCAAAGCTCTGAACACAGCCTGGTGTACAATGTAGGGAAGCAGAAGTTACTTTCTGCCTGATTTAAAACTGTTAATGATAAGGGTTCAGCTGGCAGACTACATTCCTAGCATGCACAAAGCCCTGGGTTCCACCCTCAGCACCACATAAACTGAGGATACAGGAGAATCCCTTATAATCGCAGCACTTGAAGGCAAAGGCAGGAGGATCATAAATTCAAGGCCATTCTTAGCTACATAGTAATTTTAAGGCCATCCTGGGCTACATGAGGTTCTGTTTAAAAGGTGTGTGTGTGTGTGTGTGTGTGTGTGTGTGTGTGTGTGTGTGTGTGTGTGACACAGACAGACACAGAGGGAAAGAGAGAGAGAAGGAAGGGAGGAAGGAAAGAAGAAAGGAACAAATGAACGAACAAACGAACAAAATATAAAACTTCAAAATAATTCTAACATTCTGGTTCCCAAAAAAGCAGTTTTAGAAAGTTGCCTTAATGGGCTGAAGGGATGGCTCAGTGGCAAAGAGCAAATACTGCACTTGAAGAGGACCAGAGTCCTATTTCCAGAACCCACACAGGTGGTTCACAATCCCCTGTAACTCCAGGTCCAGGAGACCTAAAGCCTCTGGCCTCTGCAGGCACTGACACATTCATGCTTATACAGACACTCATACACATGACTAAAAGTAAAATAAACATTTTCTAAAGATAGTTGCCTTTAGTTTCTATCAAGTTACCCAGTCGCTAGCTCTCCTTGAGTGTTTTGTACATGTAACTCTTTACAGAAGTACACCGCCAAGAAGAGTCCACACACTCCAACCCTTCTGCTAGCCAACAAATTGGCACCTTCCAGCATCCCAGGTGTAAGCTATGGTAGAGTCATTCAAAGTGCAAGCACCATGCCCCACCAGCAGGGGCAGCTCACTAAACCACAGTGCAAGTGCAGCATGTTTTCCCATCCTGAAGCTCTGCTCTCCACCCTGAGTGGGGTCTCTGTAAAGGAGATGTCTGTCTGGCCTCCCCAGAAGCTTCCGGAGGAAAGAGTGCCTAGTCTTCTACATTGGTGAACCTGCCCCACACACATGACAGCTTTCACCGCAGACACTGAAAGTCTCTTCCATTTTATTTTTCCCTGCTGTTCCTCTTGCCTGCACCTACTGTATCCTCTCAATCCTGTGTGCTCTCTGTATGCCGTGGGTTGCATCCTTTTAGTCCTTTGTTCTTCCCCAGGCTGCCTCATCTTAAACAATGTGCAGGCAAATAATGCTTCCTACCTCATCTCAACTCCATCTTGGTGCCAAGAGAAAGAAGGATATGGTCAGTTTTCAGTAAACATTATTCTCAAGTAATAGGGTTTAGTTGAGTAGAACATATGAATCTCTTACAATTGTCTTCACTTTCATAGATGATAAAGTGGGGGGTTGCTCCTCTCCAACTCCCTTGATTTCTACCTAGTTTTGCTCCTTTTCCTACAAAAAATACAGCACTTCTCCAAATCTTCCTGCCATGTGTCCTTCCTCAGTACCTTTTCAGGGCCCGTAATCACATTAAAAATTAATAATACACAAAGGGACAACCCACATTCCTCTTCATACAAGAACACTGTCTATTTGGTGAGATGAATAAAGAAGAAAATTAAAATACCGTGTGAACCTCAATGGGATGAGTATGGGGTCATTAGGGGTCCTGCTGTCTCCTAAACTAGCTGTGCCAAGGCTTTCTGGCACTGTGAGCTGGGGATAGACGTGGGCTGACAGAACACACCAGCAAGGTCCGCAAAGGATGCTCAAAAGCTACAACAGTTCAGAGTTTTGAGAACTGGGTCAGGCCTTCAAGAACTTTCTAAGCTCTGCTACAGAGTGAGGACACTGCCCTGGGGTTATGAGAACATACCAGAATCACCAAAAGGAGAGAATGGTGTGAGCAGGCATGGAGAAAGCGCCAATGAGCGCGTCAGTGAGTGCTGGAAGGAAGCCCAGGGGAATCGAGGGAGGGGTGAGAGATAAGAAGACCTGCGAACAAAATGAGAGAGGATTTGTTTGTGGAATACTGTTAAAATGTTTCTAAAAATAATTGTGTATGTAGAAACCACTAGAGATGTCCACAAAAATAACCGTTAGTGACAATAAACTCAGCACGTTGGATACAAAAATCAACATATTCTATACACTAAAAAGGAGCAATGTGTTACATTTCTTTACTGACAAGGAACAACCCAAAAAGCAAATAATAAAACAATTTATTGTATTTTTAAAAGAAAAGAAAAGAGCCAGGTGGTGGTGGTAGCCTATGCCCTTAATCCCAGTACTCTGACTACAGAGGCAGGCAGATGTCTGTGAGGTCTCTGTAAGCTTCAGGTCACCCTGGTCTACATAGCAAGTTCCAGGATAGCCTGAGCTACATAGTGAGAATCTGTCTTGAGAAAAAAAAAAGGATAGAAAGAGAAGGAAAATTGAAACTAAACTTATCCAAGGAAGCACAAAAGACTTAGAATGCTAAAAGCAAAAGACTATTGCAGGAAAAAAAGTAAAAAGATAAGTAAAAGGAAATGCATCCCATGTTCATAGAGTAAAGGCCTCTGTGTTGTTAACATGTAAACTATTACTCAAAGTGTCTACAGATTTAATGTGTTCATTATCAATTTCAAAATCTCAATGGAAAGTAATATAAAAACAAAAATTTTTGTTTTATATAGAGTCAGAAGAAAATCAACCAAACAAAACAATTTTGAAAAATACTGGGAGCCTCACACTTTCTGATTTCAAAACTCACCACAAAGCTACAGGGATCAAACAGTGTGGGAGTGTAAAGACCAATGGCAGATACAATGAGTTCATAAACCCTCACATGTGTGGTTGAATACTTTTTCACCAGGGTTTTCAAGACCATTCAATAGAGACATGGAAGCCTTTTCACAATACCGTCCTAAGAATAACGGTCTGTGGAAGGCTGAGCCCTAATAGGGCATACATATCGCACACACCCCACACTCCAGGCTCAAAAATCTTCTCCTGGGAAGAGGGAGTGGGAATATTACAAGATCCAGAGGTAGCTCAAGACACAGCAGAGCAGTCACACACATAGACTGACAGTAAATATGACAGCATGCACAAGACAAAGTTCAAACCAGAAAAACACTCAGCATGGAGAGGAGATGTGCACAAAACACCATCCCTAGCTGAGGAGCTGCTAATAACTGGTAGCTGTTGGGAACAGGATTTGTCTTTAAGTAACAGCCCCGGGTAGGTTGAGCACACTCTGAGGCAGGCCCCACTCCCTAAATTAATTAAGCAACACAAACTGGATTTTAGGTGTTAAAAAAGAAAAACTAGAAGTTAGGTAGATATTGAGGTGAATGTCGAGAGTATGTGTCTGTAGATCTGAAAGTAGTTGGAGTATTGGGGTAAAATACTTGCAAGGACCATGTCTGATAAGAGGTTAATGTCTAGAATGCAAAATATATCTCTACCACTCAAGAAATACTTGAATAAAACAGATGGAGGACCAAAATATTTCTCAAACTAATGTCTACACACAGACAAGAAGCCCATGAAGAAAATGGTCCTACCTCTAATGGTTAGAAAAATGCCAATCAAAACCATGGTGACACTACAGACAGAGTTCAAGACCAGTCTAAGCAACTTAATGAGATCCTGTTTCAAAACAAAGAGGGCAGAGGATACAGGAAGAAACAAAGCTTTGTTTAAACAAAAAATGGAGAAAATGGAAAATTTGCATGTCGGTGTATTGGCGGGAGCAGCTGATGGTACAACAGCTATGGGAAACCATCTTTCATGTCCTCAGAAATAGGAACACTCTGATCCATCCATTTCACACTGGGCTTTGAGAGACATGCCTTTGCTACCCACTGCTCTTCTGCTGTGACACAAAGCTGAGTAAAGTCTTGTTCCTTGCTCACAATTTTAGAGTTCCCATTCCATGGTTGCTTGGTCCCATGAGGAGAGGCCATACATTATGGTGGGGAGCATGTGATGGAGAAAACTGGCTCACCTCTGGACACTAAGGACAGCATACATCCTTCCAGGCTACCCAGTGGCCCCTTCTCCCAACTATACCACACCTAGTTTCTACCACCTTGAAAAAAGGTTATCATGAGTCCATCAATGGCTAACCCATTGATTAGGTCAGAGCCTTCATGATGCAACCACTTACCAAACTGGGGGCAAAGCCTCCAACAAACACATAGGCCTTCAGGAGACATATAGCTTCCAAACCACAACCCCCAAGGAGTTGAAAGCAGGGTCACAAAAAGTCACCTGCATGGTCATGTTCACAGTCTCAGGTTCATGATAGCCACAATGTGGAAACAAGTCAGCTATCTACTGACGGATGAGTAAATAAGTAAACGGGGAAAGTATGGAGTATTAAAAATGACAGAAATTCTAACACATGCTAAGGACATTGTGCTCAGTGAAATGGGACAATCACAAAGATAAACGCTACCTGGTTTATGGCTTACTAAATATATGGAACAGAAAGCAGAATGGTTGCTAGGCACTGGCATGGAGGGGAGTTGTAGCTTAATGGGCATAGTTTCAGTTTTCCAAGATGAAGAGTTCTAGAGATTGGCTGCAAAGCAGTGCAAATGTGCTTAGCACTGCCCAGCTGTGCACTTAAACATGATTAAGAGGGTAAATTTCATGTTGTGTGTATTTTACCACAATCTTTAAAAACTGGAATGCCTTTGAGGAAAATTTTATTTCTCAAAGAACACTGCTGGTGCTCAGTTTTGTTTCCAGATCTCAACGCCGGGTCATTTTCTTCTTTTGTGCAGTGTTCAGCATGTTACTAACACCTTCCTCTGAGTACACAGAGGGGTAGACATGGCTGTTCAACAAAAGGATAATCTAGGATCTCCATCACCATAGCTAAGGGCCAATCATACAGGATGGCTTCTTCTGTCTTGCCAACAAGTAAGCCAGTATGTCTTCAACTCCAGCCTATGGTCAGTGTATCACTGAGGAAAGTCAAGACAGAAAGTCGGGCAGGAACCTGGAGGCAGAAACTAGAGACCAAGAGGAAAATCACTGTTGCATACTGATTTGCTTCCCTTTGGCTTGCTCAGGTATCTTTCTTATACAGCCCAGACCCACCAGCCTAGGGAAAGCACCAACTATCAGGTAAGCACTGTAAGATGCAGCAGGCTGGATCCTCCCACAATTCAGATCATAGGCCCAATCTGATCTGGGCAATTCTTCAGTTGAGGGGCTCACTACCCAGGTGACACAAGCTTGTGTCAAGTTGATAAAAACTGCCTAGCACGGCTGCTGTTGTCTGAGCATGCCTACACTTCCACAGAAGGTAATCTACAGCTGGACAGTCTCTGGAGTCCACCATGTGTACTCAGAAGCTGGGAAATGGGAAGGTAGACTGATTCCCCTAGCCAGGGCTCCAGAAAAGAGCTGAGCATTTTATAATGAGCATAATTTAACACAGCTGATTGAGAACAGGAGAGATTTTCCTCACAACTCTCCAGATGCTTTAGAAAAAGAAAACATGTCATCTTCCAGGGCTTGGCTTCCCCCACACCCTGTAGCCTAGCCAAAGAATACACGAGCCCCTCTTCTAACCATAGAATCTACTGCTTTAGCTCTGAAGATCACACAAGTGGGTTTCCTCCCATGTTTCAGCCTCCAACAGTCCCAGGTCACAGAGGCGGTTTGAGGAAAAACTCTTCAATAAATCAGTACCATACATCAAATTTCCAGAATTGCAGTTGAATTCACCTTATAGTGAGCATAGCATCCTTCTCTGGGGCCAGGAGAAGGATCATGAAACATGTCAGGCAAGATACTAGATACCAGGCCCTTTTGTGTGTCTGTGGGGTTATAGGACCAGGAAGAACTGTAGTCTGTTCAGTCAGATTCTAAAACAAGAGCTGCCTGATAGCACAGGCCACAGGGCCACCAAGGAGTGGCTTTCTGAATAACTGAGTTCAGAATAGATTGAGCAATTGGGCTATTTATTGACCATTTTAGATTTCATAGAAAAAGAGAAAAAAATCCACTATGAAAATAAACTTCCGTCAGTAACCCCAATAGGCTTGCCCACCAACTAAGGAGAACAAGGTAAATTTGAGCTCAATTTACTCAGATGGATAATAAAACTTTCAATTATGGCTACATTATTTGTTGCTATATGGTTGAAAGATTAGGTGACAATATGCAAAAAATAGTTTCTTCATATTATAATATTTAGTAATGTCATTTTATTTTTTATATGTTTCATTAAATTGTTTTGTGGCTTTATTATCTACCCAGATGCACAGCCCAGAAATACAATTATTCAGATTTAGAAGCAATAAAATTTGGCATGCATTTTCTCGTATTCAGAATTCCTGCATGTTAAAAAGAAATTATAGCACTCTTCCCACATTGCACCGCTCTGAGGCCCTCACAGACCCATTCATTAACCAAAGGCATTACAGAAAGCACACCATTTAGGTTAAAGGGCCCTTCGGATAACAGATATGCAGGCACAGAGCAAATATTTCACTGAAGCCCCTCCTTTTGATTATGACAATAATAGAGGCAAACGGATTCACGTTCCCCGTAATGTGCAGCTCCATGATGGCTCTGTGAAGGTCTGAAGCTCTGGTTGCAAAGCAGCACACAGAGACAGCAAGATGACAACAAAACCATCTACAACTATGAGTAAACAGGAGTCTCACTTCTTGGGAAAAAAGTGATGGCTTGCTGGGGACTTGTGTTTCAGGTAAGCGCTGTAAGATGCAGGAGTTCTGAGCATACTTCCATGGCACATAGAGCATTAGGTGAGACAACAGAAGTTCGGGTACAGTGGCCCCACTGCCCAGAAATATGCTCCCATAGGAAAGCCACATTTATTTAATTGCTAGTAAAATATATAAAAAAAAAAAAACTGTAGGGCTCCTTGTCTGCCATTAAAACTCTAATATATATTGAACATATAATTATTTGAGACCATAGAAATCAAATTTCAAATTCATTAGGGTATTGATACCAGACTATGAAAGAAATGTCCAAAAAAGGCTTAAGAAGGCATCATCAAATTACCAACTTACTATTGAAAAATAGGAATTGCAAACCAGAAACACATGTTTGTATTATATACAGGCTAGGCTTCTTTCACCCCAAAATCTACACTCTAAAATTCTCTAAAATTTGAAACTTTTTGAACACAGGTATGATACCCCAAGTTGAAACTCTACATTTGAATTTAGAAAAGAATTAAAAATATGTTGTTTTTAGACTATGTGTATAAGATGTTTATGAAACTCAAATTTTGTTTAAACTTGGATTCTGCCTCCAATATATTTCAATACATATATACGATTATGCCACCCCAAAAATTCCCAAACAAACCCTTCCTGTCTCATACTTTTTTAATAATATACCCACATAGAAAAGGACTGATGCAAAATATATTAAAAGAACTGCTGTAAGTTCATTAAAATGAGCAAACAAAATAATACAGAGAAAAGGCATGGGCAATAATTTGTAGAAGACTCACATGAACAGGAAACATTTTTAGAGCATGTCAAAGAAATGCAAAATGGGCTACCTCTGATGGCAACTTGACTGGCTGGCAGAATTAAGAAAAGCAACATTGTGGTGTGTTAGGGACCCCATAGACATACAGGGGTACCCAATGAATAAGAAGCTGGTAAGCTCCATTGAAAAAGAATTTAACATTATATTATTAAGTTAAATAATTATATATCCTACAACTTTGTAGTCCACTTATTGATGTGTGCTCAAGAAAAAAGAAATCCCAAATGTATATTCCAATATGGAAGTATAAAAGTGTTTGCAATACCATTCTCAGGAAGCTGGAAATGGGGACGTAGATTCTAGTGTGCTCCACAGTACAGTATTGTGAGACACTCAAAACCAAAGAGGCTTACCTATATGCAACAGTGTGGCTGACTCTTATTAATATAATGATTGAGATTAGAATCTGCATGGTTTTCTTTTCTAAAAAAAAATTAAAATAGCTAAGCAATATAATGTTACGAATGTGTGTATATAGTGAGGCTATGTTTTAAAGCTGACGATGGGTACAAGATGTGGAAAAAAAAACCTGACTAGCTCTCCTGGGGGAAGAAAGCAATGAGCCATGAAAGCTGCAGAACAGAAGAGCAGGAAAGCTACTGGCTGGTTCCTGCAGCTTGTGACATCATAAACACCCATACAGAAGAAAGCATAGCCCATCTACATACTGTAATGAGAGGGTAACGTGGAAGAAAGCTTAACCCTAGTGTAAGCCCTAAAAATGCTGTGGGGATAGCAGCATTCACTTCCCTTTGAAGTGTGCATGTGGTGTGTGTCTGTATGTATGTATGTATGTAATGTATGTATGTATGTATGTGTGTCTGTAGGTGTGTTTCATTTAAATACATGATATGAATTGCTCTCAGATGGGCAACTAAAAGTCATATTATTATAAAAATGATGGTTAAGTCATTTCAAGGTATCCTGTGCCAAAAATCATAATTATCAAAAAGACTGGGTGGGCTAGGGAGATAATAAGCTAGGAAAGCACTTACTGCACAAATATGAGGACCTGCACATTGCATCCCTGGTACCTCATAAAAGCCAAGCATAAATGTATGAGTCTGTAATCCCTGCACTGGGAAGGCAGAGACAGGAGGATCCCAAGGACTTGCTGACCTGCTAGTCTAGCCAATCAGAGAGCACCAAGTTCCAAGATCCAATCTCAAATAAGGTGAAGACACAAGATACACAAGATGTTGACTGTTAGCCTCCACATACACACACCACACACATATACACACATATACACTATACACATTATGTATATATGGTGTGTGTATGTGTCTGTATGCACATACGTGTGTGCATGTGTGTGTGTGTGTGTGTGTGTGTGTGTGTGTGTGTGTGTGTGTGTGTGTCCTTGGGGCCTAGAAAAGGAAAGAGATGGCACTGTGGACTCAGCTCATGAGCTCGTAGATCTCACTTGGAGGATGAAGTTTCCTCTTGGAAGAAAAACCATAGAGGGTAGGTAGAGTCTTGAGCAAGACAGAAAATATATGCATGGTCTTCTTCAACCTCCACTGTGTTTCAAATATTCTTCACATGTCATTAATGTATTACCTAAACCAAAAGCAACTGACCCATAGGGAAATAATCATATCTGAAAGCAGAACACCTGGCTCCATGCTTTCCATCAGCTAGAATAACTTTATATAAGCAATTGTATCCTGATGGACCTCTGGTTTCTCATCTATAAAACAGTCTATGTTCAGAGAAAAGAGAAATGACTGAGACCTCACAGACAAGGTATTTGGCCTCTTCTCCTATTTAGATTCTAGGCAGGATAAGGGTAATCTTGCAAAGGGACTTCATATGTCTCATCCAAGGATCAGAACACTGAACAGGACAACAGTCCCTAGCTGGTTGGTTATCTGTGGCCCACAGGCATGGCTAACTAAAATATTCATGTAGTTCAGTGTTTAAAAAGCAAGATGATGAGAGACTTGCAGTTAATATAGCTTCGTGAAGCCTCACTAATAATCTTCTCTGCTACCCACAGTTAAAATGTTTAAGTTTAATGGGATGTGTGTGGGGGGGGGTGTATATATATATATATGTGTGTGTGTGTGTGTGTTATACATATATATATATATTATACATAAAAAGTTTATGTATATTAAAGTTTTATATATATATATGTATATATATATATATATATAAACTTTTGTTGAGAGCAAAACGGTCTGAATTCAATTCCACAGAGCCCACGTTTTTAAATGTGTTGGTATCTAGCACTTAGAAGGCAGAGACAGGTGGATCTCTGCAGGTCTCTCTCTAGCCAGCCTGGTTTGCTTGACAAGATCTTAGCTATCTAGTAAACTGAAGTAGATGGTGCCTGAAGATGAGGTGGTGTATGCCTGTAATCCCAGTGCTGGGTGGAGAGATAGGAAGATACCTGGTGCTAGCTATCCAGGTAGTGTTGCCAAATCAAATTGGTGAGCTCCAGATTCAGAGATAGACACCTTTGTTAGTGGAGATGAATAGGAGAGACTCCTGACACCTACCTCTGGCCTCCACATGACTGCACATGTATGCATACCTGAACACATATGCATTAATACATAGCACTTACATGTACCTACAACACATGCAAATTGGAAAACACCTTTGAAAGAAACCTAATCCAACTACCATGTTTAGAGGTGAGGTCTTCAGGAATGATTAAGATTAAACAAAGTCATCACATGAGTAAAAGAGAGTGAGAGGTGAACAAAGAGTCTGTGTGTGTGTGTGTGTGTGTGTGTGTTGTCCTGAATCTTGGACTAGCATCATGAACCTAAGTCAACCTCTTTCACTGTGTGTGTGTGTGTGTGTGTGTGTGTGTGTGTGTGTGTGTGTGTGTTGTCCTGAATCTTGGACTAGCATCATGAGCCTAAGTCAACCTCTTTCACTCTAAGTCACTCAGCCTCTAGCATTGTGTTATTAGCAACAGAAAGTTGATTAAAACATCTCCTTCTCAATTATTCAGTCATATAGTAGTGGAACACACAGGACTGTGGACCTTGTCTCATTAATGTTATCTCTGCATGAGAAGTAGAGTCTCAAATAGAGCTATTTTCTATTGTTTAACTCATAAGATGCAACCAGAATTATAAATATTTAAACACAAAATTACATATCTTCCTATGATTCATGCCCACAAATTCTCACCAACACTTTTTACTCCAATAGAGAGACTTTTCCTCCCAGGACCAACTCTGTCAGTTAATTAAATTTCTCTGTGTGGCTAACCACAATACTGAGTGATCTGAAGCACCAATAATTTATTACAAATCCCTGCACATACTAGTTGGCCATCTGGTCAAGATTCAGCAAGGATGTCCTTTTGCTGGGCTCTCCCAAGTCTCACACATGCATGCCACATAGCACTTAGATGAGGTGGAAGCTGAGCGAGCTCTAAGGTGGCCTCATTCATGTAGCTGACACCTGGTGGCCTTCTACTCTGGTAACAGAGGGAGCTGGGCCATGGTATGGTGTACCTAGTCAGGTACATTGTGGTTGGTCTGAGTTCCTACAATCTTCAGAAGATGGCCTGGGGAGATAGCTCAGCTGTTAAAAACACTTGTTATTCTTCCAGAGGATCAACTGTTGGTTCCTAGCACCAATGTCAGACAGCTGACAACTGGCTGTAACACCATCTCCAGGGCATCTGATGTCCTCTTCTGGATTCTGCTGCTACCTGCACTCACATGTACACATACCCACATACAGACACATTTATATATATCATATTTTTCAACAAAATATTTGTATAGGATTGAAAGAAAACCTTAATCTACAATTTCTTATTAGGTCTGAGTCTCATTTGGTAATACACAACTGACCAAAGAAAAACCCATGGCCAATCAAGGATATGATTTGGGTAATGCTGGTACCCAGGTATAAAGATGGGAAAAAATCATTTCAGCCATTATTTCAAACATTTTATGGGCCTGCCTTGAATAGCATTGTTCTTATTTTATGACACGGGAATAGTTTCCTGTAGGCACACAATAGACACACACACATCATCAGCATATGTACAGAAAGAAGCATTGGATATTCTCACACAAAAACACAAGTACATACATCCTACAGTCGCTTATGCAGTCAAACATTAGCAGTAATACACATGGAAAGAATTGCACAGAGATATACATAGAATCATCCAAGTATATAGGCACCAAGTCCACTCATGAGGCAAGAATTTGCTGTGCACACTGTATTTCATTTTAACTCTCCAACATTCTTTGTTAAAATGCACCACAGCATATTTTAGAGAAGGAATCCACTGCTCCCAGCCATCCTTTGATATGAAGGGTTAAGTGATTAGACATGACCCGGGATGCCAGCTGCAGGCTGGTCTCTGTGGTCTGATTTCTCAAGATGATACAGCTCACTTCCCAGCAGTGATTGCAAGATTTAAATCTAAGTCGGGAGAGAGAAAAATGCAATTCTTAGTATGGTGTTAGTTAAAGCACAGATAGAGACAGCATAAGCAATGAAGAGACGGATCCCACAGACCTCCTTAGCTGTTTGACTAGACTGGAAACATGGAGAATCATTTCTATGATGCTTCAGATATCATAGGTCTACTAGTATACTTTTCCTTAGGAATCTAAAATAGATGTCAGTTTCAGAAAAAATGAGCTTTTTTTTAATGAAACACTCTTCACTTTCTACAGAGGTTCTCACATCTCTATGCAACAATTTATAATTAATAAGTATTTACATTTATCAATGTTTTAAGTAACAATATTGTTGAAAAGCAAATGCTAAAACAGGATAATGAGTATTTCCATTTCTTGTGCATTCCTGATGGCTTTGGAGAGAGAAAAAAAACCGCATGTTTTCCCCTTCTATAAGGACAAAATTCCTCAGGAATTTATAGCTGAACAGACAAGCCAAATTTCAAATAGGAATTATTCTCCTAATTGTCCCCATCTTCCCATGAAGTCTTGGCTCAGACACGTCTACATGACTCCAACACCACTGTCTTCACCACCTGTTAGAGTTGATGCCTTTCCTTGTTTAATACTTAATGTTTCCCTGATACCACCCAAGAGTATAGCTCACCTGTTCTGCTCCTCAAGTTCATTAGCTGTTGACTCACAGGCATACTTGGAAATACAGTGGGATACTGTGAAAGCTAGAAACAGGTGGAGACAGGACTCCTTTGGTTGCCACAACTTGGCTGTGGCTGGCAAAGACAGTAGCTTGAAGTACACATCACACTACCAGGCAGACATTGTAAGATCCCTGTGAGCTCTAAGGAGCAGCTTACCAGCTCAGGATTGCAAACCCAAGCGCATGAAGGTGCATGCAAGCAGTTAGGTTAAGACTGTAGGCTGTGGTGACCTCTGCTTGACTCAGGACACCTGACCCAACCTTCCAGACCTTCCAATGTAGCTCACTTTTTAATCTTTTCAGCTAATTCAAATTAGATGTCTGCAAACCAGAGCACTCGTCAATCAATCAATCAAACTGGGGAAAAAAATAAACAGCAGTCAAGTTTCCAAAACATATACTCTTATTTTAAGAATGCCGTTAAGGGCTAGGAAGATGGCTCAATGGCAAAGGTACTTGCTGTACAAGCATAAGGACCTGAGTTCAGATCCCCAGCACCCAAGTAAATGTCAGGTGAGTGTGGTATCTCCCTGTAATCCTAGTGCTTCAGGAGGTAAAGGCAAGGGATACCCTAGACCAGCCTAGTCAGCTAACTTTGGTTTCAAGTGAGAAACACTGTCTCAATATATAAAGATATAAGAAGAAAAGCAATTGAGGAAGCTGTCTACATCAATCTCTGTTTTCTACGGACATGTATACACATATGACTATGTACATGGAAACACGTGTGAGCACACACACAAAGAAGTGAGAGTCACCTTCCACCTTCTTTAGATGTTTATTCTGGCATCAGAGGAACTTGATACCAAAGGTGGTTTCTTGAGTGTGGTCCCTCTTCCAGTGCTAGGCTCTAGGGCCTGTGGGAACTTTTTGTTGCTCAGCAAGAGAAAGCAATCCCATTGGAACACAGTAAAGTATTTAAGAACACAGAGACTTCCCCAATGAAACTTTGTCCTGGTTTAAACTTGTAAGTCCCTCAGGATAGCCAGGTCTATGTCCTGCCTTATTTATGACTGATTTTTACAGTGACAGGCTCTGCATCTGCAAATTTGACCAATGTGTCCCAGTCCTAACACTTCCAACTTTCCCTTCATTGGAGACAAATGACTCCAATACCATTCACACATTCAGATACTTGTATTAAAATTTAGTCTATTTATTCATATTGCTTTGGAGAGAGGTGTTCAATGTCAGGAATTTCCTAACTCCATAGGCTCAAGGTGTCACCTGTAGTCACACATCCTTCCCTTGGCTGGGGATAACAGGAAGTTGCCCGGGAGTTGCACAGAGAGACTCCAGGAAGTCCATTCCTACCACTGTACTTCCCTGGCACATGCCAGTCTGGGTGCCCCAGATCATTGCTTCATTGTCCTAGCTATCCTATTAACACACTCTGTCTCCCCTTTCCCAGGGAAATTCCCTGAGAGCAAAGCTCAGGTCTTGGATTGTCTTCCAAGTGTTTACATGGTAAAGCTAATGAATTTGTCCCAAATGTGAATGTAAGTACTTGTATCACATACTAGTACCCTCTACATCAGCTTGTAAGGTGATCAGGATTTGAAGGGAAGAATACTAATAACCAGACTAGAAGATATACCTTGACAAAATACAAGTGGCCACACACAGGCTGGACTGACAAGGGCTCAGGGAAGGTGGGATTCCTACCCTGACCACTAATGCCTGAAGAAGCATCAATAGCTGACGTGGTACTGATTGGCTTCTTCTGGTGCTCAGGGTACCATACTAAGCAGGTGTGGTCTTATTTCTTATTTAACATAGACAAGGAAATCAGGAGAAGGTTATGCTTCCCCCAGCTCCACAGATATGGACTCTGAGGCTGGAAGCAGACAGGAAACTAGCATTCAGCAGGTGAAAGACAGGTTCAAATCCAGGTCATCTATTCTATAGCCTTTCTTCTCACCACCTATGAGACTGCAGGCCCATTGGGTGGGAAAACACACATTTGCATATACTCACACTGCATAACTCAAATCATTTTGAACCTGTAGGAAGACATCAAATAACAACTTATAAATAAATAAGGATCTTAACAAATTCATCCACACACTCCAGCCTCAAGTCAATCCTGTCTCTTGGTGAGAGTCTCCTGGGGGGGGTGGGAAGGTGTAGGCACCAGATCCCTCTAGGGGCTCATGTTATGGAACACAGAGTAACAGAAGAGGACAAGGAGAAGTGAAGACCCCTAGGCAAAAAAAAAAAAATAACATCCTGAAGGGAGCCCCCAGAACTGCACATTCTGCTTTCAAAAAGTCCCCCTCTGCCACTCACAGCTACTCTTGTGGTTCATGGCTCTGCTACTTACAAGTCAATCATCAGCAGTAGCCTCACGAGGCTTGCTCTGTTCACTGCCCTTACCACCCCACACAGCCTCTCACCAACGTCAGATCGTGCCTTGTCTTTGCTCCAACACATTCAGGGATTTCCATCACCTTCTGATTAAAGTCGAAAATCCTCAGCTCAACTCAAGGACTTTCACACTCAGCCACCACCCAGCCAACAAGATCCATCCTCAGACACTGGCTCAGACACCCCAGGCTTGTGCTGAACTCCCAGAATATGACTCACCACATCCCAAACAAGCTTGGCCCTCCTGCTTCCCATGTCTCACTCTTTCTGTCTGCCTGGAACACAAGACTCATCTTAAGTTGCCAACAGCATTTGCTGAACACTCTTTAGGTATCAGGCATAATCCTGGCTTGTAAGACCAGCAGTCTCCGTCAACAATCAGAATGCTGCCTTCTTCAGGAAACGGAGCGACTCATCTGAGGGCAAAGCTCATTCAGGTGTTTGTGTTTGATCTTGGACTAACGGCTTACACCTACCTCCTAGGACACTGTCTGATGGTTTGGTGCAGAGAATGGCACTCGTGGAAGACAACACATCATTGGTTATGGTGGGTTTCAATCCAAGCCGTTTGGTGCTGGTGGGAAGTTCCACAGTTCTGGATTTTCACTTCTCATTTGGCACGTAATTTTTGGCAAAGAAAGTACACCATCTCCATAGTCATCAAAATACCAAAGAACGCATTCTCTAAAGTATCTAATTGTTTCAAAGACATAATAAAGATTGTCCAATCTCATGGGTAATTTTGATTTATCTAACGTTTTTCTGCTGCACACCTATGCAATTAAATAAGCTATGTAAATTCATAACAGTTTTGTTGTCAGAAAAAATGGCTATAAAAACCATGATTTAAAAAAAAATAATTGGAAATGCACTGTTTATTTCTTCTTAGACTTAGATTCTAAGCTCTAATATGAAAAATAAAACCAGGGTCCCACCAGATGGCAGGGCTCATGGGGGCTTACAGAGACTAAAGCAGCAGACACAGAGCCTGCCTGGGTCTGCACGACATCCCCTGTGTACATGCTGTGGCTGTGTAGCTTGGGCTTCTCGTGGGGCTCCTAACAGTGAGAGTGGTGGTGTCTCTGACTCCTTTGCCTGCTCTTGGTACCCTTTCCTCCTTTTGGGTTGCCTCTCATACAGCCTTGATATGAGAGTTTGTGCCTAGTCTTATTGCACCTTGTTACAATTTTCAGTTGATATCCCTGGGACACCTGCTCTTTTCTGAAGGGAAACAGAGTGGATGGAGGATTGAGTGGATACTGGGAGGTGTCAAGGGAGGGGAAGCTGCAGTTGGGATGCATTGTATGAGAGAAGAGTTTAAAAAGAAAAAATGCCTAATGAATGGAGTCGGCACAGTTTGACTACAAATTAAATGGACACTTTTCTTCCTCCATGTATTTCTATTCTGGTCTGGAATAGAAGACTTACTTGGATTAGAGAGCACATACTAAAGCAAACAATTCATAAGCAAAGGAGAGGTAATGTAATGTATTTTTATGAAGGCTGAGAAGCCAAAGTGAGAAATGGAACCAACAAGTTGGAGTCCATCAGGAAAACTGAATCCTCCTCATCTTACCTCTCTATAGGGCATAATTTTGAAACTATAGAAAAGCTCTGTGTTAAACCACCTTCAGGTAGCAAATCCAGCGAGTTCTTGGAGACAGAAAAGACCTAACATGCATGCAATGTGTCAAGCCATTTAGGCCTTTAGTTTGCTTATTCACTCAATTCAGCTATGGGTTGTTTGTCACATGCTATTTGTATCCCTTTGCTAATGGCAATATAGTGGGAGACAAGTGGGGCATTGTCATTGTGAACAAATGTGATTTGGCATGTGCCATGTGATAGGCCTTTTTTCCCACTAAACCTTGTGTGTGCAGATGGAGGTTGGTAGTCAAATTAGTTGATTCCTAGGCACAAAGTTTGGGGGCTGGGGGTTGAGAAGGAGGCAGAAAGATGGTAGGAACAAACCTTACTGAAAACGAACACCAGTTACTGTTGTAGATAGGAGGAGAAGTGTATGCATGCGAGACAGAGGGAAGAGAGCAAGGCCACTCAGAGTTCAGCATCAGAACCAGCCCTGCCTCCACACCCTCGGGCTGAGACTTGGCATTATTGCCACCAACAGTAGAGCCAAAAGTGAGAAAAACAATGAAATGGGCCTGCCATCAATGAGGAAGCATCATGCAATGCCAGCTTTTGATTTGGAAAGTGTTCATGAGGTTTTCTTGGCTGGGATATTTAAGACAAAAATAGAAATATTCTCATCAATGATTTATAAGATTTCTTTAGAGAGATGGGGCAGAACCCAGTCTAACAAAGAGCAAAGCAGCACACCCCTGCTTATCACTGTGCTGGAGAGCATGGGTCAGGCGAGACAGAGCCATGTGAGGGTGCTCTTTGTTCCTAGCCTAGAAATTAGAGTTGGGATAAGCTACCAATTTAGCTAGTCAGTATTTTGGACTCTTCCAATTGTAATTCTATTCTTCCCCGGGGTCAAAGCCCCCAGACAAGTTATCAGAAAGCTGCTCATGTACTTCAGAGAGTAACGGTAATTATCAGGTAGCTTCCAATCAAATAGGAGCACCATCCCAAACAGAGATCACACTCTTTTGTACTCAGCCTTTGTGGGAGGGGGATGGGAACCAAGGAAAGCAATCAGATTTAGAGAATGAAGTGTGTGAGCACCTCCCTGGAGTAGGGCGAGATCATTTCAATTTCACAACAAGCTTATTATAAGTCCATTCTTGGATTTGGGTTGTTTTCAATTATGCATGAATTGCCTTCATCTCCTGGACTCCATGGGAAGCATATGGGATGGGAGTGGAAAACACACCTCAGCCTTATACCACTGCCAGCCTTCCAAGGTCCTGATCATCCCATGCCTACTCCATTCTGCATGCAGCTTCCCTGCTAACCTTCCTAAGCCATCAATCGGGTCACTATCATACTGGGGACAACCTTCAACACTCTTTCTATCTAACACGACCAAGATTTCACTTGCCCTGGCACTCTTCATTCACTCATTAGGCAGTGGGTGTTAGCTGAGCACAGTAGTGTCAGGCACTAGGTGTTTAGACTTGAACAAGAAAGGAAGCAGAAACCTACCCTTCAGAAGCTTAGGGTCTGCAGGGATAGATAAAGGAATTAACAGGCATAACTATGTGAATGGCTAGTAACTGCAAATTTCCTCAGCACATGCAAAGGTTACACATCTGTCGCCTGTGAGATCAAGCAAGAAACACCTCCCTGCAGCCTTGACATCATCAGAGAAGTGACCATTGAGCACCAGTTAACTAGCAAAGGAGTAGGAGTGGATCCCTGGAAGATACATGTGATGGGAGATATGACGGTATCCATAAGCCAATGGAAGCAGAGAAAATGAACATATCAATGTCACAAGCCTTATCCAGAACACAGAGGAGACATGGGGGACAAGGAAGGGTCCAGAAAGGAAGGCAAAGGGGACTCAGCTGTTCACAAGGATCATGAACAAAAGTGGATGAAAATGAGCAGTATCTTGGAGGTAACAAGGCAGCACCTCTAAAAGCTGTTGAAGATGTACGTAGAAGGACAGACTGTTTTAGAAACTCCATTCTGTGCCCAGAACCAAATGTATGTGGGTCAGAGATGGTACGGCCAAGGGCAAAGAGACAACTTAACAGACTGGCAACCCACTGAGACAGAATGAGGGTTAGCAGGAGGAAGGCGAAGGTGGAATGAAACTCATGGGTCTCAGTGAGTATGGCCATCTCTAAGATGAAGAGAGAGTATGTGGCCAGAAAAGTTCTTGTTCTGGCTTAGATGATGGACCACTCTTCAAAGCAGGGAGTTTGGTTATTGGGAAGGTGAGGCCATGGTTGAAGTTCTTGCCATGCAATTGCAAGGAGCTGAGTTTGGAGGACCAGAAACCACATAAATGCCATGTGGATGTGCAGGCACCTACAATCCCAGCACTCAGGAAGCACAGACTCTGTCCCTAGGGCAAATTGACTAGCTAGACTAACTGGAATTGCTGAACTTGAGACTCATCAAAAGGCCCTGAGACTTCAGGTCTCCATACATATGCACATATGTGTACATGTGTATTCACACATATACACACAGGTGAATGTCTACACACATGTGAATACCCATAAATATATTCATGCACCTCTCCACCTCTCCCTCCCCTCTTCTCTCTCTCTCTCTCTCTCTCTCTCTCCCTCTCTCTCTCTCTCCCTCTCTCACACACACAGAGAGAGAGGGAGAGAGAGAGAGAGAGAGAGAGAGAGAGAGAGAGAGAGAGAGAGAGAACAGTGTAGGGATCCTTTCTTCATTGGATGAGCCTGAGTTTCTTCTCATGGGGAATTTTAGAAGTTGTGAGAGAGAGAAAAGACTAGACTTGTTCATTCAGATCATCAGGGTATAGAACATTCAGATCTTCGGGTCTAGAAGATCACCATCCAGAAAGCATGTGAAGCCTGAAAAGAAGAACAGTTCAGGGGCAGAACCAGGTGGCCACACATCTAAGAACTGTAAAGAGAAAGTGGTTTCCAGTGAAGAGGGTAAGAAGTGGCAGGTGGACAAAGTGTACTATTTTCTTGGAAGAGCAGACCCCTTATAAGAGAAAGTGGATAATAGCATCTATGTGAGGACTGCAGGGAGCAACTAGAGTTGCAAGAAGAAGCCACTGATGACTTTAGTAAGAATAACTCTGATGAAGGGGGGAAAACAAAAATAAAAGTAAGCAGATTTAATAGTATTACAAACAAAGGGGCCAAAATATAAGGAGCAAGCAGAGGCAGCTGCCTCTTCCCAACCATTGGCAAAACAAAGGAATAAGACAAGGTTTGTCTCTAGGGATAGGAATTCAGATTTCTTAAAGCATCTGGCTGCCATGTAAAGAAGTTAGCTCCCCTCTGCCAAAGGTAACTAAGCAACTAAGCATATTGGAGAATCTTCTGGACTATGGGTAACAGATTCCTCCACTGAGTGCAGGAGAAAAGGAGAGGATTCTAGGTCATTCCAAACCAACAATTTCATGCCTCCATGGAAATGAGATCAGTCAAAGCGTGGCTTATGGTTGCTTCTGCTCTGCTGTTTAGAATTGAGTGCCAAACTCCAGCATCAGCAGAGCAGGATTGGAGCGAGAACTCTTTTGTGCCTTTGAGTACCAGATGAATAGCATGTATTCCCTCAAGGGATATTTGAACCAGAGTCTAAACTAGAGTTAGAGAAAAGGTTGCTAGAAGGAAGAATGCTGCTGGGCTACCTCCTTCTTCCCCCTAAGTTGACCAAGTCGGCTTCTGGAAGGCAGAACCAAGGAAGAAAAACCAGATTGAAATCAGGTTGCCTAACAATGAAGCCAGTAGTCCCTCCCCTTCCTCCCCCTGGCTCCACCCTAAGAATGGAAACATTGCTCCCTCAGGCTCCAGACTTAAGGAGAGGCAGGGACATTTGAGCCTCCACCTCCAGTGGCCATGAGCAACTTCTAAACAACGTTCCTAAAAACAGTATCTGCACTGCCTGTCAGCCTCAGCTCTGGCTGAAGACAGAATATAGAGAATGATGACGAGGAAAGGAGACAGACTGCTGAGCAAAAAAAAATTATACGGGGAAAGGGGATTGTTTGATGATTGATTGGTTGATTGATTGATTGATTGATTGATTGATTGATTGATTGGTACACCTGACCCTGAATAAATCACTTCTTTTTTGTGGTTGTTAATTCCCAAAAAGTATAAAATGAGGAAAGATTAGAAGCTGCCTAGTGTTCCTTTCAACTTGGAAATCCTGATTCTCAAATTTCCTAACTGTATATTTAGAGCACCCCCAGAGGCCAAAGGCATTAGCAACACAAAGAAAATACAATAAGCCCCAATGAAGACATGCATAGGCCACACACACACACACACACACACACACACACACACACACACACACACACACTTCCCTGGCAAGCAACACACAGATGGTGAGTGCTACTTTGCATCACACATCTCTAAGTGCTCAAAGTGCCAGAGCAGGCACACATACAACCCTGCCAGCTAGGACCCTCCCTTGATGCTAAGAGATGATCATTGCAAGTAACCTAAACATTCAACAAATGAATCACATTAGGATGTCGGCCTTTCATCATGTGGGATGATCAAGCAAGATGATCAAGGTTTGTTATAAAAGCCACCTTGAAGTTTTGCTGTTACGAGCATGTTTTTTTAAGCAGACTGACAACTCTGATATACCGCAGGGCTCTCCAGGACACTGGTTTTCAAGTTTCCCAATACTCTGTCCCATGTCCCCAGCTAGAGCTGCGCTCACACAACACTATAGGACCAGTGTCCTCTACATTGTAGAAAGCAGTTCAGACACTGTCCTTATCTAAAGAAAAGGCAGGGGAGGTCAGGTGAGGAGCTACACTCTAGGCAGTCTCATTCTCCTGCTTCAGAATGAACCATGAAGAGCTATGGAAAGCATGGGAGAAGAAAGGGGAAGATTTCAAAGGAAACCCCAAGCTGCAGGCTGAGCGCTCCCTCTCATCAGGTGTCAGTGAGCAGCCTAGGCTTCATCCAGGTTCCGAAGATCAGTGAGTTTAAGCAGAAAGCTAGACTTCAGTGCTATCCCCCATCTCCTCTCCATTCATCCTCTCTGCCTAGGGATGAGGGAGCTCCAGAAACTATCTCATTGCCTTTTTGAGTAGGAAAAACAGAAGATGGAGTCTGTTCCGGGATACCTAGGACAGGGGGAGATGGCTTCTATGCAGAGATTGTAGGTAGATGTCTGTACTGGCTGGTTTTGAATGTTAAGTTGATGAAAGCTGGAGTCAAAGAAGAGGGAGAGGATGGAGCCTCGGTTGAGGAAATGCCTCCAGGTATAAGGCATTTTCTCAAGTGGTGATCAGTATGGGAGAGCCTAGCACATGGTGGGTGATGCCATCCCTGGGATCGTGGTTCTGGGTTCTATAAGAAAGCAGGCTGAGCAGGCCAGGGGGCCAAGCCAGTAAGCAGCACTCCTCCATGGCCTCTGCATCAGCTCCTGCCTCCAGGTTCCTGCCCTGCTTGAATTCCTGTCCCGACTTCTTTTGATGATGAACTGTGATGTGGAAGTGTAAGCCAAATAAATCCTTTCCTCTCCAATTTGCTTTTTGGTTATGGTGTTTCATCACAGCAATAGCAACCCTAACTAAGATAATGTAATAGCCACTTAGACCTAGAGGCCACCTTATGAGCATGGAGGTTACTGATACCTAGGACTTTAGGCTGGGATGGAGATCATGGAAAACATGGTTTTCACCTCTCATAGAGCCCATTAAGGCTCTCATCATCCCTACCCACACATGACAAGGAAGCTTCTCCTATCTCAGAGGTCACCTGTGGTATGGGGGGGCCTCTACATTTGGAATTTGTTCATAGAAAATTAGATGACAGTAAGAGAGGCTAAATATAGGACACTTTTTTCAATGTTATGACAAAATACCTGGCAAGAAGGAACTTAAGGGAGGAACGGTTTTGCTGTTTGGATTGTGGTCTTGTTTTGTGCTTTTGGTACTTCCATCATAAACAGGAAGGGAAGATAGGAGGGTGATTGTGGCTGCAATGGCAGAAGCATAGGGCTGCCTGCTCATATCTGGACAGACAAGAAGCAGATGGGACAGAAAGCAGGACTTAAGGCCTATCACCTACAAACACACTTCCTCTAACTAGGCTTACTTCCCAAAGGTTTGACAACCTCCCAGAACAGCGCCAACAGCTAGAGCAAGTGAGTCTGTAGGGGCATTTTACACTCAAACCTTATCAGCTACTCTAAACCAGCAGGTGTGTAGTCTTCTGCCTGGGCATAGGTGGGACCTTGTAAGGGAACAGCGGAATAAAGCTGGGGGAAATGAAGATCAATATGTATCCACCCTTCTCTCGGGCATTCATTCTGGTACCTGACCCTACTGGGGAATCCTTTCCCAATACCTTTTTGAAGAGTCTTAGTCCAGCTCTAAAGGCCAAGAGTCAACAACAAGCTATTTATACACAGTTTGAAAGCAGAGAAGGTCAGGCATGAGGCAAGAGGGCACGTACTGCCTCTGTCACCTTGAGACATCAGGCCTTCTACCTGCCTTGTGCTGCTCCAGTGACACAGAAGACAGAAAGCTGGATCCCAACAACTCCTTGACAGTTTGCTGTCATCAGCCTTGAACTTAACCTGTAAGATATGATGGGCCAGAAAAGGCCTCAGGCTGCCCCCAGACTTCTTCCCTGGGAAAGCTGCTTGCTTCAGAGCCTTTGTAAAGCAAAGAACTGAAAAGGGGCTTTGGCAGGCGATGAACTCCCTGACAAAGGGTGAGTGAGCCAGAAGAAAGTGTTCTCAGGTCATCGCTGGGGGACTGGCTCGAAGCTGGACATAAGGTGGACTCATCAAAACTGACCCTGAGGTCCTGCCTATTTGCACGTGGGGACTGCCAGTGAGACGGAAGCTTGGAGGAGCCTCCCTACACAGCACCCTTCAGAGTCCCAATCTGCTGGGCAACCCCTGGCTTTCTACCGCCTGCAGGCAGCATCACCCCTGTGCTCTGACTATGTATGTGTACACACACACAACACACACACACACACACACACACACACACACACAGCACTCCCAACAAGGAGCCCCCAGATCCACAATATTTTGCCTCTGGTCAGTTAGTTACTAGTCATGGAGTGGTAAAATCGTGGCACCCTCAGATTATGCAGTCCCCCAATGGTGGCACAAGATCCATATGTTTTTCTACGTCCTAGAAATCTATTGTATTATCACCATCATCACGCAGACATGGCCCATTGGTTGACCACACAGATGACTGACATTCCAGTCAGAGGCAGTAAATGTCGGGCTCCAGAGATGTTCAGAAGAACACAAGCAGGCAAAGTTAGGTAGGAGGAGCCATAGATCATGATAGTGGTGGATCTGCATGCAGAGTCACTACAGGCATCAAATGGCAGTGGAGACAGATGTTTCTGGGTGGGGGAGGCTGGAGCAAAACCACTAAAGAGGACTATTTGTGACTGAGAGAGGTTACACAACAGAGGCTTAAATAAGTGAGTTGGAGTGTGGTCTGCACTTCCTGTCTGTGTATCCCCAAAAAGACAGCTACCCTTTCTACTCTTCAACAGTCCTATGTGTAATTTGCCTTTATTGGAAGGATACAGGGAGGAAGAATATAGCCTACCAAGAGCTAGCGTGCACTGGGTAAACAAAGTCATGGAAGCTGAAATGAAGCCACTGGGTATAGAGAAACAGGGACTAGAAGATGAGAAAAGCTGTGAGTAGCCCGGGAGCATGGGGCCCCATGGCTAGATGAGACTGTGACTGGAAGTGGTCCCTTCTGTGGTTCTGTCTCTAAGGAAGTGATAGGCACAGTGGTGGTCCCCTGCCAAACAGGCTGTCAGTTTGGCCCTGTCAGAGACTTTCTTCTCATTGGCTTTGACTCTGACAAGAAAATCAGCAGGCCAGCGGTACAAGCCAGGCAGCACAACAGACAAGGCCCTGGGGACAGTTTAAGTGGACAATAATTGCAGGTTATTATATACCGTGCTGCGGCCAAAAGCCAGGCGGCTGTTAAGTGTTATTGGGAGAACTGATGGGGAGGAAGAGGAAGAATGTGCGGGCTGAGTTGATCTCTGTGTTCTCGGGGCTGCTCTGGGGCCAGGAGCAGAGAATGGCAAGGGACAGGTTGGTGACTGAGGGGTGTGTTACTTCACAGTGCCTAGGGACCCATTCCTTCTCTTCCTTCCTCATCCCACAAGCTGTCAGATCAAGGATAGAGAATACAAAATAAACAACTGAGGTCCAAGGAGGGGAAAGTAGTGACCTAAGAGCCTGCACTTTGTTGCAGGCATCCACTTTGTTGTTTGTTGGTGAGACAAAGAGGTTATTTTTTCTGAGAGGGTATGGTCTGGCCGGGCAGCTGTGACGCAGAGCAGGGACCCCCTTAGAACTGGGAGCAGCCATATAGTCTCAGGGGTAAGAACTCAGCACCCCTGCCAGGTCAGCCCAGTTAATAGTGGCAGGGTTCATATTGGATTATCTCTCGGAACCTTATATTTTCCTTCAATTCCACTCTAGAACAGAAGAATTGTATGCCCATTTAGAGATAAATGTTCGTGTATTTGTCATTTTTCTCATCGCTGTGAAAAATGCCAGAAAGCATAAACTCAGGGAGAAAAGGCTGGCCATAGCTAGAGACTCAAGTCCAGAATCAACGCAAGAACATGATGGGGGAGAATATGAGACAGCCTCCATCTTCCAAGGAGCAGAGATCCCAACAAGAACTATGGGTTGGTACAACCCTCAAAGTCCTGCCCCTGGTGTCCTACCCATAGCCAGGGCTGATTTCCTACAGGCTTCATAGCCTTTAAAATACTCCCATATGCTGGGGACCAAGTGTTCAGACATGAGCAAGCCAGTATAGGGCAGTTCAGATTCCAACTATGACAGTGCAGAAACAAAGCAAGTTCCTGGTTCATGCATGGCAGTGGTGACCACATGACCATTGCTGCTCCAGGACCCTAGAGGCCCTGCTCTAGATCTTCTACTGAGAGACCCTCAGAGAAGTGAGCCTTACTCTGCTCTTTACCACCAGACTGGGAAAACTTGGGGCTTAACCCCCAATACCTGGGATTTCCTTAGTACCCATGGGAAAGATGCCAGAGAACCAAGTAACCCGCAGATCAGATTCTTCCCTTGGAGGACTTGTGAATGGCCCTTCTCTCAGCTTCGTCAAGCCTCATCCCAAAAGCACAGAGATTGTGGACCTCTTCACGGAGTCTCCCAGACAAAGCAATGATTTTTGTTAATTCACAAAGATACTGATAAAGGCCAATAAAGAAATCTGATCTGGTCAGTGAGAACAAGACCCACTTTCCCTTGGAACAGACTTTCAGGCACATCTTATAAAAGGTTCCGAGTCACCCTCCAGTAATAACAGCCCAGCCCTCCTTCCAGGATGGCAGGATGGACTCAGTGAAGCCAGGTCTCCCCAGCCTCAGTTTGGACTCAACATGGCTCAGAAGAACAGCCACCTGGCTCAAGGAGGGATCAATTACACTGTGGCACAGCATGAGGGCACGGGGCCAGAAAATGAATCACAAAACTTGCCCACCCTCCAGAGTGAGGGAGGAAAGGTGGCCAGGGCAAAAGTCTCACTACCTTGTATGCAGGTGTCAGGTAAGGGACCTCTAAAATATAGAGGTATTAAGGGAGTACACCGGGGTAAACCCTTCTCTGGTGTGAATGTAAGTGTGTCTCTCTAAGCTGTGGCAACACAAGCCCCAGGGATGAAGACTTGCCCTGGTTCCCCCTTTTGTATTCCCGCATACCTAACTAAAGGCCTCCTCTTGCTCCAGAGTGGGAGCAGGGACACTGGGCTCCCACTAAGTATCATCTCGCACTAACACTGAGAAGACTACTCCATCCAAAGGAGCCCTGGCTGTCCTCCCTTTGAAATCCCCGTGTGCCCTTGTGCAATTCTCAACGGATGCTCTGCACCAGCTCAGGCCTAGAATGAATGATTTGGCTGTGAGCATAGATAAGTGCTTTACCTGCTTTGTGGCAGACACTGGAATTGTCCCTTATGTTTCCACAATCATAGGATGCACCCCTCTGTTTTAGATGAGGAAAGTGGCACTCTGTGAATATCCTTTGCAAAGCTCCCTCCCCCCCCCTCGTGTGTACACCTGTGCATGCATGGATGTTTACCAAGGCCAAAAGAGGGCACCGGATCTACTGGAGTTAGAGAGATTGTGAACCCCCAAACATGGGAGCTGGGACTGAAAGATCAGCAAGCACGCTATGTCAATGGAGCCATCCCTCCAGCCCCAGTACCTAATCATTCTTCTTTGTACTTTTATTTTCCAGGCAGGCTTCTCTCACTGAACTTGCAGTTCACCAACTCACCTAAACTGACTTCCCAACAAACCCAAGGATCCACTTCTCACCACCTGCCAGGGCAGGAATTAGAGGCATGTACTCCTGCACCGGACTGTTAACCTGAGAGCTGGGGAACACAACTCAGGTCTTCATGTTTATACTGCACACATTACCTACTGAGCCATTTCCCCAACACAGGCTGTCACTCTTCCTACGAACAAGAAATGCACCTATTCAGATGTGTATTCAGCAGAAATATATGCCTTAGATAGAGAGCTTGAAGCAGTTAGTGTCCAACTGCATTTATAGAGTGTATTTCTTTCAAATGTGCTCTGCGAGACAAATTTATGTTACTGTGCCCATTGTGAAAGTGACCAGAATATGTACACACAACCATGAGTGGACATTTTACAGAATGGGAAACTTATTTTTGAAAGGCTGCAATCAGGAAAGTGTTGAGGGGAATGTGGTATCCTTGAAAATGAGGTTTCTTCTTTGAAATACTCTGAATAGCAGAGGACCTGTATCCTTTGTCAGTAAAAATTACCCAGGAATGACTCGGAAGGGATGAACTCTGTAGTGTGACCCATCATAAATGTAGTGTGCACATCATAAATTACTGATTCAGTCTTTGGTCTGGTACCATTGATTATACTTTCTGTGCTATCCTTAAACAATAAATCATGACCATGGTGTCCAAATCCTACTCTTTCCTAAGGGACAGCCTTGCCGCAATGCTTGCATGCTCAACCACATACATATACACACAACTTGGAACACAACTTGCCTCTGGCTTTAGCCCCAGAACCTGACTGCACATGTATGGATTATCCTCATCTTCAACTTCTACCACTTCTTCCCAGACCACGTGGCTATAGGTCCTTTGTCTAGCTCAACCACGGGTGTTCAGACTGTAACCTGCACACCCTAAAGATAGCTATAATATAGCCTGACACAAAATCATAAACTTACTTTTAAAAGAATTATGCAATTATTTGCAATGTTTTTAACTCCATCACATGATTCTTGAGCGTGGATTTTGGAGATGACAATACTGGGTTGTGCTGTCAGACACTGGACATGACTACAGCAGTACCAGTTCCATCATGCCTAATCAACAGAATTCTACCAAAGTGGGCAAGGCTGAGGGCCCACATAACCACCCTTAGAGACCTTCCCTGATAACATTTCATGTTCATGAGCCCCACCCAGCGTTCCCCTAGCCTCACCCATCTACTCCACTCATTACTTGCACAGACCTGACAGTGTTGGGTCTCTTAACTCCTGTACGCTGCAGGAGCCTTGTGGCCATGGGAAAGGTTAGGACAAGAAACCCCAGAGAGGACTTGCTGACTCGAGTATTATTGAAGACACCATGGCCATGCTACAGCGACATGTATACACAGCATTTTGTGTGATAAATGCAACCTACTATTCCAGTTTCCAAGTGAGCTAGTGTCTGCAAACCTCAGGGCTCATGTACAATAAATTAACATAATTAAAAACTAATTAGTAAAACATCACAATTAAAAAAGACTTTCTTCTGTAACGTATCTCAGGTAAGAAGAAGGGGCCAGGGTACTAGCAGTAGATACACAGAGCAGGACCCCCAGAAGACTGAAATACAGATACAGTTTTGTATTTTCTGAATATTTCCATCCCCAAAGGTATCTAGGAAAACCAGAGTGCACTGTGTAATCTCATCCACCTCAAGACTGGGCACCCAGATGTAGGGCCCATCTCTTTAGTCAGTCCCACAGGAGCTGGGAGGGGCTCAAGCATTCCCTCATCCCCAGTGGCCTGTTAGTGACGCTCCAATAATATTGGCTGTCCAGGCATTGATCTGAACACTTTACCTGCACTTACTCATTTAATCTTCACAATGGCTCGACAAGCCTGACTCTATGTGCTGATTTTTGCAGTTGTGGAAACTGAGCCATAGGGGAATGAAATAACATGCCCAAGGTTACACAATTAATAAATAGTAGAGGCAGGACCAGCAGGTGGAGACATCTGCCTCTGTAAGTCTAAACACAGTCCTCTTTGAAAAGATGCCCATACCCCAGGGAAGATAGGTCAGCTAGTTCCTAGCTCATTGAGGCCCAACAATGGAGATCTTCAAGTCTATATTCCTCCTTCCACAGCCTGTCTATACCTCAATCCCTATTTTCTCATCTTAATAATAAATTTTTATATGCCAGCCATGAGTCAACCTCATAGACACATCTCTGTCTTATCTCCTTGGATAAGAGAGGAGGAAGGAAAAGAGGATGGGGAAAGAGTTCTGAGTTTCATTTTACGGGAGAGAAAGCTAAAGTCCAAGAAAGTGGTGGTCTAGACTGGTGTTGCTGCAGCTGGCTCTGTGGACACACTGCCTGCACAGGATGTCCCCAGCTGAGACGTGAAATCCCTTTGTTCACACACTGGTCTTTCATTGGCAGATTGTCCTCAACAAAATTGAGGGTTTGGGATAGAAACCTATAACAGTTTTTAACCAAGGACACAAAGGACTTCTAGAGGTAGAGCTTGTCAGTGGACACAGCTAGGCAGCCCACATTGGACTAGGGAAGTGTGTCCTTGGAGCCCAAGGAGCATGGAAAGCACCATAGAGGACCCTGGTCTACCAGCCATGGTACTAGTTAGTGGCCCTGGTGACAGCTCTATCCTTCTAAGGAGCCCCAGGGTTTCTTAAACACACAGTTTCCATCCTCCTATTCTCTCCCTCCCTCCAATAGATTTGGTTCCCTAGATAGATTTACTGTGGCTCAGAACAAGACAAGGAAGACTTTCAGTGGTGACAAGATACTGCTAAAATTAACAGAGATGGTGAGCACTGATTTTTTTTCTCTTCTTAACTGGGCCTTATATTACAAAGTCTTTCCAAATTATTCAAGGGCACGGATGCTCTGAGTTTATGGTACAGTTCACAAAAGGCTGAACCCTCCAAGTCCCACCCTGCTTCTCAGGCTCTGCCTACAGGGGGAGCTTCTGGGAGACTCTTCTTACCAGGAATGCCACAGCTGACTGCTCACTCCGACCATGGGTGACCCCACCCACCGCCTCCAGCCCAGGCTGAGTTGTTCCTCCCTGAGGACCACAGCATGGCACTCTTCTCCGGGAAGTCTTCCCTGGGATTCCATTGAGATTCCACTGCTTCTTTCCTTCTGTCCAATTCCAGTCCACTGGCCAGCTCTCGGCAGTACAACAGCCTGGCATCCAGCTTTGCAAGCCTGCCTCTCTCCTCAAAGCCACTGCCCACCTCGCAGTTAGTTCATCACCACTTCTCATCCTCAACTTGCATTACTTTCTGTTTTCTATTTCCTCCTGGTGGGAATCCTCAAGCCTGGAAGACATTTAACCATCTGTTGCAGTTTGCTGTTCTGGGGTTTTTCACTTGGTGTGACTTTGCTCTCTGACTAGACAGTGAGTTCTTTGCAGACCTGTCTTTTCTCCAACGTTTCCAGTGAGAGAGCTCAGAAGGGCCAGATAAATGCAAGGATGGCTGTGTGGAGATGCCAGGCAAATCAGGAGGCTGAGCTCCTGTGTGTGTTCTCATGTCTGACCCTGAGCCATCCCCACAGTGTTGACTTAGAGCCACAGGCCCCGATTCCAACGGAGCAGAAGGATAAATGCAGTAAAATTAATTAGGAATCACTACCCTGAGTTCCTATGTATGACCATCACTGTGTGAGGGATGACAGTGATGAAAAGGGACCAGATTCCTGCTCTCTAACCAAACAGAAAGGAAAGCCACCGGCAGAACAGCGAAAGCAGGTCTGGCTATGGTTCAGTGGGTACCAGAGGGAAGGAGGTGGAGGGTGGCTAAAAGTGGGGAAGTAGTGCTTGCAGACAGTGTCCTCTCCCCTTAAAGACAGAGAGGAAGAACAGAGGGAAGTGACCTTATCTGCTCTCAAACACCTTCAGCACCACAGGGCATCCTGACACCCCCATAGATGAATCAGCAACAAAGCATCCACTCCAGAATCAGAAAGAAAACAGAAAGCAAATGTTCCCAGTTCCCCCTTTCATTTGCAGGTCTCCTCTCTCCAAGGATGGAACAGTTGTGGGCATGAAGTGACACTTGGAGAAAAAGTTTAAAATCTGCTTAAATGACACTATGACTAATATTTTGACCCTGTGTTTCCCTAATTACATTTCTCTTCGATGACCTGAGGGGGAGGGGGACTTACCACAGGTCTGCCTAGAATAGCAAGGACAAGGCTGCTAAAGAGCCAACCTAACTACACACCATACATTTCCCCAGGGGTCTTACTCTTGCTCCTCTACTCATTCTTTTGAGACACCTGTGCACATTTCTTTGCCCCCAACATTCTGCTGAAGATAGGATGTGGTCATTGAAAAGCTGCAGCTTGGCACCTTTAAGACTGCAGTGCCATGCCAGAAACTGCCTCGAGTGCCCTATCCACATGAGGGGACCCAGTGTCCAGGGTGTTTCTGGGGGGACCTAGGCTAACGCCTCACACACCTGTCAGAGAGATGAAAGATAATAGAGGCCCTCCCCCCCAAATGGCTAAGCCTAAATCCAAGATGTACCTCTATCAGGTGGACTACTGAGGAGGGAAAAGCCTGCCTACGTAGGAAGGCATTCTTCCCAGCCTTGGGTAAACACATGAAGAGACACAACACAGCAGGACAAGCCTGAAGGAAAGATGAGGAAGCAAGGGAGTCTAAAATACCCAGGTGACCCCTTTCTTCAACACCCCAATTCTTTCATTCACTCATGCCAAGACACTACGGCTTTGATTTGCATAGTGGCTATTATTAATAATAATAGCATAAATAATTAAACACCTGTGAAAGGCTCTCTTGGACCTGGGGTTATGAGGATGGAAAAGAAGGTGAAAGGTGACATTCTGTGGTCTTCACCTGAGCAGTCCCTCTCTTTTCCCCAGCTGGTTCCTTTTACTTCTCCACTCCATATCCTCGTGGTTTTGCTTTGATAAGATGGGAGGCAGGGAGAGAAAAAAAAAGAAGCTCAAGTAGAAATTATTTTCATCAACTCTCCAGGTATGGCAGAATATATAGTCCACTTCACAATGAGATCCTGAGAGCCAACAACAAGACGCTGTTGGATGGTGAGTATGAATAGTCATTATTTTCTGCTTGTGTGTCCTGGGGGTGGGTACAAACAGCACCTACCATGCAAGCACGCAGCACTAACAAAACATTTTCAACACTAACAAACACTCCAACTTGCTTACCAGGGACATGCCCATCTTACTATAGCTTATCAGAGGCTCACAAAGCACACATCCATAGTAGACATCCTCTTCAGATGAGTTTCTGCTTCATTCCACCAACTTCAGCTATTCGTAGATCAGCATCTAGGATGGGATAGTAGAAGCCTAGGAAACACACACACACACACACACACACACCTCCAAAAAGCAAAGACAGAAATTTTTTAGATGAACAATGCCCCTCTGCTTTCCCAATTGTTCTTGCTCTTTGATTCGGGACCCTATCCTCGGAAAGGAGGATCTGGAGCTAGCTTGGGTATGGGGCTGTAAACCTCAGAGCTGAGAGAAACCCTGGGTCCTTCCAGACACATCTGGTTCTATAGTGTAGAGCCTGCCTTCCTAGTTGTACCAAATGCTTGGCCAGGTTTTTCAGCTTATTAGAGTCTCGCTTCCTTAAATTAAAATTTAAATACAACGTCTACTGCTGTAATTCAGGGTTAAGAACAGAGACACCCCCCACCCGAAAGCCAGAAAGCAGCCAACGGGCGTCTGGATGGGGGGTGGGGGGGAGGCAGCAGCTCCGCCTGCCGTCCCAGCTCTGGGCCCTGAAGCCTGAGGGAGAATGGGCGCGTTATTTTAATTGGCCAGGTTTCTTAAGCCCAGAAAAGCAAACGTGGGAGAGAATGGGAGGTGCAGGTAAACACGCTGAGAATGAAAATCGGCTGCCCCAGCCAAGTTCACCACCACTGTTCGCCCCCAGAGACGGGACAGCTCTTGAGCCTGCCACTCCCTCTGGCGAGCAGCTGAGGCTCTAGCCCCGCGGGCCCAGCGGGAGTCCCGCGCTGTGCAATCCCGGCGGCCAGAACCTGCGCTCTAGACGCCCCACTTCGCACCTCTGGATCGGGTGGTGCAGGGCAGCACAAGCTCCCTGGGATGGCAGGAGCTCGGGGCGGGCTTCATTTCTTTGACAGTGGACTAAGAAAATAATTTTCCAATTTGCTTCAGTAAAACAAGAAAGAGAGCAAAAACCAAGCCTCTCCCCCGAGCAGGCTCGGGCCACCGCGCCCAGGGCCTTCCTCATCCGCCCTGGGCGAGCTGGCTGGGAGCCCCTGCTCCTACCTTTCTCCCTCCGGCCACCGGCCGCACTGGCTGCCGCTGTCCGGACAGTAGAAGTCGTTCGGGACTGAAACGCTCCCTCCCGCCTTCTGAGAGGACTGGGGCGGAGAACCAAGCCGAATTCTACTCCCTGAGCCTCTGGCGCGGCCCGGGGCTACTCTCCTAGCCCCATCCTCCCAGGTGGACCCGGTGTCGGTGGATGCAGAATAGGAAGGAGAAATTTAGGGACTGCTGTGGCAGGTTGGGAATGAGAGGTGAAGAAAAGCAGAGACAGAAACAGAGCGCGCGGGAGCTAGAGCTCTTGTCTACAGATTTATCCACATAATATATATTTATGTAGCGCTTTTTGTGTTTTGGGTTTTTTTTTTGTTTTGTTTTTTGTCTCTCGACACTGATCAGTGCTCACTCGGGTCTCTGGGCGGACTCCCTCCAAGCCGGCTGGCTTTTTCTAGTCTAAATAAATAAATAAGGGAGCCAGATGGGAAAGAAAAGCGCCCATTCCACCTCCGCCGCCTCCTGCGCCGCCGCCCCGCCCGCCGTCCCTGCCTTAGCTTAGCCCGCCTGTCGCCCTAACAGAGCGCAGCTAAGTGGATAACGCCCCCCTACCTACCCACACGAAAATGAAAATCAATGCTTTGAAAATACAAAAGGTTGCACCTGCTGCTATTACAAAAAATAAAAAAAATAAATAAATAACCTCCAAAAGGCAAAAAGAAGAGACCAGGAGCCCCGGTGGCTAACAGGCACCCGCTGCCCGTGGCTGCGGGGCCCGGAATCTCAGCGCCTCCCAAAGAGCCATGCGCCTGGCGCTATTTATAGCCGGGGGACGTCTCGGACTGTACCACCGCTGCTCCGCGGGGCCGCCGACGGGGGAGGCGCGCGAGGCCGGCGCCGCCCCGACCGCCCTGCCCCCGGCCGCCGCCTGCCTTCGTGCGCCCCCCAGCGCGCCCACTCTCGGCCCCCGCTCTCCCCTCCTCCTACCGCGCGCCCTCGCCGCCCCCACCCCTGATCTGGCAGGGAACTTGAACCGGTCCAGCCTGTTTAAACCGAAAGGACAGAGATCCTGTCTGTTCAATGTAAAAAAAAAGAAAAAAGAAAAAAGAAAAAAGAAGAAGAAAAAAAAATCACATCAGAACGAGAGAAAGAGAGACAGAGACAGACAGAGACAGAGAGAGAGGGAGAGAGACAGAGAGAGCGCGCGCGCAAGAGAAGAGAAGAGAGGAGAGGAGAGAGCATAGAACGAAAGCCAAGAGCAGAGCGAGGTGTAGGAAACCGAGGGGGAGAGAACCCGAGTGTGTGAGTGTGAGTGTGTGTGTGTGTGTGTGTGTGTGTGTGTGTGCGCGCGTGAGTGCGTGTGTGTGTGAGTGTGTGGTGTATGTGTGTGTGCGCGCGTGTGTGTGTGAGTGTGTGTGCGTGTGTGTGTGCGCGTGTGTGTGTGCGTGTGCGTGTGTGAGCGCGAGCGAGCTAGTGAGGGAGAGGAGCGAGAGAGTGCGAGCGAGAAAGAATAAAAGGAAAGATTTTTCTCTATGTATATAAAGATGGCCACGTTAGCAAACGGACAGGCTGACAACGCGAGCCTCAGTACCAACGGGCTCGGCAGCAGCCCGGGCAGCGCCGGGCACATGAACGGATTAAGCCACAGCCCGGGGAACCCGTCGACCATTCCCATGAAGGACCACGATGCCATCAAGCTGTTCATTGGGCAGATCCCCCGAAACCTGGATGAGAAGGACCTCAAGCCCCTCTTCGAGGAGTTCGGCAAGATCTACGAGCTTACGGTTCTGAAGGACAGGTTCACAGGCATGCACAAAGGTGAGAGCACCTTTCCCTCCCAACTTTGCCGGGGAGCAGAAGCGGGCGGGCAGCAAACTGGCCGGCCAGCTACTGGCAAGCGGGAGACGGGGCGAAAGCGAGCCGCGGGCGGGCGCCGAGGAGGGAGGCGCTCGGCAGCCGAGACGGAGCTGGGGTGTGTGGGGAGATGTTCGCCGGGACAAGGCTGGGTTTGGGGCTAGCAGCCGATGGAAGCGGTGCCGTAGAGAGGGCAGTGGGGACAGGAGATGAGAAGAAAGGAGTAGGGGCAAATGTGGCTGAGGGTTTTGGATATAGAGACTTGAAACATTGGGATAGGGACAGCTGCTCTGGGCAAACCCAGAAAATTGAGCTGACTAGCTGGCCCTGGCCCGGGATCTGGGGTGCTGTCCATCGCCCTGGTGCTGAAAACACTACAGGAATTGCCCTCCTCTGTGTGGGCCAGAAGAGCAAGAGTGCGGCCGTCTAAAAGGGAGGGGGGTAACAAATTCAAAGAGATATTTTTATTTTGCTATCAATTTAACGGTAAACTCTCTCTAGCGAGATATGTGCCTCAGTAGTCTGCTTGTGATGTGACTGGTGAGAAGGGGCTGTTTTGGATATTTGGAAGGAGTGATAAAAATCCAATCCAAGAATCCCAGGGGTGGAGTGAGGAGTCTAGGAAACCTGAACAATTCCTTTCCTCGGTGAGGCTCTGATTTGGGGAAGAATATATGCATGTAAGAGATGCGTTTTGAAAGGTAAACCTTTTATCACAAACTCACCATACAGGGAGCTTCATAGTATATTATTTCTCCCTAGAAGCAATCTCAGCTAGTGAGTGCCTAGGGAAGGTGGGGACGGAATAATCAAAAAATTAAAGCCTAACAACTTTTTAGGAAAGTGGTCATGGGACTGTCTGCAGCCCTGCCTGTTTTCTTCTTGTTTTATTATCTTTAAGGCAAAGCCCCAAACGAGTTCAGTTGTAGAATGTGTGTGGGTGGCTGGTGGGTGACGAAATTAGCCTAGTGCTCCGCTCCCTAACAGTAATGTATAGGATGTGCACCAGGGATTAATCGGTGCTGGAGCTGTGTGGGCAAGTTAAATGCTTTCTGAGAGAGATTGATGGCCAGGCGGGGAAGAGTACGGGGCTAAGGAAGTTGTAGGGATGTATGGATGTTCGGTTTTAATAAACAGCAGTGTGGAGAGCCACGGAAGATGCTATGTTAGAGCTGGTGGTTTTGAAGATGAAAACACACACGTACACTCACCCCCACACAGAGAGCAGCCTTGTCTTTGGCCACAATTGGGCTATGAACAGAGCTGATCCTCCAGCACAGAGCTGAGTGGCTCTCTGAGCAGCAGAGGGTTTCACTACCACAACCACCCTCATTCCCCAGCCCTCCCTTCATGCAAATACTAAACAGAGCTCCAAAGTCTTCGTAGTTGGAGTCCCAGAGAGCAGTTTTTATTGGCTTTAGCATCTTCCAGCTTGCCTGCTGAGGAGTAAATCTTAAAGTTAATGGCATGTTGAGTAGCACAAAAAAAACACAGCAGAATGGAAATATACTAGATTTGTCGGGGTGGGGTGAGGGTGGGGGCTGTCATGGAGAGAGAAAACAACCTTTCTCCAATATGGAGAAAATGTCTGTTCAGAAAAGAGACTGAATGGGGGGAAGGGAAAGTCAGGCTTCAAAATAATATTTGGGGGGGGAAAGCCACTTTCTTTTCCCCTCCCTCTGGAGGCAACCATCTCTTTGTAGTTTTTCCCTTTCCAATCAAGCTCCCTAGAAGCTAATCAAGGTTTGTATAAAAACCTTTGTCATTCTAATAGGTCCTCAGTATTAAAAATAGTAATAATGGAATTTTAACAGCGTGGGGGAGGGAGGATGCCCATCTTAACAAGCAGTTCTTGTAGTAATTTAAGATTTCAAAGTTTTAAGAAATCAGAACCCACCAGAGGCAAAAGACAGTTGTGGGGAGCTGGATGTTCTGTGGGCTCTGTTTTGTAACACCTGATCACTTCTCTATTTCCTATGCAGATAAACTTTAACATTATTCTATGTTTTTTTCTCAGCAATCCCTTGCTGATACCACCACTTTGTTTCTAGTGCAATTTGAACTCTCTCATATTATAGTAAAGAATTTCTATCACTTGCATCAGGAAGCTACAGAAGGCTTGGTACATGTGTACATATGTGAATGAACACACACACACACACACACACACACACACACACACGTATGTATAATGTATATGTTTATCCAGAAATCCTAAGACAGGCAAAACTTCATTTCCCGAATAATTATTCTTGCAAACTGGCTTAGCCTTTGACAGGCAGGACTGCTGGCTCTGGCATACTGGGTGCCTTACTGCTGCCCCTTGCCTTTCATAATTTGGGTCTATATTTTCCCTTAAGAAAGTTCCTGTTTCTCCATTCTTCTGATTTTTAAGAGTCAGGGTTGGGCCACCACATCCCTGACAATACTGAGAAGCTCCCGGAGAGCTAAATAAATTCAAGCATTTCTAAGAATTGGCTTATTCAGTCCTAGTAGAGTTTGAACTCCTACTTCACTGATGCTGTCTGATTTATTAGCTAACCCTGATAAAAATAAGCCTCAGGCCACCTAAAAAAAATTACTTGCTTGCGATTGGTGATTAATTACTCTTTACTTGAAAAACAGGATGAGACTTGAAGAATGAAAGCTGCGTTTGGCTTCTACATCTTCCCAATCTCTAAACTGACAATGTGAGTCTAGGGATGGAACCATGCCTTTGTTAATCCTGGTTTCAGGGCATAGGAGTGTTTAACTTCTAATGAATTACACTGGGATATAATGGAGAGACCTAACAAGACACTGGCCTCCAGTGTGGGCACATAAATACAATATTGGTTCCTAAAAATCAGTAAAAAACTTAATGATATGCATGAGGTTTCAGGTGGATATCCATGTCTTGGCCACCTGCCATTTCAGGTGACTGTAAAAGGGAAGAGCTCCAAGGGTTAATGGAATACCTGCCATGCGTAGAGTGCACCTTAAAAGGCAATTACTCCAGTCGAATTGGGAGTCCGTGGAGGAGGGAGTGGGTGGGCGTTGTGGATCATCCCCACCCCTGATATCCAGAAAAGGCTGTTGGACTGGGAAGCAGCAAATAGTAGCTGTGGAGTGGGATAATTACTGTAAAGATAAATTTACCCCCTAGAGACCAGCAAGCAATGGGTGGGAAGGGGTCTGTGTGGTATGGTAGACAGAGAAAGGGGGGAAAGGCCAAATCAGAATCAAAGAAACAATCTGCACAGAAGAAAGCCCACTATAATGCAAACTCTCACTAACTAGAACCTTCTCTTCTTCCCAATTCGAGGCACTTTTGGAAAGATTGCTTTTTTCTCAGACTCCAAAGAGAAAGACATTGTAGTATTGATCAAACAAGAGAGAAGCCAATTCCCGGGATAGCAGCAGAAATGAGCTGAGGGCCAATTTTGCCCTGTTTTGTAGAATTTTTCTTCCCTAGAAAAAGGAATAGGTCACCCACTAGTCTACTTCTTTCCTTTCTCATTTTTCTTTTAGTTCTTTTTGTTTCCTGACTAACTTATGGTACATAAATACACACACATATCCATGTCTGTACACATATGCACACACACGCGCATGCACACACATACACACACACACCACTGTATCACACATGAATAAACCAGAAATCCATTCATAACTTTGGTCCTGTCTAGCACACAGGAGGCAGCAAAGACTGAGTCACTGGGATACATAAAGACTAATGCTCTCTGGATAGCCATATTGTAATGCATTATCTTTGAAGTCATTTAAGTCCAATTTAAGTGGTATTTAGTATAATATTTATGAATTAATATAATATAAACATAGGGTTGTCCCCAAAGGTTTAAACTGTCTTTACTACTGATATGCACTTGTTCTGGGAGTCTGCAACACATTTAAATCTAAGCAGCTAAGTCCCCATCAGAGTCCCTCTTATGATCTAGTCAGAACAGCTCTGTATCTGGGTAACTACTCTGCATAGAGATTTTTAGCTACTGCATGGTCAAAATGTACTCTAGTGACATCCTGGGATTAGGGGTAGGAAGCTTCAAACCCAGAGGTTACTGCTGTAGTGGCAGCAGCCTCCGATATTATCATACTCCATGCAGAAGAAGGGTGTGGACTGAATAACAAAGCTTTCTGTGGATTTGGCTTTGGGGGGGGCATCATTATAATACATCTTCACTGTCAATTGCACAACTACTTATTTCAGCTACACTTAAGTAGGAAACATCTGAAGCTCCTCGATTTGGTATGTCGGTGGGAGGAAGAAGAGAGGTGGAGGTTATGGTTATGTTTTGCTAATCTGTAACCACTAACACCTTCATAAAATCATGTCTCATGTTCTAGTTTGAAGATACGACTGTTTCTCAAAACGTCAAATTTCCACCTCTTGCTTTTAGCCAAAATGGCTTTTTTTTTAATTGCTGTGCTTATAGGTGAATTAAAACCGTGAAGCACTATCTGGTTTCCATTTTCAAATGAATCTAAGAGAGCAAAACTGAGTATCAGCATGTGTGTCAGCTCAATGAAGATGAACTTCTTTTAATTACTTTGAAAAATAAAAAGTCAGTTTTCTTAAGGAAAAAAAAAAACTACTGGCTGAATGACTGCTTGCATACCTACAACTGCAAAAAGAAAGGTTTGCCTTTTCAGAGATAGGAAAAATAGGATAGCTAGAGTGAGAATACAAGAAAAAAATACTCTAAAATTTTCACCCAAAAAAAAAAGAGCAGTAAAAATCATTTGGAGACTAAAGCATATCAGAGCAACATTAGCCATGTAAATGACTCCAAATTCCAGATACTGATGTGCCCTATTTAAAAGCAAAGAAAAAAAAACTGGTTTGTTTAAAAGGATGGTGGTTATTTATTCTTTGAGCATAATTTTATTTATCTTTAAAACAGATGCTCTGTGAATCAGCACACATAGGCAAATTAGCATGCACATGTGCCCAAATGTTCATCCATGTACAAGAATTGTTAGCTGCATTGTACATATATGAAAAGTAGGGCTGTCCTAGATTTAATTGCAGAGACACTTCTGTGCCCCCGGCCCCGACAGTAATGGCAAGTTGAAAGAATCCCCTTGAAGTTCCCTTCACTCCCTCTTCCAGTTGCCCTGTGTTTGTGGATTCTTAAGCACCGAACAAATAAAACCAAAGCTTTTCTTTAATGAAGTCATAGCTAGAAAACAATTTTTTAAAAATGCACACTAAGGTTATAACTCCATGAACAGTCATTGAGAGTTCTCAAAGTTCATGTTTATGAGAACTGATTCCAAGGACATTTGTGATATCACTATCAGCGTTGATGTTATTAGTATCACCACCCTCATTGTTCTAGAAAATAAACCAGAATGAGAGGGAATGTCTAAGAAGATAAGACCTCCACCTCGTTAGTTAAGAAAATTACTGATTCCATCTTTGCCTAAAACAGATTTAGAGAAAACACACAGAGCTCACAACTTCCATGTCTCTGGACCAATTTGACCAAGAATGAGCTCAGCTGAGAAGGATGTGAGGTGGGGTGGCTTTAGAGTAAAGGAGATGCAACACTTACTGAGGTGCAACACAGCAGGCAGAAGTTTTTAAAAAGCAACAGTGTAGGGTCCAAATGCCAGGTGGAAGCTGGGTGTGCTGTTTGATAGTGGTTGAGATAGAAGTGGCTTCTGAACTTGAAAGGGAATCCCATGTGACATGCAAAGAGAAGAGTCAGAAGGTGTAAAAGCCAGTGTGCTTCTAAGTACCACAGGGTGGGGTGCAGGAAGATACTTTGGCCTGTGTGGGTATTGGGAGTGTGTGTGTGTGTGTGTATGTGTGTGTGTGTGTGTGTGTGTGTGTGTGTGTGTGTGTGTGTGTTTGCACAAATATACACATATATGCATAGGAAAGAGATGGCAGAGACAATGGCATAGAGATTATTTTAAGGAAGTTTCATCACACAGGGCTATATACAACATCAGGATAAGAGTACCAGAGAAAAGGAAAGAATCTGGAGAGAAGGGTTGCCCTCGTTATTATATACATCTTCTCCCTCAGAACTCGTGGCTTGAATTTGTCAGCACCCAGGCTGCAATGTGGAGGTGTGCTTTTTATCTGGCTGGTTTTTCCACTCAGAAGTCTGGGTTTGGAAGAGAATCCCATCATCATCCCCCACCCATCACTCTTTGAAGTCTGACCTGTGTCTTATGTTCACCCATTGACTCATTTTAGAAAAGACCTTACATCTGGGATCTGAGAAGCCAGCCACAGAGCCCAGCTCCCCACAGGACTGAGCTCCCCACCCACTGCTTTTCTACCCCATACACTGCCCCTGGGCATCCCAGCCTACTTTTTTGACATGTTTACACACACACACATACACACACACACACACACACACACACACACACACACACACACACACACACAATTTAATAAGCTCAGTTGGTCCTCTGAGCTCTGTGCTGCATTCTCTCTAAATGCAAACAGGGTGTGGCAGACTCCCAATTGCCCTCCTTTTGAGACCCTTTAACAAGGAAACTCATCCCCTCTCCCCCTTACTTATTTTTCTGCAAGTCTTTTAAATGCATGGCTTTTCCAAGAATGGCTGAAAGCATGCCATCCTATCTAACCACTTTTGAGGCTGGATCAGTAACAGACCTCCCCTCCTGGCTCTGCTGTAGCCTTCATTATCCATTGACTTTCCTCTCACTCTTGTCCTCATCCCTGCTACTGAGGGGAGAGAGAGAGAAAAAAAAGGTGAGAGAGAGAGAGAGAGAGAGAGAGAGAGAGAGAGAGAGAGAGAGAGAGAGAGAGAGAGAGAGAGAGAGAGAGAGAGAGAGACAGAGAGAGAGAGAGAGAGAGAGAGAGAGAGGGAAGCTTGCTGGCTTCACTATAAAATGGTAGGGAAAGAATCCCATCATCATCCCCCACCCATCACTCTGTCTTCTGTTCACCCATTGACTTGTCTTAGACCCAAAATGGGGCCCGAAAAAAATGAGGTAAACATTCCTATGGACCACATGGGGGTGGAGGTAAAGGTGCTAGGACAGAAAGACAATCATAGAGGCAGCCAAAGTTCTCATCTCCTACTTTTGGCATACTCAGAAGCCAGGGTCATTGCCCACGGGATTCCTCTCTGGTGTACTTGTAGGTGACTGTAGCAGAGCTGCAGCTACAGCACTGTACCCACCAGGGCCCCTGGGGACTTGCTGAGTGGAAATGAAGGAGGCTCTTATAGCAAGTCCATCAACCCGGAAATCCCTCTGGTTTGAGTCCTGCAAGAGTAGATGTTTTCAGGGTTATGCATTCACAGGGCTGCTCCCCTTCCACTTGATCCAAATTTGCCTTCTCTTATCCCTGTTGTATCTCCTCTCCAGCACGAGCTGATTGAGGCTGGAAAACAACGATTCCCAGCAGCTCAGCTCAAGAGCAGGTCCTATGTGGCATCTGCAAGAATAAATAAACAGGTGCCCACATGAAGAAAGACAGAGTCCTAGTTCTGGGAATGCCAAAAGTAGTGATCAAACTCAGGAGGAAAACATTGATAATGAGCTTATGAGCTGGCTTGCAACACAGGTCTAATTGAGAGGGACTTTGGGAGTCTGGCTCTGGACAGCCCTGCACAAACTGACTGTGGAGTTACTTTATTGCAGTACACCCTGCTTTAATTAATTATCACCTTTAAGAGAGGCCACAGATCAAAGGTTTATACACACCTAACAGATCTCGCTACCACAACTCCCATGCATTAAGCTGCCCTACCATTTTACAGCAAAGCCAGCAAGCTTCTTTCTTCCCTCTCTCTCTCCCTCCCCCCTCTCTCTCTATTTCTCTCTCTCTCTCTCTCTCTCTCTCTCTCTCTCTCTCTCTCTCTCTCTCTCTCTCTCTCTCTCTCTCTCTCTCTCTCAATTTTCTCCTTTGCTTTACAAAAAGAAAAAAAACAGTTCCTCTGCACAGTCATTTGTCCTAGGACAAGAAGTGTGATTGGTGATGTTGGCTGAGGGCTTGGGGCTGTCTTTCCACAGCTGTTTCTAAAATTACACAACTAAGATTCATTTCACCTACGAATCTATGTAGAGAGTGTGTTGTTAGAAAGTAAGAAGCCATGGAAGCAGACACTGGAGGAGGTGATGTGTGTGTGTGTGTGTGTGTGTGTGTGTGTGTGTGTGTGTGTGTGTGTGTGTGTGTGTGTGTGATGTAAGCACATGTACAAGCCATGGTACACTACCATATAAATATTACAGGATCAATATCTTTCCCATCCTCTACCCACACCTCTTTACTTCTCCCTCCCATCTCTTGAGCATCTGTACCTCTGCCACATTTCACACTGAGAAAAGTACACAGCTGAAGCATGCATAGATGATATTGTATCTAACCATGTTGTTTGGATCCGGTGGAGGCTGCATGCCCTGTGAACGACACCCCTAACACAGGGTAAATATTTCCAGGAGAACACACTGCTCAGGATATAACAGAACCCTCACACTCTAGTATCTCCCAGACCTACAAACTGAAAGACAGGTGACATAGTTAAAATCAGCCCTTGGAGTCATTCTAGGCAGATTTGAACGCCATACGTGGCTGTTTGTTCATTATTCTAATTTAATGATGCAGTCACACCTAATTAATCCATGTCTGGTTTATTCATATGCTGTATCTGAAGATCCAGAGGATTTCTCTAACTAACCAGATTCTTTGCACAGGGACAAGTGAAGGGGCACCCCTACAAGGGAGCATTTTCAGATGGGACCACTATAGAGCCAGCTGGCAAAGACAGGATCTCTGACACCTCCCTAATCGTGCAGGTAGGCCTGACAGTATGTCCAGAGACACACAGGAGTGAGGTCTTAGCAGCTGGGCACACATGCATACACACACACACACACACACACACACACACACAGTACTCCTTCAACACAGAACTCCAGCACCCATTCCTTTCCAGAAGACAGAAGGCTTGACCATGGCACAGGATCAGCAAAGTCTGATGGCCTGCCAAGCATTCTTCTGACTAGGGCATTGGTGCAGAGGACTGAGACGCTGAGCTGAGTCAGCCTCCCTGCTTCTGGTCTTAGGAAAGTACAGCCAGATGAATTATCATTGCCTATTCACAGATAAAGAAACCAAGTCAGGGACTGGAGCAATGGCTCAGCCGGTAAAAGCTATGCTCATAACCAAAAGTGTAAGAAACTAAGTCAAGCAAGAAACATGGTGCTCAAGTCCAGACTGTAAACTGGTCTTGAGTGTAGCTTTCAGTGGCTGGTTCTGTCCATGCAGACAGAATTGCAGTGAATACCATCTCTCACCTGGCAGGTAAGTTAAGAGAATGAGGCATCAACCTAATAATATCCTTGTAAAGTCAAAATGTCTCTCTCAAGTCCTAGGAGACAAGAGGCATCCAAAGATCAAACACAACATCACAGTGTATTGTAGGGACTTTCTGATTCTGTTACCTCCCTATAATGCTCTAATTGACTATTTGATCAGCTCTAAAAGTGTTGGTGTTCAACACACACACACACACATCACAAGCATATGTATACATATATCTTCTTGAAAACAGCATCCTCACCTTCCCCACCTTTCCAATGTAGGTGGATTCTCACAGGTGCTTGAAATAGAAAGCACACCACACTGAAGCGTGTATACACCCTTCCTGTAATGAGCTTATCAATACCTTTTAAAGAAATGTGACAGCCAGCCCAGAGTGATTCAGTTGTGTGGACAAAGGTTAGCATATAGATATCCATTATTAATAATATCAATATCTTGGTTGACCAATATAACCAGAAACAGTATCATGCTGCTGCTGATGGGAGAGGCTGGGAGGACTCCACAACAATAGCAGGAAATTACGCCCATGTAAAATTAATCATATTGACTGGTTCTAAGAATATCCAGAGAGGTGACGATGTTGAGAGTGCTTGTGTGGTAGGAGAGGAGACCTTGCTCCCAGAGGCTTCATAAACTCCTGGGATGAGCCAGAGATGAAGGCATCCCTGTGTAACTGATAAGAACACTCCCTCTTCTGCCCTCTGCATTCCAGCAGGGCGAGGTGGAGGAGAAGTGTCCTCTGGACAGGAAAAGAAAGAAATTATATCCCCTAACTTTTATCCATCCAACATATCCATGCCTTTATATCAAGTCAATACTTGGCTTGGCTTAGTCTCACTGGATGAGGCAGGAGAAGCACCCTTGTTCCTCCTGCATATGTGTGTGAACAGGTCTAGCCCCAAGGAAGAAGGGAGAGTTGGAGCGGTGTCCCCAGTTGACTGAGCAGAGAACTAGGCCCTGGAGATGCCAGGGTGCATATCACAACTTGGAAGGGTCCTGGAAGAAAAGCATTTGATTGGATCAATCTCCCAGGTGCGTTCTTGGGACAAGAGGCTCAGGTGTTTTCTGTATTCATTGATAGTGGTGAGGTGAAAATGTTGGAATGTGGAAAGCTATCTCCCTCTGAGGCTCCCCTCTACTTACAGCAAAGGATGAAAGAAAAGGTCACAGTTCTTGAGCCTCAGTATTCCTTTGGGGTTTTCCCAAACTCACCCTAGTGGATACCCTAGAAGTGTTCGCAGGAGAGGAGAGAAACCTTAGCATTTCTCTACCAGCTAAAACCCAAAAGACTGTCTGCCCATTCAGTTTGTTTGTTTGTTTGTTTGTTTGTTTGTTCTCAAAATGAACTGCTTGGAGGAAGCCTGCCTCACACCCAGGCTTGGTGGAACAAGGATAATTGAGAGAGGTCCTCAGAGGAGCAGGGACATGCTGCATTAGATTGGAAAGGAGGACAAGATGTAGCTGTCGCTGTCCATGGTTGGGTGGGAAGAGAGGTGTCTCTTGAGGAAGGTACTTCTGCCCAGGTCCCAGCAGATTTATTCCATCACATTCCAAGCATATTTGCTCCCACACGTAGGAAGCCACAGAGTAGCATGTTGTTCTACATCCCTGTCAGCAGCTCAGCAGGCCTCAGTACCCATATTAAACACTGCAGTTCCCTCCAAAGGTGTTCATCAGCCAGCCTTTCAGCTAAGTCCCATTCGGGTCTTAGAGCTTGATTGAGTCTGTCTCCCAAAGTGGTCTCAAAGGTGAGAGAGAAAGGTGGGTCCTGATTCCAGAGTATAGTCCTCCCCAGACATGCCCCTGTCCCCTCCTCGGCCACAAGTCAGCTTCAGAGAGAAAGGCAGCAAGCATCAAAGCCTGACCTTTGCTTTAGACCCTTTGCGGGAGTGGGGAGGAGTCCCCAAACTGTGGAGGAGGTCTCATCTCCTCCGACTGTCGCCTGCCCTCTGATGGTGAGAAAAAGAACTCGCATGCCTCTGATGGTCCCCCACAACTGAGCGACCTTCCACAGTCCAGTGACCCAGGATGAGCCTGGCCAAGGAACTACTGATGAGGGCTCATGGGACTCACACACAGTAAGGGTGAGGGCCGGCATCTGCCTGTGGGAGTGACAGGATCCAGGGCCACTTTCCTCTCCTGGCAAGTCAGGTCTGGGCCTGAGGCAGCAACTAAATAAGGACACCCAGAATAACCAGAAAATATATTATGTCTCAACTTATGTGAGCTGCGTTTCCTTTCGAAGCTAAAAAATGATGGTCTGGTTTAATGCACTATTGGTTCCTTTTGTTGGAAGAAGAATTAAAATCTTTTCTGATATGGTTTGACTCCAAACCAGCACCATCATCCTGGACTTCTGCAAAGGGATGTCCAAAACATCCCAGTGGAGGCTCACATCATCCCAGAACATCTCGTATTCAAGTCTGAATGCAGGAAGGAAGGGTTAGGGATTAATTTGCATACCCAATAGCCACCAGATTCCGAGCAGCACTAAAAGTCTTGTTCACTGGAGCTGCAGAAGCATCAGGCAAGAGATTTGCCTCTGGCTTGTGGTCAAGGCTTTAGTTTCTTTCTGATCTTAAAAAGAAAAAAAAAAAGAGTTAACTCCTTTATTGAAAAAGTAAGATTTGCTCGGTACTGTCACCTTTCCTGCTGTAGTAAGCTAACCATTTAATTTATTTTAGAGTTGGTTTCACCAAAATTCTGTTGAGCAAGCTTGGAAAGGCCCTGGAATAAGAATAAGGAATTGGGGTGGTGGTGAAGCTGGAGCAAGGCAACTGAGCTGGCCCCTTAGGGAGGGGGAAAGGAGCAGCAGGTGAATGGATTGTGTCTCCATTATGGAAAGGTGTGTGCCTAGGCTGAGAGGTAACTACTAGATGTATGGGGTAACAGTGTACTCTGGGCAGGAGCTGTTCTCCCAAAGAGTCGGCCATCCCCATACACTTCCACTCCAGGGACCCTCTGTGAATCAAGTGAGAAGCCATACCAAGTATACAGGCTATATCCACAGGACTGGAGCCAGACTGCCCCTCCTATGGCATGACACCCTGTCCTCAAGCTTCCTGCTGGCCTTGGCTTGTTTCTCTCTTAGTTTCTCAAGTTTCTCAGCCAAACATTAACTTCTATTGTTCTGACCTTGTCTCCCCTGAGCCAGTGATTTAGGAGGACTGGTCACAGCAGAGGCCAGACAGCCAGGAGGAGAGTGGTCCCTCCATCAGCAGGGAGCAGGACAAGTGACACAGATGCAGCTGCAATGTCCCGCAGGTGTCCGGACCCTCCCCACACTCACCTCCACAACTCCACAACACACACAGACAGCTTCTGCAAGAAAAGGGGGGTGCATGCCACTGGGGAGTCCCTGGGTCTGATGGGATGACACAAGCCGTTCTGAGAGAGGCACAGGTTCACACCAAGAGAATGTCTGATTGTGATGCCCTGACCTCTGAAGGTGGTGACCCACGCTCATCACCACAAAAATAACTGCGTGTAAAAATGTAACCCTGAAAACGTAAAGCCTACCAAAGAAAATGCCTTGGATAAGGGACCCTCAATATGCAGTCTCAGGTAGGAGTATCAGGGGTGTTACCAGATCCCCAGGTCTAGAGGAACAGCAGAAGTCCCAAGGCAGGAAATGGCAAGAAGGCAGAGCAGGAACCTGCATAGCTGAGAGGTCAGAGCGTTCTGCCTTGCTCTATTCTGTTTGGTTTTTTGTCCCACTGCAATGAAATCTCACTCTCAGGCTGATGGACAAGGGAATTTCTCATTTGGAATAAATCTGGACCCGCCATCAGTGGGGCTTGGGGAGAGTGGGCCAAGGGCAGCTGGGTGGGGCACAGGTACTTCTGAGAAGTCAGTGACATACACAGAACCTTCCAAGACTGCTTCACTCCTCACCTGCTCTGGGGCTGCAGCGACCTTCAGCCGTCCCAGCTGCAACCCACTTGGGCTAAGAAATTACTCATGGAATATTTAAATTATGTCCACGCTCCCCATAACCAACTAAGGCATCTAGACTGCCCACAAAGGATGGCTTTTCCCACCACATATAGAGGGGTTATGGGTGGGGCTAGGATCTTCCTGCACCCTCCACTCTTCCTTTCTGTGCATTCCCTGATGCAGGAGTAGCTGGACAGCAGCCAGACAGTGAGAATTAAGCCAGGGGATGGTTTCCCAGGGGACACTGGTCTTGCAGTTTGGGTACCAGGCCGTAGTGCTTGGTGTAAGCAGCACATCTGTACAGGATGTGAGGGACTCCTGGGCAGCACCGAGGGGCCTCGCCCATCTTAACAAGAGAAAACATCTCAGAACAGAGAGGGATGAGATGAGAACCTTCAGATTCAGCTTCTGGAGGAGAGAAAGCTCCTTCTTGCAGACCTTGATCCTTGTGTTTGACTCCTAGGAGCTCTCAGCAGAGAACCAGAGCTGGGTTTTTCCTAAAACTCCTGGGTTAGTCCCAACTCCAAGATCTCAGGTATCCTGGGGGCTTTCAGTTCCCAGCAGAGATACAGAAGTTACCAATCATGTTCACCCAGTCCCTGGTCACTCTGTCCTCTCCACATGATCCCCACCCATTTTCCAAACCCCAAGCCTCAGTCTCCCCAATCAGAACCCAGGGCCCTCAAGCAATGGGCACCAACCCAAAGTGGCCTTCTTTCTCTGTCCTTTCCAAGTCCAGCCTCTTGCTGATCTGACAGATCAGTCTGGGCAGAAGTGCCCCTGGGGGCTAATGGACATTAATGTGTGGCCATCATCGTGACGTGTACCTCTTAACAGGCCTTTCAGAGCCCAAGCCATAAGAGAAGTATCTACATCATCACAGACCACAACAGAGGGAATCGAGACACTACGAGGTAGAGACGTCCCTAAATAGCATGGGCCTACCTAACTCTCAGCACAATGGAGGTACAAATGGAGTTGTGTCTGCTGTGCTACAGCAATACCGAGGCCCAGTCCCATCATTCCTGTCTCCCAGCAGGGCCGGCAGCCGTGCCAAAGGTTTAAAGTATTGAGCGCCGGTGGCAAATTGAAACCAGTGTCACACTTGCAACACTAGAGACCTCCAGGGAGAAGCTCTGCTGTGGAAATTTCTGGAACAGCTAGCTATCCTGGGTGCTGAGGATGGGGTTCCTTTGTTCATGCCCTCTCCTTCAGGACAGCAAAGTGGGAGGGGAAGAGGGATAAGACTCGTGACTTTCCCCTCTGTTCTGTTATTCATTTCCTCTGATCTTTATCTTCTCTCTCTCTACTCTCTCTCTCTCTCTCTCTCTCTCTCTCTCTCTCTCTCTCTCTCTCTCTCTCTCTCTCTCTCTCTGATTGTCCTGGTAAAACTTAATAGGCAAAGTGAATTTTTATTACATCATCAATATAATCGCCAGCTAATCAACAGACACAGGGCCCACTGCAAGCCCTATAGCTCCTCATCTGGCTTCATAAATAGAAGGAGCAATCACTGACAAGCCCAGCTCCTCTACCTCCTCCAGAGATGACCCTCTTTCTGCTGCTCCCCTTGGCCAGATATTGCCAGCGTATTCTGTCTTCCCCTGGCCCCATTGCTGGTCAGCGGTGAAACCTCCCCAGGTCTTGTGCTTAGAATGCCAACAATGCTTACTGTGGAATGATATTAATTACACTTTTCAGTATATTGGGGAATAGGACACGTCATAAAATATTAGATAATCATATGAGTTGCAGAACATACCATAAGGTACATCATATGTCACAGTAAGTCCTGTATTCCTGCATACATAGAGCCTGTGCACAAGTCATTTTGTCATTTAAAGCCACACATCTCACACACCACCATAGATGTCCTTATGTACTCTGTCATATTATCATATACCTTCTGTTTATATAGCATTTTCCATGCAAAATGCTTTCCTGTGTCTTACTTCATTTTAGCTCTGCTGTAGCCAGGTCTTGCTGTACCTGTTTTGTACAGAAAAATGAAAACTGAATGGTGAAGGAAAATTTTAACCTGGTCAAATGTTGCCAGAATGAACAGACTGGCTTGGGCTTGGGATGTGTGCAAACCAGAGGCAGAGGCAGGCTTGTGAACCAATGGGCAGACTCCTCCAGCTTAGCTGGCATGGCAACCCCTGGCTATAGAGCACCCACCATATCCTGATTAAGAGATCCCTGACAAAGTTGCTCTGTGTTAAATGTGAAAAAGCCCTTTCAAAGGTGCTTTGGTAGAAAAGGCTTCTTCCATAACAGAGCTGTGATGCCCCTGCCTTCTATTGGGGGCAGTCCACACTGTTTTGCTGTGGTTTGTGTTTTGGGAAACTAATACGCGTCATACAGGGTCAGATCCTGTAAACAAGCTAGGTGATGAGACTAATGAGTCTGTCTTGGTGTCCACAACCTCATCCAGCTGCCTAGGTGAAAAGAAACTGCTTTGTGCAGGTGGTCAGAACCATCTCTGAGAGCGGCCACCTTTTATAAGAGTTGCCCCTCTGAGGGCTCGTTCACAGCCAGTGTGTCTCAGGGGCTTGTGGACATCATCCTTCTAGTCAGGCTGCACAGCTGTGGGTGTTTTAGGCCTCAGGGGTCTCTGGGAGTGTAAGACCTTGGATGTTGGCTGCTACAGGGGACAGCAGTGCACCAAACACTCTACTCACACAACTGTTCCCTGCCACTGGCTTTGTCAAAAACCAGTCTCCTTTCTACTCACTCCAAAACTCAGTTTCCCTCTCTTACTTCACTACAGTGAGCCTGTTCCGCTCCCCTTTTAAGGTCACTGTGGGATTAGATAAGATGGGTACACACAGCGTGAACAGTTAAATGTCTAGGTTCAGCCATCCAAATTAAAGGCCAGAACCCCCACCAAATGACGCTGGCTGTTCTTCTCAGGGAAAAACAAACAATGTGCACTGAGAGTCAGACAGACAGGAAATAAAATTGATAATGCACCTACTATGTGGCACACAAGCCTCTTGTCTGTATTATCTCATCAAATCTTCATGTTAAAAGTGGCAGAAAGTCACTGTGCCCCTTTGAATGCGAAGAAAATGAGATCCCTGACAACAGCGGCTCGACCTAGCTTCACACCCAATTCTTCTGCATTCTCAAGCTACCACATTTCCTCTTACAGAGGCCAGAGGTCATCACCATCACCCACATCTGCAGATGAGAGAATGGGAACCCTGCAAATGTAGCAGCTAATGCTTTCTCCTGTCAGTCCCTGCCATCTGATGTGGAGGATCTGAAGACACAGACACACAGGGAGAGACTCATGTACATTTCCGGGTGCAAAGAGATAGCACACACACAGTTGCCTGTAGATACACTGCACACAGGGGCACATAATCACACAGATCAATTCACAAATAAAAACACACACACACACACACACACACACACACACACACACACACACACACACACCACCCTTACAGAAACATTCATTCAAATATCCAAAAACCAAAGCACATGTGCATAGCCACACAACACACACATAGTGTCCTACAGACACATTGACACATGAAGAAATGTGTATAGAGATACACACAGAGACCTGGATACACACACACACACACACACACACACACACACACACACACACACACACACGAATGACCTAACTTGTTAGGTGAAGCTGCTTTGGAGAAGTGGTGAAAATGTCACAGTATAGAGTCAAAACAAGTAAAGGGCAGCCCTCAGTTCCCTTCTAGCCCAGGCTAGAGGCCAAAAGTCCTCTCCCTGTGCAGCCCAAAAGCACCCCAAGGCTGAGACCACATCCTCACTGGAAATCAGCAAATGGCCAAAAAGGGCTTTGCTGAGAGCATTCCCTGTGCGCCCTTCTGTCTGTGCCAGTCTTTGGATTTAGGGTAGATTTCCACTCATCTGACCAACACCAAAGAAAAATCCTGAAGCAACTGAGGGCTGACGTCCCAAGGGTCACACAGCCCTATGGGCTGACCCCAAGCAGCCCTCAGCTCAAACGCAAGGCACACTAGCAGAAGTGGTGGCAGCTGAGAGGAGAGAAGAATGGGATCCACAGCCATGTTGTCCTGGAAGCCATCGTAGACTTGCACCTGCTGTGGCTCAGAGACAAGAGATGACCCTTTGCTCACCCGGTCTTCTGTGACCACCTAAGGGTGCTGTCGGTCTGTGAGGCTCCTGTTGGTCTGTAGGGACATGCTTTGTAGATAAAGTGACTCCATTCAGCTTTAAGGAGAGAATACTCATTGGGATACATAGTGGCCAAGGTTTTTATCTGGAAATACAATTGTTTTAGTTTTCTTTAAAATAAATGCCTAAGGATCTTGGGGTGAATCCACCTGGGTCTTTCCAACTGTTGGGTTCCCAGGCAGTGCATAGCTCACTTGAATGGCATATTCTTGAGCTCGCTGTGGGACTTGATATGTTGCTGGGCACCGTGTACATTCTTCTATACAGACATACTCTGCAAGTGGCTGCAAGAGTGAAGTGTGATGGAAGACACCTCTTGGCTTTAGGGTAGAATATCCTGTGACATGTCTTCCAGGGCATCCTATGTGGATACCTATTATAACGTCAGGCTTTGCACCAACTCTCGTCTTGTGCATAGAATGTACATCATGTACACTGGACCAATGTGGAGAAGTGACTTTTCTGTGCTGACTCTGAGAAGAGAAAAAGGCACAGAGAACTCTCACTGTTCCTCCAAAATTCCTAAGCTCCCCTCTCCTGGGAAAGCCCCATCCTCTCTCTCCCAGATCTTGGGCAATGCACATCTCATGCCAAGAACACCCCAGTACCCAGCCTGAGTATCTTGGGCAAGGCTCCGAGATATGGAATCCTTTACCATGGCTGCAGTAAGGTGTGTGTGTGTGTGTGTGTGTGTGTGTGTGTGTGTGTGTGTGTAGAGAGAGAGAGAGAGAGAGACAGAGAGAGAGACAGAGAGAGAGTGCACACATGTGAACACATGCACCAATACCTGCATCAAGTGTGTAGTGTGTGCATAACAGTGCATGCATCCTCCATATGTGTACATGCCAGTCTCTGCCTGTGAGACCCCAGCAAGGAGATGTGTGGACATGTGCACTCATACGTGCTGAGTTTATGCAGGCGTATGTGGGCTGTGATGGCTCAACTGAGCCAATTTTTAGTGACAGATTGTGTGTATGTCTATGACTACAGTTTCTACCAAGTGCATGGAAAAAACAGAAAAGATGAGTCCAACTCCCTGGGTGGGCACCCCTGCAGTTTTGCAAATGTGTGTAAGCATGGGTGTCTCTAGACAGGGCATGGGGAGGACTACAGTGAAGAAGGGCAGTGGAAAGAGGAAACAGAGTCAGAAAACGTCCTCCAAACAGACCTTGATGCTATCCTGGAATCCTGGATGCCCAGCTGGCCTCTCTGTGTGTGTGTGTGTGTGTGTGTGAGAGAGAGAGAGAGAGAGAGAGAGAGAGAGAGAGAGAGAGAGAGAGAGAGAGAGAGAGAGAGAGAGAGAGAGAGAGAGAGATGGGTGTTTGAGAGGCAGACAGAGACAGAGAGACTGAAAGACAGAAGGGTAGCTACCATGAGGATAGAGGTCCCCACCCTCTCCCCTCTGTCTAGCTTGGAGCAGATGGCACTCAGACCAGATTAGGGATATCAGTGGCTGTCCTTGGAAATGGCATATCCTGAGAGGACAATGCCCAGGTGGCAGGATAACCAAATGCATCTCTGTTTTGTCACTTGGGCATCTCTTACACAGACATGGTGCCAAAGTCAAGCTACAGGTGTCATACCCCTTTGCATCTTTCCTAAGTCCCTCCAGCTGCTAGGAAGCAACAAAGATCTAGCTGGAGACAACCTCTGGAGCAAGCATGAACTCATTGCGCCCCAGGGTCCTACCTGCCTAGAAGTCTTCGAATCTCAAACACAGATCGGTGGCTGAATCGTGTACTCATTTAGAGACTCGGCCGTTCTATCCCCTGGGGTATGCTCCCCTCCTCACATCTTGGCTTTTCAGTGGGTTCCACGATAATATGGCCCCTACTTGACTCCTACAGCTGAAAGGATCCACCCTTCCCAACATCCCCCTAGTAGCCTGGGAATTTCCTGGGAATCTAGTATAAATGAAGGTCCTGACCTCCACACATGACCTCTCAGTTTCATGCAAATGGGGATAGGGATCTGCAGTTTAATAACAACCCCAAGGGGCATCCTGTCACTTGATTCATGGAGCTGTGGCCCATATCCTAGGCTAAGTTGTCAGAGTGCTGTGGCTTTCTCCTGTCTTAAAGTGAAACACCTCCCAGCATCATCCAAATCCACCTTCTTCCCCAGGGATACACTCAGCCACATCTCCATCTACCTGCACACCAGAATCCATTCCTCAGGCCATTGCCATAGCCATCACAGGAACATATCTGCTCCCTACAGGACAGGGTCCTGTTCTTATACACAAACACACACACATGCTTACACATGCACAATCGTACCATGAGATAAATCACTCAGTTCAATTTCTTGGTTTGCAGGGATGAAGCTACGTGTCCCAGTTCTGTGGAGTCCCTCCCCTGCTCCACACCTAGCAAGGATTCCTAGACCCAGATGACTGGGGATAGAGGGTTCAGGGGTAGCAAAGGTCAATAAAACAGGTGAGATTTACAGTGTTCAAGCCCAGCTGCTGCTGCAGGGGGACAACTGTGTGACTGCTTTAGTCAGCCTCAGTTTCCCTCTCCAGCCAGTGGGAAATGCACGGTACCTAAAGAAGTGTATTATGAGCAGGAAGTGCTGTAATCTAGGTAGAACATCTGACACAGTGCCTGGGACATGGTGAGCCTGCAATCGTTGTAGCTGCAGAACAAATGAAAAAGAAAGAACTCAGGAGAGCCCATAGCCAGGCACCCCTGGCCTCACTGCCTGTTCTCCCATCACCTGGCCCCTTCTGGGACATTAATTCTTCCCCAGCTGGGTTCACTCTCTTTCCTTTCCTTTCCTCTCAAACCAAAATTAGAGGCTCTGAGTAAGGCACAGAGTCTCCTCCCAGAAGCCTCTCATACAGCAGCCTCCACTGCCTCTTCTGGTCTCTGAATCTTGCATCCCGAGGCCTCAAACCACCTATATGCATCCCAGTCCAGGCAGGCTCATCTGCGCATGCATATTGGGGTCTGCCTCTTCTGGGCCTAGGAAATTTCCGTAGTAAGACAGAGCTGTGTCGCCACCAACCCAACAGAGCCCCCCTGGACAGTAGCTGGGCCTGTCTCACCTAGCAGCTCCTTTGATGATCTGGAGAGACGAGAGGGACTATCACTCTATACCCAAGAAACTCCAGCTGCTTTTTAGCATTAAGTATATTTGCATGCTGTCATCTATTGTGAACAGTGCATGTCATTGAAGAGTAAAGAAGACAGGGTGGCGGTAGGAAAGAATGAGGCCAGTGTTCATAATTCCCCCAAAGATAACCAATGTGAATGTTTGCTGACATCCTTGGCCTATACAGGACAAAAAGCCTCCTCCAGATTGGGATGGCATCTTGCTTACCTGCAGCATTCTCGCCTGGGATATACACTATTGAGGAAGTAGACAGAATAGCAGCAACCCCTGTCCGGAGGCTCAGGACTCCTGGTGAGTGAGCACTCAGAAAGGAACATCCCACAAGCTGTGCTGGCACTAGCTACTCCACTGCACTGGGACACCCGGGTGGGTGACTCTCACGAGTTCTCTTTGTGAATGACAAAAATAAAGAAGATAGCAACTAGACAGGTGAGTCAGGTGCCCGGGCTATAGAATTTGAGGACACTTTTGAGTCCGTCACCAATTTCTCTAGGTCTTGATAGTTTCATCTGGAAACAGAAGGCAAGATCCCAGAGAAGCTCTCACTCTCTAACCCTGCCAGATAAGGTTCCTGTGGGCCCTGAGTCTAGGATGCAGCAATTCAGAACCCTGGAAGATTCAGATGGGGTTGACTGGCGGGTCTAAGGACTGGCTTGTGATGAGATGGCAGTCAAAGTGGGAACAGGTGGGATGGCTGAGTGGAATTTGGCTAGAAAGGAAATAGCCTGATACTCAGTCCATAGGGATCCAGCACTCTGGAGGCACTGCATGAAGTCCAAAGTGGGCCTCATCTTTGAGAGCTACAGGGTGGCCATGTGCAATGGTTGTTACTTTACAAGTGCTGAGCTCCTTCTAACCTGTAAGTCAGGAATAACGCCGAGTCTGTGAGTTATTACCACAATTAAATGAGAATATGTAGAAACATCTACAACAGTCGTGTGTAATGGTAATAATCACAGCAATAATAACCAGAGAAGAACTGTTAGCATGTATTTATCAGTTGACATTGCCAGCACAATGCAAGCATTCCAAAACACCGTCTCATTTAGTACTTCCTGTTTTCATAGGGTACATTTCCAGTTCCGTTTCACAGGCAGGGAAACAGAGGCATGGAGAGTTTGAGCAACTTCTCAGGATGCAGCCAAGACACAAAGCTGTGCTTTAGAGAGTCGTGGGCTTGGTAAAGAGTGCTGGTGCCTGGTGTGATTGAGTCCCTTGATCTGTGGGTCAAGGAATGGGTCTTCCAAGCTGGGCTTCAGCTTCGATGGCTTGTGACACTGACGAGAGAGCAGGGCAGCCGCTCCTGAAGTTCAGTGGAGGCACAGTGAGCACTCAATAATGAGTGTTTATTTATTGCTTCTGTTTACAGCTCTATTCCCAAAGTGAATTGTTTGTTTAAGCAAGGAGCATTTACCTTTATTACAGTCATTGGTAAATAAAATTATATTTGCATTTCCACAAATATGAATGAGTTTAATTAGTCTTGCAGTTCGTACACAGGAGCCAGTCCAGGAATCACATTCAGAAGCTCACACTTCTACCCTAGGCAAAAACACCTTCCCAGAGGAGCACCATCAGGGTTAGGGCATTCACTCACTCACTCATTCATTCATTCATTCATTCATTCATTCATTCACACTTATTGATCATCTGCTTTATGTCAGGCATGGCTGTAGCTATCGGAGAAACAACAATGACCAAGGAACATGGATCCCTGGCTCTCACACTCCTACACCCGCATGAGGAAAAATCAGACAATAAATGAAGAATAAAAATAAAACATCTGTTTAAAAGTGCTGAGCTGAGAATTAAAACCTACAGATGAGGGGCAACATGACTGAGGATACTGTATTATAGGTGAGGGGGGGCGGGCCTCCCAACAGACTGACATGAAGTCTAGATCCAGACCAGCCCGAAAAGACAGAAAAGCACCACATGCAGGTGAACAGAAGATGCAAAAGCCATGGGGCAGCAGCAGCCCTCATATTCCATGAACAGAAAAGGACCAGGGTGCCAGGGGTGTCATGGAGTAGAACGGAGGCTAAGGTAGAAGATGGCTGACAAAAGCAGGCTGTGAAAGGCCTGGTGGGTTGAGGGAGCTCTAGCCATGAATTGTAGTATAGCAATAAAAAGCATGTATGTTCCAAACACGGCCCAGATATCTCCCCAGCTGCTGTATGAAGCCAGATACCCAGAAGACAAGAGACACAGTCCTGTGCAGCCGTGTATCAGTGCTGAAGTTGAGATTAGTATGGGCGAAGAGTGTTGAAGGCATTCCTGGGTCAGGATGTGTCGTGAAAGTTGAGGTCTTGATGAAATAGAGAAGCCAAGGACAATCTGACCTGTTCAGTGGCAAGTGCTGTTTAAAGAAGAAATGCATTTGGGAGGGGTGGGTGATCAAAATTCTTCTTTGGTGGTGCTGAGATGGAGAAGCCTGTAGCAAACGTAGGTAGAAGCTGGTGACGGCAATAAATTCAATGCCCTGGGCTCTGGGTAAAGGCATCCAAAGTCATGGTTTTAAAGTCATTTAAAACGGAACAAGTTAAACAATACTTCCTACCTACAATTATTGTCCTTACTTGGTATGCACTGAACATCTATTAGGTCACAGGCTATACAGTGTGCACCATAAAGTCACACACATGAATGCTGGGGCCTGATTGCCCCACCCCTTGGCAAAATGATCCATGCAGGTGAACTTATGCCCACATTCTGACCCTCAGTCATTAGCAAAGTCCGTCCACATCATTGCGTCCTTCCAGCGCTCCTTCTAAACCTCTCATGCAGTAGCTTCATTCACACCAGTTTTGCTGGGCCTCTGCTGCTGCCCTCTCTTGGGATTCCAGCTTCCCATGATGCCAGGGCTGAGTTCCACCCAGGAGGTAGAGCTACTGTCCAGGGGTGAGTCAGCCGATTCTCAGTGGAGATGTAGGTCACTCAGCTCCTGCCTCCTTTCCCTGCTGCTACATACAGCTAAAGCCTTCCACCTCCCTGCTCAGTGACCCCTGTCATTGTCACCCACATGCCCCTGCCCCGCCTTTGATGGCCTCCTGGAGCCTGGTCTTACCATAATGTTTCCTTTGGGAACTTGTTTGACCCCAGAGCCACTACCAAATGTCTAAGGAGGACTACTGGCATTTTCTCTTTTAGCTTAAAAGAAAAACAACATTGATAAAATCAGTGTGTCCAGGAAGAAGCTGATGTGTTACATACATGTTAAAAAATGCATCTGCCAGAGGCAATGTGTGGCCCCAGGCTCTCAGGAACACTAGGTCCTGCTGGCTGGAGGCAAGTGAGAGACCCTATGATGCTCTTCCCAGACAGACTCCAAAGCATCCCTTGGATCACCGTCAGGGACACATGGGTAAAAACCCAGTGTGAAAAGGGTGGGCTTCAGAAAACTAAGTCCTGGGAAGGAAGAAGAAAAGATGGCATGGTGAGGGTGAATCATGTCACATGCACACTATCATTTATTGTTTGTGTGTAAACACCCCTGCCTATGATTTCCACATGACCCCAATGGCTCTGTCCAGATGTGAGATATCCCCCAGGTCCTGACCAGTCCCACAGCCAGTACATGTGGATGTTTATGTTTGTTTAAATCAAATATACTTGTATGAAATTTTTTTAAAAAAAAAAAATCCACCCTTCCCCCCCATCGCATTAACCATTTTGCAGTGTTCGATGGTCCAAAGTATCTAAGGATGTCCTAGACTTCCTACGAGGCTGAGTCTCTATAAACCCACTGGTAAGCTGAAAATCTGAGTTTTAAGGTGGTATCGATGAACTCAGCACCACCTCCTCTAGCTCAGCAACGTGGCGCTGGAGAGTGTGGTGGCATTGGCTCAGGATCCCAGGGAAGAACAACATGCAAAGGGTGGTTTGTGCCTGTTGTCATTACCATATGTATTTGTATGTTATGTGCATTTGTATGAATACAGACACACTACACACAAGTACCCAGAGCCGGAGGGAGGGCGGTCAATGTTGAGTGTTACTCCTCAATCACTGTTAGCCAAACCTGAAGATCACCAATTTGGCTGTACTGATGGTTAGCAAGCCCCAGGGATTCCCCCTGTTACTCCTGTGTGTGCCTGGCTTTCTGTGGTGATTCTGGGGCTCTAATGTGTGTCCTCATGCTTGTATAACTGTCTGAGTCATCTACCCCAGCCACCGCAAAGGACAATTTCTACTGACTGTGTTTGGCCTTTGCACTACTGCATAGTAGAAATATGCTAAGTGGAACGTGTTAAACAATGTGTACCTGTGATGCACAGCCTAGCTTTCAGGATGAAGAACTGATCTAAGACATGGGGGAGGGGAGGAGTGCCGTGCCTGCATATACTGATGAGTGCATATAGAAACCAGCATGTAGGGACCTCTTCAGGGTATGCTCTACATGAATGTGTTTAGGCTGCTGTGCATGCACATGTTTAAAAAGTAGACTTCATCCTCTATCTCAAGCCTCCTATCTCCAGTTTTATGAACCCAGGCTCCAGAATCCAACTGACTGGATTCAAATGCTCACCCTCCCACTTTCTAGCTGTGTGGCTTTAGGCAAGAGCTCAACATCTCTGTGCCTTGGCTTCTTCTTTATAACGTGAAGATAACAATGGAGCCGTCGGCCAGGTTATTAAGAACATTACATGAGATGATACGTGTGAAGCTCTCAGCACACACTGAGCTATTAATAAATGTGAGCTGTTAGCATAGTCTCCAAGAGTGTTTGCTGCACCGGGGCAGCCTAGAAGGGTGGGAATGAGAGGAGAGTGTGGAGAAGAGATATAAGACATGGAGGTGGCTTTAGTGAGGATCTTATCAGGCAGGAGCCCCAGACACCAGTGGCCCTAGGCAGACAGCATGGGGAGGAGATTGTCATCAGGACCATGAGTGCAAGGCAGTGCCAGGAAGGAACTCAGCCACAGCCATGGCCATAGCATCCAGAGGAGAAAGAAAGGCCCGCCATGCTACCTATGTCAAAATTGCTTTCCATGTTCAACAAAACACTAAACATACACTCTGCCCTTGAGGATCCCAAATCCCTCCTGGGAAATAAGAGTAGCCCCAAAACAACAATTAGAATGCAAAGATCGGGGTCATCGATATAACTCAGCAGAGGAAACATTTGACCCACAAGCCTGATAGCCTGACTCACATGAAAGTGCAGTGAGGGAGGCAGCTCCACAAACTAGACTTCTGGCCTCTGCATTTGAACCATGGAACACCTGCACCATTCATATCATATAATAACAACAATAATAATAACAATAACAATAACAATAACAATAATAATAATAATAATAATAATAATAATGTGAAAGAAAGGAAAGACCCAGAAGGAAGAAAGGAAGGAAGGGAGGGAGGGAGGGAGGAAGTAGCCATCAGAATACAAAGATGCATTTCTATTCTGATCCTCTTCTGACCTCCCTGCTCACAGCCCATGCTGAGCACTGGGTCCTGAATGCAGAGATCATGCACATGGAACGATATTTGAAATAGGCCTGAAGGATGCTTGGATCTATTTGGCTTTATTGTGGTCTTTTGTTTCTAAATCTAAGACAGATTTTCATTCTGTGTCCTAAAGTGGAGGCATAGAACTCCATATGCCACACAGGGTGATCTCAGATGTGTGGCAATCCTCCTGCCTTATCTCCGAGTGTGAGGGTCATAGGCATGCACCACATTACTCAGTTCTAGGACTGATGATATTTTACAAATAACAAAATGCAGTCTAGTGCAGTTGAACTGTTTATTCCGGACTACACAGCTAGTTACAGCCACACTCATCCCAAGCATGAAAAGACAGATGCTAAGAAGGCATGTGTCCTTATGCAAATGATCAGGGGTTGGCTCCTGAGGGGGCCTACAGTGCAACAACCTGACAAACCCTTCTAACTCAGGAGGTCTGGATGACCCTAGAAGGTCCCACCCAAGGCCTGGCACAGATTGCCTGTGTTTCCAGATGTGGCCAGCAGAGGGCACCAGGACTACTGTGCAGCTGGGCCAGGAACTTCACCACCTAAAATTCCGCATGCCCAGTGCAAACCACCAACACTCTTACCCAGCATGCGTGAGGCCTTGGACTCAAAGCCCAGTTCTGGAAAAGAAAAAGCCTCCTCCAAGAAAATCTTGTGCTTGGTCTGACATAAAATGGCTGTGCTTCCTGTGATGGCGCTCAGAGGAGGATGAGGGCTGGGAATGCCTGCGTGGCACCTCTAGTGAACATGTCAAACTCCTAGGATTCCACCAGAATAGTATATAACCACTCTACAGTCCGTACACTGCAAGTTGGGTGGACAGAGCAACATCGAACATTCCCCCAGGAGCCACAGTCCCCATGCTTCCTCTCAGATCTGTGACGAGTGCATCCTTTCATACAGAGCTAAGGCTGGAGCGTAGACCATCATCAAGACCTGTGGTAGGGCATGCCGATGATGGCACCACCATCTGTCCTCGGCATTCTGTGTGTGGATCTTGTGAAAGCAGGTGCCATGCACCCAGGCAAGGTGTGGTGCCTCCTCTCTTTTCCTGTTGGGGGTGAGGGTCACCTGCATCCCTCCTAGGATTTGTGTGCAATAATACTTACTTTCAGTCAGCCCACAGCCTTTATATCTGTGGAGCCTGTGATTTCACAGAGCAGAGATGGCTGGCATTGCAGAGGATGGGAAGAGGCAGCAACAGACTGTGCCAGGTCTTGCCTAAGTGTGGATCAAGGCTAGGGTTTCTTTCTGTCTCTACCATTCACTCACAACACTGTATGTAGTGAGCCTCCTCAACATTCCCTCTCTGCCTGAGAATAATGCAAACCACAGGCTCTGCCTTGCCCACCTCACATGGGTGCTGTAACGCTCACATGAGACAAAAACATGGAGAAAAGGCATACACAGCCCCTGGCAGACCTGTAGCTGGGGACAGGTACTTAGCCTAGAACTAGGAAAATGGCTCCTGCTCCATCAGCAGCCTTTGGAAGGGGTGGGAAAGACAAGACAGCACAAAGCAAGGCTCTAGGGAAGACAGAGTCCCATTTGTTCATATTCCACCCGTCCTAATGTCCTCAGAGATTCCAAGAGACCACTGGGCCTTCCCCACACCACACCAGCCTATACACTACTCAGTTTTCCCTGGGGAAGTCTGTTTGCCACGCTACCCCTCCCAACACCCCTCCAGGGAACATTCTCCTACCTCCCCCATTGCCACAAACAGCTGTGATTCAGAGAGTTATTTCCAAGGAAACCAAAAGAAAAAAAAAAAATAACAGCATCAGGGTAAATTTCAACCGCAAAGCAGGGGCTCCACAGGCACAAGTCCCAGGATACAGCTTTGGGAACAGCAGCCAGCACCTATGCTCAGGGGTAGGGACAGGGAGAAGCTCTGCATGGGTCCACAAAGTGGAAATTAGAGTTCTTGATCACATTTGTTGTTTAGCCACAGGGCCCTCGCAACCACGGGAATGGCGTTGGGGGGAGGGGGTGGAGTCAGCAGGAACATTTTTACCATGGGCAATCCTGCTCTCCCCTGTGCATGCCAATCTGGATGCTGCATGACAGCATGACGTCTGTGCGTGCCCTTCTCCTGGGAGCTGCCCCACCACCTAGAAGTACTCAGCACTGGTTCGGATTGCACTCTCAGGACCTGGCTTCCCTGGAGCTTACAGTGCATAATTCTGCTCTCGAATAACAGCCGTGTATATATTACCTCTGGGGCCTCATCTGCGCATGCAGTGGTATACACCACATGGGTGATGGGACCCACTCCTCACATCCGAACCCTCACTGTATATGAATATGACAAGTTGGTTGCAAGCCAGACCCAGGAGCTTACTTTGTAGATTTGCCAGTTGTGCTTGGACAGGGAATCAGTTGGGAAGTCTGTCCTTGCAGACCCCCACCACCACCCCCCCAGGCAGACAGGAAAGACAGACTTCCAAATCTATTCTGGGTGGTGGTGTCAGACTGACAAGGAAAACAGCCAACAGATGCAAGAAAAACCCAACAGGCATGCACTCTCTCCCTCCTTTATTAATATCAGGAGGCTGCTTCTGCCCGCCCTGCATTTCTCAGGGAGGTTACTCTAATATAGAACCATCCCTTTAGAGGTTTTTCAGGTTGGTATACCTCCCAGGAGGACCTGTGTATAGGAAGGCAAGCTAGCCCTCCCAGGCCACACTCGATAGCAGCCTCCCCGGGGTGAGCAGGGGTGCAGTGTAGACAGCTCAGGCACTTTGAGTCCCTTGAGGTCAGATAGCACTGCACCGCCCCACACCTGCCAGGCTGCGGCCTTGGCATTGTAAAAACCCAGCTTCCTGGCCTTGCGAGGCTCAGCACTGTTCTCAAAAGCTGTAACTGTCCGCCACATAAGGCAGACTGGGTAGTGACTCACACACACATTCAGTTCTCCGCCTCCCCTTTTCTCTCTTCTCCTCTGGCCCTGGAGATGTATTTTGCATTCTCTAAATGATATGTTTATTCTGCGTGTTGGAATATAGTTATCTGAATATTAATTATGGCGGCTTTAGTGAAGTTCAATGGTTGAATGCAGGAATGGAGAATTCCTTCTTCGCTTTCAGCCACCTGCTTTGATTTCTCTGTTTATCTGCTTGACTGAGCTGAAATCAGTTTCTGTAAGTGAAAGTCGGCTGCTTGAGGCAGATGTTAATACTCAGAAATAGTTTACAGGATGCTATTAGCATAAATAGCAAGAGGCTAACAAACAGAGGTGTTCAAGGCTTGTGTTGGGATGGTGGCACGGTGGTAGGTAACACTATGAGTGGGATTGAGCCCTTCCCAGAGGGCCACTATAGCCTGAGTGCTGGGCATCTTCTGTAAGAGCTGGCTCCGCCCTTCCCATCCCAGCACCCTGGTATACAGCTGGCTGGGGCTGATGATTAATGACGGCAAGGACTGTAACCAAATTGTAGTGCCATTAGCACCAAGTCACAACTGACAACTAGATACATCATCTCTGAGGTTTCTATCCAGCTAACTAATTTAACTATGTGGATACGGGAAATGTCACACGGATGCCATAAGGTAAATATTGCCAATATCCTGGAACTGCTCATGAGCACAGGAAAGGTGAAGATTCCAGTTGGGTCCTGCAGTCAGGGTCAGACCTGTAATCTCTGGAATAATTCTACATATACCCCAATAAGCCAGGAGCCAACAAAAGCCAGTTCCTGACCTGCTCATAAAGATAACTGATTTCCCTTAGGTCAAAGCCTCAGTCCCACCCTGAATTCTTCTGCAGCTCCCTACTCTCTCCAGGAGAGGGACTTGCTGTCTGGCAAGAGGATGAGATACAGGTGTGCCTGGCTCCTCACAAAGCTGTGCCAAAAATAGTGGATGCAAATTGTTATTATCTTCTTCTTGTCATCTCTTTTCTTACAATGGGTGCTATCTGAAACGTGCTGTGTTTGCTCATCAGAAGAGCCTTGTAAGGAATCCTTTTAGAACCGACATATCCTTCTGCTGTGTGAATAGTTGCCCCTTAATTCATCTGGTTTATGAGCTGTGGGGGGCCCTCCCACAAGACAGTGTTTTTAAAAGCCAGTCCCTGTATTATCTGGTGATTTGTTTTCCAAGTAAGCTAGTCCTCTTCTATTCTCTGACTACTGTTGGGCCCATACTTGAAGTGGCTAAGGGATGAAGATGCTGATTCCATGGCAGAATCCTTGAATTCTAACTTCTCAGATGCCTTGCTGGGTAGTTTCTGTGTGGATCAGCAAATCTGGTCCTTTATCTGAGGTAACCAACACCCATTCAGGGAACTGAGGACAAGCTCCTGGAATAACGTCTGAAAGCACACATTTGGGAAAACTCAAGGCAAACCAGAGGTGGAAAAGAGATGATCCTACATTTGGTTCCTGCATAAGCAAACACATAGCTCACTTTGAAAGCAGCCCTGCACCTGGCGGAAGTGACAGGGTGTGGCATCTGGACCCATACAGCCAACTTGCTGGAAAGCTCTCATTCTAGAAGTATCCACCCACACCAGTAAACTCAGAAGACAGGATGGCAACAACCCAGATCATTCTGGGAAATTTAACTTCCATGAGTAATGTCCAGATAATGGAGATGGGAAGAGAGACTTTGGCACTGAGCAATTCTGGGTCCTCTTGCCAGAGAAAGCACTAAACTTGTAGTTCTCAACCTGTGTATCACAACCCCTTGTGTGTGTGTGGGGGGGGTTGAAGAACCTTTCACAGGATTGCATCTCAGATATCCTGCATACCAGATATTTACATTGCAATTCATAACAGTAGTCAAATTACAGTTATGAAATAGCAACGAAAATAATTTTATGGTTGAGGTTTACCACAACATGAGGAACTATATTAAAGTATACTATCATTAGGAAGGTTGAGAACCACTGCCATAAACAAATAGTGTTAGGTCATTGATAATTACCTATACAGATAAACACACACTCTAGTGTAGAGCATGTTCTCTTCTGAAGTTCTGTCTTCTCTCCTGTGACATTTGTCATTGCCTCTTGAATGTGATGGGTCTGGGATTATTATTCCCATGAACTAATGAGCCAAGTTTGGATATGCATAAGCAAAAGGACCATTGTTATATTCATTTTGTCAGAAAATTAATTCCATATCACTTGAATTCTTACTTAAATTCTGTCTCATTTTTCAGAAAAATAAGAAGTCAGACCGCTAACCCATATACTCTAGTCCAGTCATATCCAGGGCATGAAGGCATTCGTTTTCCATTTTGCCCTAAAGAATCTTTCTCTTAAATGCCTATCCTAGAGTTGACTGCATAGCTCAATCAATAGAATACTTGCCTAGCATGCAAGAGATTCTGGGTTCAATCTCAACCACTGGAGGTGGTTATACACACTTGAATCCCCAATATTTCTAGAGGTAGAGGCAAGGAGAATGGGAATTCAAGATCTTCTCCAGATACGTAGTGAGTCTGAAAGTAGCCTGGGCTACAAGAAATGCTATCCTGAAACAAAAAGTCTTGGGGAGCAGTCAAAGAGGTGGCTAAGAGGTTGTCTTTGACTTCAAAACAACAAGCACAAGTGTACGTATTCCAACAGGACACAACATCTAAAGGTGGGCACTTTCCATCTTGGCTTTGATGAATGGATATGATTATGAGACAGATGAGCAGCAGACTCTACTCAAGGAGAAAGGTTGGGTAATTGTAGGAAGGTGCTGAGAAACAATGCATGGATTCCACAGGGCTAGTATGGCAAGGGAAACACCAGCACAAGCCTTCAAGCTGACTTCATACAACTCCAGGCTGTAGACAGTGATGGAGGGAGGGTGCCAAAGAACCTGCCTGAGATTTCCCAGGAACAACCTGTTCTGTAAAGGAACTAGGGAAGGACATTTCCTAACTGCATAAGCCTCTGTGCTGGAGGCTTGGCCCCTTTCACGTACAGCTTCACCCTACCCCTAAATCCACATGGAACAGCCTGTCCACCCTTGACTCAGGAGATCCCTGTCTCCACGAATGAAGCCCTCCATCCCCAAACTTCTCACCTCCAGAGACTTCTGGCTCCTGCCCATCCCACTGAGTCGTCTACTTTCTTAAAGGTTTTGCTTAAGACAAACTGCTCTTATTAAATAAATAATTGATTGCCTTTCCCATTTTTTATTAATCAAAGGCTAATAAGAGCTGCAGATCAGCATAGTGCACCAGTGTTAGCCATCCTGACTGGATATAATTTTCACTAAAAGCAGCGAGGTGCTATTTTTGCTTTTCCCGTGCAGCCTCATCAAGGGACATGTGAATTTTCACTGGGAAATATTGAGAGAGGGCTGGAGTCTGAACACTCCAAGATGGCAAATTCAGCTGCATGGCCCATACTTACCAGGGACCCTGAGATTGGTAAAGGGAAGTTTGAGGTTCCAGCCCCTGTATGGAAAGTATCCTGGTTGAGGTGGGCCTGGGAGAGAATCCCCAACAGAAGCCAGGATGTAGAGAGGACTCCACCCTGTCAGAGCATTGCTGAGGATCTCCCAACTCACTACGCCACCCTGTTCTGCTAGCCCACAAGCAACCCCATCCAGGCTCCTCCTCTACAGACAGGACATCATCCAAAGATCTGATCCTGCCCCTGTCTATTTCCCAGAATTAAAGACACAGATGAAGGCATCTGGCTGTTCCTCACCAGAGAGGAGTCTTTTTAATCTTGATGAGTTTTTCCCTTCATTCCTTAATTTTTATTATGTTTTCTCTCTTTCTCTCCCTCCTCTCCTCCTCCCTCTCTTCTTCTCCATCTCCTTCTCCATCCATCCCTCTCTCCTATCTCACTCTCTTTCTCTTCCTTCTTGATTGCAAATAAGGGGGGGGGAATTCTATTAGTCCAAACCCAGAGGCCAAAAGAATTTGTCAGGACAGAAAGTCACATGGGCATTAACTCTGGGGAGGTCACAAAGAGTGAGACAGAGAGTGGCCATCCCAGAGTTGTGAGAGAGTCAAGTGTGATTCATGCTCTCTGATGGGTCAGGTGCTTCAATCTCAACTTCTCTGCAGCTTCTGCTCTGCTCCTTATAGGTGAAAGCTGAGTGGTTAGCCAGGTGGGGTGAGCCAGACCTTTGCAAAGAAGCTGGGGGATTCACCCCTTTCTTGCCTTGCAGGTCAGGTATGTATGTACCTGTTTGCATCTCCTCTGAGGACATTAAAGTGCCACCAGCTCTGGCTTGGGCACTCCCACAATTGGAAGTTCTTGGGAATGGCCCAGCCCCATGAGAAGTATATTTATGACTGCTAGTGTAACATTCCGTAGGGCCACAATTATGGTATGTCTCACCAGAGATCATGGGCATGTTCCTCCCGTTCTCTCAGCCTCAGTTCACTCCCTGGTGATGTAGCACAATTATGACCAAAAAAATAGAGAGAGAGAAGGTTAGGGTGACAATTACACAGTCTTCTTTTGGAAGAACCTGAGAATGTGTTAGGTCTACTATGAGCAAATACTAGGATTGTACTTTCATAGGAATACACTGCTGAGCCAGGAGACTGTCATGGTGCAGTTTTTAAAATAACACAAACACAGGGTAAAAAGTGCCGAAGAGTAGGCAAAGTAAGATTTCCTTCCCACTGTGGACTCCAGTCCACTCTTCAGAAGGCACAGATTCCTGTGTTCTCTCGGGGACCAGTCAATCAGAGATAGGTACAGGGTAAACATATCCACCTAGCCTTCCAGTTGTAGAAGTTGGGATATGTAGCTGTGTACCCTGATATGAGCCTTCCCAAAGGGTCTTGGATCTTTCTGCATCTGCCTGTACACAAATGTGCTTCATTACACTTAGCTGCTCTAGTGGTCACATCTACCCTGATTTCCACAGCTAGTTCCCACTCCACTAATAGACTTTGGTTTCTAACTTTATCTTTTGTTTTATCCCAGGTAATAAGTCATGCACATCATTCATACACATGCCCCATTCCATGTTCCATCTATAGAATCATTTCATAAGAGTGAATTTACTTCAATAGATTTAAGCAATTTGAATTCTGCATGACATTTGCTCCCTAAGACGGTCTACCAACTTAAGCTCCCATTATGTCTTTTCCCCCACACCACTACTTTTCCAGGATTCTTAACAACCCTGTGTGTGATCAGAGAATAGTAGCTATTAGCTAAGACTTGGGTTCCCCATCCTCCAAGCCATGGGCTGGATTTGCTTGCTGGGCCTGCAAAGGGAGATGGGATAGTTAATTTATGAGTCCTTTCATTTCCACGACTCTGTGACTTTGAGTTTAGTTAGCCATTGTCTGCTGTCTGTTGAAAGTGGACTAGGACCCAAACCATCCTGAGGAAACTGGAATCTGGCCAAGAAGCTAGGATACACCCTGAGATTTTAAGGAGTACCTCAGCACAATCTGTCTTGCACAAGGTCTCAAGAGAATGATCAAAGGTCAGGACCAGGGAACCTGGAGGAAGTGGCCCCTCTATGAAAGGAAGCTATAAGAAAGCGTATTGAGACAGCTGGTTGGAAGGAAGGCTCCCCAGTGGGAGCCTGAAAATCCAAAGGTATCCTCTCCCCAGCAGCACCCCACAGAATGCTAGTTTCTCACCACAGCCTCCACAGAGTGAAACATCAGGTTTCTTTCAGAGCACGGATTGATGCGCCTGATGTTCCGGTTCAGTGAGGGTCCCTTCCCGCCCCAGCGGCTTCACTAAGTACCAAGTTCTTTGTGGAAACATCACTTGGCTTTACTGTTCTGGGGGGAAAACTACTACATATAAACCTTGATTAACCTAGGTTTTCAGAAAACGGCAGGTTCTAATTAACTTAGTTTTCTCGCTAGTAGAAGATGAAAGGAGGTGAGGAATCACTTTGTCCTGAGAACGAATTTAGGAAACTTCTGCTCCTGCCCAGGTGAGTTGACCTAGCTGATAAACTCTCTCATTCTGGCTTTAAACTTGAGATCAGAGCTGCTCAGATCCAGCTGATGCTCAAGCTGGTGTCAAGTATAGGCAGCATCCTTGACTGCTGGTGGCTCTGCAAGTAAAGGGTCTTACTGTATCTCCTCGTGAATGGTGCATATTTGTAGGTACTTGATGAACTTGAGTTCATCTTCCTATGAAAGGGGGTGGGCCATGAGAAAACCACAACAGTGCCTTAGAAACTCTGGATGCTAAGATGTTTGAGGGTTACATAAATTGGTTTTATTAGCCTTGCTTTGTTACTGATAGTCACTTTATAGACAAAAAAACTGAGGCCCAGATGCAGAGGGACTTTCCCAGAGACCTCAGAGAACCCCTGAGGTGCCACACCATACAAACCCAAGTTCTTTTGTAATAGACTGGCTATGTGGCTTGTCCAAACCCTCACGGCTCCTGGGGACAAAGCTGAGGTTTAAACTAGTGCCCGACAGCACCTGAACTTCTGCTAAGGTTTCAAGGACTCTGGCTCCCTTTCGTTCTTCTTGGAATATCTCCTTAGGAAGAAGACCCTCAAGGTAGGCTTTGAAACTGCATGAAGAGATCCTGGGTGGACTTTGTGTCTTCCAATAGTCCAATAACCATACACCCTTTCCCATAAATATCTTCTACACAGAAGCCTGCACCCCAAATCAGCTATTCCCTAGGACTGAGTACTTGCTAAGAGAACAAAAGCCAGAACCCATGCAGCCCCTAGATGTCACAGGCAAACTCACAGCCTAGCCAATACAGGCTGTCTTTACAAATATGTCTCCCTTAAGGGATGGTTCACTATAGGTTGACATAAATCACACCTTCCAGTGCTCTTAAAGGACACCTGAACACTGAAACTAGAAAATGGTCTTCACCACATCCTGCAGCCGTTTGGCTGTGTGGCATTTCTGTGGCACTAATTCTGCAATAATGAAAAGAAATTTCAATTTTTTTCCATTCTCCCAACTGCAGGGATCATTTGAGGCTGGTATTGCTGAAGCTTTAGTGGGCCAGAGAATCCCCTAGAGTTCTTGTTAAACTCTTGAGATGATTGAAACTCGCCTGGAGTTCTGATGCCAAAGGAGGCTAAGAAAGAGCCAAGGTTGCATTTGTTAGAGGTTTCCAGGCAGTGTCTACAGATCCATGAGAGAGGGGTGCTCTATGAGACTGAAGATGGTAGAGGTGTGTGTGTGCGTGTGTGCGTGTGTGCGTGTGTGTGTGTGTGTGTGTGTGTGTGTGTGTGTGTTCATGTGTGTCCATAGGAGTTCAATTGTGCATATACATATGTGTGTACACACATGTGCATGTGTTGGCCAGAAGACAACCTTGGGTATCCTACCTTAGATGCTGTCCACCTTGTGTTATAAAACAGGGTCTCTCAGCAGCATGGAATTTACCAATTTGGCTGGACTTGATGGCCAGCAAGCACCAGGTATCCTTCTGTCTAGGCCTTCTCAGCCCTCAGAGCCTGCTGGGAGAAAAAGAAGGGAGCCACCCTGTGGCTAGCTCAGGAGGAAGGGGGGCAAGCAGGAAAAGTGAAAGCAGAAGGTGGCCAAATAGCTAGAGGCGCCTTGGAAAGGGAGCAATGGCCAATTAAAGAGAGAAACCAAGGTGGGCAAGAGCAGAGAAGGAGAAAGGCAGTGTGGGAAAGCCAGGAGTTCTGGGAGAGGAAAAGGACAAAGAGCAGAGCAGAGAGGCAGCGAGGCTCCGGACCCCTCCGGACCCCTCCGCACTCCCCCTCCCCGGGCCAGAGCTACTCAGATGAGGTCAGGTCAACACTATGACAGTGAGGCTGAGGTGGTTGCTCTTGACCGTTGGGGGGGGGGGGGCACAGCAGAGAAGCTTGAGGAATGGAGCACTCAGAAGTGCAGGACCCAGCGTGGCCTGTAGGCTGGTGACAACCACGGCTGCGGCTGCGGGTGATGCCCCATGTGGGAGTTGGGTCTTTTTCCTTTTTCTCCCAGCTCCCCCTCCCCCCTTAATGATTCGGTAAATGATTGGCCCTGTGTCCTATTTTCACCACAGGCAGGCTGGTGCTGGAGGTCAGGTAATACCAATATTCCCCGAGGCTGCTCAGTGGTGTGGATCCACCTGCTTCAGGCTGCCCTGCCAGAGGAGAATTTACCTTTGGTTTAACAAGAAGTGGGGGCTGAGTCTGGGATTTGGGCATGTCATGTCAATACAAATTTAAAAAGAAAGGAGAGAGAGAGGAGAGAGAGAGACAGAAAGAGACAGAGACAGAGACACAGAGAGAGAGAGACAGACAGACAGACAGACAGACAGACAGACAGACAGACAGACACAGACAGATAGACAAAGAGAGAGAACAAACAAAAACCAAGGCAGAGTGGGGCTCAGGGAGAGATGATCAGCACATGCGAGCAGAGATACAGCCCGAGGTTAATGTGGGAGGTGAATGAGGAGGGAGAAAGAGAAAGGGACTTGCTAAGGCCCTGGAATTCTTATTCTTGACCCCTTCGAAGTCATCTGTAACCACCCATTTTCCTCCCCACCCACATTGCCATCCATCCACCCAACCACCCCCATCACCACCACCAAGGGCACTCCTGTTGATGCCCTCTCCCGCATTATGTGAACCTGTCTTAAGTGGGCTTTTTCCTCCAACCGGATGTGACTCATTCAAGGCAGAGAGAAAGACTAACATTTATGGGGGCCTGGATATATGCCAGGCAATGAGCCAGGCAATAATCAAATACTGTCTCATTTAACCTCTTCAGCCCAGAAGATAAGGTCTGTGTACCAGGTACCCAAGCCGTTCCTCAAGCTCAAGTGCCAGGGCAAAGGCAGAATAGAATGCCCATGCCTATGGCAGATACCCAGTGTGCCTGCAAAAATCTCCTACAGGCTCATTATTTCTGCCTGTCTCCTCCATTCTCAGTTCTGATGACTCATACAGATGGACGGTAGGACTGATCTTTATTAAAGTGTAGAATTTCACCCCACAGAGTGAAGGACCCTTTATAGGCTAGTGATGTGAAAAGATGGGAGACAATAAGACAGTAAGTTCTGGCAGTGGGCCCCCTATTGGCAACCCATGGGGGTCACACCCCTCCCCCCCAAAGGGACGCTTCCCCATTTATCTCACAGCATGGTCCAAAAGCAGCCTATGGATCAGAATTTCACAGAACTGCAGAATTAAAGGTCTTAAAGCCTGCTTGCCCAGCAATGGTGTTTTTCTAACAAGCCTGTGCCCCTGGCGTGGATAACTCAACTTCCCTGGTGAGGACTGCAGATGTATGTATGGCTCAGGATCCTGAGATGGAAAATAGTCCATGACAAAGGACACATGGCAGGCATTTAGCAGTAAACAGGGCATACTCTCTTTAGAACTCTCGCCACCCACCTATGTAGGATGGTAGGAGGTGTGGGCAGATTCTTGATGTCTCAAATGAAACTCCTCAGCCTCTCTGAGCCCTGATCCTGGCCCCAAGAGACATGGAAGAACATGAGAACAAATCCACACCAACTCTCCCTTTGAGGCAGAGGCTAGGTGATTTGACCTCTTAAGACCTGCCCAGATCCATAGAGGCCTGTGTCTTTTGGTACACAGTAGGATACAGTCTAAATGGATCCATCTACATGACAAGCCTATAGGGAAATCATGTCCATGGCAACACTTCCTTCCTGGACAGGTTGTAAGAAAGAAACTCCATTCTGTCAGTAAACAAGGCAAGGGGGTTTGATGGCATTGTGCTGTGTGTGGTTAGTCACTTAACTTTGTGGAGTCCCGAAACAGGAATGCTCATGTGGTTGGACCAACATGATATGATTTCATGAAGAAAGATGAGCAGAGGACAGAATAAAGAAGCACCAGAAATTAGATATAAAGCCAGCCCAGGGGTCAACCAGGAAGGTTGGATGCTGTTTCAAAGAGTGAACTCATAGAGTAGAAGGAAGCCAGTGATCAAGTGACAGTCTCAGGGACTCAGGTAGACCTTGCAGACCTGTTAGCAGGCTTGAGGGAGGATGGAATGCCCAAGGTGGCTGGGGCTCTTCTGGGATAAACAACCTTGCAACCATTGAAAAGTTCTCTGCACATACCCCAGAACTTCCCACAGCCTCCTTGTTAAGGTTAGGAGGAGGGACTTCACAGGTTCAGATCATTGCTTTGACCAACACACACACACACACACACACACACACAACACACACACACACACACACACATCTCATTGAGAAAATGACTGGATTTTCTCTTTAAGATAAATCCCCTTAGTCCCAATCTTAGTTCAGCTATCTCAGCTTCAGCTGAATCTTTGGCTGAGGCTGGGGACAGAGGGAGTTCTGTGATCCCTGTCATATGGGGCTCAAAGGTCAGAAGCAGAGAACCTATAACAGCCACTGGGGTAAGTTATAGATTCTGTTTGGTTTGGGGTGTCAGGGCAAAGAGAGATGCAGGACAGAAAGGAGAATTGCACATGCATGGCTTGGGGCAGGAGGCATTAGGATTGCAAATTATTATTAGAAAAGAATTTGCAAGCTGCCCCTTTGCTGAGGCATCGCCATGGATGGAGTGCCTGTCATCTTAATCAGTCCCTTCAGTGCTCATTGAGGAAGACATAGATTCTCCTCTTTCACAAATATAAAACAAGCCATGGGAAGGTATGAGCAAGGCTGATGGGGATCCCCTAACTCTTACACTCACACTGAGCAGATACAACACACTATGACTAGACAGGACACAATAGAAGTTCCTTTGATACTTAAGAGAAATAAAGAAGGAGATTAGATTTCCCTGTGTCTGCCCCAAGAGTGTGTGCCCTGTTCTCTGTGGCTGTCATGTCTTCAACCCTCCCAGCTGCTTGGCAGAATGAAGGACAGGCTTTCTCAAGCAGACAGGAGAGGCCAGGGACATTTCCAGCAAAGGTTTGCCCCACACCGCTCCCACCGCCCAGCTCTGATCCTCTGTTGAAAATGTCACACGGGAGACAGGCATGCTGTGATCTTCAGAGAGCCGCTGCGCATCTGTGATGACATGTGGGCATCAAGATTTGCATATTTATTATAGATAAGCTGTCAAAATGTATGTTGTCAATTTCACCTTATACTCCAGATTTAATGGTGCACATAAAGGACAGAAAATCTTTAATATTAATATTAATATGATTTTAGATTATAAGACTGCATTGTAGATATCAATCAGCCAACCCTTAAGGACATGCCACTCAAGTTGATATAGTTTATAGAAAATTAATGTAATCTATCCTGTATGATCTATTACATGGGGGTAGAAGGAGAGAAGAGCATGGGGGTGCATGAGGCAGGAGTAGGGCCCATTATTGCTTGCCGTGTTTCTCCATTTGTACTAATTAGTGTTCATGCCTGAAACATCAGAGAGGGGAACCTGTATATTTTATACTTGCCATCAGCCTTAAAAATCAACTGCACTATCAACTACTTCACTTTGCTGTACAGGATCCAAAGCCCTGGAGAAGGGAATAGCATGGCCAGAGACAGTTGACTAGTAGCTCTCCTGTCCCTTCCTCTAGAAGATTGCTGCTGCTCTGTCTTAGAGGATCCCAGGAGGCTCCTCTCTATGACAAGGGGTTCAGAGGGCTCCTGCTGTTTACAGAGGAATAAGGAAACACAAAGGACCATCCTCCCTCAAGAGGCTTCCAGTGCTTGAAAACCACACACTGACAATGTACCCACTGAAATCAGGCTGGACATCCACTGTGGGCACTGCTGTGTGATGCAGCTGGAGTGACCTCATAGGATGATGCCCTCTGGAACACTCCTCAGTATTGCCTCTGGACCTGGCTTTACTCTGATCCGCGGAAGGCATCAGAGGCTTTTAAAACGGGTTCTCTACTTTTAGGGGGACAGCTGACCTGACCATGCTCTCCAGGGTCCCAGCTCTGCCCTCAGGTCCTGTTATCCTCACCCCTCCTACTCACCCCTGAATTGTTACTCAAGCTCCTTAATGCTACCCAAAATCTAGCCCTCTGCCTGTTCAGTCAACAGATAAACCAGGGGCCTCTCAGCTCTAAAAACTGCTGTCTTAAGCACTGGGCTAGTCTCACCAGACAATCAGTCTCTAGGCCTGCCCTTCTAGACCTGGAAAACAGAATGAAAACATTCACGTATCTTAAATCACACCTTTCTGCAACTGTGCACTTCCCTAGGGAAATGCACATACTTACAGTACACTAGCATAGTGGCTCTGGGCTTGGCCCTCTGCATTGTTGGCCTCAGGACCTGAATTGTAAGCAAGGAGATGACTGACCCAGGGAGCTTGGGCCAGGGGAGGAATTGCCTATTCTCTTGAGGCTGTCTTAGCCAATTCAGGTGCCAGGAGTATAGTTATGAATATATAGTTCTGGCAATGAGAGGGATAGGGACCCTGATTGGCAAAACAGCTTCCCTTCTAGGAACCTGAAGTTCTCAGAAAAGCCTAACCTTAGTCTGTAATAGAGAATGATATGCTAATGTCTGTGAGACCAAAGGGACCTCCCTCTGTCCCTCCCTCCTATAGATCTGAACAAGGAAAACCTTATCTATCACAGGTCAGCCAACTAAGGAACTTCTCTCCCTCTATGTGCATGCCCTATGTCCCCTCCAAAGGACAGGGATCAGGTGAGCAATGGGTAGGAAATTCTTGACTACTGGAGTTTATGTACACCTACCAAGTCAATCAAGATGGCCAAGCACCAAAGCACTCCACAGATTAAAGAGGAGCAGAGCATAGGAAGGGGGGTGGAAGCCAAGGCCCAGACCTCTGTGGCTGCTCCAATTCCCTATGGGCCCAGCCAGGCAGATTTCCTGAGCCTGGAACAGACCTCTGCATCTTATCCACATGATGGTGCAGGCCGGCAACACCTGAGGCATTTTTCATCCTGTTTGAACTATGGAAAGCCTTCAGACACTCTCCTGCTAGCCTTCCAGACAATAGGACAAAGACAGACAAATAAGAAAGACACACCATCCTTGACTGTGCTGCCTCTCAGGAACATTTTGGTTTGGGAAGAAAGGCCTTCAAGGACCTTGCCAATTCAAAAGCTGCATAGCCCACCCCGCCTCTGTGGGAGGCTTCGTCTCCCACACCAGTGTCCCAGATCATGGCTACCAAAGGTTTAAAACTGGGAACACAAGCCAGTATCCCCAGGAAGAACAAACAGGCAGTGGAGCTGGAGGGGCATTGCCAGTTGTTGCCAACTCCCTATCCCTGGGAACCGCACATCTGCCTATGAGATCATGGGACTTCTCCGGGAGAAGCAGATGCAGGCTTCAGCTCATCCTGAATTCAAGGACTCTTGCCTGACACCGTTAGTCCATTAAAGGAGAGTCCATTGGCCAAATGTCAGGGATCTAGTGATCCTAAGACCAGAAAGCTGAACTGAATGCTCACATGGAACACGAGTGGGTGCATTTTTAAAGGACTAAAATCGAGCTCCTCTAGGGACAGTGAGTGACTCAGGGGACATTATAAACAGGGCTCTACACCTAGGAAATCAGATTCCAATCCAACCCAGCTTGCCAAGAACTGTGCAGTGGCCCCAGCAGCCATCACGAGACTCTGGGGATTTTAAATCCCTGTGGGCTTGGATTCTTGAATCATTGATCTGTTGGTTTTCTGATGCCCTCCCGGAGATAGTTTTCTCCCCTGACCCTGTCTATCTTAGTGTCACCAACATTATCTGTTTTCATGTATCCCTGAATCCCCTTTCCTTCATTTCCTCCATTAATACTTCTCGTTCAAGGAGGATAAACAGGGTCATAATCACACCATAAAGTGAGCCACGAGCTGCGTGTCGCTTATTGCCCAGGGGTCTGCTAATTGGAATTTATAAAGTTCAATAAAAACTATAATCCAATAAGGGCTAAGCGCCTCTTCATTTATCTTAGGGGTAATACTGCCTGCTCTCCTGACTGCCAGCCAGCAGTGTGAGGCCACAGAATGGCCACCAAAAATGTCTTACCCCAGGGGTGTTCAGCTAGTACTAATCACCCAGTAGCCAGGTGAGGGCTGTGAAGAGCCTTGGTGTGATAGAGTTGTGTAGCCAAAGTCCCCAGTGCCCAACCTCTACCAAACAACCAGGGTGGCCATGCCTTTGGAGCCTTGGGAGATAGAGAACCAACAATCCAAGCATCACCTCTTACACTTCCAATGGACTAGCCCTAGTAACAGTCCATGGACCGGCCAAAGTTAGAGTTCCTACCCTGGTCCCCTCCCAACATCAGCCTTTAGAGCATAGGAGGTCTGCTACCAGGAACCTTCTCTAAGGGCAATGGACTGCCAAACCCAGAGTAGAATGTGTCTTCCTAGGAATCAGTGGATTCCACAAGGCAAGGGGGACACCTCAGCCATGGCTGGAGCTATCTCACTTAATCAATTATGTTGTGTAGTTATTGTGTTCGATGTGTCTGTTGCTATGACAAAACATATGAGTATTTTTTTTAAAAAGGAAGATTTAATTTGGCGTGTGGTGTTAAAGGTTTCATCCATGACTAGGTGCTTCCACTGCCTAGACCCAGAACATCATGGTGGAGCCAAGTAGCACACCTTATGGTGCCCAGGGAATGGACAGAAAGGCAGAAATGGTCAATGCAGGGTACCTTTCAAAGGCACACCCCAGTAAACTTTATTTTACCAGGCTCCTCCACCATCACCATCTCTGTAAGGCCATCAAATTATCCATCCATCAACAGATCAATACTCTGGATGTCTGACTCCATCAACTGGAGCTCAAAATTTCCGCATGAGCCTTTTAGGGGACACTGTGTCAAAGCCTAGACACCTCCATGAGCATTTTCCCAGATTCCACAGTGGGGGGAGACAAGGGAAGGAGAGTACCCACAATTATAATGTGTCCATTTTGGGGGCATTCTTAAGGTGTTGGATGGAGGGTACCAACATGTCCTAGACATGTGATTTGCAGCACTAAAATTAGGGAGTACAAAAGGGACCTGTCCATGTGGTTGTGTGACTGACAAGGAAGGTGATGACACACATCTCAGCAAAGATGCAAGTATAGTCCTAAGGACAGGACACTGGCTCTACCTGACAGTCCATGCCTCACACCTGGCAGACATGCCCCCACCTGACAGCTACAGCCATACAGTGAAGCCATGTCCCACCCGACAGCCACTTTGGGACCATCGCTGCATCGCTTCATGGCAAATACCTACTTGCAAAAATAAAAATAAGGAAGTTTCTATTACTATCCATGAGGCCCTCACTTAAAGTATATGTCTTCCAACAGTACTATGCAGCTCAGCTGGCAGAAGTCCATTTTTCCATGCTAACTGTAAGTCTCCCCATTTGAGCCCTGAGCACAGAGACGTCAGGGCTCTGGTACTCCCTGGGAAGTTTGATGCTGTACTGGCCAAACTTCAGGCTTCTGATAAGGTCAAAGAGACTCAATGGAAGACCCCATAAAGTCATTGAGACACCAGGCTTGAGAAGGCAAAGGCCTGCAGAGGCTGCCTCACCAACCTGCCAGTGGAATCAGGATGTGAATGTGTGTGTACGCCTGTGTGTAAAAGCTGTGTGATACTAGGTGTTGAAAACATTCCCTCGCCTCCCAGGACTTTCTAATCCACACAGAGACCGGGTAAAGGTTACATGTTCCACTAAGCCTTCTGAGGAGGGGCTGCTTAGTCAAGGTGTGAAATGAGAGAAGACCCCTTGAAGGGAGGAACCCCAGCAGTGGAGTTCTAACCCAGCTATGGAGAGCTGCTGGCAGAAGCTCATTGTCCACCCAACCCCCTTCAAGCCTGTGGCCTCCTGGCCAGTCAATGTCATGGCAATAGGTTTAGGCTGTGGAGCCAGAGCTGCTAGGATTCTAAATTGGCTTCCTGCCACGACTATGGCATTAGCCTTGGGTAAGTCATCCATCCAAGCCAAGTCTCAGCTTGAGGAATAATGCCGTAATTTATATAAAGTGCTGACCGTGCTGCCTGGTCCACGGGAGTTAATTCTAGCCACTGTTAAGCCGACTCTGTATTTTGTGTGAGATGCCCAAAAGGAGAGAGGGGTTAATCTATGGCCAAAAGGAAAGACTCCATCTTCCTCAAGCTCTTTTTGCTGACCGGGAGTCAGGCTATTAACTCATGGAGATGGAAGAGTTGGTGAGGACAAAAGCCACAACACCTGGTGACTTGGACTTGAGGGTCAGACAGGAATTGAAGGAAACCACCATTGTGAAGTAGTATGAAGGTCGGTTTAAATGGATGGGAAGCAAAGGAAAGACACCGTCAAGGGGCTGAGATGGGGTCTACTCCACCAGGAGTAATGAAGAGACTCTTGGGTTCTGTTCTTGGGGTTATGACAAACCAGCTAAGAATTCTTAGCAGGAAATGTACTTTGCCTTTGGAGCAAACAGGAGTTTAGTATCCTACTGTCTCCAGGTCCATTTGCCTTCACACCCTTCTAATTTACTCACTCATTCACTCTACGGTAACGTAAGTGCCCTTAGCCTAGGCTCAGCGTTCATGACCTTTGCTCTTTACAGTTTAGTCTATCAGAGTCTAGTCAAGGACCCCTGCAGAGCTCTCTCTTTTCCAGACATCTCTTTTTGCTTATCTTGGTGGGGAAACCAAAGAAACAGGTTTCCAGCACTCCCGATACCCTGCCAGGGGGCAGCACCTCCCATAATCTTGGCATATTGAGGGCTACTGGCTTTATTGTCAACTTTCATCAGTCAGTGTTCTGGGCTCCAGTTTGAGAGCTCTGTCAGCATCGACGTCTGTCTTCCTCCAGCACTGTGTGTCCACCTTTCCCCAGACAGCATGATTCTTGCTTTAGTCCTCTACTAGAGGGTATACCAAGTAACACCTAGTTCTGTCACTTCTGCCTGGAAAACCTTATCCTGCAAATCATGAGACAAGGGACACAGATGGTGTTAGAAATCCTCCAGTAGGCTGCCATCAGAGGGGACCCAAGGTAGGAGGAGATTGGGAGGGCTTAGGGAGCCGCTGGGGGAACAAAACTTGTTGCCCCATGAAGGGGGTGACAGAAGTGAGGGTAGGAAGAAGGCAAACCATTGGGAGAAGTAAGATTCGGTGCAGTCTGAGGCACAGGTTCCCCTTCTCCAAGCTTTGCCAGGCTTTTACTGTACTATAAAAGCCACTGCCTAACAGCAAGCCTGATGACAAAGAGAGATAATTGGCTCTCGTGCAGATTTAAGCCCAAAGTTATCAAATAATAATAGCACACAGAAAGAGACGCGGGCAAATGGGCCTGGAGAGCGCGCGTCATGCGAAGGATGAGGATGTGTTCAAAGTACCTAAATTACGCTCCTGCAATGGAACAGCGAAATGGGACATTTCTTTTAAAAAAGATTCTCTGTTAATGCAAGGATACATTTTTAAAAGTTACTTTATAATTAGGGCTGTAATTTATATAATTTATTTTTTAAATGTCCTCCTTTTAATTTCCACCCGGTCCAGTTAAAGTTGAACTGAAAAGCCCAAAGTAAATGAATTTTTTAATAAAACCATTTTAAAAAGCCCCAACCTGAAGCTGAATAGATACATGGATTTTTATGGAGGGGGGGAAGATTGCATATTGAAAAAATAAATTTCCTAACCCACTTTATTTCCCAGGTTTAATTGCTGCTGGAAGGTTTTAAAATTCTAATTCCCTTTGTTTCCCTTAAATTGTTTGTTTACTTCTAGGGGCTCATTTGGGTTGGGACTAGGAGGTCAATGGGTCCTCACTACAGGGAAGGCCAAGATGGTGAGGCTTCGGTCTGATTGCTAACATGATTTGTTTATTGAGCAACTGTCTCTCTCTTCAGGGGTCTGTGAGCTCCTGGAGTCAGATACTGCATTCGTCATTTCTCTTGTTGCTATGACTACATACTGGGGAAAAAGCAGCTTTAGGAAGCAAGGGTTTATTTTGGCTTATGATTTGAGGGTGGAATCCATCATGGTGGGAGGAGGCATAGTGATAGAAGTGTGAGATGGCAGGAGTGTAAGGTCAGGTTCTATATACAGTCAGGAAGCAGAGAGACACGAACCCTGCTGCTCGGCCCTTTCTCTTTCCTAATTAGGCCAAAGCTCAGCCCATGAAATGGTGCCACTGACATTCAGGATGGGTCATCCCTCTTCAGTTAAAGATGCCCCCAGAGGTGTGTCTCCATGGCAATTATAAATCCTGTCAAATTCTCAATGATGATTAACCATTACAGAACACATATTCAAGGAAGGGAAGTCCCTCCTCTTTCATCAGCCTCATCTCATTGCTTATGGATATACTAGATGCTCAATAAATATTTGCCAGTGATGGGCCATGCTAGGCAAGACCTAGGCTTGAAAATATTGCTATCCTTCCAGGAAATTTTGATACTTGCTAAAACATCCTCATTCTAAGAGACAGTGGGCAAAAGTCCCCATCTCTACCTGTTAGTCAAGGACCCCTCAGTGGAAAGGATGAGGAGGCTTATTTAGGTGGATTATCTAAAACATCTGGTTGCTTGAAGGCTGTGTTCAGAAAATCAATCAAGAACTCATGAGATGATACTGGAGATCACAATACCTATGGTTCACCTTGCTTCTCCAGCAGACACATTCCACACCTGTTGGAAGGCTCTCATGCACACACACACATATGCATGCATGTGAGCACAGAGAGAGAGAGAGAGAGAGAGAGAGAGAGAGAGAGAGAGAGAGAGAGAGAGAGAGAGGAGGCACAAGCTGGAAGAATCAAGAGCAGAAGGACAGAGCAGGAAAGAACTCAGTTACTGTAACAAGACCAGGAATGGCAACGTCTGAATCTGGCCTGAAGGTCCAAGAGGGACAAACAAAAAGGCCTAGGGATGGTGTTTGGAGATATGGGATGAGCAGGAACAGGTGTGTGGAGGGAATAGAGGCTCAGCAGACAGTGAGTAGCTAATACTAAAGATGAAAGCTTGGCTTAGGGAGGGCATGCAGGGATCTACGAATGCAGAAAATCACGTCTGATGAACAGGACTGTGGCTCACCCAGTTGCTCTCCCAGTTTCTCTCCTGGAAAATAAGTCTCAGACTCCACCCTGCTGCCCATCCACAGACAAATTTTGCTCACCACTTTCCACCATTTGTTCACTCCCACTCACCTTGATCATCCCACTCCTCATAAAACAGGTGGCCTAGCACCTGGGCAAGGAGGCCTAGCAGGTGGCAGAAAAAGGATGGGCCATTCAATACGGCACAGCCAGGGAAGACTTTCTGAAGGAGAGATCAGAACTTGTCCTTGGAGGATGAAGGGGTCTGCACTGGAACAGGGAGGCCATGGCCATCATCCAAGCCTCCACTGCTGGATCACATGCAACTTGTCCAGTCTCCAGTGAATGATAGGGAAGGTGGAGGTTTCACCTACACCCCCAGGGGGATGTTTGTCTCATGTTTACCTGGCTTTCCTGTGCCAGGGAGGTCCTACCGTCCCTCTTCCAGCCTCTGGGAGTCCTACCTTTGTGAAGAAGTACCAATGCACGCCATGGGCACTAAGGCTAATGCCTTATACAGGGATCTTGGGAGCTTAATGGGAACAGGGAGGGAGAGGAAAGGAGGGCAGAAGGGTATATTGGTTAATTTCTCAGCGCTGTGACTTAAGGGAAAGAGAGGTATGTTTGAGCTCACAGTTTCAGCTGTGGCAGGAAGGCATGCCAGAGCTCACGGCTGTGGGAATATGGCAGAGTTCCTTACACACCCTTGCTAATCCATTTCTGTCATCTAGGCCAAGTCTCAAAAGTTTCATAACCTCTACAACAGTACCATCAGCTGGGGACTTTAGAGCTTGTGGGGAAACAATGTTTCATGTCCAAACCATAACAAAGAAGGAGGAAACAAAGAGGGCTGGGTGGGGACAAAAAAAGAAATTAGCAAAAGAAAAGTTAAAAAAAAAAAACAGTCAGACGAGAAGGAAGAAGGGGAGAATTAACAGAGGAAAATGAGAAAGAAGGGCAATTCAAAAATGGAAAACAATCTTGATGGCTTCAGAGACTTAACCAATGAAGGGGCCATGACAGAAGGGAGGGCCTTGTGGAGGGTTTCCTTGATTCTGCACCATGAGCTTTCCAGAGAGACACTGACTCTCCCAGCCTAATGCATTGCTCAAGACATTATGACTGCAACCTAGAAAACAAGGAAGGAGACGCGGAGGGGGAGAGACTTGAAAGGGTTAGACCTCCTCCCACTTCCACTCCCCCACCATCCCTGGCCTTTCTGAGCCCAGGAGGATGGTGTGGTGAAGCTGGGATCTAGACTGCTGCTCTGTTGCCAAGGAGACAGCAATTACTCTGTGAGTTGTGTGTGTGTGTGTGTGTGTGTGTGTGTGTGTGTGTGTGTGTGTGTGTGTGTGTGTGTGTGTGTGCTTTTCTCTTTTTTTAAATCCTGGATCTGATGAACTGAAGTCAGCCACACTGCCCCTCCAGCACCCCAGCCCTCAGCCTCTGACACTGCATGAAAGGTTGGGAGGGCTGTAAACAGTGCCTTCCAAAGTGACAGATGCCCTGCTTAGGGTAAGCATCGCAGCAGAGAATCCATTTGTCAAAGTACTTATAAAGTGGGTGTGGATGCTGAAGCTGTTTTCTCTTCAGAAAAAAAAAAGGAAAAGAAAAAGGAAGGAGTGGGAGAAAGAAAAAAGGAGGGAAGGAGAGAAGAGGAGAGGGGAGGGAGAAAGGGAGAGAGGGAGGGAAGAAAAAAGGGAGAGCTAAGAGCTAAGGGAAAGAGCACCCAACACCTCTCTCAGAGGCCAGTTTCTTTCTTATCCCAGGGACATTTTCAGAGTACTGGCTGCTAAGAGGACACTGCACAGTCAGTACCCAATACCTCTGGCCTCCTGCCTACCAGGTATGCACAGCCTCTTGGGGATTCACACATGGGTGGCCAATGGCAAAAGAAAGAAGATGTCAAATGGGTATGCTAATAAAAAGCTGTCACCCTCCTAGAGGAGGGAGACAGGGCAAGTCACAGACTCTTCCACAGCCCAGTCTGAAGGGCAGAGCATGTAGCCCACAGCAGCCTTTAAGACTGACAGTGGTGGACACACCGAATAGGGGGAGACCCAGACCTCACCCCATGGCACTGCTGTGGTCAATGACCCACAGCTCACACTCTCCTGAGCAACCCCACAGTGTGGACCCAGGCTAGTGTTAGGCCTGCTTAAAGGCCACTGACACTAGCCTGCTGGAGGAGAGGGGAGTGAGTGACAGGCTGTTACATAAACATATAGAGTTCTCAGAGAAGGAAGAGACTGGTGAACTGTTCCCCCTGAAGCCATCTGCTCCCTTTGTTTAGTCATCATTCGCCACTGAACACATGTTTACACAGTAGTCAGTGGTGCCCTCAAGTAAGGAGGGTGGCGCCCAGGAGTGGGGTGATGACAGATTAAGTGGTACCTAGGACAAAGACCCCAGGGGTTCTGCCAGTTTCTCCAAGAGTGCTGGAAGGAACCAGAAAACTTGAGATTGGCCAAGTCCCACATATCATCCTCTGCATGCCACCCTATCTTCTTCCTGGGCCCAATCTCCCTACTGATACGTGTTCTTGAACATCTTTGGCAGATGCTGGGGGGGAAGGGGGCAGCAGGCAGTGTGTGGGTGGCCAAGTAGAAGTGCCTGGAAGAGAAGGTAGTGTTTACACAGCGGAGCCTAAGAGCCCAAAGATGAGGTGGAAATCCAGGGAGAAAACAGTAATGTGCTAGATGCAATGCATCGGACCTCATTTGGGAGGCCTGTCAGGGCCAACAGCAAGTCAAGCCTCGTTCAGCAAGCTGAAGCTGGCTGTCAGTATCCAGTTCATGAGGGAGCTCCAGGAGGTTCTAGAGGAGCAGAGATCAGGGTGGTTCCTACAGTCCTGTATTAACAAGAGAGATACCTGTGGCTGTGGAAGACCTGCGGGAGTCACCTAGGAAGCCTGGAGGAACCAGGCAGCTCAGAGCTAAGGCATTCAAGTGCAAGGAGTCCTTTGGGGACAGTGGACCCAAACCAGTTTCTTAGGAAGAGGGCAGTGTCCCTGCAGCAGTCTGATCAGCTGGACCCAAGTTAAGTTTCTCAGACTAAGCAGACAACATGTCTGGGATGCACTAAAGAATGAGGCTGGAATATTCCAGGTCACATGAGGGGTGCAAATGATGCTTCTGAATTTTAATTGTTCATCTCTCCCATTGTTTTTTTTTTTCTTTGCCTCTTAAACCATTTTAAAGCATACAGTACAGTGGCATGCAGCACTGTCTTGTTGGGCAACCATCACCTCCATCAGCTTCCAAGACCTTTCTCTTACTCCATCTAACAATTATTCCCTTTGAGTGGTTTTTCCTAGGGAGATGTGATCAAATGCCTATTCGTCCTGCAAAGGCACCCACTAATTACAGATCAAAGAACAGATTCCACCTAAGTCTAGGTTGCTGAAGCAATGAGTTTACTGAGGTTACTCCATCCCGCTCATGGGTAACTACTTGTGCAAACCACATCCCTGGAGCTCCCTGCACTGCATGCAGGCAGATCCACTGGAGACTCTCCTCTCCACAGCCAATTTTCCATTGTCCATAAACCTCACCACCCCGACCTTGTGAGCCTAGTAACTTTCTGAGGTCTCCGGTCTTGTGAATTTCCTTCGCTTTCTTATAGGTGCCGCCTTCAAACAGCAGTGCTACAATTCACAGGAATTAACCACACAACAGTTAAACCCCCTCCCTGTCCCTAGCAACCATGAGATTCCTTTTCGTCTCTAAGGAATTACCTATTCTTGTTGTTTCATAAAGGTGGGTTCATACACTATGAGAACTTTTGTGACTGGCTTCTTTACTGAAGATAATGTTTCTGCATTCATCTCTGTTATAACCTACACTAGAATTATCTCTCTATTGTGGATAATATCCCATTGTATGGGTACCATATCTTGTTTATACATTTACCAACTGAGAAAAATGTAGGTTGTTTCCATTTTGGGGTTGCTGCTAATAGCATTTCCATGAATATTCATAAACAAATATTCGTCTAGAAATATACCTTTAGTTCTTCGGGTCTTACCTAACCTGGAATTGCTTGTTGATGCAGTAGATACCTTCTTACTGTTTGTAAGTTACTAGGATAACATTTCTATCTTGAGGTCTCCCACTGACTCAGGATATAACTCCATACACTAATCCTAGGAGCCACATGTCCTATAGACTTTATTTTATTGATGCAAATGGCAAAGATTAGGCCAAGACAGAACATGTCTTGAGTCAACCAACAGACAGATGTCAGAAAGTCAGAAGTCAATTTCTGGATCTTTCTCCAGCACACATGGTTCTCCAACATATCCAGACACCTGCTACATAGAAATCTACACTTTATGGTGTTTTTTGCAGAATTCAAAACTCTTAACACTGTAACTGTTCATTTCACCCATGTGAAAATGGTACCTTCTAGATTTACTCTAGACAAGTATAGATTAGCAGGTGCTAATCAAATCTTGATTGGAGGTGGCGGATATGTAACTGGTGACATTCTTTCATTATATTAATGTTGGCATGAATGAACTTGGGAAAGGCAAACTGAAGTCCATTTTGATGGCTGGACCAGCTGTGGGAAGGAAGCTGGTGTTATGACAGAGCAGCCAGGATGGGGTTTCCAGTCTGAAAGACACAACAGAGCAGGAACCGTGTAAGCAGAAATCTCAGGAGGCAGAGAAATGAGCTGGCCAGAGAGAGGGGACCTCAGGACAGACGAGATGCAGACAGCAGGGGTGAATTTTTTTTTTTTTTTTTTTTTTTTTTTTTTTTTTGCCTACCAGAACAGTCACAGGATGTTGGCACATGCATTAAGCTGGCCTGGTTCAGAGGAATAAGACCCTGCTAGCTCCCATCCTGTTTCTCCAGCTAGGAAGAGGTGGTTAGCTACAGACACCAACTGATAGCAGCAAAGGGGCTCTCAATCCTCCATCCACCAGACGGCTGGAACTCACAGCATGACCTTGAGTTGCATATTCAGAGATATGATCAGAGCAGCTGGCTCTGTCCCCTGTAGCTGCACCTGTGGCATTTGTCAGCCAGCAGAACAGACGAGCACTATCAGTGCCTACCTGGAGCCATCCGTCAGCCCAACAGGAGGTAGGAGTGTGCTCCACACTCATCTCCCAAGCATATCACTCCATCCCTGCCCCACGGAGGACCTCAGCTGCTGAGTGTATGATGAGATCACAGCCCAAGACCTGGACACCTGCCCTGGAATGCTGTCAGGCAATTAGCAGAGCAAATGGCCCATAGGAGCCAATCTCCAGGGAGTCACCCTCCCACTCTAGGCTCTGTTTCCCCATCCCACCTGCCCCCTGTCCCTGCTCACCCAAGGTGCTGTCTCCAGACTGATGGTGTGGACATAACTCTTCTTCCTCCTGGTGTTTGCTAGAATCTTCCCTGGCTCTCCTGACTTACCCTGCCTGATACTGGCCTTCAAAGACCCCATATCCAACCTCACCTGGTTTTTCTGCCTCAGAATCACAGCACCTGACTTGAGTCAGCTCAGTGAATAAAGGATGGGCCACCTGCAAAAGCTGGAAAGGAAGACACAGGTTTCCAAAGCTACAGGAAAGACAGACAGACTTTGGGCTCTGGGAGTGAAGGTAAATGCCAAACAAGGACAGGGCAGGGATGTGGACAGGATAGAGCAGAAGACTTCACTCTTATGACAGCTATGGCATAGAATGAGAGGTGTGTAGACAACACCAAGTGCCTTAACCCCATTTGTAGCCAGGAACATGCTTGAAAACAAGCTAGGCCATAGTGCCTTCAGAGCCACATGGGAGCCATGTTGATTCCCAATGCAATAGGCCCAATAAGGGGGTGGATCATCAGTTACATTCCCAGGTAGGTAATAGTTGTCTTGTCTCCAAGGGGACACAATTTAAAATAACCCTGGGTAACACTGAGGTTTGAGTCTGGAACATGGTGGAGATTGACATCATACAAGACGCCAGGCCCCTGAAAAGTGTATGCTGATTTTAGAGAAAATGTAAAGTCACAGAAGTTTTGAAAACAAGGACATGACAGCTCAGAACTTGGCCTTAGGACAGTTACAGTGATGGCCTGAGGCTGAGATGCTAGAAGTAGAGGAACAAATTCAGAGGTAATTGTAACAGGCCGGACAAGATAATCAAGTAAATAACAGACAGATGTTTGTTCCCACCAAAAAACCAACCGTGTAAACCTGTTGTACAAACACAAATGTTCCATGCATAAAGGGAGGGCACAGAGAGGAAAAGATGTGGCCAAGGTGGCCAACCATAGATACTTTCTCACTATCCTGTGCCCGGCGCTCATTCATGAGAGACCGGATCTCAGCCATGGCAGGGTAGACTGTGTTGGCTACCAGGACCCCACAGTGGATGCCTGTAGAGGTGTGACTCTGCATGTAGCAGGGGAAGGGAAGCAAGAATAAACAAAGAATAGGGAGCCAGCCTCGAGTTACCTTCCTAGTAACCACAAGCCATGGCCAGCTATCCATTTTGTCTTTCTGGTCTCACTGCCTCCACACTAGAAACAGGGGCCTCTTCAGCACCTTCTTGCTAGCTGGGAAGAGAAGAGCAAATGTGGTGGGGATGGATGACAGGGAAGTCAAAACAGTAGAAGGAGGAAGCAAACTTCCCAAAGTTAGAAGATCCATAAAGTGTGTGAGTCTGAGCATAGCTTCCCCTTTCCCGGCAAGAGCTGCGGCATCTTCTAATGGTACCCAAGCCACGGGACTGATGCTCAGTGGGCGTCTGTTGAGGCTGGCAGTCTGGGTGGTGAAGGCAGGCGGGCAAGAAAGGGAAGAGGAGCCTTCCAGGCCCATGAGGGTGGGAGGCCCGCCAGCTGCCTCCAGCTCAAGTTCAGGGATGAAGCTCCAGGTGACCAGACTTCCCTCTCCATCTGCCTTCTTGGATGGTGCAATGTGGAATGTAGAATGCCAAACGTGTTTAAGGATGTCACCTCAGTACCCATGCAGAGCATCTGTCCTGGCTGTAGCATGAACAACTTTTCATGGAGAGGCAGAGATGAAAAAGACATCTTGGAGGATCTTCTAGCTGACCATCCCATTTCTGGCCTTGGTCTGCAGGGACCTGATGAGCCTGACCACCTCTCCCCACACAGTGAGATTTTTTTTTGGTTGTTCTTCAGCTGTATTCTCCCCCAAACAAGCCTACACAATTAGTTTCTTCTTGTTTCCTGAATTATGTTTTGCCACTGTTAATTATTTCACACTCCATATACAAGAGTTATTGGGGTGGGAAATGGGAGGCAAGGGATCACTTGGAGGGAGCATCATGGCCTTCAAGACATGAAAGCAACTTTGATTTGTTTCTCTGTTCTGCTGCCTGTCTGGAAGAAGGATCAAGAATGCCCAAAATACAGGGGCGTGGTGCAGGGGTGGAGATGGGAGGGTGAGAAGAAAATATGGGCTAAGGCTCCATGTAGATTAGCTTGCTCACTGATCTACAACTTTGGAAGGAGAATCTGCCCATGAGAACTGCTCTCCTGTCCCACAGAAAATACCTACTTTGTTGCAGTTCATAGGGCTGGGAGTGGGTGCAGTCTGTGGGACATCACCCTTGCTCCATGTCACAGCAAATGAAACACACCCATGCCTTGTCATTTGCATTGGGGATAGACCTGTGACAGTAATGCCACAAATATCTATGTTCTATTTGGAAAGTAGGGCTCAAAGAGAGGTTAAAGGACTTGCTTGATAACGCATAGACAGAAACTGGAACAGTCCACAATGGAAGTCAGGTCTGTCCAATACTAAATGCCTACTTATCTCATGGTACTGCCTCCTGACAGCTAATGACGCACAGATGTTCCTTGAGAAAGATGCTTCCAGGAGGAGGACTCTTACCTTAGGCAGGAAAAGCTTGATCTCTACAGTTACTGCCCTGAGATCTTGGCCCTCAGATCCCTCTGCATATGAACTCTAGTCAGGACAGATGTACCCACTGCCAGGCTTCCCTCTAGGAAGTCCCTACGGTTGATGTGATCCTTTCAGATTAACTCTACTGAAGGAAACTGAGAGAGTTTCTAAAGAAAACACCTCAGGCATTTAGGCAGGGAAGAAAAAGCAGATACTGTTCAGAGTTGATTCAGGAAGCATGTGTGGAGCTCAGACAACTTCCAGGTGCTGAGGGTTGGCCCAGGTCACCAGGCCTGTCGAGCTCAATCAAGCAAAGCCATTCAGACTTATGTTAGTTTATTGGTTAATCTTACTGATGCTGTGATGTAAGAAAGGAAGGATTTGTTTTGGCTCATTCTTTGAGGCCGTTGCTCATCACGGGGGTGATTGTGTGTCAGCCCTAGCTGCGGTGGTAGGAGAGTGAAGCAGCTGGTAAGGAACTGAGAAGTGAGGCTGGAGCTCTTTGCATTCTCATTCATTCAGTTCAGAGCCCCAATCCCAGGTAGTAGTGCTCACTTTCCTCCTCGGGCATAGCTCTGCAAACAGCCTCATGGGCTTACCCAGAGGTGTGCTTCCTACACCATTCTAAATCAAGCAAAGCCAACAATAGAGGCAGTGATGGAACTGACAGTGGCTGTGTGGGGACGTCATTCCATGGGGACACTTTGCTACTTGGCTGGTGCCACACCTTCTCACCCCCCAAGTATCCCATCCTGAATGAGAAGAGGCCTGGCACTTCAAACACACTCTGGGAACTAACTGTGCATGTGCCAACTGGTACCCATGATTACCCTGGCAGCACCCTGCTTTTCTCCCTCCATATGATTTTAATGGATACACAAATGAAGGCAGAACTTCTGAACTAAATGAAAGTTGTACGTATTACTCAGCCATATCCCAAGCACAGGGCAAGTGTTTCGATTTGTGACAGTGACCGGGGTTATCCATACTACAAAAAGCCAACAATGGTCTATCATGTGTATGCAAGATGGATTCTGTGTATGTTCCCAGCCTGCCCTCAGCAACCCTAAAGGAAAGAGCTCTCAGGCCCCATAAACCACAGTGAGTGTAGCCCTGATCACACAGCTCAAAGGGGATAGAGCCAAGCACTGTGTGCCTCGTTTTTAACTAGTACCCAAGCCAGCTCCACAGAAGGGCCACCTGAGTCAACTGATCCAGCTGCACTCTCCACCTTGTAAACAAAGCCACAGATGCCTAGAAGGGGGATGGAGCTTGTCCTTAGATATTTCCAGGATCTCTAACCCAGGCTTCTTTTAGTAGAAGTACTCCCAGGAGTCTTGGCCTCCGCTTGTCCCAGGAAGGATTCTCCGGAGCCCATTCTGCTGGCCCTCTTGAGAGGATCTTCACCTAACTGCTTCTTTCTAGAGAGGAAATCTAAGTTCAAGCCTTAATCCGTGAGAAGAGTTCATGATTGCAGTGTTTCCTGCTACCTACAGCCCTCACCCACATCCCAAGATAGGAGCTACTCTGCCCATTTGGTGTCTGAGGAAACGGATAGCCACAGAAAGAAAGGCATTCATCAAGCCTCAACAGCAAAGATGATAGCACTAGACTCCTTACAGTGTCGGCAGCACCCATGACAGACAATAAGGATTCTGGGAGAGATGAGCTAAGACCCTGGTGTGGAATCCTTGAATACAGAGCTGGGCATTGTAGACGCTCTCTGCTAGCTGGATGCCACTATTACTGTGGTCATCATGATCCAGCACAGTCTCCAAGGCCACTCAGGTTTGTTGGCTAGTGAGCCAGAAATGGCAAGTGGCCACTAGTCATAAGAGCTCGCTGCACCTGCCCTAAGCCTTGGGGAATGAAACCTTCTTGTTTGTTCTTTGACTGTAAGTGCTCTTGCATCAAAGGTTGAAAGCAGAGCCCTGGGCTGACCTTTGAGGCAAATGGTGGCAGGTGAAAAAAGTGACTGAGGTGCAGATACCTAGCAACCACTGAGCTTTGGACATGGATTCTTGCAGTCAAATCCTGGCCCTGCTGTTTCCTACTTACACATTGTTAGGAACATTCCTTGTGACTCCTCAGAACCTCAGGCTCGTTCTCTGCAAACTAGGATAAATGGCAGCTATTCACAAGTGTATGGTGACATACCAACCCCACCTGGTAATTTGAAGCTCCTCCCTCTAGTTCCCCCTTCTTGGAACAGCTGATGTTCAGATTCTATTTTGAAGCAACGAGGGAAGAGTCAACTCCACAATTAGATGTCCAGTTCAGCCCTACTGAGGTCAGAATGAAAAGTTCGGGGATTGCTGTCCTATGGAGGCAGGCTAATACCCCTCTCCTGGTTGATGAGAGTGACCACTCCAGACATAAAGAGATAGAGACCACCCTTTGGCCAGGCAGAAGGATCAAGGGATGGACCAGACCTGCAGAACTAGGAAGGGGAAGGAGAGAATAAAGCCCAGACTGAACAAGGGGTTGCCTCAGTTTCCAGTAGAACTGAGAAGGATCTGACCAAACTGAAGCAACCAGGAGCAGGAAATGAACGGTCTTGTTGGTGCATCAGCCCCCATCCTGAGCCACCACACTGTCTTACAATCCACTCTGTACCACCTTCCTGGGGAGAGATGATTGCATCCTTTCTGAAAAATAAAGAACAGGAGGGAGAAGGCAAGCCCTCCCTTCTTTCCCTCCCTCTCTCCTTTTCTCCCACTCTCACAGCGCCTCCTCCCTCCCCACCTCCCGCCAGCTCTTGCTCTCCGTTGCTAAGTAGATGGTAGGTTTATTTGCGGCTGTCGGTTCCCAGTAGAAAAATTTCGTCTTGGAGAGCCGCCTGGATGGAAATGGCTTCAGCACCGATTTCATGGAGAAGGTCTGTGCGGTAATTAGTGTTCACGAGGGAGGAATTGGACTGGCAGGCTCCCAAGAAAAGTACTCCCCAAAAGTTAGCTGGAGTCCGGAGGGCTACATCAAATGCAGTTCCAGAGTGTGCCTCTCCATCTATATATAGACCTGCAGACAAAAAAACATGGGCAGCTTGGTGGCTGAAGGTTCATGGGGGGGGGGGACTGGCCATGGGAGGCGGAGGCAGCCTGAGCAGCAGAGACCATGGCACACAACGTGAGCTGCCCTCCTCTACTGCTTCTTGCTCAGTCCCCAGTGCCTCCTCCCTTCTTACTGTACCTTGCTCCTTGCCCCAGAACAGAACCTTGGTAAGAGAGGAAAGGACAGAAAGAAAGGGAGGAGGAAGAGGAAGGGGAGCAGAGAAGGTTGGGCTAGCCCCATACTGATCAGCACAGGACTGAGTTCCTAAAGTCATGCTCTATACTTTACCTGCTGACCTTGTCCTTCCTGGTGTCCCAGCCATTTCTACTCCCTCTCTGTTAAGTATTTGGATGGTACTTCTGCTTTCAGAAAAGCTGTCCTGACAGTCTCCCCCACCCGTTCTTTCTCTGTAGCTGGGCCTTTCTCACCCACCATGGCCCCTGTGCTATGGCCCCCTTCAATGTTCCTTCTGTCCACAGCCACTCCCTGAAATGCACATCTGCCACCTTCTCCCTCTCTTTCCCTCCCCAGTCCAGAGCTGGGCAAACAGTTGCTCGTGAGCCCTTATTGAAGGAACAGCGAGTAGCAGGCCTCGGAGACTGGTCCCATGTGGCCACCAGAAGAAGTAGAATTAAAATTCCCAGCTTTGATTCTTTCTTCCTGCCAACAGTTGCTGGAATGTCCACACAACAATCTGCTTCTTAGGTAGAGATTTATGTGATAAAAATCCAGGGGCCCAGACATCAGGGCCTCAGTAGAGGACCCCCCCCTTCTGGCCTCTCATCCCAGTTTCTGTCTTCAGCCTTGAATCTGTTCCCAACTAAGTACTACACAGACCATCTTACACCAACCCCCACCTCATGTGCTGCAGCCCTGAATCCTCTGCTCTTCACTGGCTTCACCTGTCAGTTAGACAACACTGAAATCAGTCCCAAACCTCAAGGATGTGTGAAACTGGAGGTGGTGTCCATGTGGTCAGCCTTGGCCATGGCGCACAGCTACCCATTAGCAGAAAGTTCAGGGAGGGGCAGCCAGCAGCCATGACTCTTCCACACCCTAACACTTGCTGGCCTCAGCCACCCAGCTGGCCAGAAGGTATGATTGCTCAGCCAAGACAAAGTAAAGTGTGTTAGAGAGCCAAGAGAGACTCAAGGAGAAAAAGACAGAGCACCTGGGACAATCAGACCCATCGCATGACAGAAACATAAGACCTAAGGGTGGTTTTGACTGGCACAAGTCACTGAATCAGAGTACTGCAAAACCTCTTCTCAGCCCTAATCCTTCTCATCCTCTCAATCATTGTGAGAACAGAGCCCTCCATGCCTCTATGAACACATGAACATCTCAGACCTGTCACTCCAGCCACTGCCCATTATCTACCCAAAAAGGGCAGAAGGCCTGGCTGGATGCAGCCATATGTCCACATATGCTTTTATTCCCCTGTTGCCTTCCATTTGGTGGCAAGCCATGGAAATAGTCCCCATCTGTTGGTGCAGTCTTCTGTCTACACAGTTGGAGACCACTCATGCTAATTGTGTGAACTTGCTGCTCCTGCTCAGGGTTCAGGTTATCCGGCTCTCCGGCCTCTTGGTACTTCCCACTTATCTCCAAGGACAGCAGAGAATCTGATCCCTAGTTATGTTATTGTCTTGGAGTGATTGCTTAGCCTTGACCTACACACACAGCCTTTCCCTCATCTATAAGACAGGTGCATTCTTCCTGTTCCTAGAGACTTGGATTCCTAAGCAGGAATTTACCAAACTCATTTCACAGAAAAGGAAACTAAGGTCCAAAAATATTCACTGACTTGTTGAAGACAACAATTCACCCATCAGGAGCTTGCTCAAGGCCTCCATGCACCATTCTCTTGTAGACCATTGTCTACCCCTCCTTCTGTGCTTCTGCCCCATGCCCAGCTCTGTAGACAGACAGATAAGTGTCCTTGGGGCTGGTTTCCATCATGGAGCTCATGGAAGCCTCTTGAGGGCCCAACAGTGGGCATCTGTTCCTCCTGCTCTCCCATAGACACCCTCTGAAGCTCCTCGCCTTACCCAAGTGTCCCTTATCAAGGTGGCTAGAACCCTGTACCACTTCTCTAAGCAGTCTCTGAAACACTCCTACTTTCCTTTCTCCTTCCCTCCCAGCCTACCCTCTCAGGTCTTGAAAATTCATCTCACAAAAGAAACAATTGACACCACAGTGCCTCTTTGGGGAAGCATGAAGCTCTAGCTCTTTGACACCCTGGTCCCTGCCTGCTCATTACAGCCTCCTGTCATTAGCATATTAGATACAGGAGGTAAACAAAACACACTTGCGTCTCAGATTCACAATGTAAACCAAGATCCCTCTGAGTTGCACACAAGCTGCCTGAGCAGAAAGACAGACAGGGCCTCTGCTCTAGGGAGCACAAATAGGAATAGGGTCAATCAAGTGACATGTGCAGGTCCAGTGCAGGGAAGCAAACTGTCTAAGAGCTATAGTCATTGTTCACACTGGGGAATGGATAGCATCATATCATGGCCATCACTACTGACAATAACAGTAATGTTAATACCCTCCCCCAATACATCACATCCTAGGGACTCTGCTCACCCAGAACCCCAGCAGGTAAGTATCATTATCAACTGTCCATGTACAGATTACATAAACTACTCTAAAACAAGCTACTGCCAGGATCTGACATAATGTGCAAAGCTTACAGCCCTTTCCATGACTCCAGATGGCTGAAGGATCCTAGGACAATGGGAGTCAGGTGGTTTTCCCAGAGTCCTCAGCTGATTGTTGTCAGGAACCTCAGAGTCTGTGCTTGTCTGGGGTCAGGGAGAAATGCCTGGAGCAATCAGGAGAGAAATGAGCAGTGTACAGTAGAGAATATAGAGTTTAAGTTGTGAGACAAAAAAAAAAGAAGAAGAATAGAAAAGAAATAAACAAGAATGGGGAACAGAGGGAAGGAGAGAGGAGATGAGGAAAGAGAGGGGAAAGAGAAGAAGGAAAGAGGAAGAGTGCAAAGCAAGAAAGCCAAAGGTGTCTGGAGGAAGCTTCACAGGACTGATGCTCTTTCAGGCTCCAGCCTTCATCCAAACACAATCCACCTGTTTTGTCTGTGTAGCTGTACCGCGTTGTCCTAACACATGCTTCCCTCAAGATGACTATAGGCTGGGAATAAAACCCTGCAATGAGTTCTGGCCTAGATAGCAAGATTGCAGGGGCCAGGCAGCATTCAGGATGCACTGGCTGCCATGAGCATGGCCACGAGACCTTTAACCTTTTACTGCCTCAGTTTCTTACACTGTTAAATGGGACGATAATCCTGTTAGTTTATAGAGTTACATCGAATGTGTCAATCCATGTAAAGGACTTAACACAAAAACCAACATCAAGTTGGTCAAGTTAATCAAGTATGAGCGAGTGTTCGCTGGTGTCCTCTACCTTCTAAAGGCCCTATAAAGCCTTGACTCACAGGATGTATTTGTCATATGCTCATCAGCTGACTTGTTCATATCTATCTAGGGACTCCTATAAAGCAGTGGGTATACTTCCCACCATCTGAAAAATTGTGTATGACCAATAAATGGTCATAAGTTGATTAAAGCATTGTGTCACTCCATACAAAAATGCCAGCCCTCCTCCTAGTCATATGGCTCACTAAATCTTTCATACAGTCAACTGATTTGTTGGCTCCATTTTCATTTTCCCTGTGTTGGCTATGTGGGCACTGAACAAAGAGGAGAAATAGAGCTGAATGCTGGACTCTATTCACCCTCCCCATTTGTCGACACCCCCACACACTTGTGGTCAGCAGTCTTGAGGGTGAACTGGGGATGCTCTAGCCCAAGCCTAGAGCTCAGTCCTCTCTGAAAATGTGACAGATCCCTCACATAGGCTCTGAGATCATAAGGAGAGACTCTGTAATCCAGAACTCTTGTCACAGCTTCAGACCCATCCCTTGTTGCTGTGCTTGGGTTAAATATTACTAAATGCCTATGGTTGAGCTTGTCTAGTTGGCACTAGTTGAAAATCAAACTCAAGCCAAGAGAGCAGCTTAAATAATGGAGAATAAGGGGGAAAGTCACCCTCTGTGAAGATCTGGACTGTGGCCTGCCAGGAGGTTGTGATTTTTGTTGTTGCTGTGCAGATGCACATCTCTCTCTCTCTCTCTCTCTCTCTCTCTCTCTCTCTCTCTCTCTCTCTCTCTCTCTCTCCCTCTTTCTCGCTTGCTCGCTTGCTCTCACTCTCGCTCTCTCTCTGTCTCTCTCTCTCACACACACACAGACATAGACACACATACACATAGGCACGGATGCACAGACAGACATGCAAATGTGAGCATACACACAGTGAGAGGGAGAGAGAGGGCCACACAGAAACACACAGGGGAGAAAGAGATGCACAGACACATATACAGGCATAGACACACTCATACTTACATACATGCACACACACAGGGTGAGAGAGGCACACAGATGCACAAAGACAAATACACACACACACACATACACACACACACAGAGAGAGAGAGAGAGAGAGAGAGAGAGAGAGAGAGAGAGAGAGAGAGAGAGAGAGAGAGAGAAGTGTGTACACACCTTGTAAGCTTGAGTGGCTTACACCCTGTTAGGAAAAAGCCAAAAGAGAAAATGGATATTAGTTCCCCTTACCAGGCAGTTCCAAAAGCCTTTTAGGCCCAGCTCCACTGCAACCAGAGGTTAGAGGATGCAACCTCCCCTTCTGATTCTGAGCAGTTCAACCCAATTGCTGATAGTAGAGCTGGGGCAGCTGTGAAGAGTCCAGCCCACCAGATGCTGTCTTATTAGAAGGAAGCCATTCAAACACACACAGTTTTGAGTATGTGAACCTGATTCAAAGGCAAATTAGCAGGAGCTAGGAAACTGAAGAGGGCTGCATGGAGGATCTATAGGTTTAGCTGGGCTCTTTGGGTGGGAGGACCTGGTGAAGGATCTGGAAACAAGAGCTGAGGAGATTGCTCTGTGATAGGTACACTGGCTGCTCTTCAAGAGGACCTAGGTTCAAGTACCAATATCCATATGGCAGGTCACAACCATTTGGAACTCTAGCCCCTTTTCTTACCTCCACAGGTACCAGGCATAGATGCAGGCAAAACACTCATAGACATAAAAATAAAATGTTTAAAATGATTCAGTAACAGGGAAGATATGCTGGAGGAGGAGTGTGGCAGTCAAGTCCAAAGAGTGACATGGACACATGTTGGGGAGATAACCTTCACAGTGTGACTGTCCTCAGTAACTTCCTAGTTTCTTCCTGCCCCTCCAGGGACTTATAATGCCAATGCCACTGCCTTGTTGCTGTGACCTGTTCTCCTTCAGTGGTAAAAAGAATTAAAATAACTTATCCATCTTCTCCTTAACACACATGGTACCTCAAGGACCATGATCAGTCTCTGTGGTCCATTCGGAGAGTTTCAGGCTTGCCAATGTGGTGACAGCTTCTGAAGCAGCTAAGTACAAATACCTCCAATCTTCCTCTGTGTAGAAGGGTATTCTCCTAGGAAAATTTCCCCCACCTCTACTCCTAGTAACGACAATAGAAAGTTCCAGCAAGAAGATCCCCATGCAAGATAGTAGAGATCTACTGAGCTGCCTCTCCAACCCAAAATGCCCCAGGGCCACCAGAGGCTCAAATGAGGCACATGTTTCCCATTCACTAAGTTCACTACATCAAACAGGAACTAGGCTACATGTGAAGCTACCAAGTTCCACACAGACAGGAGATGAAAGATGCCCAAGATGGTAGGGATATCAGAGCTGGTTTCTTTCCCCCAAGCCAGTTAAGATACACATTGATTTGTTCAGACATCTCCTAAAGTGTGGTGATGGCTTCAAAGAGCCAGTGGTCTGTCCCTATAGGATGGAGTCTGGCCCCTTACACTGTTATTAGAAAATTCAAATTGGGATCTAAACTGCACTCCACATTAATTAGAAAGGAACAGATTTGGTTTCTGGGTTTTAGCAGAGAACTTCTCCTTGGCATTGGTGTGAGCAGATGATATGAAGACATTTAGAGTCCAACCTTGTTGTTCTGTGGCACAGCCCTGGCATTCTGGCCACTGATGCTTAAGAGGACCCAGGTATAAGTGAGGCCAGGGACAACCTGGGACCACCTTAGCTGACTATGTGCCTGCAGGAAGAGATGGGGTCATCCCTGAGCTCCTTATCTTAAGTGAAGGACATTGGAAGAAGAAAGCAGGAAGGGAGACTATTTTTTGCAGTAACTCAAGGATCTCTATGAGTATCCACTGCACTCATATTGCTACTTGAACACTATCTAAGATCCATGGGGTGGATGATAGGAACTGAGTCAGAAATCAGCTAGTGAGAGATGCTGGGTATCTGCCCTGCCATAGTCACTCCGGGTGCCTCTCCCAGACTCCTTCTGAGCTGTCAAAGGCTGATGACAGCCCACATCTTCTCTAAGGTACAAGAATGACACAATTCTGATTATGACAGCACTTTGGCATATAGGATAGCCAGAGAAACAGTTCCAGGTGGCTCATGATAGGGACACTCTTGTGCTTTCCTGGGGACTCTAAAGAGCTACCAGCTTAGAGCAAGGCCACAGGAACAGCCTTGTGGTTACAGGAACAGATGACCAGACAAGTTTTTCCACAGGACTGTGTGGAAAGGCCAGGATACTATTGTCCTGTTCCCTCCATCTCCTGGGTCATCAACCCTGGCAAGGAACTGGGGCGATCTTCGCCAGGAGAGAGGTGAGGCTATCAATATGCTGTACATTTTTGTTGTTGTTCTTTCTCGCAATGCTGTAGAACACCAGACATGCAATTCTCTGGTGTTTGGGGTGTAAGCAAGGGAACTGGCAGGGAGAATCATTTGGCAGAGGACCCACAGCTGGTCCTTTAACCCTCTGAGGTCTGTGGCTCCTCATTCAGAGCCACTGTGGTCTCCTGATGCCTTCTTCCCAGCAAGAAGAGAAAGAGGAGGTGGGTCCTGTTCCCCAGAGAGTCTCAGTGTAGGTCAAGAAATCTGAGCCACACCAGCACTAGTTCATCTCTTTCTTAAGGACACTCATGGCAGGAAGGCATAAGGAAAAGGGGAAATAAATTTAGAGTTCCAGGGAATCCCATTCTCCTTCTGCAATGTGCAATTGAGTTGAATTTTGCAGAAAGTCAGTCACAATCTTGCATGGACCTTCCTCTCTGGGATTTCTGGTTTAGAAAGAAGATGCCAAGCAGGCATTGCTGAGCCTAGATGAAGCGCAGATTACTACCTGGTTCCCACTCCAAGGCTGAGTCCTCTGAGGAAAATGGATGGCTCCACCCCTGGCTTACTCTCTAGGACTTCATGTTCCACCTCTCAAACCCCTTCTGTCCCTCATCCGGTCATTGCCCAAACTTACTGCTCTCTGGCAAGCCCCCTCCCAAAGCCTGGAGTTTAGGGATATCTTCTGCATTGTAATCTGCCTGGCCCTGGATAGAGAAGGCCCCTCCTGCTCTAAGTAGCACCTGTAATAGAGCATCTCCATTTTGGGCAGACACATAAATACCAGGTAGACAAAGAGTAGTCCCCAGAGATGTGGGTGGTGGAGTTAGAAAAGATTTTTGGAGCAAAGGGGCTGGATGATCTCTGGAAAGACACAAGGCTATGCAGAGGATAGTCATGGGGTAGGTGGCAGAGGGAAGGGGAATATTCCAAACCCATCAAGGCAGTGAAGAAGCCAGAGGAAGTCAGAGGCCATCTGTGGCTGGGGAATGTTTGTCTTTTTAGTTGAAGAGGGAATAATTACAGGAACTATAGGGAACATGGATACAGAACAGGGTGTGGAGAAGATGGTCCTACTGGGAAGGTTTATGTCGCAGGAACTATCAGAAGGGATCTTGAGAAGTCGGCACAGTGTTTGGGTGGAAGGACAAGAAGGAGGAGGCTTGGTGCTGTTTTCCTGCTCACCGCCCTGCCTGCCGGGCCATTCTTGAGTGGATCACTCTTAGCAGAGACAGTAAGCAGGGTTCAAGGGTGAGGCCACATAGAATCTCCAGCCTGTGATAGGCAGGTGGTCTGGAATAGAACCAAGAGGTGGCTCTTAGAGGAGGTGCAGGCTTGGGTTAGGCCCACAGTCAGGGGAAGTATGTAAATCCCAGAACAAGGGGAAAGACTAGAAAAATGTGGCCTCAGAACACCAGTAAACTTTCTGTCTGGGTACACTTTCTGACTTGTCCTTCTTCCCTCTGTCCACCTAAGATATGGACATCACTTCTCAGCAGAATATCTCTATGTTAAGTCCCACAAGGGATCTTCAGGAGGCATCCTGGGGCCAGGATGGTGACCTGAGAAGAGATTCTCTGAGGATGGAGTTTCAGGCCCCATAACAGACTCAGTAGATCCATATTTGAGACAGATCTTCAGACAGCTCACCAGCCCAGTATGTTTTAACATGCGCTGATTTACAAGAAAGACCTTTTATTAATTGTGCTTGCGAAGCCGGTGATGGGTATGTAGCCCCAAACCCCTCCGCTCTTCCTGATCCCTCCCCCCTTCTTCCCCTCCTCATCTTCCTCCCTGGGTCTGACTGGTGTGTTCTGCTGATCTCCCCCAACCCCCAGCTCTCTCCTACTTCCTCCAAGCCAGCTGATTCGAGGCCCGAAAGACCTGATGTTTTATTAAAGTCCAGATCTTCCTATTCTAAGGCCACCTTCCTCTGACTAATTCTGTAATTCAATTAGTAGGAAGCCAAGGCCTGGATGCAGGGGGAGGAGGGGGAGCCCATCACATCGGGAGCCTTTCCTTCCGCGATGATTACACCCCAGGCTTCAGCCCTGTTCGAGTTGGGCAGGAAATTGTTCTTCCTTCACTTCACAACGACAAGGGCCTTTTATCCTGGCTCACGGGGGCTTTGTAAATTACTGCCATCATCTCTCAGTACAATTAATCCCGCAGCACTGTGTTTTTCCCCCATGTGGGAGAGGGCTCCACACACTTTCCTAGGCATCACCGATGCCCCTCGGCCCATGGTGGGCAGTAGGCTGCACGCTTGCCCACACTTTTCCTGGGCATGCCTCCCCACCACCCGCCCTGCCTGTCTCTTCCCAGCTGGGTCCTTGTGACCAGGCCATGTTGTCCCATCCCTTCCCGTCTTCCTTTCTTCCTGCGCTTATGTCCCAATGTCCCCAATCTCGCTTCAGGCCTCGCTCCGTCCTAGGTCTGTTGCTCCTCTTCCATGTATGTTCTCTGTCTCTCAGCCCCCTCACCCAATCCACGAGATGTAAAGACGGTGTCTCCACTCTCAGAATAGCAATCTATTCAAAGACACAGACATGAAATTGGCAAATACAAGGGATGAGTAAATACGAATGGCAAGCCAGAAAAGGTTAGGTGGCTATATAAAGAAAAGAGAGCCAGGGCCAGAGCAGTGAGCACGCAGCAGAGTGGGGAATGCCAGGGGAGGGGCGGGTCAGAGTGGACCAGCAGAGGTGGGCAAGTAGACGGAAGGGGCCACCTCCAGCCCTGAGGAAGAAGAGGTGCCTGGGCCATCAGCTGCAGACATAGCACTGTGTGCAGTTTCTCTTTAATCATGCCATTTCTCCATCTTTACTCTTCGCCCAGGTGGCCTCCTAGTCCCTTCTGTGACAGACCAGGCAGGGTTCTATTCTGCTCAATTCAGTGTTTAAGGGGAGGTGAGAGAGTGTGTGGACTCTTGAAGGGCAAGAGGTTGGCAATGAGCTGGTGGAAGGAGATCAGGGATCGATTGACGGTGGGAGTTTGAGGCGATGTCATGGCTCACCCAGAGATTGCCTCGGTCACTTGGATAGTTTCTCACCTCCAGCCACACACCTGGGAAGATCTCAAGACACCTACCTGGCAATGCTCTCAGAGCAGCTCACTACTCTATCATGGCTTTCATTCCCCAAACACCAACTCCTCTCACTCAGGCTTTGGACCAAACACACTTATACTTATAGCTTACCAGGCAGAGAAGCTGCTTCAAAGATAAGAGCCGTACTGCCCAGTCCCAGCAGAAGAGATGCAGAGGCAGCAGGGTGTCTGTTTGTGGGTGTGTTTGCAAGACAACTGATGCCCAGCAGTGTCCTCCACGCAGGCTATGGGTCCTGCCTTCTGTCTTACCTATTACCATCCTATTTCCTTTTCATTCCATTCTCCTATTTTTGTACAGATCATTTTTTTCTTGAAAGTTAATTATGCAAGTGATATGTGAATATAGTCTGTGTCTACATGTGTAGAACCAAACAAAAAGGGCAAAATCGCCACAGGAATACATACCCCGTCAGGGCCTCTTGCTCCCATGTGCAGCTCCTTGTAACTTTGCCCATAAATGTAGAGAGAGGCCATACAGAAGGAGTGGGATATGCTTCCTCTGTGCATTCATGGCTCCAACTGTCATACAATTTGTTTTTTCTACCTGATAATGCTGCTTTCTTTGTTGGTACATTAAGGACCATTTCACTTTTCTTTGTTTGTGTATTTATTTATTTATTTGTTTTGTTTTTTGGTCTGTTTTTTTTTGTTTTGTTTTGTTTTGTTTTGAGACAGGGTTTCTCTATGTAACAGCCCTGGCTGTCCTGGAACTCTGTAGACTAAGCTGACCTCGAACTCAGAGATCCACCTGCCCCTGCCTCTCAAATGCTGGGATTAAAGGTGTGTACTACTACCACCACCCAGCTCATTTCACCTTTTTAAATGCTGTAGAGCATTCAGTTTTTAAATAGAAATATCCTGCCTTGGAGACATTTCTTAGGTTTTCAGGTTTGTTTGTTTGTTTGTTTGTTTTTCTTAGTTCTAGCAACCACAAGGGATTGTTGTTCTCTCCTCTCTGAACATGAAGACCAGACCATATACTTGTAGGGTGGGAACTTGGAGAGGACGGCTGTGCCTGAAAGCCAGGAGAAATCTCCGTGTCACTGGTCCCACCACCAGAAGGACACTCCCTTCTCAGAACTTTCTGGGCCCCCAAGTGAAAGCCATGTGACAGGACCTCCCACAGTATCCTGTGTATAACTAGTCCATGACAAAATCTGCTTGCCACCCACACTTCTCATTCACAAAGGACCTCTGCAGGGATGACTCTGAGGGTTCTACTATACACCTTAAGACAGTGTGTTTGGCTGACTTAGTAGCTGCCAGGCTGAGGCTGGCAGACTCCATATTCCTTCAAACTACCCCAGCCTCACTACTCAGAGCCTGAGGAGCCACGATGAGCAGCTAACAGGAGGTAATGGCTAACTATCCTGGTGGGAGCTGTGAGTGCCTGTGCTCTGTCCCTAAACAGGAGGGCCTCACCAGCATCTCATAAGGCTTGACCTCTGGGACCCCACCTTGGCCTCCACCCCAAACCCCTGGCTATGCAGAGTGCCCTTTGAGGGTAAGCTCTCCTCCTCCAGCCCCCTCTGCACCAAAGCTGCCATCCTGTAGGGCTCTGCTCTCATCTCGGCCAGGGTGCCAGCTAGTCCTTCCTTGCACTCTGGATTTGGCATTACAAGCTGCTTATCCACATCTTCCTTCCTCAAAAAGCCTTGAGTAAGCAGACTAATCTGTCCCACTGCAACGTGGAGTGCAAACCCTACTGTGGAGAGATGCTTGGAGAAGTACGAGGAGCCTCTGTGTAAAGGTGGACCTTCCTCACAGTGCAGTAGGACTGAGGATGAAGGAAGGGGCTCAACACCTCCCCACTCCTACATCACAAGAGGGAGAAAACACCCACAGCTAGTTCCCCGAGGCTCAGATGCAGCTTTCTTTAACAACCACTAGTTAACAGGTCTCTCTCCAGGCTTCTAAAAGGGATTACTGTCCCCAGGTTAGATATATAGGATAGATAAGGAACCCATGATTTGGAAAAGGGAAACACTGAGGGACCTGTGGCTGGTACAGGGCACTTCTGAGCAGAGATGTGTATCAGCCCTTTCAAGGATTTCCAGAAGAAGGTTATTGGTGCACTGACAGGACTGACCTGGGAGCCGGCAGGAAGAAAAAAGGCAACCTGCAGTGACCCTCCTCCTGACCCTCACAAGCAACCTCAGACATACAGCACAAAGGCGGTCCAGCATGTAACATCATCTAAGGGGCTCACGCAGCTTTTGGCAACCTCTGACCATCACCACTGCCTATGACTGATGCTCCTATCAAGTCATCCATGGTGTTTGGGCATTTAGTACTCTCAGAGAGTCAGGCATCTCTACCCTTGTTCTGAGCACAGAGCAGCAAGCAGAAGCAGAACAAGATGGAGTTCCCGGCCTCATCTGAGCATTCGGAGATTGCCAATCAATGAGCAAATAGATATCAACGTCAGGGAGTAGTGGGTGACAAATAGGAAAGGAAAGAGGGCAAAGGGTCAGGGGAGATGTGTGTGCTGGAGGCTGGGATGGTGGTAAGTGAGGGGTTGAAACGGCGGAGGAGGTCTCATCTGATGGATACCTGAAGGCAGTGAAGGAGGAAGGCAGGCCAGTCTGGTAGAAGGGGAAGGGTGAGGAAGCAGTCATCACAGGACAGGGCTATAAGACAAAAGATGTTTCAAAGAGATAAGAAAAGGTAAAGGGAACCGGAGAGTGGAAAGGGGGAAAACAAACAGGGAGAGATTCCAAGGTGGAAATGGCAGGAGGTGGTTCACTTGGGTTTGGGACACGGGAGGAGCTCTGAGGTCTCTCAAGAGAAACAATGGAAGAAATTTCTAGAAGCTGGGCAAAAGCAACAGATTTCCCCCTCTGCGATCCCTCGTTTATTTTTTCTGGGCTGTGGAAACAATATGAACATTGGCTCCTCCTTCTCTCCAAACCAGCCCCTGACCTTGTCCCAAGCCGGCTTGCCTGCCTGTGGCTAAGATGCTAGCTGCCTCTCTGTGGCAGGCAGAAGACAAGGCCATCAAGGGGATGAGGGAACCGGAGGAAAGACACCCCTGGGAAAAACAGGCGGCAGCATGAGGGACGACGTCACGGGGCCTCTGACCGCTATTCATTTCAGTCGCCTGTGTCTCCATCAATAACTGTCTGCCAGTGACCAGGAGGGAAGAGAAGGGAGAGGAGGGAGGAAGGGGGGAGGAGGGGTGACGGGGCCTGGCCCAAGAGAAGGAGGATGGTGTGGAGGCTCCTTGGCAGGACATAGAGCCAGCACTGAATTGGGCTTCCGTTTCCTTTTTCCATCTCTCTCTCCCCGCTGCACATGTGTCTCCTTCCTGCCATGTCCGCAGCCAGCAAAGATGAGGAAGCAGAATCTAGTTCTTTGTCAGGAAGGGAAGAACAAGGGTTACTGAGTACGAACTTGATCGTGGGAATAAGGCACTGGAGAGGACATTGTGGGGACTCTGTGCATCAAGTGGCCACAAGTCTGTAATGACTAGGACCGAGCTGTGTGCCAGACTGCCAGCTGGAAGGCCTAAGAAGGAGAGAGTCTGAGTCTAGCACGGCCTTCGAAGGACCAGAAGGCTATGGTGGACAGTGAGGAGTGGACGTAGTCCATGGAGAGACTGGAGCGGTCAGGAGCAGCTTCAAGCAGACTCATGACTGGACTGGACTGGGAACAAAGGAAGTGCAGAGAAGCAGACATAACCCTACACTGACTAGTCACAGAAAACGGGGTGGGGAGGGAGCAGGCTACAGGCCATGCAGGCAGGGGTCTGCCCCGCTGGTCTTCTCTCTACACTAGGGTCATGGATGGCTGCACAAACAGGGGTGTTTTAGCTAAAGCAGGCCTCTGCAGTTTAACCCATGCTTCCGGCTGGTTTTGCCGGAGAGCCAAGCCACACCTGCACACAGAGGAAGGGGCCCCTGAAGCTAGTAAGTAGAGGAAATCCTCAAAACCAGGTCTGTCGGCAAGCACTCTGTTCCTGGTTATGGTGCTTGTAGACGGGCTCGAGCCCTCGGGGGAGCAGGGCACTGCACACTGCACTCCAGAGCCCCTGCAAGCAGTGGAGATCTTACAGTGGCTCAGGGGAAAACGCGGACAGGACCTTGGAGAGCATTCTCAGCGCCCCACCCCCAAACCCCCTTTTTAACAGAAGATGCAGGCTGGGTAAAGTGAGGCAGAGCTCTCCTCAAGGAGTTAGAGTCGGAACAAGGGTAGGCCTCCGTGAGTTTGACAGCCCCAGAAACCTCCAGACAAGGATATGTGTGAAGACCCTCAGCACAGATTTGACAGCAGGAATCGGGGCAGAGTAACCAAAGGACATGTGACAGCCCTGTTCGTTTGATTAAGACAGCTGACCCGAGGGTAGGCTCTCCTTACAAATTGGGCCTTTATTTGGAAGCTCCCCGACTCTTGCACTGCTGAGGGGCTCGGAGAAAAGGAGGCACCAGCGGTAACAGCCAAGGAAGCACGGATCTAAGGGGGGAAACTGCCCCTCCTGTGAGGTGTAGGGGCTGGAGTCGAAATTGATTAAAAACAACAGTTGACAAGGAGTGGGGAGAAGGCAGAGACGCCTGAAGCACTAGGGCGCAAGGACAGAGTGAGACCCGCGGGCAGAGGGGGGGGGGCTGGGGAGTGGGGAGGACTCCGCGGAGGGAGCAAAATAGAAAAAGCCAAGGGAGGAAGGAGAGGCAGACAGACGGGAGACGGTGGGGCAGGGAAGCACTGAAGAGAGCGCCCAGGAGAGAGCGAGGTGGGGAGAGCAGTGACGAGCAGGAAGGCGGGAGAGTGGGGCGGGCGGCAGGGCGCGGCAGCGGGCCGGGCCTGGCTGGGGGCGCCCCCACTGACCCTTGTCGCCGCTTGCTTCCCTCCCAGGCTGCGCTTTCCTCACCTACTGCGAGCGTGAGTCAGCGCTGAAGGCCCAGAGCGCGCTGCACGAGCAGAAGACCCTGCCCGGGGTAAGTGGCACGGGCCGTGGCGCAGCCGGCCGCGCGCCGACAGGGGGCGACTTCGGGAGGTCGGGCCGCGACTCGTGGGGCGGGGACAGCAGGGACCCCGCGGGCCGGGCTACGTCCCGCTGAGCCCCTGAGCTCGAGCTGCGGGGGGGGGGGGGTGTGCAGGGACGGCGGTCACTGAGCTGGGACGCGCCCGCTGCCGTGGCTCTTGGCCGTCCAGGCCCGACGGGGGACGAACTTGGCGGTGGCCCGGAGCCCAGATGGGGCTAGGGCGCGCACGGCTCGGGGTGGAGCGCTGCACGTCCTGGGCCTGGAATCGTGCACTGCCAGGCGATGCTCCGCTTGCTCCCAGTGCATCCAGCTGGGCCCCGCTGGGGTCCGGCACCCGTGGCTCCTGAGCCATGGGCTGCGGTGGGAGGGGCGCATCCCCGGCGCCGCGAGTGAGATCACCGCGGTTTATTTAAGGAGCCAGCCCTCGTCTTTGATAAACTATCGCGCCTTGGCCCTGGTTTATAGCTTCTGTGAGGGGGAGAAGGGAATTATTTATGGTCCCCCTAACTGGGTGTGATATCAGCCGTGGCTATTATCGAGGCTAGTTCATCACCATAAAATAAGAAGTGTCCCTCGGGTCAAGGGTCTGCGCGGTCTCTCCTGTGGATTCAGAGATTGGGTTGGGGGGGGGGTAGGAAATATACAGCCACTGAGCGTCTAAAGATAAATGGAAAGAGGTGTGTTTGTGGGCATGGTTTAAAGAATAAGCAAATATGCAATGTTCTGCGTATACAGTGGGAGCTGCTGGGTAGCACGTGTGTTCTGGATGCATGCACGCCTATGCCTAGACTTGCGTGTTTACATTCTTACCAAGCAAACCGTATGTAAACACACGTTTCCATTTCTGCCCCACAGCAGGAAAGGTTAACCAGGTAGACCAGAGCAAATGGCACACCCCAGGGTGAAGCAGCTCCCCACCATTACCTACCCCCACCCCCTTGCTTCAGAGGCCTTTCATTAAGGCTTGGGGTCGAGAATGCGGAATTACATATGCCCTCCCTTCCATTATGACAGCCTTTCTATTGTATTTTGGTATTTGTGATTGCAAAGCACGGGGCTGAGTCATCTTAATAACATAGCCGCGGATGCAAATGTATGGAAATGCAGGCGCGCACAGATTTTGTGTGGAGCGGGGCTTTGGCAGGGTGGCCGTTCCCAGTTGGTTTTTTAGTGGAGCGACTACATGCACATATATTATAGTAATACTTTCCGGGTGCCCTCTGTAGGATGGCAAAAATGTGCTCCACGTTGTGCTTGACGCATAAAGCCATATTGTAAGATAGTCAAATGTTTCTCAGAAAGGTTTGTGCTGATTAATAAAGTGTTTATGGCACTTTTGTTTGGGGAGACATTGTGATAGATATTTGAGAATCACCCAAATGGAATAGGAAATACCACATTGTTATTGGAGGCCCTCCATCAGCTTGAGAGAGATTACTGGAGAGTTTCATAATGGCTAAAGGCCGGAATCAGATGGGGAAACAGAAACAGAGAAGCTAGGAGTAGGGTTCCGATTTTTGAAAAAGGAAAAGCGACTGTGGATTGTTCCAGACCTAACCTTAACTCGTGGTTGTTTATTTTACATATAATAGAATAGCTAAATGATGGAGTGTATTAGTTCTTTAATAATTTATAGAAATACTTTGATGTTGCAGTAATTACATTAAAGGTCACATATCAAAGGTAATTTGGTTGAGCAGCTGTGATGGTTTCTCAGAAGCAATCAATATCACTGTCCGTGGTGCTGATTTCACCAAGGGGCCTGCCAGATTAAAGAAGGCTTATTACCAGGCAGAAAGGCCCAGGGGAAATCAGGAGCACGTTGGAGTGAGGCACTAGCCCCCCTTCCACTGATAATTAACACCATCCCCCATAATCTGCGCTAATCCCTCATACTGGGAGATCCAGTGGCATTTTTCTGATATCACAAAGACAAGTTGGGCAAGAGGCAAAAAGAATCATGAACATACGTTGGCAGAGATGGGGTGGAAGTACATTCCTCTGATGGGGCTCAGACGCAGCCCAGAGTTCCCTGTGCTGCCCAGAACACAGACCTTTCTTCAAAGGCTTCCTGAGGAGACTCAGCCTCACAAGGCTGCTCCAACAATTCTCTGGGCAGGCAGAGCTCGCACAGGGGAAAAGATGAGTTGCAGCTACAGGTTCTGAGGGCACATTGTCCCCACACAAACTCACATGCAGACAAATGGAAAATAAAATGACCGAGTAAAATTATGCTTTAAAGTGGAGTCATTTTGGTCCCGAAAAGCAGAACTGCCGTTATTATTGTGAGCTGGTGCTCTCCTTGGAGACCAGAGGAAGTGTGCCTCCAGCAAATGCAGAGTGAGAGGTCCAAGCAAAATGCCCTTCAACCAAATCATACATGTTCCTGCCAGCTGAGACTGTGCCTACAGCTGACTGTTTGGTTGGAAGCGGGGCACATAAGAAACTTCTTCTTGTCTGGGGGTGGCCTTAGTAGGGGCCCTCCTTGAGCAGCCTATGCATCTAACTAAGAAGAATGAAATTTAAAGGGGAATCTGGAAAACTCAGCAATTTAGGCACTTTTCCAGACTTCAAAATTCATTAAAATCAACCCATTAAAATTAGCCCTCTAGTTTCTTACTGAGGAGAGATAGGAAGGAAAGCTGTACAGACAAACCTTTCTGCTTCCCAGCAACTTTTAGAGCTGGCATCACCTTCCAGCAAGAAAAATAATCCATTGTAGTACACAAAGACATACAAGTGCACATGCATAGACAACAACACCAACTAGCAGCTGCAGCTAGACCAAAGGCACTCCTCACTCACCTTCATCCAGGAGGACAGGGGAGCTACCATTTCTCTTGGAATAAATAGAATTTTAGGGAACAGGTCCCCAGTGGCTGCTCTTCTGAATCAGAGGCCAATTTCCCTGGAAATCGGCCTAATTGAAGCTGCTCTGAGGGCTGAAAGAGTCATTGCCTGGACCAGTGTCACAAATGGATTATTATTCTTGAATGTGGAATGGTTTCAGTAGAGTGAGATTACTAAACCATGAAGCTTCACCAGGGTCCTTGGGAATATGGCCTTCCGCCAGAAAGTCAGCATGATGCACTTTTTTTTTAGATCTCTCTGTCTCTCTGTCTCTGTCTCTCTGTCTCTGTCTCTCTCTCTCTGTCTCTCTCTCTCTTTACCTCTTGCTCTCTTTCTCTGTCTCTCTATTCCTTCCTGATGGAAGACCAATCCTTTTTATCATCAGTGTTTGCAGGGTACAATCACAGAATGTGGCTTCTCAATCCATCAGCAAGCGTTTTCCAATATATACCCTTCCCTCTTGGAGTTGCCCATCAAGTTGGGTACAGAAGACACACACAAAAACATAAGGAACCGTGGAAGACAATAGATGTTACAATGAAGTGGCCAGTGTAGTCAACTGCTTGGCATTCACAGTGAATACTTGACAAGCACTGCACTAAATGATAGGCATGGTGCTATTTGTCACATCCCTTGCCTCAGTCCCTTTTTAGGACCACCTTGTGAGGAAGAAACCATAATCTTAATAACACACTTGATAAGTAGATCTGGATCTGTCAAGTTCTTCACTTTTGCTAATGCTTTCAGTTGCTTTAGAACTTTCAAGGGGGCAAAGATGGCTATGGGGGGTGATTCTTTCAGGATATGAGCCAGTAGAAAAAGAGCTGGGAATAAGGTGACTATGTTAGAGTAACAAGAAACAGCTTTGCACTGTGTATGCACAGCGAGGCAGGAGCCTGACCAAAAGTCCTACCTGAAACAGGGGTGTTTATGCCTCACACCGGGTCTGAGAGTTATCAAGAGTCTGAGTGTGTGTGGGAATCCCTGTGGAAGAATTGTGTTCCTTAAAGCACAGCCCCACTGCTGAGTTCCAGCTGCTCCAGCCTTTGGGACTTTGCAGAGGATTGTCTTCCAGGGAGAGCCCATCTGTTCCTGAAGTTAGGAATATGGAGCCTAGGGAACAAAGCTGTGACTAGGGAAATGCAGATATGTGACAAAAGGTAGCCAGAATTACCCCTTCCGCAGCAGGAAGGTTTTTGGCCAGAGCTGGAAGAATTGGGGGCCTGGTTCCCATTAGCAGGATGCCTGGAGGCAAGGACGAGGAAGCTGGAGTGGACGGGAGCTGGCACACTGAAAGGGAGCTGTTTCTTCCTGGTAAATATCAAAGCTCCAATCTGCTAGTTAGAGATGGGTTTTTGTGCCCTTACTGGGCAACGAACACACCTACACACTCTGTTGCCTCCCACTCAACCCTGAAGTCACACAGAAGACATGCAATATCCCTGCCATCCAGACTCCCCAAACTCAGGTGTTTGCAATGCAGGAACTGTCATTTCCATGGCAAATCAGGGTGACCTTCTGTGAGTTTTTTTTTAAAGATAGTAAAATGAAAAATTTACCAAATATAAAATTCGAGTTGAAGCCTCAGCACTTCTGTTCCTCTCTCCCTTCCCTTTTCCTTAATTTCAATTTCTCCCTTTTCTCCCTTTTCTGGTCTGTTTTCTCCTGCTCTCCATTCTGAATATCTTCCTTTTGCCTTTCATTTCTACCTTCCTCTTTTTATCTGTTCTCTCTCTGTCTGTCTTTTCTCCCTCCTGTCCTTACCCCTGTCTCCTCTTGCTTATTCCAACTTGGTACCTAGAGGAGGCTCTAGTAAGTCCTCCACCAGCCTTCAAGGCGCTTCCTCCAAAAGGCCCATCCCCCTCTCACACTTCCCTGCCACTGAAGGATCCACCTAATTTTATGTACAACTGTAAAGATGAATGATAAGTAGAAAGTATAGACGCAAGAAGATGAATAAATTATAAAGGGCAAATGATGACAAGCCAGGGGTCCCCAGAGACAGCGATATGATAACAGAAACTAGAGACGAATTTATGAAGGGAATAGTTATCATGTTCAGAGGCTGTGAATTCTCTGAGGTAGTTTTACAACTCCTGGTGATAGGCATACTCAAAGCGTTTTAGGTTAGAAATGTGATACATTTCTACTTGTCTGTCTTGCAGGAAGTGTAGGTTTTGTCTCTGTGTAGTGAATCTGGGCCTTGTCACGACCTGTGTCTCCTCTCCCAGTCTCTGCCACCTTCTGCATCTCTAGTTGAGAGAGTAGAGACAGACCCACACATTCCTCCTTCTGTCTTTCTGACTGAGTGTGCTAGCTTAGGGACGATGATGACAAAATACCACCAACTGGAGGCTTCTGTCACCAAAAAAAAAAAAATGTTCTTGTTTCACAAAACAAGATAGCTATAAGTTTTGTCTCTACTGAGGGTTTAAGGCCAGTGTCTCCCTTGCCTCTTTTCTAGCTTCTAGAAATCTAGGTATCTTTTTGTCTACACATATTCTCTCTGTTGCCTTGTGTTATGGTCCCTGGTCCACTGTTTCTGCACCACATGCTTCCCTTCTAAAGAAACTAGCCACATTGGATCATGGTCCAGCCCAAGGACCTCAGGTTTATCCTCAATAAAGATCCTCTCTCCAACACATTCCCACTCACAGGTAAGACTTCATTCTTTGTGCACAAAGCACAGTTTAATCTGCAGCATTGAACAACATGCTGCCTTTAACTATTCCATGGCAGAAGAAAAAAGATCTTCAGTGATGCCTCAACCATGGGGCCCCTTCTCTGTGATTCCCACCTAACCTCATACTTTTGTTTTTCTGTGGGGAAAATGGATTGCATATCTTTTCTTTTTCCATAGTCCCTAAAGACAACTTCCCATTTGTCCTTTAGGCAGTGGTCCTCAACTGTACAATTTAGTACTCAAAAAAACTTGAGCATTGTCTGGAAATGTTCCTAGCATCTGTGAGGAGTAACTAGAAATGAATCTATGTATCCTGAAATGCACATGACAGTCTCCCCAATAATAAACTGGTTACCCAAATGTCATTTGTGCTAAGGAAGACAAACTGTGTCCAGAGGCCAATGATGATATAGAAGGCAGAAAGGACGGCAAACTCGGAAGCTGAGCATTCCCTCTTAGAGGTTGGTTCTTATTCATTTTGAGGATAAGTCAAAGGGTACTTATGATAGGAAGAGTTGGACATTGTGTTAAAGAGGATACAGTTAAATGATGAAAACATCTGGAGCAGCCAAATCTGCCTCTCACCTCTGGGCACAAAGCTGGCCATGCCCACCTCATGTTATAGCCTGCAGAGCAGACTCATCCCAAGACCTGCGAGTTTCGGTATAGTTTCCAGCTCTACTCTCTCCTCTGACTCACATGAAATCAATGATCTGAGTGATGATTTGATCATAGCAGGTGGAATGAGAACTCAGACCTCCAAAGATTACCCACTGGTGAGATCTCCATCTTCCCCCTTTGGAAGACCCCCCCTCCCACTCTAGCTTATGGCAGGCTTATGTGCAGCCTAGTCTCCCTTTGCTATGTGACACTACCCTGGGCCCATTATTCAGAAAGCAACACCAAGATGAAGGGAGTGCTGAGGCCTTAAGAGGACAGTCAAAGGGATTTTTACCCAGAGACACAGCCATATGGAAAAAGGGCTTCACCTACATTACAAATGACCTGCCTTTCTTCTTCCACTCAGCCCACAATGTCTGTCCCATGTTCCACTGCCTCCATTGCAGAACCTGCTCTCCCCTCCTGCAGAAACAACCTGAATCCTCCTCACCTCAGAGCTTTCCTCATGCACCTCCCTCCTAGACATGATGCTTTCTTCTTCCTTGCCTGTCTATGCTGGCCTTGAAAATCCATTCATTTATCACATAAATGATGGTGGACTCTGAGACACACAGAGCAATTCCAGGCCCGGACACAAGCTGTGCCTGGTAAAACCAAAAAGCAATGGTTCCTGTTACCATAGATCTGGATTCAAGAAGGCATGTGAGTGAATGGATGCAGCCTAGGAACCTAGGATCAGGTATGGCTGCCAAAACTGTCCATGTGACTCTAGGCTAGCTCAGACCCTCCCCAGAGCCACCTTCTAGGTTGTTTGCCTCTGGAATCCCTTCTAATTCTGACAGTCTTCATATTTCTAAGAATAATAGAGCCAGCATTCCTCACATTGCTTAACAAGACAGAATAAAGGGGTAAGTGGGAAACTCTGCTCTCTCCTCTGACTCACGTGGAATCAATGATCTGCATGACATGAGCTGAGAATTTGCTCATGACAGAGGAGCAAGAAGCCAAACCTCCAAGGTTCAGACATGAGGGAGGTCCCCGGCCTCTCCCTTTGGAAGACTTTCTCTCCCACCTGAACAGGAAGCTAGTGTATCAGGTTTATGTGCAGCCCAGCATCCCCTTGCCAATATGATCATGTCTTCTGCCCTCTACCTGCCATCATTGTTGACAAGTGTAATAAAGCAAGGGTCAGATAGGTCCCTCCATGATGCACCTACCCTGAGCCAAAGCTGCATTCCCAACAGCAAGCCTACCTCTGTACTCTGCTCATTCTGAGGAATGCAGAGAGGCATTTTGCCATTAGCAGCAACACTAGCCAATTGTGGTACAGAGCAGATAACTTGTCCTGTGTCCATAGCAGAACAAAATTAGCAAGACACAATGTATTGCTGATGATGTTTAAAATGTGTTATAGACTGAAGGTGTCTGGGGTTCCAGAAATATAAATCAGTCTGCCCCCCAAGTTTCCCAACCCCAGTGGTGGCCACTCATTTTTAGGCCCTACCCCTTCTCCACAGCATAGCCAATGGTATCCTTGTGAGACACACCTCTCATCACCTTTGATTCCTGTTACCCAGACAATCCAGCCAGTGGTCTAATCCTCTTTCAGATTCTCCAGACCCCCAAAGTTCTTGCACATGTCATCTTCTGGGGGGGGGCTCTGTTTTTTATTTCAGTCTCCTGCTCTGAGCACTCTCCATTCATCGCAAAGGCCCAAGTTTGGCATGAGTTCCTCTGTGCAGACTCTGCCCAAGGAAGCTTTGCAACCCTCAGAGTCGCCCAGCTCTGCTCCTTAGTCACAGAATCATCTGTTGACATTAAGATTCATAGTCACCAAGGTTTGCCTTGCTGATTCAGAGGAAGGTATGCGGGTAAGTGAAAGGCAGCTTCTCTTTATGCTGAGTGTCTCTGCTGACCAATGCACCTCACAAGGGCACACAGGAGGGTCAGTCCTCATAACCCCTCTGTCCATAGCACCTACAGCCCCTCCCTAGAAGGTGCCCAGTGTAGCTTTCCCTACTGGGTAGTTTTGGAAAGAAAACAAATCTGGCTTTGTGGTGTTGGGTGCATGGAAGAAAGCTATGAGGAAGGATCATTGACCCCAGTAATCACTACTGGTGAGGATTTGTGAGTGTGTGTGGTGTGAGGTATACATCCTCAGGAGAGGGAGCCTGAGAATGGGTTGCCACAGGGGATGTGCCTGTGTGAGTCATGGTGAGATTATTAAAGGGTTTCTCAACCTTTCATCAGAAAGCAAGCCTGAGACAAAATTTTTGTGTGAGCTACTGCTTCTGGACGGATGTGCTTTAGGACTAGATGGGTTCCTTTTAGAAAGTATGTGTGTGGGTGAGCAAAGGACCAGATGCCTCTGTATTTAGGACCAGTGGGGTTCCGGAACTGTGGGCTGCCTTGAACCATCAAAGATGAGCAGCCCCAGGTGGTGATGGCAAAAAGTAGTATTGTTCTTTATTAAAGCCCTCATGAAAATAGTTGTAGCAGGAAAAGTGCTGGTGTTTAATGGGACGAGGTCTTTCTAGGTCCCCCAAGTCTATTATGGCATAAAGCATGTCAGGATCAAACACACTAATGGTATGCCCTCAGACAACCACCAGGGGTGCCAGAAAGGTGACATTCTCTCCTGGTGACCAAATTGTCAGTCACAAGGCAAGAGTTCAACCCAAAGCCTTGTCCCTAATTCTGTGCACAGAAGAGAGGACTCAAAATGCTGACAAACTGTCCATGTCAGCCTTGAAACATAAGCAGCCTGTGAAGAAAATGTCATCCTTCTGGATGACTTGGGTCTGAGCTTTCTACTTCCTCTAATGAAGTCATATGTGTGAGCCCTTTATATGCCAAGAATTGCCATAAATAACTCAAGTGTAATTATTAATGGCAAACAATGATGTGAGCATGGATTACCTTCGGGGTCCTTTGCTGCAATGAAACCCTGTGATTCCTAATCCACATTTGAAATAGAGATAATAAAAATACAAAATTATTCAAATGTGCAATTTGTACTGTTTGACCTGTTTGTTTCCAGACAAGAATAGTGGCAGTAATCCATAATGACCAGAAGTTGTCCATGAAAAAAGAAAGCAAAATTTTGTTGGATACATAAGACAGAATGCTCTTAAATGGGAGGGAAGGTATGGAACCCTGTCTCTCCAGCCATGGTGAGAGTCAGTATTTACAGAGAATTCAGTATGATCCATGTGCTCTGCAAATACCCTCTCATTTAATGCAGTCTTTCACTGGTCCTTAAAGCTGAGCACTGGCAGTGTTGTTGTTAATAAGACAAAAAAAGGAAAGGGTCTTGCGCAAGATCACATGGCTAGGGCACCAACACCTTGGTAAAACCAGAGATGCACAAGGCAAGGGCAGTGTCATCATGCAGGGGAATGACCACATGGGTATCCACAACACAGACTCTGGTGTTGGTTCATCTGCATAACAATGTTAGGGTCAGTTTCTTCCCTTGTAGTTAGAAAATTGTTTTCCTGGCTCCATGTATCAAACATTCAGCTGAGAAGGGCTGGACCTACTGTCCCAGTCCCTTATCAGGAATACAAAAGCTTTCCTGAGGTTCCCTACTCAGCAGACATCTATGTATACCTCAATGACCAGAGTCATGTCAAAGAGCCATAATAATAAGTGCTTATGTTTATGAAGAGAAGAGGGGTCTACACTATGAATAGGGACCAGGAGACTTTGCCCCAGACTGGTAGAGATGGGCTATGGTTACAGAACAGCAAACTAGGTGGACCAATAATACAACCCCACCCAGAAGGTAAATGAGTCTTCAGTTCAGACCATCACATAGCTAGCCTCAGCCCAGACAGACTGAGGTGGTCTAGGAAGGCTGGCTGGCTCTGCCTCTTGCTCCTTAAGACCCCTCTCATTACTCAGGCCAACATCATGGACAAAACCCACCCAGGCCATAAGCTAATATGGGTCAGAACCATGGACAGGTCCACGAGCTCCACCTCTGAGCCGGTCAGCACCATGGACAAAGGACCATCGTTCACGCTCGGGCATCGGTCAGCACCATGGACAAAGACCCCACGCGCTCGGTCCCAGGTATCGGTCAGCACCTAGGACAAGGCTCACTCGAGCACGCTCAGGAATCTGTCAGCACCTTGGACAAAGATCCACTAGAGTCAACCTATGACGTCAATCAGCACCACGGACAGAAACTCCGAAGCTGGTCACCACAATGAACAAGAGTTACTCGAATGCCCCTATTGGTGGGCCAATTGACCCAGGACGTGGAACAGGTCACAGACAGAGCCATAATCACAGCAGACAATAAATGAAATAGATCTATCTCTGATCCAAGAATTCCCCTGGCTTCCACTTGATTTCTCATTGCCAAGCCCCACCGCACCAGAGCCAATACAGTCCTCCCTGCACTTCAGCCCTTCTAAGCCCATTTATGAGAGGACCTCAGACACTGAAGGTTAACAAAAAGCCATGATATTGGGTGAGCTCAGAGCCAGCATTCATACAATCTGGCTTCTAATCCCAACTCGACCATTCTGAGCTGTGTGACCTGGGGCTAGTCATTTAACTTCTCAGAGCCAGTGGTGTGTTTGTGCCTATGAAGAGTATGACACGGTGCATATAAATCCATGAACACCAGCCCACTGTCCTGTTGCTATTCTGTCTCCTACCTCAATCTTTTCTGGCTCGCCTCTGCTCCTATTTCCCTGGATGACAACTGACTCTAGATGTATAGCTACAAAATCCCAGCCCAGGCTACTCACCAGGGAAACCTTCAAATCCCACCCATAGAATGGAAGTGGTGACAGAAGCACCTGAGGAGGTGGCTGCACCAATCCCTGCTGGGGCTTAGATGTGTTTACAGAACACACTTTGAGATCATTCTATCTGTGCCACAGGAGAGCTGTTAGTTAGGATTTTGCTCTAATAGTATGAATGATCCCTGTATGAGACACACATTTCTGTGTTCACCTCCCATTCACTAACTTTTCACCATAAAAGGGTTGAGGGAGGCCAGGACATTGCAAACCCTAAACACATGAGAGCAGGAGAAGAAGAATTTTCAGTCCCCTGTGTGGTTGGAATGGTCCAGCAGGTCCTTCAAGACAGGGAGACAGAGCATCTGAGATGAATATGCATTCAGCCTCTCCCAGCAGCCCTGACAGCTGGCACCCGACAGCTGGAACCGCTCAGGGCCTGCGAGAAGGTTTTTAATTCAATTCAGTAAGTGTTTCCTGAGCACCCACCAGGAGCATGGCCCTACACTGGGTGCTGTTTGGCAGATGGAAGCAGGAGAGGGCAAGGACCCCTGCCTCCCCATGGGGCTTCCCTTCTGCAGAAGAGGAAAGGTGTACATGCCAAGCAATTAGAGGACAATGGATTAAGACTCAGGCTGCAATTCAGAGTTCACGTGGATCAGGAATGCTGCGAGAAAGTGACTATTCATTGAGTCTCTTCAGCAAGTCACTGTGCAGCGAGCAGTGGAATGGCCTTTGAGGGATGGGAGGGTCGTGGGTGGACAAGAGAACCTGAGATAACATACCCAAGAGGTGACAACATGAACAAAAGCATGAAGGAAAAGGGAAAAGTTGTAACAAGAACTTTACTCTCAAAGGTGTCGGGGGCCTTTATAGTTTGGGACTGGACTGCCACTGAGTGAGGGACGTGGTCCACTTTCTTCAGGTGCTTAGGTACTGTAAAGGAAAGTAACCACTTCACCATTGATCAGATGGAGACCAGTGAAAGCCTTGTGGAGGAGGGGCACCAGACGTGAGAGCTGGGCACTGTGGGAGGCCTGCCTCAGCTTTCCTTTCCAAGGACAGACTCGATAGGCAGAATTGGCACTCCTGGGGCACATAGGGGTTGTACTGAGTATCTAGCAGAGATGCTTGTTCTCTGAAAACCCTACTGGTGGTAGGTAGAAAGGAAGTTAGCTCTCTCATGGTCTCTGAAGCTGGGGGGAGTGGGTGTTGCACTCCTTTGACCAAGTAGAAGACAGTACCCAACCACAGGAGAAAATCTGTATGACAGCACCAGCCACACAGAACTGGTCAGAGACCTAGATATTTTACCATTAAGCATGGAGTTTCTTTGGCACTTTGCTTTTTAATAAAAGAGAACAAAGAGGCATGCATATGCAGGGGTGCAGAGGATAGGCATAGCCTGAACACCTACGCTGCAAGTCTTCCATGGTGCTCTCCTTGGTCCTTCAGCCTTGGAAACCCTGTATGTCCCTCCCACTCTATACCCAACCCATTCAAAACTCTTGATTCCTCCTCTTAGGCTAGAAAAGCTCAATGTGCGACTGAAATGCTTCTCTGACATTGTTCCTCTCCTAAGAATCATGGAAGCTCTGAAAATCCGAGTCGGAAGAGACCTTAGCATTATCCACACACTTCCGTCTTGAACCCTGCTATGGAAGTCCGGACACACTTGGGCACAGCTCTGTTGAGGTGCCTAATCTTGTTTTGCTCTGTAGAAAGGCCTTCATTCGTGATTGACAGATTAAGGGAACCTACTATAATTCACAAGAATGGGCAGACACAGGCTCCATTAGCACCCATATTAAGGGGCGTGCTCGGCTCAGTTTTATTACTTTGGAGTAGAGACTCCAACAATGTTTCCAAGTTAATGTCCTGCCAAGCCTACCATAATGAACAGATACAAAGCATGTGTAATTAGCACAGCAATGCCATGACACAGTACTAGTACAGCACTTGCAAACACTGTTCTCAGTTGGGCATGATGAGGGCAGTCCTCTGCTATTTCAGCTACTTGGGAAGCTGAGGCAGGAGGATCACAAATTCAAAGCCTGCCTGGGATACAGAGCAAATTAAAGGTCAGAATAAAGAAAAAATTTTAAAAACACAAAAATTCTAGAGATGTGGCTCCATAATAGAATGTTTGCCTGGTATATATGTGAAGCCTGGAGTTAATCCTCAATACCCCAAATAAGCAAATAAACAAACAAAAGGACCCCACTAATTTCTTAGACGTATTTGGACAAAAGGCCATTTTGTCTGCACTCACTTGGTGACCAATGTTTTGTGTACTGGAACTGGGAATGTAGCTCATTTAGTAGAGTGTCTATGTAGCATGCACAGATTCTGATCCCCAGAGTAAACCTGGTGCTGTGTTGCACCTGTAATCTTGGCACTAAGGAGGTGGAAGCAAGAAAATCAGGGGTTCAAGGTCATCATCAGCTATATAGTGAGTTCAAAGCCAGCCTAAGCTACATAAGACCCCTCCTCAAAAAGAGGTGTGTGGGGGGTGTACTTTTAAAAGGTTAGTTTCTCCTAAATTCCAAATTATCCTCAACCTTGTCTTGGTGAGTGCCAAAATTATAGACTTCAAACAACTCCTTAGATTTAGCATCTGTCAGACACAAAGAACTCAAGGTGTTCAAACACAATGGGTCAAAGCCCGCCAGAAAGATGTCCCCAATAGGTGTGAGTCCCCATGTCCTAATGTACTCCACCCTGGAAGTCTGAGGGAGCTTTCTACATTATGAGGTACCATAGATCACCTTGAGTCCCCTCCATACTCTACAACTCCATAGAGCTTTGCTGCAATTGTGATATCTAGCCTATTCGCAACTGGGTGTCCATGAAACTTTTAGGTAATGGGAAAAATATTATCAGTCCAATGGTGGATCATTCCATGAAGACAAACCAACTGCCTGGCCCCTGTTTAAGTCCCATTTGCTCCTTCCCTGATGTTTTGGGACCACAGTATGTGTTATCTTCCTCTCTTTTTAGTGAATGATTTATCTGAGGGAACTTCATATTTTCTTTTAGGATAAACTAAGCTAATGTGATGTGCTTGTTTTAATTTGCAAGGTTAACTGATCTAATTATCACCGGCATTTAGTTAAATCCTGTGCCTGGGCTGGCTGCAGGTGTGGGCTTTGAGTCCCACCAACAGAAAATCTCTGAAAACAAGCTGATCTAACACAGAGACTCTACTGGTATGAAAGTCTCCCTAATAATTTATTTAGTTAATAATAATGCATGAATTTATTAACATCCAGAGATAAATAGAGGGTGTGTTTATATTAAACAAACCTACAAGGAACTGCTAGCTATTTCCTGGGCCTCCTTTGCAGGAGGTACACCTTTCCAGCTCCGTGTGTGTGGATATAGAAGTCAGGTCTGTGCATCCATGCCACGGTAAGGTAGAGAGCCACCCTGGGGCCTCCATTAGAATACAGGGAGATACTCCTTCCGTAACCATGCCAAGGACCTGAGCTGGTCTGGAGTGGGTTGCAGATCCGGAGTCTGAAGACGAGCACAGACTCCAAAGGAACCAGAAGTGTTGCTCCGCTCCTCAAAAGCTGAACTCGGTTCTTGCAAAGAGCAGGTTTCTAAGAAGGAAAGTGATGGTTCCCTAGTCTTGGAGCGGGGAAGACGGCCTCTTGGTGTTTTGATGTTTTGGTGTTTGGCAATGAGTGATACTCATCCAGGGCCCATGTCCAAGGAATGTGACATGAGCAGCAGAAGTAAATTTAAAGGAAGTTGAAAGACTGATGAGTATGCATGACAATTGTAATGTGTGGCTAGGTTAGGGTGGCCTGAAAAGTTTTGGAAGGCATGTAGAGAGAAAGCAAGCAACACACCATAGGAAAGTCCTGCTTGTCTACAGCCGTGCCACCCTGAACGTGCCGATCTCGTCTGATCTCAGAAGCTAAGCAGGGTCAGGCCTGGTTAGTGCTTGGATGGGAGAAAGTCCTGACTTTATGGGCCTACCTCTTCCCTAACCCACAAAGCTGTCTCCAGCCCGTCTGGAGCTATAAAAACTCTGCCAGGGCAGCTCAAGGTGGCCAACGCTGTCCAAGGGTGTGCAATGGAATGGCACGTGGCCAAAATCCTGTTAGGCTGCATTGTTTTAGGTATGGATCAAGTCCAGCAGGCAGTTGCACTGGAAAAGCATTTCCTGTAACCTGAGGCCCAGATGCTAGACAGTCAGAGTCACTCCGTGCTAACCTGTGTCCAACCATCGTGGAGCTATCTCTCTTCTACCAGATGAATGGCCCTGAATGAAACTGCTTGCAAAGTCACATGAAAAAATGTGCATGAACATACAAAGTGCACCTGGGGGGGTTGCATGTGTGCGTGCATGCGTGCACATGAGTGCACATGTGTGCACACACAGATCACAGCTAGTGTACTCTTGCAAACACAATGAGAACATACACCAGGGCACATGACATGTATCTACACACAGTTACCTATTCATTGCTGCTGCACGCACACACAAAAAATACCTGCATGCATATATGCTCTTGCTTGGCCTTCCTAGGAACTGAAAGAGAATGCGACTCTGTAGAGACAGGCGAAGATAAACTCTTGATTTCTGGTTTTCAAAGCAGTTTGGACAAGGTCCTCTGAAATGTATTAAAATGCTAATCGCAGCATCTGTCTGAACCCTGGCAGCTATGTGACTTTGGGGGTGAGGTGGAAACAGAATGGGTTGTGAAGCCCGGAGCTTCATCGCTGGTTTGTCATGCATTCTCCCCACTCTTCCCCTTGCCTGCTCCTCTGAGTTCCATGGGCCTCTACTGGCTCCAGTCTGCTCCACAATGGCCTTGGCTCTGATGAGTGATAATCCCAGGGGTGTGAGTCCTCAGTGCTAACATCACTGCCTTACTTCTAGCTCAGTCCAGACTTCTGTCTATCTAAGGTCCCTGACCATACCCAGGAAAGCAGAGCCAAGTTCCTCTGTATCTCTGAAATGGCCTCCCACCCTCTTGGTCTCCTTACCCCCAATCTGCAGGCCTCAGATACCACCTCTCAGACTTCCCACCAGCTGTACATGATACCTAGGCATTGCTTCAGGTCCTCACCTACCCATGCCATGACCTTAGCACTGACACCAATATCCAAGAAGAGTTCCTACACCTGATGCTTCACTAATATGCAAGCTCTGCCTTGCTCCATCTGCTTCCTGGCCTGCCATTCCCCTGTATCTCAGGCTTCTTTAGTCAGCATTCCAAACCCAGCTTAGCATCATCCTCTCTGGGAAGCCTTCCCTTATCTGGGGTAGGCTGAATAAGCCACCTTGTTCCCCATGCCCAGAGTATATGATGCATACCCAAGGTTGCCAGAGCTTAACCGTGTCCCTCCGGCTGACCCTTTGCCTGGACGGCATGATGCAAGCACTGCCCTGGCCAGATCTCAGAATCTGTGGCCATTGGAATATTTAGGTGGATAGATGTGGAGGTGGGAACCTAGATGCCTGAAACAAATTACGCTTTTGAGGGGGTCATTGGCAGATACCCTGGAGGTAACTTGCCTCCCCTCTTGGTACCTGGGACAGGATCTGGTCAGCCTGTGTGGGCACAGCCCTCACAGAAGGCTGGTTATGCTCACGTCCTCCACCCCACCTTATGAGAGCCAGGCTTCCAGCACAGCACAGTTCCATTTCTCCTCGTAAGCATCAAACTGTCATTTCACTAAACACCATCTGGAGACTCCTGGCTTCAGCTCCTTTTTTCTCCAAAACTCTTATTAATGTGATGGGTGTTTGTTCCTTCTTCCTTCTCTCCACTTCCTCTGGAGGATCTCAGCCCTGTGGCCTCAGACATTCAATCTTCTGGGAGTGCTACTCCGCTAGGGTGGGAGGCTGTCTTGAGCTCCGCTCAATGCAGCTGACAGTGACAGTGAGCAGCCAGAAAGAACAGGAGTGAGCGTGATGGCCCTCAGAAACAGTGTCAGGCAGACTGGGAAGGAGGGGGCAGAGGATGACTGAGGCAGGAGCTTGCTTGAGCAAAGCCTATGGTGGGATGTCACTTACCTTACTTGTTGCTGTGATTAAACGCTCAATAAAAGGAATGGAAAGATGGAAGAAAGGAAGGAAATGTTTGCTCTGGCTCACTGTTTGGGCATACAGCCTCTTATGGTGAGGAAGTCATGGCAGCAGGAACATGAGACAGCTGGGTCTCACTGTACTCACAGTCAGAAAGCAGAAAGATAAATGCTGGTGTTTGGATCTCCATCTTTTTATTCCACCCGGAACTCCGGCCTATGGGATGGTACTGCTCACACTTCCCATTTGATTTAACTCAATCTAGAAACTCCCTTTGTCTCATGATGCCCACAGATTTGCCTCCATCATGATTCCCATCAAGTGGACAACCAAGAGTAACCATCAGTGGCCTTCCACCCTGTGGGTTGTTCTTCCTAAAGTTCCAGGACCTTCAGTGGCTCCCTAGTGCTACCAAATGAATCTGGGCATCCTAACAATACCTGAGCTCCCTTCTCTCTGTGGCCAACAATATGCTTCTTCTTTTGTATGTGTGGCCATGCCATGGAGCTCCACTAATCTCAAGTTAATTTTTTGAGACATGTGTCATTATTTGTGTGTACGTGAGCATATGTGAATTTACTTATGCAGTCTGCATGCAAGAGCCTGTGAAAGCCAGAAGGTGATGATGGAGCTCTTAGTCGAAAACCAAACCCTGGGTTCTGTGCAAGCATAGTAAACATTCTGAACCATCTCACCAACCCTGGTCTCGGATTCATATTTGTCCTTGAAAGAGTTCTCGCCTTTCTTCTCCAAGTGGCCTTTCCTTGCTACCCCACCTGCGCTTCCCTTCTTTCTGGGAAGCAAAGACATGAAACCCCTTCTTCTGCTCAATGATCTAATCCATGTCACACTCTTTCATAGCATGTACTGTTTCCACCTGAAGGTGCACCAGCTCCTCTGATGGTGCTCACTATACCCAATTAAGCACTGAGCATGCATAGGGGTCACAGCCAGTGCCTTGTCCTTAAACAAAGTGGATGGCAGCCGTGGCCCCAAAGAAATGAGTCTCAGCTCCTTAGAGGCTTCTACTTGCCACCAGAGCCCTCCCCCGAGTGTCCCCTTGGAGGGCTGCCCACTCTGGTCCTTCCTGGGCTGTGGCCTGGGCTGGCACTCAGAGGCCAGCTTGCTTCCTCTGGTAGAACATTAAACTAATGCGTGTTGTGTCTCATTAGTAGCATTCTGCTTGTGCCAGGGCCAGGCAATTTGATGGGTACTTGATTGGGTATTCTGTTTATTTATGGCAGGAAAAGGATTCTTTATGGAGGACTGGGCAGCACATTTCTGTCCCTATGGCACTGAGATCCTCTGGCAATGAAACAATTATAAATTAAGACTAAATAAATAATATACAGTAAGCAATACAGATTGCATGCTTCCACATAGAGAGCTCCCCTTGGGCCGGCCATGGGAACAACCACAGCCAAGCCTAGAGACTACGCACAGCCCACTCAGAGGGTCAATGGCAACACATGCTGGAATCTGACTCCATGGCATGCTAAGCACTTCCTTCCCTGTGCCTGAGTCTTAACAACTGCTCTACATTCATAAGAAACCTGTAGCTCTCTGGTTTTACCGATCATCACAAAGCTAAAGGATAGAGAAACCAGGTGTGGTAAGAAAGGTAAAAGATTTCGCAGAAAGCAGCACAAGTGCTTCGAGCCTAGGAGGGCTGGAGAATACGGGCCTTGCCCACTGGGACCATGTGTCCAGTAAGAAATATATCGAGAACGCCAGGCCCGGGAGGTGCTACAAGCCCTTCTGTGCAGGTATGCTGGATCAGCTCAGCTGGCTTTCAAAATCTGGAGGTGAGAATGTAGCCCCCAGCCTTGTGCTACCAGCAAGAGCAAGTTGTAACAGAAGGGACTTCTCCCTTCCTCACCTAAAAGTGCTGCTGTGTGACACCCGCTCCTTCCCAACAAGTGCCAGGAGTTCTGAAATGCACAACGCTGTGATTCTCAGACAGCCTGCCTTGGAAACACACCTCCACACTCCAAAGAGCGGGCCAGTCAGAGCTCCCAGTTCAGCTCAGGCAGGGAGTCCTGTGTCACCAAACAGAGGGCTACAAAGCTCAGGTGTCCCTCTTTGCTAAGGTGTGGTCCCAGTCTTCCTTCATGAAAACTCAGCAAACAGATGGGAAAAGCCCACCTGAGCCCTCTACAACCAGATGACAGGGGTAGGGACAAATGGGTTATACCTGGGTGGGGTCTTAAAGGCTTCAAGTGGCAGAACGGAAGGCACAGGAAGGGCTGGCCCCCAATGATGGCGCATAGTGCTATGTTGTACAAATGTCAAGTGCATGTCATTCAGTTCATCCCCTCTTCAGCTGCCCTCCCACCTTCCCCCACCCCTTTCTGTTCTTTCTCTTCATCCTCCCAGAAACTCATTGTCTCTCTCGCCAGCCTGTGCTCCCGTGTTTTCCAGAGGTTTATGCATGAAACTAATTATGCACTGCTAATTTGGAAGCTAGCAGCTCTCCTGCTAACGTTCATTTAATTCAGGTTGTTCTGCTGAGTGGCATTTCTGTAAATATGCTGGGGGGCTGGGGACTTGTCACGGAGGGTTACTGGAGATCAGGGTCAGGAAGAGGGGCCTGGGGGTCTGGGGACCTGTCAGGGAGGGTTACTGGAGAACAGGGTCAGGAAGAGGGGCCCAGAGTTTAGGGGTGGTATGTTTGCTCCTGTAGAGGAGCGGACAGGGGTGCAATTACCATAACTGAAGGCAGCCTCATTAGTGGTCCTGGATGGGTCTGCTGAGAGGTAGAAGTACAACTGTAAAATGTCTATAACGTTGAATGGGATGTACTGGAAAACAGCCCACAGAGGTGAGAAAGTGCTTGCTGGGTTGGCAGTACTTGTTGGGCACTGGTGTTCTGTTGTTCAGGACAGGAATCTGGCATCTCCAAGGGCAACAGGAACTTCCAAGAAGCTGGGGATGGGCACTGGGAAGAGCTAGAGATTTTTGTCCTGGGAAGATCTCTCCAGCAAAGATGTCTGGAATTAAAGTGGCCCTAAGGAGCTAGAGTCCAAAGTGTGCAGGGCAGGCAGGACCTGTGTATCCCAGTCTAAACACTGTTTGGTCTCTGACTCCTTTGAGGACTTTAAGGAAACAATTCAGTGTCCCTGAACCCCAGGGTCCCCTTCTGAAAACTGGGAGGATTTGCTATATTCCTCTTTCCAAGTTCGAGTAATCCTACAGAGACCTGTGACATGAAGGGCTCCTAAGTACTTGGTGAGTTCTCAGTCAGCCCACACAGGGTACTTCTAAAGACCTAATCAGGACTTTCCAGCTCGCCCCTTCTTGCCTGCGGTAGTCAAGCCTAAATTCTCAGGCATATGACCTGTCTACTTCCACAAAAGCCCATGTAGTCGGAAAGGCCTGTACCTAAATGGATGATCTTTTGTCATCATCTTCAAATTCCCAGTTATGTTTGAACTAGGAGCTCTGCATTTTTATCTTACCTCTAAATATGATGTCACTCGTGTCACAAGGACCCTACTTCATGAAAATGCTCCCTAAGGACTTCTGAGCCCTTTCTTGTCTCCTGAAAATGCACTCTCTAAAGACCTGGGTGGGTCTCCTCCTGTTATCCTTCAGGTTACAGGTTGGGCTCTATCACAGGCTCAGCCAATACTATGCCAGTTCCATTTGTTCCTATTCAATGAGCGCCTCACGCCATCTAATTTAGAATCAGACTATCTGCCCTGTGCACTGTCTTTTGTTTTCCTCTTGGAGGACCTGGCAAGCATCTCCTCACAATCTCACTCCCCTCTCCTAACAAACCTGGGACCCTGGGATCCATTGTAGAAGAATGGATATGAGCCCAGCTGCAGTATTAGCTTTCTGGTGAGGACTATGAGCTCGAGTCTCAGGTGGCTGGGAGGCAGTCCAGCTGCCCAATCCCAGATCTCGGGCATGTCCACAGGGAAGGATTAGCAAAGGAGTAAAAAGATGCCTGCAGGGCCTGCAGACAGCAGGCTAGCCAGGAAGGCCTCCAAGGGAACAGCAGCAGGCTGGTGGGAGGAGAAGCAGCATCTACAGCCTAGCTCACGGCCCAAAGGGAAGTCAGACAAGCTGCCCTCTGGGGGCCAGAGCAACCTCAGGGATAACTGAGCTGGCTTTTTCCAGCCTGGGGCTGGCAGGCAGGCCCAGTGAAGCCCTTGTGGGAGAGAACAGGGAAATGTATAAGGGATAACCCATCCAGGTCATCCTCCTCCCCTCTCTGGGCTCTTTGGGTACCATAGTAAGAGAGCCACTTGGTATTTGCCCTGCCCCTTCGCCCAGTTGCTCTAGACCAACCGCTCAGTAACTCCCTGGCTGGAGATCACGTCTCTCACAGCTCATATTCATCACTGCCACTGTAACCACCCCTCTAGATAAATTGAGCCACGCCTTGTCTTTCCCAATAGCCATGCAAGCCTCGTTCTAACTCCATTCCGACCAGTGCATTCCTGTGGCCTCGGGGCTCATCACTTACCACCTGTGTGGACCTCCACCCCCTTTGTACACCTAGAATGTTCAAAGGTGATGCTTCCTCTGCAGGCTAGCAGAGGTATGGTTAGGCAACGGAGGCCTCTGGGTGAGAAGATCAACAACCATGGACCATTCTTCCCCATAAACCTCACTCCTGTACAATAATGTTGTTCAGATTTCAGTCCTGGCTACTATGATGCAGCCCCTCCTCTCACCAGAATGGAAACATCCCTTGACAAGCAAGTTTAACACCTGTCTCCACCAGGGGTGCCTGGTAAACTTGGTGATCTGGCCTCCATATCTATGGGTAGCCAGTTTCTTCTGCACTGGCTCCTGACTGACAAACACTGTTTTTGTCCCAAACCCCTAGGTCCCCTGTAGTCATCCAGGGAATTACTATTGAATGCAATGGACACAGCATGTGCCTTACACTCCTGACCTTCCACACAGAACCTGTCGTTTTACATGGCACACATTGCTGACCTTTCCTCACCCCTGTGGGATCAGGCTGTCATTTTCCAGAAGGCTCATTCCATTCACACCACAAACCTTGAGAGACCCACCTCCTCCTTCAAATCAACCCACAGCTGCATGTTTGTTAGTTGCCGCGGCTGGCTGAGAGGCAGGCCTCATGCTGGGCCATATTGACCAGCCGTCTGTGGTAACCAATGCTGAGTAATGGTTCAAATGGCAACCAGCATTAGCAAATAGTTCCTGTGATAATTGCAGCCTAATTTGTGTATGTGCACATGAATTAGCTTGCATCTGTATGCCATTAGCACTCTGAATTATCTCCAGAGCAGCAGAGCTCTCAGGCCCTGTGGACAAAGCCAACAGTGAGGCACATCTAGAGCCTTCTTCTAAGAACAAAGGACAGAAAATGGGTGTTTTAAGAAAGGCATTTGCTTCCAGCTCACTCTGTGGACGAGTTCTATAAGCCAAACCTTTGGCTGTCCCAGGGTATGAAGGCAGAGAATGCTAGAAAAATACAGTCCTGGTGGCTGTTAGGAACTACCCAGAAAAGTGCTCAATTGAGACCTCAGGGGGGCTTGTGGGGAAGGAACAAGGGCAGTCAGGAGGCCTTCATTCAGCATAGATACAAATTGCTTGTGTGTGTCTCATTATCATCAGTGTGTCCAGGGAGCCACTCAATGAACACATCATATGCACTGGAAGAACATCTCTTGACTTGAGTTTGCATATCATACACTTTGTAAGTGCTGAAACCCTATTAGGTTAAGATCTGTACAAGCACACACACACCGGTGTTCAGACATGGCACGCCCTAAGCAGTGGTAGTGATCAGAAGACTTCCAGAGGAAGCACCGTGGAATCAGGCTCGTCTTTCTAGCCCATCTCTCCAATGAAACTTCCATGAATGCAGATGTTATATTGCTACATTTGTATAAGGAGTGTCTAGGAATTGCATTGTGATTTCCTTATGATTTTCTGAAAGCTTTTAATTAAACAAAATCCAAACCATGGCATCCAAACCTTGTCTTTCAGATATATATATATATATATATATATATATATATATATATATATATATAAATGTTCTTGTGTGTGTGTGTGTGTGTGTGTGTGTGTGTGTGTGTGTGTGTGTAATTGTGTTTACACAAAAACCTCTAGCACAAAATTTCTAAGTTGGTGTGGTGTTAAGAACTGAATGTCTGAAAGTGGCTAAAGTTGATGAGGGTCCACCAGACATAGCTAAGGACGCCCATACAGATTGAGTACCCAGGATCCTCACTAGTTTTCTTTCAGACCCAAGAAAAGTCCAGTGAGACAAAGCAACTGAGAATAGCCACGTATATTAAGTGTCTTAGTTAGGGTTTCTATTGCTGTGAAGAGACACCATGACCACAGCAACTATTATAAAGGAAAATATTTAATTGAGGTGGCTTACAATCATGGTGAAGAGGATGGCAGTGTGCAGGCAGAGGCTATCAGAGGAGCTCCTCCTATATGTTCATATCCAGGCAACAAGAAGTGATCTGTCTCACTGGGTGTGGCTTGAGCATATAGGAGACCTTAAAGCTTACCTCCACAATGTTACAATTCCTCCAACAAGGCCATACCTACTCCAACAAGGCCACACCTCCTAATAGTGCCACTCCCTATAATGGCCTATGGGGGGCCATTTCTTTCAAACCACCAAAGTGGGCTCTGAGGTCTTAAGCTCTACAGTGCAGAATAGGGTTTAAGTTGGTACAAACACCTGTATAGTCTTCATTCTCCAAGAAATCACTGGGCCCCTGTGCTAAACAGGTAAACAGAGAAAGAAGCAAAGAGAATTTGAATCTGACTAGAAGTCCAAGGGCTCTAAGCAGAAAAAAAAAAAAAAAAATGGGAGGCCTGATTAAGTAGGTCATTGGATCTCTAGGGGAAAGGATTCCAAGAATTTTTGTCTTGATGGAGTAAACATAATCTAAGTGTGGACCCAGTATTGTGGAGACACGCTAAGACTGGGGGAAAGGTGATATTGCATCTACATGAAGTAGCCATAATAGGGAGAATCCCAAACCTATAAGTATGAAAAAACACTTCAGAGTCTAAAGGCTTGGCCTCCTACTCTCAAAAATTCAGCACAAAGTCCAGGCAAAGTAGATAGAATCAGATAACACCCAGAAGTCCTTGATCAGCAATGAACTCCGCAAGCAATGTGAGAATCGCCAACAGCATCAAGTTCTCTGATTCACGGTTGTGTGTGAAGAAATGGTGGTTCTTGACAAACAGAGCCAAGCTTGGAAGAGAACAAGCTTTACTGGTATTGATGAGCTCAGCCTTCAAAAAACAGCCTCTCCAAAAGACAATGGGTTCTACATACTGCATTGGCCACAAGCAAGTGGAGAGCACTGCAGGCAGAGTGCTTCTGCAAACAACGGCTCTACACGCTTGCCATAGGGTCCGCAAACCCAAATGAGCTTTGTAAGCAATATTAGCCTCTGCAACACCCCCAAAACTTTACAAGTGGCAGCAAGCTTTGCAGACAGTGATGAGCTCAGCACTGCAATGCCCAGCTCTGCAAACAACAGATTCTACAGGCGGCACAGGTTCTAAGGCCAGTGACGAGCCCTTCAAGAAACCGCTGGCTCTGCAAACAGCAATAGGCTTTACAAATGTCAACCAGCGGGGCGAGCTCTGAAAGTAATCACAGAGATGCTGAAAACTGTAACAGGGTCTCATATGTCTTGGTCCTCCAAAACAGCAGGTTAAAGATCCTAACCCACACCAGAACATGAAACATCTAATCACTCAGTATTCCTTCATGCACACTGGTGGGTGACATCTGGGTGCTGTCTCCAGGGACTTTTGATGAGAGGGACAATCTTCTCCATAGAAGAATTTCTACTTGTGGCATGTCCTGGTTAGAACAACAACAAAAAAAAAAATCCAAAGTTGGGGGCTTCCAATGTGTGTTTAAAAAGCTCAGGTGGTGCCAGGAACAGAGGTGGAGGTATCAGGTTTTCTCATCTATATGGAAGATGCTGAGTGCTAATGGGACAAAGAGAGCCTAGAGACAGAGCAGCTCGTGCCACTATCATAGAAGGCCACCACCTTCATCCGTGACCTTAGTGGTCACAGGCAAAGGGGGTTCCTTGCCAAATGTATCTACTGCCTGTCCTGCCTTTGATGCCTGATCCCACCATCAGAGATTACACTGTTGGAATTCAAACATGACCCTTATTAAAATGAAGTCACCACCCACCCGCCCATCCTGCCCACACCCTCAGGCTGACACCTTGGTGTGAATCAGCTCATCATACTCTCTCCCTAGTGACAGACATTGAGGTGTGTGGGAGCAAGATTGTGCCTGGATGCTCGCAGCAGCAGCAGCAGCATCGGATGTTATGCTGAGGTGGGCTGGAGAGGAGTGGGTAGAGATAGGGTGGTGAAGACAGCTTGTAGGTCAGATTTCAAAGCACAGGTCATGGCTCACAGTCCTGTCAGGTGAGAGCCTCATGGTAGACAGAGATCTGAGAATGTGTCTGACCGCTGGGCACCTAGCAGAATTGGGGAAAAGAGAGGCGGGGGGGGGTCTAGGGGGATGGTCTTCAGTTGCGGGATGTGAGGTCTGCTCCCAGGCTGAGCTCCCAGACCTTGTCAATAGCAGGAAGCCTTGCTCGGTTAATTAATGAGTTATTCAGGCTGACCCTTGATCTCTGAAGCAAATCAAAAGCTTTGTGTGGTTCCTATTAACTCCCTGGATTTGTTCAGCAGCTGCCTGGGAAGTGGGTAGGTAGAAGCCTCCTCCCCCACCCACTTTCCAAGCTTAGCACAGCCCCAGAGGCCCAGGGGGACACTCAGCCCTGAATGTCAAGACCCCAGAGAGGACTGTGTTCAGAGGGGGCTTTCTGGGAGACTGGGGAATCTTCAAGGAACCACTAAGAGGAGACTGGAGGAGACAGCCCAGTTAGTAATGTTCTTGCCATGAATGCATGATGATCCATGTTTAATCCCTAGCACCCATGTAAAACACCAGGTATATAACACATATTTTTGATCCCAGTGTTGAGGATGCAGAGAGAGGAGGGTCCCTGAGGCTCTCTGCATACCCCTTCTAGCTGAATCAATGAGCTATAAGCCCAGTAAGAAACCTTGTCTCAAAAAAAAACAAAAAACAAAAAACAAAAAACAGGTGAACTGTTCCTGAGGATGCCTATGGTTGACCTCCGGCTTACACACACACACACACACACACACACACACACACAAGAATGACTTATCCCATAATGACTCTGTAGGTAACAAAGGCCACATGGAGCTCCTTACTCTAAGAGTAGATACAAGGGTGCATAGGAACCTCATGTTCTCCAAGAGGCAAGTCATCTGCTGGCCTATCACTGCATATTGGAGATGGAGACAATTCTTAAAAGCACCCTCAAAAGAGACACTGCCTCTGAGGGGCCAGTGAAGAAGGCCTGGGAGTGTGAGGTCCACGCCAGACTCACATTGCCACTCTCTGAGGTTAGGACATGTACATGTTCAAGTATTGGGGAAAGGACTGGACACAGGGTACATAGCTAAGATCTCTGCATATGCAGCTCAGTGACTGGAGTTGGTCCTCTAGGCACTCTCTTAGGCCACATCTACCTGAAGATGATTGGCAGCCTGGAAGCAAGGAGTCTCAGGGTAATTGTCCATGTGAGGACACATTCCTGCCTCTGATGTTCATGACTGTGTATTACTTGATCAATGAGGCCTTAACTCCCCCACTTGTAACCGGGGACTGAGAATACCCTCCATGCCTTTGATTAACAGGAATCTAATGAGAAGATTGCAGAAGAAACTGTTTGGGCAAAGCTCTTCAGGGAAGGAGTCACCATAAAGCTGGGTGGACCTGAGCCCTTCCAGGGCTCCTTGACAGCCACGTGCTATCACAAGTGCAGGCAAGGTCTTCTGGTACCACAGAACCTGCTCATGCAGCAGCAGCCCCCTCGGGAAGGGCTTGTCGTGCATTGGCAGCAACTGTGCTATAACTGCCCCCCCCACCCAGGCCTCTTGTCAATTCCTGGCTGAGCACAGTGAGGAGAGGGGTTTCAAGGAAAAGAGACAAAAAGGACTCCTTATGGAAAAACATAACTATCTGCCCTTGTCAATAACTAAAAGCCAGGAACTCTTTGAAAGGGTCAGGAGCATCTGGGCAATTGAAGAGGAAGGGTTGGCACAGAAGAAGGACAAGGATTCCAGGTCCCCACTGCCACAGTGACACTCCAGAAACCCGGAAAGAATCAGAAGCCGTGGGGCCTGAGTCAGGTCCATCAACAAAGGGGGGGATCTTTTCACAAGGATGTGAAGCAAAAGGGAAGAAGAAAGGGGCCCAGGCCTCCAGTGGCTTCTTGTCTGGGAGCAAAATTGATCCAAAAGGAAGGTGTCCACAGAGTGAGGCGACCTCTGGGGTCCATTTCTCAGCCTTAGGCAGGTCTGGTTTACACAGCAGTCACTGTCTAAGGAGCCACTGCCACCCTGGCTTAGCCACACCCTATATCTGACCTGAAATTCTGGCTCCCAAGAATCTGCTCACTGCAAAAAAACCCACCCACCCAAGGCCACTTTCAAGCCAGACATGCGTGCACAGATAGCCTGGGTTCCACAGAGCTGGGACCAGAGCAGAAGTGCAGTAGGCTAGGTCTCAGATCTGGCCATGCTCAGCTAGGGGGGACTCCAGTCTTCTGGGAGCTCCCAGAGCTACTGGGGCCACCTCCTGTCTGCTCCTTAGCTATGCTTCTCCTTCAGAAACAAGCTCTGAACACATTCAATCCTGAGCCTTGAGATGAAGAGAGAACTGATTTTTGCCCAGATATGGGACATTTCCACACCAGGAATGGTTCAGTGGAAGCTACAAGCAGATAAACCTAAGACTTCTCCACCTCCCACCTGACCTGCCCACCCACCTTTCAATGTGTTGTAGCTGCTTTGTTTTATGAAAGCAGCTGTTGTTTTCAAGAAATAAGAGACTCTCTTACCCCAAAGCCCAAGGATTCTGAGTGGAGAGGAAGAAAAATGTGTTTGATCCCTCCTCCCCCAAACCCAGAGCAGTTCTGTGGAGAAAGCTGCCGCCAGTGGGCCAGGGCAGGACTGGCCAGGTCAGACAGGAGTCACACTGTAGCCATTGGCCTGTTATTTAACTGATGGCCTCTGTCCTCATTAGGGAGGTTAGGACATCCAGAGACACTCTCCAGACTAAGTGGAAACAATGTGTTTAGTTCACTTATTAATTCCCAAGGTTAATTATGTGATTTTTAAAAATATCTTTAGTGCGCTAACAAGCCCCCAATGGAGACAGTTAAACAAAGCATCATGTCTACAGCAAATTATCCTTCATAGGCCGACTCCCTTGTTCCTACACCCCCTCCCCATATAGATGGAGCTTGAGAATCAGCCATCAATTATATCCATTTCAACAAGTGCCTGCCTATTGCTGGGGTATCAACAAAATGGTGGGTGAATTCGTCCTCTATGGAATTGGCTTCAGATAGGGTCACACCCACAAATGAACACTTCAAGGGATACCACATAGGGAATTAAGTGCTGGGTCAGGAAGGAGTGGTAAAACGTTGGCTGAGCCTCCTCCCAAGAGTAGGTCATAGGAGCCTACTTGTTCAGCTCAGATCACAAGAGTAGAGTGAGCTTCCCCAGACTCCTCGGATGCTGGAGTGGAACCACAGATGCTGAGTTTAAATATGTTCTGTAGGACCTCTTAGCAGTTTTCTGTGCACGTCGAGTGGCCACAGGCACACATGCAAATGTGAGCTTCTGATTGTGGGAACCAGAAAATGGTGTGTGGTTGCTTGGGTGTCACCCGTATTGCTTTAAAGAAAGGATGCCTCTTGGGCCTGGAACTCAAGGAGGTAAAATTAGTTAGCCAGTAAACCTCAGGGTTCTTCTTGTCTCAGCTTCCCACGTGCTAGGATTGCAAGTGCATGCCACAATGCCCAGCCTTTCCCCCGTCTCTTGATGCTTGCGTTTTCAGACGCTTAGCTTTTCCTTTTTATTAAAATACAATCACATTACTTACCTTCATTCCCTTTCTTCCAACTCCTCCAAAGCCCCCTCCTTCTCTCCTTCTCTCTCTCTCTCTCTCTCTCTCTCTCTCTCTCTCTCTCTCTCTCTCTCTCTCTCTCACACACACACACACACACACACACTCCTAGATTCATCTTATTTAATTATTATTGTTACTCATATATACATCAATACAACCTTCTGAGTTGGTTCATTATTACTTGCAGGTACATGTTCCAGGGCTCACCACTTATTATTGGATAACCCACTAGGAGGGTCCTCCTGGGGGAAAACTATTTCTGCTATCAGTATCCCTTAATGTAGTTCTAGAGGTGGAGTCCTGTGAACTTTCCCCTTTCCACATTAACCTGTCTATTGGTGCTGTCTTTGTCCGGGTCTCGTTTAGGCAGCCATATTGTTGAGGCATCATGGGTATGGCTTCCCTATCATTTCTAGGAGACAATCTCACAGCAGATGTCCTGGTCCTCTGGCTCTGACAATCTTTCTGCCTCCTCTTCTGTGATGTTCTCTAAGCCTCAGAAGCAGGACTTGAGTTGTAGATGTACCCACTAGACCGGGGCACCCCGCCATCAGTTGTCATTTGCATTTTGAGCAGTTGTGGGTTTTTTTGTTGTTGTTTTGTTTTGTTTTTATAATTGTCTTCAACTGTTGCAATGAAAAGCCTCATGGACCAGGGTTGAGATCTATGGCTTCCTGTGGGTATAAGGGTAAGTGTTTAGAATGCAGTTTGGTAAAGTAGCAGTGTAAGATTTCCCTCTAAGATCCATGACCTCACTAGCCCCAGGTAGTTGGCTAGGTTTCCATTACCAGGCATGATTTTCCTCTCCTGTTGAATGGGTCTTACGCCCAATTTAGATAGCTGTGGTTACCACCAAAATAAGAGTGCCACTATACTCTTGGAGGTATCTTGCCATACTGACATCCTTCACAGCTGACACCTGCCTCTTTTATGTTGGTACTGGGAAATTTGACTCAGGTCTGTGTGTTTGCACAGCACATCTCCCCAGCACCCTCAGCAACTGTCAGGGTCCTAAATGCTACTTTCCATTGATAAGAGGCAAAAGAGACACTTGCTTTGCTGCTTAGCCACAGGCAATCTTTTCAGAGATGTTTTCCATTGTTTCTTACCTGAACTATGGCCTCTATTCTGAGTGTGATGAGTTTTGGCTAAAAAGAGAGATTTGTGAAGTCGGTTGGGAGAAAGGAGAAAGGGCCAGACCGATTCACTGAAAAACAAGCATGCTGACCAAGACCAGAGAAGACCCGGAAAACTTTTTCAGTGAGCATTCCTTGCTTATCTTTGGGAGAGAAAGTGGGACACATTCCTAATGACACCACCTAATCCAGGCCACTCTATCTGGTGAAGTCAGCCTATATCTGAGGCACCCCTTCCCTGTTACCTACACCTCAACCCCCACAGGCTGGGCTTTCACTGTATGCTCCATTATACCACGCACACTCATGCTAGGGATTTTTCTCATCATTGCAACATATCCAACTTGAAGGCACTAGGATTCATTTTAGTTCATAGTTCTAGATATCTCTGTCCACTGCTTTGGCTGTTCTTTCTGGGCTCGTGGTAGGTAGAGCATCACATGGGATTATGAACATGTGGAGGAAAGGCTGTTTACCTTATGAACAGAGAAGGAACAGCAGTCGGGAATCAAAGACAGACAGAGAGAGAGAGAGAGAGAGAGAGAGAGAGAGAGAGAGAGAGAGAGAGAGAGAGGGAGGGAGGGAGGGAGGGAGAGGGAGGGAGGGAGGGAGGGAGGGAGAGAAAGAAAGAGAGAGAGAGAGAGAGAGAGAGCACTAGGACCAGAGAGAGAGAGCACTGTTTACCCCCTAAGACCTACTTCCTCCAGCCAGATCCCACTTTCCAGATCTTCTACAACCTCTGCAACCAGGCGGGGGACAAGCTCCACATGGGAGCCTGCCAGAGCCATTTTTTATTAAGACTTTGAGGTTGCTCTCCCAAGATGTCCTCTGCATCCAGGCCTCAACCTTGAGTGCTAGTCCTTCTGTGAAACCCTACAGCTACAAGCACATGTCTTACCTCCTGACACTGCCTCATGACACAGTCCTATAAAATTCACACCCAAGAACTCAATCATTCATCTCCTTACAAAACAGAAATGGGGGGTGGGAGAGTCACATAAGGCTCCAAACAAGTTTGCAATTTGTGTTGGGTCACTGACATGATTACAACCAGATGGAATTCTTCAGCCCAAGGAAGGTTTGTGGCAATAACAGGTTCCATGGACCACGGTGACAATGGGTTCTCAGCAGAAATACCACCTCCAATCAGAAACACTCTCCTTAAGAACTTTGCATTAACTGGACAGACATGGACAGGTTAGGAAGCATTGGGCATAAGGTAAAAGAGTCTCCCAGACACAAGACCTGCTTCCTGGGAGCTGTTCTGCAGTACTCACTCACACAGTCAGCAATGGCAATTCTGGGGGAAGGCCTTTGTGAGTGAGGACAGGGCATCCTGGCACAAGGGAAAACACAGTGGCTCTCAAAAAGAGGTATTATTGCTACAAAAAGCGTGAAGGAAGCAAGGCTTTCAAGTAGAGGAAACAGCCAGGCCAAAGGTGTCTTTGGGAAATTAGAGGGAGCTGAAGGAAGACTGGGTGTCCACCTCACCTGGAATCCTGGAATGGCCAGAGAGGTGAACAAACATGCCTCGGCTGGAGAGACAACTGCATTGGCAGCAGGCTGAGTTCCAGGTTCCCTGGAATTGGGAGGACCAGGCATCCGTAGGAGACAGCAAGGACCTAGCACAGGGCTGTCAGGGTTGCAGCCTGCAGTGTAGTTGTGCAGAGGTGATAGATCTGAACTGGAGTCATTCTGAGGTTTAAAGAAAAATATGGAGAGGTTTTGGGGGGTGTGGCGGAAGTCAAGATAACCAGGCTTTATCTGTGGAAAGATGAAGCTTCCAGCGGTGACCCAGGACAGGACGAGCCTTACAGTAGTGCCCTACTGCAGAAAGCCTTCCGCAGGAATGGCACCTTTGCTGTCAACTGACCTGGAGCCCTATTCTCAGGAATTGGAAAGCCCAGGGCCTCCCTGGACAGACAGGCCTCAGGGTGTCCCCAGAGCCCCGTGAGCATGGGTTTGGCAGAGGCTGACCATCTGCTTAGAAATGACAACAGTGGCCTAAGGGCTATGGGAGAACTGTGCCATGGCATGTGAGAGTTTCGCCTATAGCACCTGGCATATACTTGGCACTTAATAAGCAGTGATGTCATTGTTCCTGCTGTGGTCATTACCACTATTACACCGAGGTGGGATAGGTTTCACTGCCACCACCAGCTGAGAACAAAGTGGCCGGAGCTACATCTTTCTGGATATCCCACCCCTCCACCCACAGACCCTGCCTTCTGGTTAGAGGTAGCAGCAGCAGCAAAAGTGGCATACATGGGCCCAAAGAAGTGCCTTTCCAGCAGGCAGGCCTTACTGCTGGGCACACGAGTGCTCCAAGTCTGCAGGAGGCAGAAAGGCTGCAAATGCTGGGATGCCCATCTGGACTTACCTCTAGGCTTACTCAGTGGGAAAGAGCTCTTGAGGGCTATCAGAGTAAGACAGTAGAAGCCCATACTATTCTAGGACCACTGGATAATGGCTTGGAGTTAAGCTGCCCAGGGGGAGGAGTGGGTGGTTCGAGGGGACAGAGCCAGGAGCAGGCTTCTGGGCTGAGTGAGTTGTCACATTCATGTCTGATGGCTCCTTGGGGTACGCTGACTGGGTGCTAAGTACAGCTACCCTCCAAGAGACTCCTGTCAGGAGACACTGAGCTGTGAACATGTACTCCACCATGGCCCAGCTCAATTGTCACTGGCTTCCTGACTGGGTACACGTGTACAGAGCACCAAAGGGGGTCAGGCCACATGCACATTCATGAAAGCGCAGACCCACCACACATGAATAAAGCACGTGCATCCACACATAGGTAGACATCTATACATGCAAGGCTCACAAATGCATGCGTATGCACACAGACACATATTCACACAAGGCACATTAATATGCAGATGCAAGTCACAGTGCACAGAGACAAACTGCACACAGTATGTGCTCAGGCAAGGCACAAGCATTCACATGTAACATTTACACACTCACAGTTTCAAGTATTGCACACAGTCACACAAACACTAAATATAGTCACACATACTGTAGTCAGTTACACATTTCATACATGCACACACTCACACACAGCACACAGACACACACTGCACAGTCATCACATTCACACAGTTACACAGCACACAGTCATGCTATATACACATATATAGTAACACACTGCAATACACTGCTCACAAACGACACACACAAACACACATACTGCACATAGATGCACATACCATGCATGGAGAGATCACACACAGTCACATGCACTACACAAGACTAGATGTACACACTATACACAAGCATACTGCACATACACTCAGTTCTTACACACCACACACAGTCTCATACACAAACACACACACACACACACACACACACATACATATATAGGCACACAGTTCTGTACACATACACCCCACTTCGAACCCTCCTTATTGGGTTCACATTCTGGGACTACCCCAAGTTTGCTGGGGCCTTCTAGTTACAAGAAGATGCCCTGTTTGGAACCTGTTCAGTGTTCCCCTCATCTCCCCAGAAACTGGCTCATGCCCTCCTTCCTCTCCTTTCCCTCCACTGGCTGATCCTGCTGACAGCTCTGTTCAACACCTCAGGACTTTAGAGGCTTTCTGGAACCCTTCCCTCTCTCTGGCTCCCCCTCCCTCATTATGTTCTTTCAGAGAGAAGCACGTGGGCTGCTGTGCAGTCACAAAAGAATCCCACAGCCTAGATGCATCCTCCGCTCTGGAGATCCACAGGTGAGGTAACCAGGCCCAGAGCAGCCCCTCCCCTCCCATCCCCAGCCACTTCGTGGTGCCCTCAAGCCACATCATGGAGAGTCACGGGAATGCTTTGTCCCTTGCTAGGGCAGGACAGTACTACTCTGAACCCTGGAGGGTCCCAAAGAGTGGCTCAGAGAAGGAGGCCCCCATAGGCGCAGTGACCTCCCCTTCCTCCGGTACACAGCAGTGGAGACATTAGGGAACCCTCCAGTAGCGCTGAGGTGAAGAGGTGAGGTTGTGCCCCGCGGGTCACTTCCCAAGCTAGGAAGTCTGTGCTGCCTGGGGGGCCCAGTGAAGAGATATAGAGGGCAACATTCCAGCCACGGAGATCATCAGGGATCGCCATGGCAACGGGGGTGCAATTAAGGCCCGTTTCAGCTGGGAGCAGCTGTGTGCACTTTATCTGCCTTGAATAAGGAGCGAGAGGGAAAAAAAACCTAGGGAGGGAGGGGGTTGGGGAGGCAGAGGGAAACAGCAGTCCTTCCCAGGCCTCTTCCTGCTAGAGAGAGAGGAGGGAGTGGAAAGAGAGAGAGACAGGGAGCAAAGGTAGAGAGAGACTGGGCTGGGTGGGGCAGGCAGAGCTAAAGAACCATGGAGAGACATTCCCACGGAGGACTCAAAAACAAAGAGACAGCAGCAAACTCACAAGACCAGCAGCCCTCTTCCCTGCGTTTACTCCCAGCACTGCCCTTCCCCATACATGCACAGGTGCGTGCACACACACACACACACACACACACAGTCTCAGGCACACAGATGCTCATTCACAGGCACAGATTCACACACTCTCCTCCAGACCTCCGCTGCTGAGGACTACACAGAGGACTACACTTGGACTGTCAGGAAGCCTTTAGGTCTCCCACTCTGCCCCAAGTGACCCTGTCCATATACCATATGCACTGTGCCTGGGGCTTTCCTACCTTGGGCACCCCCTACTCTCACTGACCAGCTTTGCTCAGCTCCAGGAAAGGCAGAGTCCTTTACTCAAGGCCTCCTGCATTTGATAGAACCCAGAGTGGGGCGAACAGTGGCAGGCTGAATAAAGAGCTCAGATTAAGTTAGAAATACACCCTGACGTTCCAAACAACAAACCTTCTTGAGTGTGTGTGTTTGTCTGTAATATTTTAGCAGAGGTACCTTTCTCTGCGTGCATGCGTGCGTACGTGGGCGGAAGTGTGTGTGTGTGTGTGTGTGTGTGTGTGTGTGTGTGTGTGTGTGTGTGTGTGTGTATTTTAGCAGAGGCTCCTTTCCTGCCTCTTCCACTTCCATCTGGTTAATGGAAGAATCTTCCTTTGCCCCTAGAGTTAGGTACAATTATGAAGGCCTGCAGAATGGACTCTGAACAGATACAGTTCTAGGAAATGAGGCCAGAAACCCCGTGATTCACCTCACTGCGTAGGTTACCTGTTGTTTTTCCTGTAGCTGGCCCAGGTCATGCCAGCCCGGGGGCCTTTCTACTTGCTGTTGACTGTCTGGAAAGCTCTTCTCCTAGCTGTGCATTTGGTCCAGGTTCTCCTTAAACTTACCAGAGAAGCCTTCTGTGGCTGTTATATATGAAAGAGCTGGCCCCAGTCCCAGAACAAGCACCTCCTTTGGCCCTTACACTATTCTCACCGCCACCAGTGATGCTGGGCTTTCTCCACTAGATTCATGAGAGCAATGACTTTGTCTGCTGCCCTGGATCCTGGAACACAGCCCATCACTCAGACATCCCAGACTCATTGCTGATTCCTGCAAGAGATACACTGAAGGAATGGAAACCATTTCTGGCCTGCCTGGAGTCATGATGCTAGTATCATGGCAGGGTGGAGACTAAGCTCCCCATGAATGCCTTCCGGGGCCATGCAGTCACTGCCCACCTCTCCCTGTCCCTCTCCCTGATTCCACTGCCCTGGTCATAAGGATCTTCTCACTAGCTCAGAGGAGGCTCCTGCAACCCCATGGCTCAGAAAGACTCTTAGTACTTGAGTCTCATCTGTCCCAAAAGGTCCTTCCTGGTGTTTCTCTTCTCTGCCACCCTCCCTGATCTCTGAGCTGGAAGACTTCCCTTTCCAGGGGACATCCAGGTTTTACTACGTAGTTAGGGAGCTGTGGGTTGTTAGTCTGTCTCCACTATGGCTAGGCAGAACACTTCATATCCCTTGTGCTGTTTCTCAACCAAAGGGTGCAGTTTGCTCATTTTAGACCTCTCGTGGGGACAGATCTGTTGGGAACGGGCAGAGTAGTCCAGCAATCAGCTCCTTGGCAATGTATTGATCAGAGAAGTAGGTACAGAAGCCTCTTCTGGCCTATGCTTAGGGAAGGTCACTTGGTGCATTCTGAAAAGCCAGGATCGAGAGCCAAACAAGCTTTCATTCCCTAGACACCAGGCATCACCACGCCCACCCTGAGAAACAGAGAACGTAGTGACAAGGCACTCAGATGCTGCCAGACCATGTGGGCAGCAGGGTGGCTAGATCTATTCCTGGAAGTGCCCTTGAAGGCAGTCAGAGCAGTTTGTGGCAGTTCCCACCGGCCTCCCAGATGCCGCCCCTGTTGGGCAAGCAGTGCCTGCACAAGATAGAGAGGGTGGAGATGGCAGCCACTCCCCACCTTTAGCAAGGCAACAGATGCTTCTGTGGCTGGACATCTCCTTGCTGAGGGCACGAAGGGCATGTTGGCAAGAGGAAAGGGTAACATGAACCATGCAGGGCTCCACCAGCAGCAGGAGCTACCGTCTGGGAGGCTGGAGAAGCAGGGGAATGACTGGAATTGTACGCCAGAGGATTGATGGCTTGTAGGCAAAGGGAGGATTTCCTCTGCCCTCTACCAGTGGGCAGACTCTGGTCCCATCTCCCTGAGCAAGACAGAGTAGGCAGACCTGAGACTTCCCACCCAAACCCCAGGCTCTAGATGTGACCCACAAGCCCCAAGGCCTCTGGTATTAGGAGACCCACTCCCTGTGACTCAAGGCCGAAAGCAGATGCAGCGAAGAGTTCCCTTCTGTGATTCAGCAGTATTCTGTATGGTTGGAATTGCTCTGTGTGGTTGGAATCTGACCACCTGCTGGTCTGGTGGTTTTGATATGAGAATCACCAACCGCCACGAAGAAAGACATGAACAAGGTTCTTTTGCAGAAGAGGCCAGGATCACCCCAGGCAGCACCAGAACAGGGATCCCAGCACATGCCTATGTATAGAGGGGTCCTTGCTTAGCATGACAGACTCTGGGATGTTTTGCTAGTATACCTATCACAGCTGAACAATGGCAGGAAGATGAGCTGAAAGGGTAAATGTGCATACCTCAAAAACACACAACACCAGACTGGGGATATGGCTTAGTGGGTAACAGTGCTCGCTCTCTCAGCATGAAGACCTGAGTTTGAAGCCACAATGTCCATGTAAAAAGCCAGGCATGGTTGTGAATGCCTGCGAGCCCCATTAAGGCAGAGACATGGATCCTGGTAGCCCCCTGGCTAGCCAGCCTACCCTAACTAGAGTTTGTGGTTCAGTGTGGGACCCTGCCTCAAGGCAATAAAGTGGAGATTTATAGAAGATACATGTATATACACATTAAAAACCAGCAACACACACACACACACACACACACACACACACACACACACACACACACACACACAGAGTGGTAATTTGTTGATCCTGAAAAATAGGGCAAATTCATATCAACAGAGAAGGTGGAGGCCCAGAAGAATGTGAGGGCCATGTGTGGCATCACCATTTAGCTCTGGGCTTTCTATAACACAAAGTGTTCTGGGTATGGGGGCTGGATGTTTCCCTTTCCCCAGGCGGATGCTGCAGAGGGATTCCCCGATGGGGACAAGGAGCTTGAAAGGAGCAGTGAGCAGGCCTGGGGATCTCATTCCAGCTCTGATGGCCAGCCACTTTTCCTCTTTGTGTAGCGTCAGTGGTGATACTCAGGGACCCTCTGAGAGCTATGGGTAGGATGCAAGGAGTCTGTGCATATAGCCCTGTCACCCAGCATATGATGCTCTTTGCCTCAGGGCTGGGAGATCTATGGGTATATCCCGGGCTTAAGAGGCCTTGGCTTGGCTAGTTTAACAGGGAGTCCGTATGCTATTTTATTAGCCCCTAAAAGAACCCTGTCTTTTATGATACTGAATTGATTTCACACTGCACTTCTGATACTACTGCCACATCTTCCATCTTCCCTAACTTGTCAACTGACCACACAGCCACACATTCACACGTTGCTGAATATCCAATGAGGGAATTTTTTTGGAGACAGGTCTCCTGTAGCCTGGGTAGGCCTTGAATTCTCTATGTAGTGGAGAATGACTTTGAATTCCTGATCCCCCTGCCTCTACCACTCAAGCCTTAAGATCATGAGTATATGCCACCACACCCAGTCTACATGGTGCCGGGGTGTAATCCAGAACACCACGCAGGCAAACACTCTACCAACTGAGCTACATCTCCCCATTGAGGGATTCCTAACAGTGAATGGATCCATAAAGGAATCAGAATCAAGTAGCTTGGATGAGTAGGTGGGCGTTGAGAAGTCTTTTTTTTTTTTTTTTTTTTTTGTCTATTACGGACAGTGTCCAGTGATGTTGTACTCATCCCAAGCCTTTCTCGGGAGGGGCTCCCAGGCTAGCACAGATCTCACAGACCTCTCAAACCATGTCAACTAACATTTGACTGTGAAGGAGAGGCAGGGGTGGGGAGCCAGAAAAGCTAGCGAAGAAAGAAGGACCAAAAAAAAAAAAAAAAAAAAAAAAAAACCAAAGGGAAGATGATCATTTTAACTAAAAGGATATTAGGTAATATTTACTGAGTTTGTTATGTGCCTTCATCTGTGCTAAGTACATTGTGTGGCTTCTCATGTAGCCAAACATTTTAGAAGTGGAGACTAGATGACAGGTGTTAAGACTGTCACAAAAAGGTCAGCAACTGTAGCCAAGACTACCCAGGTCCAGTGTGACACAGCCAGGACTCCCACATTAATCTGTAGACATCAGCCCAAGTCTTTATTTCACATAAGGAGCTTTGCATTGAAGAACACAAAAAACCTGTCCCTGGGAGCAACAAAAGATCTGTCCTCAGTTCCAACTGACTCTATGCCCATGTCTTCCAAGGGAACACTGAAGAGGTGACATTGGTCACCCAAGCTCAGCTGGGCCCAGCCTGGCTTCTCGAGGCTGGAGCTGAGTTGTGGTGAGGTGTGTGAAGGGACTACCATGCCTCTGCATCCCTGGCCTAGAGCACAAAGTATTGCAAACACACTCAAGTTCTTACACTGGGATGGTGGGGGTTCAAAGGTGATGCACGCTCAGGCACAAGGGTACCACTTGTCTCAGGGTGATCACCTGAAGGCCAGCCTAAATCACACAGTGAGAAGACCCTTTGTCATAATGAGAGAGTGGGGGCAGGGTTCTGGCTGTAGAGTTTGCAGAGCCCCAACCTGTGCCCATGCCTGCCACAACAAACCTCCCTTCCACATACGGAACTTTCTCTGGGACAGCAACAGCAAGCCAGGCAGCAATGGCAAAGCCAGGGGTCAGAGGCCTGTTTCTCACTGCTCCCAGCCTCCCTCCCCCTATCTATAGAGTAGAGATATTAATACCTGCCTTGAAGGGATTCTAGGAGGATGAAAGCCTGTCCGTGTGGTGCCTGCACATAGCAGACTCTCAAAAGGTGGGTAATGGGAGGAGGAGGGGGAGGAGGACACAGGGATAGAAAGACTGAGAGGCAAGTACAAGCAAACAAGCGGGCATCCCTCTGCCACAGTCCGTTTCAGCCTCCTCTGGGCTCTTTCCTCTTTCCACCCCTTAAGAGACGCTCTGAGGGAAATGCAAAATGAATTCTCTGACACCACCTCCCACCGTCTCTCTCTGTGTCTCTGTCTCTCTCTGACTCTGTATCTCTCTATCTCTGTCTCTGTCTCTCTCATGTGCTTGTGTGCATGAGTGTCCATCTGTCTGGGTTGGTATAAGTATGTACACTCACTCCTATGCATGTGTGGAGGATGGAGATTAACTTCATATCTCTTCCTGGGTTGCTTTCCACACATTTGAGACGGCGTCTCTCGTGTGCCTGTGAGCTCTTTGTTTTAGATGGACTGGCTGGCCACTGATCTACTTGGGATCCTCTTATCTCCCTCCATTACCCCTGTCTGGGGTTCCAGACATAAGCCAGCATGCCAGCCTTTAGCTTTTTAGCTGGAGATCCAAATTCAGGTCCTCACCACCGCACAGAAAGCAGTAGAATAAAAAGGATCATTTTAGGGTTTTAGCCTTGTGCCTGCCCCCCTCTCAGTCCCTAGGCCCCTTCCTCTGCCTCCATCTCCCCGACTGTCACCTGGCTCTGCTATGTCTATACTTAGTCCCTTTTCTGCCAAATCTCCCCTTTGCTTAATCATGTTAATCATTGTGCCCTTGTCACTCAGCCCAGGCTGTCTGGAAGCAGTACTACCCCAAGAGGTGACAACCTCTGAGTTCCATACAATAAAAAAGACCACAGACTGCCTCTCCTGGCAGCCTCTGAAACCCTGCAAAAAAAAAAAAAAAAAAAAAAAAAAAACACAACAACAAAACCTCATGCCTACTTTTGCTCCCCTGCCTGTGGCGCAGGGGGCAAGAACAAGTGAGCCCCCATTAGGCACTGTGCTCACCGTGGTGGGAGTCCCAGCTCCCACTGCCCATCAGAATCTGCTCCCACTCCACTGAAAGTGACAAAGAGGGAGATACTGGGTCTGCCTAGCTACCTTTCACCTACTTGTATCAGGTCACCTAAGACTGGCTAAAAGGCAGGTTCCCAAGATCCCCCTGCATTCTGAAAGTGTGCACGAAAATTACCACTCAGTTCATCCTGCTTCAGGCAGCAAGGCCAGTGCCTGCACTCTGAGGCTGGCTGTATCACCCCCCACAGGCTGCATGCCAACCGGAGGCCTCAGCATATATGCTGCATGCTCCAACAGCGCCCTCTCCTGGAAGCTGCTTTCCTCTCGAAGAAGTTAAACTGGGCTGCTTTGGGGGATTTATCTAGTACCTCTGGGGACTTCACTCAGGGAAGGCAGAAGGAAGACAGATGGGAATGGATACTCTGTAGGGGATAGCTTGTCCTGAGCCCGAGGCCACACATGTGACAATAGGGCCAGAGACTCAGAAACGGCTATTACTGTCAGCCTGCCATATTTTCTCTTCTCCACACCATTGTGTGTGTGTGTGTGTGTGTGTGTGAGAGAGAGAGAGAGAGAGAGAGAGAGAGAGAGAGAGAGAGAGAGAGAGAGAGAGAGAGAGAGAGAGAGAGCGTTTATTACAGCTATAACCTCGGCTTTTGGACGGAACAAGGCAGTGGGAGTCATTGAAGCCTGGAGCAACGATTTTAATATTCATAAGTGACCTCACCATAAACCAAGCCAGTGGCCCACAGGAGTCACAGAGGATGCCCTCTGTCTCCTCCTGTAGTTGCCTCTTGAGGAGTTCATAAAAGCTTCCAGATGAGCTCCTAACCATCTATTTACAGTGTTTCTAGGCCAGTCCAAGGCTTGTGTCTTCAAAGCTGTACTTCAAGAAGACGCATGGCTGAGAGAACCTACCTCACCCACACAGGAGTTCATGCATACAGGTGTGTGGGCAGGGAGTGTGGTCAAGGTGATATATCCAACTCTCACACACGATAGGGTCTGGGAGAGAGCAGGCTCTGGCTTTTCTTTTCTTTTCTTTCTTTCTTTCTTTCTTTCTTCCTTCCTTCCTTCCTTTCCTGTGTGCGTAGATAAATAGGTCCATGTACATGGGTGCATATTAACATATGTGCACCTGCCTGTGAGGCAGGCCAACCTGGCCTATTGTTACTCAAGACCCATCTTCTTTGCTTTTTGAGACAGAGCATCATCGGCCTGGAGGTGGCCTGGAGTAGGCTAGGTGACTTGGCCAGTGAGGCCCATGGATCCAATTGTCTTCACCTCCTAAGAACTGGTGTTAAAGCACAGGTTACCATGCCTAGATTTTTCATATGGGTACTTTGAATTCCAACTTAGGTTCTCATGCTTGGATAGCAAGCAGTCTACTTACTGAGCTACCTTCCCAGCTCTTGGGAAGGGAGGCTGTTGAAACAGGGTCTTGAAGTCTCAGGAATCCCTCTTCCTCACAAGCCACTCCCCCAAGCACTCATGGGTAAGCTGAGTCCAGTCCCCCACTCATCATTACATTGTCCTTAGCTCTGACTTGTTTCAAATATGGCTGCCGCCTTTTTTGGTGACATATTTCAGTATGTACCCACAGAATTTCAACAGAAGGCTACATTTCACCAAGAAAATGTGCTAATCAGCATGGCTTCAGGGCCAGCCAGGGCGAGGGGGACAGTCAGGGACCCTCCCCAGTCAGCATGAGGTCAGGGCCAGTGTGATAAGTCAGGAGACCTTAGTCAGCATGAGGTCAGGCTGGGGGAGAACCAGGGGACCCGTCCAGGTCATCATGAGGTCAGGGCCAGCCTGGGAGGGTGGGCAGCCAGAAGACCTTCCCAGAGCCTGACTCTTACATCTACTGTTAAAATAACAGCTTGGAGCCTTTTCTTCCTTCACTTCTATTGGTAAAAGATATTCAGCTCCTCATTACTCTCTTACTCCTTCCCATTCCTGCAGACATCTTTTCCATAACTAGTCCTAGTCCTCCTGACACTTGTGGTGTGTGTGTGTGTGTGTGTGTGTGTGTGTGTGTGTGTGTGTGTGTGTGTGCTGAAGTGATGAGGATTGAATCCAGAGATGCATATATGTTAAACACTTCCACTAAGCTAAACCCCTCAACCTCTACGCAGGTAGCCACAGCTACCTATCAGGAAGACAGTGTTTCTTAGCATCCCTCCAGCTCTTTCTGACTTTCTGTCCTCTTTTCCAGTGTTCCCTGGGTCTTAAGGGAGGAACACAAGTGTCTTATTGAGGGCCAAGCATTTGTTCAACTGTTAGTTATCCTTAGTGCTTTGACCACTCAGAATATTAACTGTTGCCCACTGCAAACAGGGTGAAAGCAGAGGAAAGTGAGAAATAAGGGCACCAGCAAGAGTGGGGGAGGGGTGTTGAGCTCAGTCAGGCTACCAAAGGCTGGAGGGCAAGCCTGAGTGGGAGAGAGGCAGCTGATTTTAATAGGAAGGGGATTACGAAGCCTTACTCAGGGCCTCTTTGGAGAATTCTGTGACTCCAAGCTGCCTCCCTGGAGTATTTTGTTCATTCCCATGCAGGAGGCTGGGAGCTCAGTCTAGCAATCCAGGACTAGCCAGCTACTTAAAAACAATAATAATAATAGCTCCTGTGTATTCCCTTGAAATCAGTGCGTAGTTGAGGATGACATCAAACTTTGGATCTTCCTGCTTTTACCCGCTGAACCCAGGGATATCAGGCCTGTGCTGCCATTCCTAACGGTTTTGTGTGTGCTGGGCAGCTAGGCAATCACTCTCCTCACTTAGCTACATCTCAAGCCCCTCACTAGCTATTTCTTGAAGAAGGCCCAAAAAACAGTGCAGCGAGGCCTGGAATCTTGAACTTGGACACTGTCAGCTGGAAGGTGCCTGCTTGGGACTTACCATGTTTCCAGGGTGATATCCCTTTGGGCTTTCTGAAGATTACCCATCCTCTCTGCTTCCTGAGGTATCTATACCAGCCATGTCTTCTCCTTTCTGAGAGGGTCTCAGGCCCACCCAGACATTAATTTGCAAATGGACCATTTTCTACTTCAAAGGGCAGATTTCTTCCCCCTACTATCTACAGTTTTTAAGTATTCTCAAATGGCTCCGCAGAATCGATCTGAGATCTAAGACTTAGGTACACGTTGAATGTGGATTCTCCGCTCTCTTTATGGCAAGACCTAAGGAGCAGGCAGATAGCTGCTGGACAAAGCAGGGGCTACCCAGAGCCCTGTCAGGCTGCTTTGTTTTGTTCTCCTTTGATCTTCACCTTGCCTGACTCTCTGCAGTCTCCCAGAGCCCCCTGTGTAACTCACTCCGTGTTCATACATTTAGCTGAGCCCAGTGGCATGTCTAACTCTATGTCAGGCACCAGCAGGGAGCCAAAAAAGGGGATGCTATAAATGGAGGGGGACACAGGGTCTCTGTAGCTCAGGCTGGAGACCCAGGAGTATCCAAAGGAAGGAGAAAGCCCTATGAGCTATGACCGCCCAGTCATCAGGAAGCCCCAACCCCAGCCTAGGAGAGGGGCTGAATCGGGCCTCCAAGAACACCGGCTTCCAGGGCCTGAAGACCAGCAGTGGGTGGGGATGTGGTGTGGTGTCACTCCCAGAGCCACAGTGACTAAATGTCCTCTGCTAGTTCACATGCGATTTGCACCTTGTGAGATGGGCAACCACATGGAAGACACCCAGACTCAGATTAATGACCCATGGTTGAGAGGTCATCCCTAACTGGACTGGACTGCCCTAGTCAAACCACCAAGGCTCTCTGTCCCCTCCTTCCTAATCGCCCCATTACTGTAACTAATATCTTCCCATTTGAACAATTAGGCTCCTCTTTTCGAATCTCCTGGTTTGTTCTTTCTGGTTCTGAGACCTTAACATTGGAAAACACAAATACATCCGGCATCTGTCTGCGGTCTCCCTGCAACCAGCCCAGCCATTAATGCACTTACAGCCCCCACAGGCCAGCTCTCCAGCCTGTTCTACTGCCCCGTTTGTTTGTTGTTGTGTTTTTTTCTGAGTTATTGCGGTCTAGGGGGCACAGAGGAACCAGCTCTGAGCATCAGGAATGCCAGGAGGACCTGCCTGGATCCCTGACTCCTCAGGACCTGCCCCATCCTCCAGCCTGCCATACCTACTATTCAGATGTAACATCACTGTGGGAAGACAGTCAGAAAAAAAAACACAGCAGAAAGGTTTAACCATCCACAGTGGAAGGCATAGCCTGGAAGGAGCAATATTAAGACACTGGCAAGACAACCCTGTCTAAAATTCTGATTTCTTACATTGGAGATCAAGGGAGAACTCTTGTCACCACTTGCAGTAGGGTACACTGGCCCAGACAGCACATGGGTGGTGGGAGGTCCCTGGAGGATAAGCAGGTGGGTGGCAGGTTAGGCATGTGGGTAGGTGAGAAGACAGCACGAGATGGCTGGGCAGTTAGCTAGGTTGATGACTTCAGCGGCTTTTGCTTCTCTCCCTCCAGGCCACTCATTGAAGTAATCACCTGCCCCATAGGATGCAGTTGGTTGTATTTTAAATTGAGCCGGTACCATTCGCTAATTATTCCCTGCGGGTCTCACCTCCTTGGTGGAAGGGGAAACAGCTTTTCCTCTGTGACTTCCATTATTCTGTGACTACATTTCTGGAAATAAAACTGGGGACATCTGGTCTGCAAAGGAGGAAAAGCTCCTCAGACAGTAGAAGTGAAATCGGAGCCACCACGGGATGGGGAGGTGAGCTTGGATACTTCCCCTCTGGGCCCAGCACAAACTGGGCATGCAGCCATAGTCTGAAAGGCCTAGTGGACTGGACAGAGACAAGGACATGCCCGTCCTTCCTCCTCGGTTCTCTAGCATGTCCTCAGTTCTCCAGGGGGAGAGTGCAGCCTGGCACCCCCTCCTTCCCACCTGGTTGTTATTTCCAACACGTTCCCCTTCACCAAGCCCCCCTAGACAAGGCTGCCCGGAACATTCCACAGGGAGCATGTACAGGACACCTTGGGTCTGATGTAACATTTAATGGCCAAATCTCCCCAGGTCCCTGCATTAATACACTATTTTACTGGTGCTAACCAGACAGAGTCAGTGCTGCTAATAGCTCTTGGGCCCACCTAGGCAAGAGGGTAATGAAGAAGGCAGCACTAAGATATCTATACCTTGTAGTGACCTTGAGTGGCAGAAGACATGGGGACCTATGTGACTTTCCAGGATAGGACTCTGCAGCATTCCTGTGGATGCTTTGGGAGCCTAAAGCAAGGGAGTGTGTGTAGTAGGCTTTCAACACGGGGCCACTGAAGAAATGAACAAATTACTGGACCCCTATAGACTCAAGGTGCATCGGATGCTGGGAACAAATATTTCTCCAGAGATTTGTAATGACAATCACACACTTCTCCTTTAGCCTAGGCCACAGAGGATGTGGCCCAGTGTCCCATAGAAGAGAAAGGAGTTAATACCACCAGCCCCAGGACTCATGGGATACTAGTTATTACAAGCACACACATGAACTCAGATGCACACAGCCATCAAAAGATGTCCAAAACTTGCCACATCTTGGTCCTGCTTTCAGTATATAAAAACCCAATTTCCATGGAGTCCTGGGGGATAGGAGAAACTGTTCTCTAGCCAGCCAGTGCATCCAGACCCCATTGCAACTTCTCTGCCAAACTCAAGGTGAAATAGAGCTACCACAGCTGGAACCAGACCCAGGTCCACCTGTGTTTTGTCTTCCCCCAGCAATACAGCCCTGCACCTTGAGGCTTCCCAGAGCCTCAGTGACCTCATCTGAAAAAAAAAATGAAGAGGAGGGCTGGCTGTCCCTGAGGCCCCCTGCAGCTCCAACATCCAGGATTTGGGACTGAGGCTCTCAGGTGGAGGTAATTTCCCAGATCACTGAGCCCCACCTGGCCACCATTGTCAGAGGGCTCCCTTGGGCATTAGCCGTCTGGAAACATGGCCATCCATCTTTCTGAATATCTGGTTAAAACACTCACCTAATCCTAACCTAATCCTTTCAATTTTGGGAGAGAATTGAAGGGAAAACACACACACACACAACACACACACACACACACACACACACACACACACACACACACACACACACACGAGCAGCCTGAAGCCTGAATGCTAACAGATGGGTAAAAAGTATGTATAAATTACATCCGCTGCTGTCAACTCGGGCCCTCCAGATGAAGTGATATGTAAGGTGTTTCATTTATAGGGGAAATTAATTGCCAGCTGTATGACTAGATGGTGTGAAGAAACCACAGCCACATGATGTGTCCCATATATTTCTCCTGGCTGGATTCAGCACCTTCCCTGCCAAGGGCTCCGGCTCTGATCTTAACCCAAGAGGCACCATGGTAAACATGGCCCTGAACCAACTGTTCCTGGGTCCCCATGCAGCCAAGGAAGCTATCTATGTGCATGATTGGGGGAGGCAGGATGGCATCAGGAAGTAGAGTACCTTCCCCTCCTACCACCAGCCCCATGAGCCTCGGTTTCCTTGTCTGTCAGGGCAGCAGCTCGAAATGCGTTCACTCTACAAAGAAATGCCCTGTCTTTTGTTTGCATCTCAGGCCCAGGAGCATGTCCTTATTCTCTCTGTATCGGCACCTTGCCTTGCCAAGCGCCCCACTATGAGCACTCAGTCTATGTCAGGGGTAACAGTGACACCTGGAACCTCAGCTATATCATTTAACCTGGGGCCAAGTCGCTCTGTCCCCAGAGTCAATTATTCAACCTCCTAGGCTTGTCCTTCCATCTGCAAATGAGGCAGCCGTCCCCAGATTCCACAGACTGGCTTCACCTGCAGACATATTTCTCATAGCTCTAGGAGTTAAAAGTTGAAGATCAAGACACTGGCAGATTCTGTGTCTGGTGCGGGTTCTATTCCTAGCTTATAGACAGCCACCTTCTGGCTTTGTCCTTGTGGCAAAGAGAGAGCTCTCATGTTTTCATCTTCTGAGGACACTAACCACACTGTGAAGGCCCCACCCTTGTCACCAGCTCTAACTTACCTCCAAAAGGCCTGACACCTCACTAGTATCACACGGGACTTGGCACTTGGGCAGAGGAGGGCAAACAGTAGTCCACAGCAGAGGTGACTTCCCAGAAACAGTAGTCCACAGCAGAGGTGACTTCCCAGAAAAGCCGGTTTTTGCACAGGGACGGGGATCTGGTCAGTAAGGCCCCCTCTGTCTTTATCACTGCTTCTATAGCCCAAGAGGCTGAGGAAACAACCCTGTGTTAGACAGAAAGCAAGGACAAGCCCTTTGACCTGTGCCCCCCCTCGAAGTGTCCTCCCCAGGGACTGCTTCAAGGGAGGTGGCATTCATCTCAGGGCAGAGCCATCTGATACCTTCCCTTGGTCCTTGGGGACATAAGTGAGTGGGAGTGGGGAGTTAAAAGTCAGAAAAGTCAACCTCGCCAATAAGATTCTGGATCTTTGGGTGCGGACATCCTTCCTAGGCAAGTCCGCTGAGACGCTGACAGTCCTGGCTCGGACCACCTGTGCCCCACAAAAGTGGAGGCTAGGAAGGGTGCTCTTGCTTTGGACCCTCACTACTCTGCCTGATAGCAGGGAAGAGTGGTCTCTCTGAAGCCTCCAGCTAAAAAATGTGCTGCTGTTTCCTGCTGCTTTCTCCTTTATTCCTTGGCTAGGAGGTGATACACGGTGGGGCAGAAGGTGGGGACTTCATGTTTGCAGCCTCCTCTGCAGCCCTGGGGCCTGGAGCCCCATGTCCCCATGTCTCTTTGCATGGAGATTTTCCTGAGATTTTCCTGCCTCCTGGTGGGAGGGCGAGAGCAACAAGTAGAAGCATTTCCATCCTGTAGTCCTCCACATAAGCATTTGTCAAGACTACTAAGACAACGAACTAATATTCTGTTAGATTTAAATACTAAATTGATCTGCATTGTGCAAAGGAGGCTTGAGAGAGACTTAATTATTTGATATACCTTAGGGTGGGGATGAATGCTGAGAATGGTTGGGAATCATGCTGGGATGAGCCACCCCTGGGCTGCAGGGTTTCAGAAGACAGGCGGATGAGCAGAGGCGGGAGAGGGCAACACTGCCCTCAGCCCCAGAGTTCCATCTAGCATAGGGGTAGGGAGAGTCCCTTTCTGGCCATTCTTCCCAGAGAGCTGCTGCCTTTTCCTTCCTCTTCCTCCTCCTCCTCCATCCCTCCTCTTCCCTTTGGTATTTTGAGGCAGGATCTTACTTTTTAGACTAGACTGGTCTAGGACTCACTGAAGTCCTGCCCCTAACTCCCAAAGTACTACAATTACAGTTGTGCCATTGCAACTGCCTCAGGAAGATGGTTGCTTTTATATGTTGCCTGGCCTCTGTGCCATCAAACAGGCATTGCAGAGTCCTTTGGTAGTGAGAGCTATCTCTTGGAAGTGTGGGGGCATGTAGTCTCAGCAAGCAAATGGAGCTAAAAGAAGGTGCCAAAGATGCCAGCTAAATGGTACTGGGCAGAGGTGGGGATATTTTTTTCTGTGTGTGGCTTTTGGCAGGTGAACAGATTTATCAGAGCCTCGGTTTGCACATCTGTAAAGGGAGGGAGATATCAACGGTGTCATGGTCCACTGTGGTATGAAGTGCCTCTAACACAGCTCCAGGATAGGCAGCTTTCCCAGCAGAAAAGCTGTACTTGGAGGTCTGATAGCGGAGTGTGTGAGGCTTCTGTGGCCTGTTCTGGTGAGTCCACGGTTGTATCTTACAGGACTACGGCCATGAGAAGCTCTGGGGTTTGTGCTGCCTTGTTCCCCACCCCCTGTGTTCTTCTATTCCTCAGCCAGCACTGGGCTGTGGTTAATGTTTTTCCCTGGCTGATTCATGCTGCTCTCTGGAAGCCAGCTTTTCACACCCTGAGCCAGGCAGCCTAAGAGAGGACTATTTTCAGCCCAGCAGCTACAACAACAAAGCTATGAAGTCACTGCTGCTGCCCCCAGCCATGCGGGGAGGGGGAAGTAGGGAGGCAGAGAGAGGGCTGTGCTGGGCATTGCTTTGGCTCTGCAGCTCTCCCCCCCCCACCTCCAGATTCCCTCCTCCCACTCCACAGGCTCTGCCCAGGTTTGCAAGGGGGCTCTGTTCCTGGGGGCTGAGGTCCTTTCAGCTCTGCTGTTGCTGAAGTCCAGGAACCTACCAAGGCTGACTCTCCAAGGGCCCATGGCTTACTGCACAAGGTGGAACAGACTGGAGGCACCTGAGTGATGGCTCGTTGAGGAACCCAGGAAAATGGGTATTGCTGAAATCTTGTGCCAAAGAGGGCCTGATCCTTTGTTAAGTTCAAAACCAGGCAGTTGTGTCAGTCAGCACCCAAAAAAAAAAAATAAAAAAGCCAAGGGTCAGAGAGTGTCCTGAGCAAGAGGGAGAAATGTGGTGGCCAGGGGAAGAAAAAAGCAGAGTAGAAGTGGAAGAATCCAGAAGGGGAGCCTCCACTAGCAATGACAACACACACACACACACACACACACACACACACACACACACACACACACACACACACAAGCACACACACATATACACAATCACACACACATGCATACACACACACATGCATACACACACATGCACACACGTATACACAATCACACACACACATGCATACACACACATGCATACACACATGCACACACACGTATACACAATCACACACACGTGTATACACACACACACACACACACACACACACACACACATGCATACACACACATGCACAGACACTGCTAGCAATGGAGCCAACACCTGATCACCCATCACAATGCTCCTTCAATAGAATACAAGCCTCTCTCAGCCAAGCCTGGATGCTGGGTCCCCATTCCCCAAAAGCACAGACATACAGTGCATCCCAGGCACACACAGACACTCCCATCCTTGCCATACCTCTCCTTTGGCCTCCAGGGTTTGGTAGGAGGTGGTCAAAAGACCCAGATCTCCCCTGTAACAAGGACACTCGTGCTCATTTTCTGACCTGAGATTTGCTAGGGAGGTATAGCAGCTATTTGAGAATGGTTTTTAGTGCTGTAGGGTAGCCAAGCACTGGAAAACTAGGGGAGAAAGCTGTCTCTCCCCTCCCCTGCACTAGAGGGCAGGTGATCCCTCATAGCAGCTATGCCCTTCTGGCATCAACTGACCTACTGAAAAGTCACCACTAATGGAGACAATTCTGAGTCTTTCTAAAAGACCTTGACTCAGGGTTCTGCTCCTTGTTCAACACACAGAGAGTAGCTAGGTGCCCCCAAGTCCCACTTATGCCTCCAAAACACATCTTGCTGGCACTCACAACAGAGGAGGGTAGGGCACATAGAACCACAGTAGAGCTCCTGTCTTTAGAGACAGGGGTACAGAAGGTGTCCTCCACATAGGCTCTTGGCACAGGGATGCACTCCCCTCCCAGGATGAGCTAGGTTTCTACACCCTCAATAGTCACATGACAGTATGTTGTAGCTGCTAGAGCTCTCCATGAACCCTGCAATCTGCCACGAATTTTTCTCCTTCTGAGGCTAACCCAAGGCCTAATGCCAGTGTTCCTCATTGCACAGCTAACTGTATATGGCCTTGAGGCATCACTTCTCTTCTTACTGAGAACTCTTACTTAACTCTTCCAATTTAACTTTTATTGTTATTGTATTCTTATTGCATTTCAAGTTTGTGTGAATCTTATCTTCTATGCAACAAAACTATAAACTTATAAACTATAATTGCAGGCCTATGATCCTTGGTCTTATCCTGGGTACCTAGCACATTGTATACAATTTTGGATGTCTTAGACGGTGAACTAAGACCTCTCTCTTTTAAGATTTCCAAACCTGGGGCTAGAGAGATGGCTCAGAGGTTAAGCCTTTCAGAGGTCCTGAATTCAGTTCCCAGCAACCACATGGTGGCTCACAATCATCTATAATGAGAAATGGCACCCTCTCCTGGTACACAGACACACATGTAGGCAGAACACTGTATATATAATAAATAAGTCCTTTTTTGAAAAGATTTGCAGACTCTGCCTCAGTGGGTAAAGTGCATGCTGTGTAAACGTGAGGACTTGAGTGTGTGTGGATCCCCACACACCACACAAAAAGCCAATCCCTCTGCACATGTCTGCTATTCAGCCCTGGGGAAGTGGAAACAGAGATCTGGTCAACCGTCTAACTAAAACCACAAGGTTCAGGTTTAGCGAGTAGACCCTCTCCCAAAAAAATTAAGGTGGAGAGTGATTGAAAAAAGACACCTGAAGTTGACTTCTGGGGTCGACACATACATGCAAGATAGCACACCAGCTTGCATGTGTACACACAACTATGCACCCTACATACACATCAAAAATAAATAGTACACAAAAAGACTTCCAAACTCTGCCTCATGCAGAGGTCCAGGTCTTAAATAAGCCAGAAACCATCTTATGAGTCTCAGACACACCATTCTCTAATCTTTGCCTCAGCTTCTCTTACATTCTCCAGAGACAGACATACACCATCTTAGAGGCCCACTCTCAAAGTGGCTGCAGGAATCTTTTCTATGCATCTTGATAAAAGGTCACACCATCTTTGCTTGCACACACCTTCCGCAAAGGTCCCCACTGGGTGGACTTCTCATTCTGTGGTGGCCAGTGACTACTAGGTGCCCCAAGACAGAGATAACTATCACAACTTGACATTTTGAGATCATTTCCAAAAGAAAATGTGCTAATGAAAAAGTGGTTCTTCTGTTAATAGTATGGTTTGCCTGATGTATGTGCTGTGCTGAGCTGGACCCAGAAGGAATACTGACAGCAGGAGACGGATCCTTGTTCCTAAGAAATGTCTTGTCTAGTTGGGAAGGCTCCACAAATGTCTAATGGAAGAATGAAGAGAAAACATCCACGTTTGAGCTGTATTGGCAAGAACAGTGCAGCAGATAGCAAGACAGCAAGCTGCTGTGCCTGGTTCTTGTTGCTGGACCACCTCTAGCACTGGGCAGTCCAGAGTGGCCCCTTCATAGGCAGCTCACTCCTTTCACCTGCAATGGGCTGCGATGCCCTGTCAGCATCCTTCCCATTTTTACCTTCCCAGAGCACTGTTACTACTTGGACAGTGGGAAGAGAGGACCATCCAGGGAGGAAGGGAACCGGCACGTACCCTGGCCATCCATCCGATTTATTCAACCCATTCATGTCTTATGTCATAAATGCGTGCATGGTGGTAAGATTCGTGTATTGTGTGAGCCAGGCTGAGTCAATAGATGGGCATTAGAAAGAAATTTGGCAGCCCTCTCAAGCTCCCTTCTCACCAGAAGCAAACAAAAAAGGACATAAATACAGAACTTGAAGGGGCTGAGAGAGTAGCATTGTTAATAAAATCACTGTAGGCCAGTGGGACCCATGATGGCTTCTTCCATGAGGGGAGTCAGGAAGCTATATAAGACAGATGAGTCCAGGCAAGTTCTCTGTGGCAGCAAAGCCCATTTCTCTGAGGGGCTGACACTAAGTGGACTCCAGTGGCTGCCCTTAGGGTGTCATTCAGGGGTCAGAGAAGTCCCTAACCACTGACCCTGCAACTCCTTGTCTTCATATGTAAGATGGACATGTGAGGAGGTTCTTTGGGGGACCCTTTCAGTAAGCTGTGCGAGTGGCAACAATCGGGATTCACTCACGAGTTTCCTGTGACGCATCAAACGCGCTTTTTAGCTTGTTGCTTTTATCTTCGGTCCCTGGGCCTGCGACGCTTTTCCCTTGCTGTCCTCCTTGCCCTTCCTTACAGAGGAATACACACCCTCGCCTGATTGCTCTTCTGTGTTCTCTTCTCTCTTCAATTTGCCTTCTAAATAAGAGCACATTAACCCTTTCTCGTCCCACTCCCAGTTCCTCCACTTTGGGCCCAGGTGCTTGGGGATATGGTGGAGGGGGTGGTCTCTCCACAGATGGGAGCCCGGTGTGGCAGGCTCCAGGACCCGCTCACAGTCACCGCTGCCAGTCCTGGTTGCTTCTCAGACGTGTTGAGAACTCAGCAGGACTGAACCGACAGACAGGAGCAGGTGTGATTGAACGATAGAGGCCCTCGTCCAGGGTCAGAGATACCACCGCGGGCATCTCTCATGCCCCTCGTTCCTTCCATCAAAAAGAACTCAAATTTTCAAGGTGGGAGACCTTCTATACTGCCAAATCACCTGCTGTCAGGAGTGGACTGATCCTAAGTAAGGGGGTCAAGAAAGAAATCATGGAAGGGAGATAAGTGCCCCCACCATTACCTCCTGGCTCACCCATGTCATCCAATGAAAAGGCTATCTAGCCTATCTGACTCAGTGGTTTTAGGTAGCAAAGTTTAGGGACAAATTCCCTAGAACCAGGATTAAGGGAAGAAACTAGCAAAGGGAGTGGGAAAGAACCCTTCCCCAGAGAAGCCTACAGCTCTAAAAAGCTCTTACCCCATCTTCAGACCAGATGAGAGCTGCCAGTGTGTGCTCCAGCCTCCCCCATGGGATCAGCAGAAGAAGCAGACACTATCTCCCCCCCCCACGGAGTTGGAACATCCTGAGGGTGTGTGCACTTTTGCTCATCCTGGGAGACAGTAACCAGTGAGCACCTGAGTGCCACCCCCTTCTCTTCCAGGGAGAGATAGGGGGAATAAGAAGCCCAGGGCTGTAGTGAACACAGGGAAACGATCTTTCCTATGGCCTGGCTGCTTTGAGAACTGGGCCTCAAGCAGACACGAGCCAGCCAGTTTCCAAGAGGGCCCCATTTGCTGGCTTCAGGTTTTGTCTAACACTTCAGCAGGCTGAAGCTTTGTCCTGCTCTACCCGGCCCTTGCAGCTCCATGCCAGGTATGTGTGGTGTGGGGGTAGGGATCCGCTGCAACGCTGTTACTATATTTGCATTTATATGAGGCACAGACCCCAAGTCTCAGGTCTCTGGGTGCTTTTACAGCCCTGTGTATACATAATTTATTTTTGTTGCTATTTAATCAGTCTCTGCGATGAGATGAAAAGTTTCCAGGGGGCCCTAGGTTATTATGCAACTTCAATTCCACCTGCATCACTGAGTGCATGGATTACCAGACCATGCTCAGCTGTAGGGGCAGAGGGCAGGCACTGGACATGGGGGCCTTACACACAAATGGCTCAAACTCAGGCCACTGGCTGATGTCAGCGTATAAGCCGTACCCTGAAGGACGTGGGTAGTGACAGCTGCCTTGAACCTGGATGGTAATGATAAAGAAGAAGGGGATTGAGACAAATAGTGTGGCCAGAGGAAGTTACTGGGCAGTGATGGATAACTGGAAGGTGAAACTACAGGCAAGCCCTTGACTTGGGTGAGGGACAGAGGAGACCCACATGTAATGACCTCAGTAGAAGTCAGTCTAAAGATGGGATGAATTTGTGCTGGGTTCCTGAAGTAAGCCTCAGGGGGGAAAAAAACCCTAGCCCATGGCCAAGGCAGGCCAAGTGCCAAGATCTCCCTCTCCTATCATTTCTGGAACACCAGGGGTTATAAATAAATAACCAAACACAGAGGCAATAGTTTGAGATGGAGTTCCCAGGTCTGAACCATCCCTATATGGTGTGACACTGCCACATGGCAAGTTTAAGTCCCCTGGCAGCAGATACACACACACACACACACACACACACACACACACACACACACACACACACACACACAGGCAGATATGCAAAAGACAAAGTTACACACAGGCATGTATCCACACTCTCAGATATTCACAAGCAACCACATTTGTATACACATGGACACAGACTCAATGACAGACACAAGATATGTGCAAGCATGCAGAGACACAGAGCACACAGCCAGGTACATTTACATACTCTCAGACACACATGCATGCACCTCCCCAGGTGTCAGACTGTCTTGTCTAGAGGCTATACACTCTGGGAATAAGAGTCCATATTACCAGAAAAGTGGGTCAGGTGGGGAACCAGGAAGAACCTGAAAGTGTAAGGAATCTTCTAACAGGGAAACAAGGGTCTAAGGGAAAGATGCAGCTGTTATTGAGAACACCAGCCAAGAAGCTACTGATACCATGGCCCCAGTGTAAGGGAAGCACCCACCCCTGTATCATAGCATCCATTAAAAGACAGGTGTAAGAGCTTCCTTGCATGTAGCCCATGAGACATGGATGGGCACCCAGGCCTACACAAGGAGACCTTTGTTAAAACCTCAGCAAACATCTGCCAGGACATTCCTCCACTCCCAGCCCTGGAGGCTTGGGGGATAGAGTATTGTCAAACTCCCAGAACCTTCTGGGTGTTCAGCGCCTTCTGGATGTCACACTGCTGTTGAAGAGGTACAAAGAGAATCAGCCAAGGCCCTAGCCCTCATGAGCCCAAGGAGTCTAGGTTTAGCTGGAGGGATTGGGCCCCTTTCCTTCGGCCATGCTGCCACCTCTCAAAACACACAAAACATTCGGGAGTGACTTTCTGACTGTCCTGTTCGTCAATCCCCACGGGCATCACACCTGCCTTTGAGCATAGATTTTAGGTCAGTCAGTGTTTGTAACAAAGGTCTGGGGTGATTGAGTGTTTGAGAAGACAGAACTTCTGAGTCCTTACAGAACTTTGCAGGCAGGTTAATCATGCTGGTATGGAAGTTCCCATGGATGCTTGAACTCAGGTCCAGCTGCCATAGGGTAACATCTTGGAAAGAACCACGCCCAAGGGACACACCACATTGCAGAGCTCCTCGGCTCCATTCCTCTTTCCTTCTAGCCCAGAGAACATTCCGGGAGATGCCCTTCATTTGCTCCTTCATTCAGAGGAGCAGGCATCCAGGGCAACAATGCGGTCACCTCCTCACCTTTGCCCAACCACTTTTGACAAGTTCAAGCTGGAATCCACACAGCCACCTCCTCCTATGTCCAGGACTGCTGAAGATTCTGCCACTGACCAAATCTTTTATTTTCCTCTCATCACCCTGATTATTCCCTGTTTAATTAAAATTTGTTTCAGCTAATAGGCCTTAAATTAGTATTTTCAAATATTGACATCTACAGGACCCTCATTCATTATTTTCAAAAGCTCTAGGGCTAATTGGTTTATCACCTACCAATTAATTGCTCATTCACTGGACAGGTAGCCACTGCCCCCAGAACATAGGTGAACACATTCTCAAGTAGCCAACACTGCAAGCAGAACTATGCACACAAACACACAAGGCTGTACATGAATGCAGGTGTGTGTGAGTGCACGCGCACACACACACACACACACACACACACACACTTTCTCAGCAGGAGTGAGTACCAATAGAGCCTGGTTAAGAAACCAGGAGGAAAGATAAGGCTGCCATCACTAATCTTTGGTAGCACCCCTACCCCCTGTCCACCTGTCACCCACATGAACAACAAGGTAGATAGGCCTAGATACTCCAGGGTCCACTCTTCTCTGCTTGGTCCTCAGCACAGACAGCAGTGTCTCTGAGTGGGGTTACCTGAGGGTATCAACTAGACTATGGAGCCAGAGCATTGAGAAGGGAAGGAGACCCTCCAACACAGAGCTCATGGAATTATGGTCCTGAGGAGAGAGGGCTAGCCCCCACAGGCAAGAGAAGACATCAGAGTAGAAGAATGGCTGTGGCAGAGTGGGCAGGACCATCTTCAGAGGCCATCTAGAGGACACCAAGTACAAAGCCTCCCTAAACAGCTTCCCTGCAGGACCCAACTAGGAAGGTTCTGGAACATGCTACCTACAGAGCAGAACAAATCTCCCATGCATGTCTGGAGGAAACTAGACACCCATCTGTGGTAGTCCCTCTGGAAGGAGTCCTCAGTGATTCACAAACAATCTTCCATCCTCATCCCTGCCTAGACCATTCATAGAGAAGAGCCTGTTCAGAATATGTCCCAGATGGGGGTTGGGGGAAGGGGGACAGGGGAGGAAAAGAGGGTGTGGGAACTGGGATTGACACGTAAAACAAGCTTGTTTCACATTTAAATAATAATAAAAAAAAAAAAGGAATATGTCCCAGAACTCCCATGGCCCCTGCCCCAACCTTCAGTCACGTGCCACCACTTTGGATTGGAGTAGGTAAATGTACATGGTGCACAGAAAGAGGAAGCTTCCCCCAGAAAGGCCTCCCACAGGGCCCTGGCTGACTGAGTCAAGACATGAGCTTTACCAGGGGTGCCCGGCTCCTGTCATGTCCCTGTCACTCTGAGAACACCAGTGCTTTGCCTCTGCTCTTCAAAGTGGCTGCATGGCCACAGTCCTTTGACCAGCAGGGCTGGGAGTCAGACCAGTCCCCTTGGAAAGCTCTCAGCTCCCAGCTTTCACTCCTTGTAAACAGTCTGAGTGATCGGGATTAAAGTCTCTGTGAGTCACTGGTATCGCTTTTCCGGAGAGCCGAATAATCCACAGGGATTAAAGAAGCAGCCGTGCTCATCTCCCACAAATGAATATCTGTCAGAGGCACTGACCTGTTAAAATAATGAATTTAACGTGCAGCAAATGGTACGCAGCAGCGGCAATGCAACGTGGCCAGCAAATTGTTTCCCGTGTGTTCTACCGAGGCTTTCAAGGGAACAGGGCCCCTGGGCGGGTGGCCCCACCTCCAACCCTTTGTGCCCCAATTCAGGCTTCGTCTCTAGATACAAAAGGTCCTGGTGACGCAAAACTAATCAGCCTCAGCCTTGGCTGTGGCTTCACTAGATTTTCTGCGGGCTGTCTCTGGCTCCATGTGCCACTGGTGGCTTCTTCCAGTGCCCCTCCCACTGTCCAGCTCCCAAGAGGCCAACAGTGAGACCCCCTTTGACCACGGCCTTTCATAAGGCTCTGTTTACAGGATAGTCTGGCCCCTCTCCTCCAGCCTCTGGACAGAAGTAAAGGCTTGTAAGAAAGGCATTTGGGAACCCTCCAGACTTTTACATCAACAGAAACTGAGGCACAGCGAGGGTGACCACCACCATCCCAGTGTATGTGCCACACAACCAGAGTCCTTATGACTTATTTCCTACTCATCTCGCTCCTGTCCCCTTCTGGAGACATTAAAGACGGCAATCTGGGCTTCTAACTGACAGCAGGAATCTAAGCTTACTTGAGAGAGAACCTTTTCTAAGAGAGGGGGAGAAAAGTAGCTGGAAGCCAAACAGAACCTGCCCCACCCTCTGATGACTAGAGCCTTTGCTCAGGGTCAAGGAGCCCAGACCGGTACATACACAGTGTGAAGCCCATCCTGACCCAAGGCAGGGGCTATGTCCTGGTCTGGCACAGTCCCCAGTGGCCACTGCCACGTCCTTCAGTGTGCCTTCGGCTCCTGAAGCCACTGTCCTCGGCCAGCCACTGGTGGGCCAGCCTGGTGTGTCCTTGCAAGACCCTCTCTCGCACAGGGAGAAAGGAGGCTCTACCTCCAGCTGCTGGCTGAGACCACAGTGACCAAAGGCCCCCTGGGCAAGCAGTTGTCTTGGTGGTGACATGTCTGTCTCCTAGATGCTTCCAAGATGATATAGACAATAGTCACGGAGTTTTGCCAAGGGGTTTCCAGAGGCAGATAATCAGGCCTATGCATAGAAAGGCTCCTGACTTTAGAGCCCCTCTGTTCTTTCTTGTTCTTCATGAGGTCCCCCTCACCCACACGGATGCCTGGTACATGCCTGCTTCAATGAGGTAATCAGTACACTTCCATGCCAGGGCTTATGCTGTCTTTCTTTTCTTCATCCTTTTATTTTTTTTTCAAACAAAGCGCTTGACTATTAGTTTCTAGGTCTCTGCTGTTCTAGCCAAGATTGTATCCATTCGCCCACTGTTCTGTGCATGAGGAGAGAGAGGACAGCTTCTCTTCTGACAGCAACATCTCAGAGACATGTGTCACCCCCTCAGTCACCCTCTCTGGGGCTAAATGTCCCTCCATAACCCACTAAGCTGGGAAAGGGTAGAAGAACCTTCCAGGAGAAGGCCCTTGTCCTCATTATTGCAAAGCAGAGGTGGCAAGTGACACGTACACAGTACCCCCACTGTGACCTGCAGGCTGCAATTGTGTCGTCAGCCCACGCACAGGGCAGGTGGCATCACGGTCAGATAGTCCGTCACAGCCAAGTGCCTTCAGGTTGTGCAGTCCCAGATTTGGCAAGATGGGAAGCCCAGAGATTAGAGTAAGTTATTTCTGTCCTCCAAAGTCCCAGAATCCACTGTGGATTCACACATTCACACAGGACAATTGAGTTCCGCCGCAAGACAGGATGTGGCCAAGTGCCCAGAAAGGGGCACAGGCTTTGAGAGACTAAGATTAGTGTCAGGAGTAAGACCATGCCCTGTGCTGCGTTGTAGTGAGAAGACACTTGGGGGAGGGGGAGGTGAGATCTTGGGGTCTCAAAATGCAGGGGAAAGGACAACAAGGTGTCAGAGAGAAGGTGTCTGGGTCGGGGTATCAAGCCCACTGCCCTAGACTTGGGTGAGGAGTTTGGTGCAGAGTAACCTCCTCTTCTAGCCGCCAAGAGTGGGATCTGAGAAGGGTAGGTGAAAGCCATCACCAGAGCTGGACTGGGCCTTAGGCCAGTAGCCATCTGGCTGGGGCCGTGCAGAGGAGGGCAGGTGCATGGCCTAATCCTCCAGGCCACTGGGCCACCGTCAGACACAAGCAGACCCTTAGTGTGACCACAGGCTTTGCTACACAGCAGCCAAGACAGCTCATCCCAGGCTGCAACCTTTCTGCACAAACCTTGTCAACACCACGAGGAATTCCACTGACTGGTGCCCCTGTGTAGACATGCAGGCTGAGATATGCCTGGGGTTGGACCAGACTAAGATCCTCCAGAACAGGGTAGACAGAGTGGAAACCAGAATTCTATCCGTTCTTTAGCTTCTTGGATGCTCCAGGCAGCCTGAAGCCCCTTAATGTCCTTCCTCCTTGGCAAGCCATTCTTCCACCCCACCCTTCTCCCTTGAGCTTCCAATTACAGTCACTGTTTCTCTGCCCATGCTGGCATTTTGTCTCAGATTTTGTCCCTCAGAGGATACTGTATCACCAGATGTTTCATAGGCTAAGCAGGGTAAGGTCAAGAGTGGCTCACTGGGCTGAGGGAGCCACTATGCATTAGCAAAAGGTGCTAGGTCTTTGCAAGTTCATGGAATGGAAAGTCGTGTCAACATGCCCAGAGAATGAGTCCCTGAGGGTGTCTCAGAAGAGGTGGAGAGGAAGCATCTACCCAGGACTTAGGAGTGATGAGAAAGTGGGAGGTCTCAAGTCTCTGGCATCCCCACTCGGCATTTCACCTACCAAGCTTCACCTACCAAGGTTGCCCATAGAGCAAAGGGAAGAAGAAACAGTGCAAGTGTGGTTGTCAATTTCCACCGAGCTACATGCAGACTCTCTCCTGCCAGCTGTGCCTCTGAGCTCTGTGTGACCCACCTCCCTTCTACCTCCTCTAGGCAGGCTTCCTACCACAGGTGCTGCCTTCCACCCTCACTACCACAGAGGTTACCTTCCCTGTGAAAATCCACCCCCTGTGAAATCTATATCCCACAAGTGCTGAGGACTCACTGGAAGACCCTAGATTCCAAAAGGACCTGAAAGAGCAAAGACAGAAGCCATGCAGGCCCGCAGCCTCTGTCCACTGCCCACCCTCCCGGAACTCTCAACACAGTAACAAAATGGTTTTGTCATCCTGTCTCCAGCTGGATGTTGGGGTGGAGGCAAGGTCCTTCCTAACTGGTGGAACTGAAGCATCGCTGGGGAGCACAGTGTTACCAACTGTCCCAGCCCCATCAGGCAGTAGACAGTGGCATTGGAAACAAGTGAAGGATGGGCACTGTGCTGGTCCTCTGACCTGAAGAGTGGATTGCAAATTACTATATCCACTGAAGAATCTGGGGGCAGAAGCCCCGTGGGTCATCTCTGCTGGGGAAATCAGCCAAGGGACGACCTCAGCACCTTTGCTCTGAGAAAATCAGCAGAGTGGCATCTGACCCCTTTCTTTAGCAGAGTGCAGCAAGCTGTGGCTTTCCTATGCTGGGAACTAAGCAGGGCAGCTGGATAAAGGCATGTCCCATAGACCCAAAACTGTCTCACTCACTCATCTGCAACACATGCTTGCTCAGGCATAAACATGCATGCATGCATGCATGCATCTCTGCTACTTCACATGCAATTCTGCCCACCACACAATACCTCCCTCCTTCCCTCCCCCCTCCCCATTTCTTTGTGTGTGTATCTTTGTCTTTCTGTCTCTCTTGTGTGTGTGTGTGTGTGTGTTTTCTTTCTCTCTCTCTCTCTCTCTCTCTCTCTCTCTCTCTCTCTCTCACTTCCCAGGTCTATGCCCCCCTCTAGACTCTGGTTCCTCCCTCACTCCTACACTTATTCCCAACCCCTGCAGAGATGGATTTACCTCATTCGTGCTTCATTGGAAAGGGTAGGTGTTTGGAGTCAAAGCTACAAGGAGCAAAATGGGAGTTTGGAGCCAAGAGCTTTCTCTTCCCTTGATCTTGTCTGTTTTACTGACTTCATGACCTGGTGCAACAGGGAAGGGTGCTGTTTCATTAACAGCACACATAAGTATAGCTGCTGGCTGATCATCTCAGGAGTGAACAGGCTGCCACCCCTCCCCTCTACTGTCAGCTAAAGGAGGGAGGCCCAGAGTGCCATGAGGGGTCTACAATGATACCCTCCCCGAAGGCCTTGACCCTGTCTGTGACTTTGAGGAAAATCACTGGTCCTTATACTCACCTGTTTTGTTTAGTGCAAATCAAAAAGTGCCTGCAGCATGGCAACCCTGACAGCAGGCAGGACCTAAGGTAGGCATAGAGGGCTGGTTTTTTAAAGTGAGCCAAGCTCCAGGAATATCTTTGCTCCGAGTTTGCTCACATTCTGCCCCTTTCTAAAAAGCCACCCCATAGGTGACCAGAGGAAGGTGTGAGAATCACCTTGCAAAGAGAATCAGGCCATGCTAATCAGCACCAACAGAGGAGGGCTGCGGTTCATGCCAACCATTTAAGGGCACACACTGTACAGACTGCATTTTACTGGCTTGGGACTGAGTGACTCTCTACCCTACAAGCCCCTTCTCTACAGACAGGGCAAACGTCGATCCCAGTCTGGCTCACCTCTGAGTCTCAGACCTGTTTTATCACTCCACTGAGACCCACTTGGTGCACAGGACACAGGGCTCCAAAGAGGGGGCTTGTAGCTGCCTAGGCAGGCAGTAGGTCACTGTCTGGCTGGAAGACATGACTCATGCATGACACAATTGAGAGCAGGGATTCCATTAATCAGAGAAAGAGACTGGCAGCCAGACTCCAAAGGCTACCCTCCATGGCAGGCTGCTGAGCCCATTGCCTGTAAAGCCCAGCAAGGGAGGGAGGGAAGGCACTAGGTCTAGGAAGGATTTTACCTGGGGGCTGGGAGATCTGTGATTGAGTTATAGCCCTGCCTGTTACAAGCTTCATGCTCAGCATCTCTGAACTCCACTTTCCCTCCTATGAACAAGGTGTCCTTCTCCACTTCCACTCTTTTCAGGGAACACTGGGAGTTGCAGAAGAATATGTGTGGTTGTGTCCAGAGAGAGAAGATAAAGCCAGAAGCAGAAGGGTCAGGATCAAAATTGTTGTGGAAGGGAAGGGAAGGAAATGGGGGGGGCAAGCAGTAGAAGGGAAGGAGAAGAACAGAGAGAGGAGCCTTAGCTAATGAGATTTGGGGGACCCAGGTTCAATGTCAGTTTTTTCTTGAATTAGAACAAGACAATATAAATAGCATCAGGCTGTTTCTAAGGAAAGGAGGGGCATGTGGTCCCTGGAATCTCCCAGGTAGACCAGAAGGCTGGCCCTCAGAGCTGGGTCTCTCTGACCCAACATCTAGAGAGAGAGAGACAGCTCCCCTAGTCCTTGGCTGTGCCAGACTTGCTGTCTGTGCTCAGAAAGCCCTCTTCATGCCATCAGATGTTCCGACCACTGGTAAAGCCATCATACCAATAGTTATTCCCCAGCCCCTGCGTTCAGAGAGCAAGCACTTGGCCCCAGGGCTCCAGCAGAGGCTGGACCATCTTGTGGGCAGAAGCACTTCTCCTGGCCATGGCCAGGTGGGCAGAGCATCCTTCAGTTCCCCTCCCAGCATCCCTAGCACGAGTCTCACCCACACACTCAGCATGCTTTTGCTCACACAGTTCCACACACTTCCCGCTCTCACCACTCCCCCCCCCAGTTCGAGTCCCACCTCCTACACGAAGGAGCCTGAGACTCTGTTCACAGCCATTCTCGGCAAGTGTGCTCACTATGTCATTCACGCCTGTGAGGCGAGAGCTGGCATCCCCATCCACCACATAAGGAAAGTAGGCCACCCAGACTGAAGTAGCTACCCTGACAAAGAGTCTGGTGAGGACTGGGGCTGGGATATATACCATGCAGGGTGCCCGCTGTGACTGGCTACCCTCTAATCAGGAGACCACCAGGGCGTGGACATGAGTCACCCCTCGTGTTTGCCCATCAGAGTCCCCCTACTTCGTGGCATATTATTACTGGAGTACAGTTTGGTGGTGTGGCTCCTCTCCCTGACCCACTGGTCTTCTAGCTAGATGCCAAAGGTATACGGCTTAATGTGTGGCTTGACATAAGAGTAGGAGGCTTTCGTAGTGACTGGGTGTCACTGATTGAACTCCATAGTGGCCATTTTGTGGGTCCTTTAAGAAGAGGGCTTCCTGCTAACACCGGGCCACCATAAGGCTGGATTTGTTTCCAAGAGCCCCGTTTACTGCAAACCAATAAATCTGAAACCAAGAGCAGGTGGTCCAAGAACAGGGAGAAATGATTCTCTCTTGGTCCTTAAAATCATCCTAAAGCAGCCCTCCAAGTATAGAATAGGTCCCTATATTCTGAGGAGGAGATTTTTGAATCTTGAGGGTGTTCCTGAGGTTCTAGGGTCTTCTCTGGGTTCTTTTGATGGCCATCTGACCAGTATGAGTGAAGCATATGCAAGCCCGCCTCCCTGGCCACCCTGCCCATGTCTGAAGACAGACCCTTGAACCTCTGTCCTGGAAAAGGCTAAGCCATCTTTCTCTCTAACCCATACTCCTCAAAAGGGGGTGGGGCTCCCAGCACCTCCCAGAAATACATTAAGTCCCTTCTGACTTCACACATGCTCAGAGCTTGGCCCTGTTCTAATTTCCATAGGGCTTGAGTAGGTAAGAGATACCTCTATGGTCAGATACTTCAACTCTACCATCCCCTACCCTTTCTCTGATTCAAAAAATGCCAGTGGCCTCCTGAGTTGAACATTCTAGAAGAACTAACACTCATTCCCTGATACATCTTTCTTGATTTATACTCCCAAAAGTACTTGTGAAATAATTTAAAAGAAATGCAGTTTCATACCTTAGAGAAAATTATAAACTCATGTGATCAAACAGAGCAGTAAAAGCAGCGTTAGCAGAGGCTCTGTGTGTTCTGTAGCATCACCAAGTTCCCAGACAGGTTACTAGAACCTTCACTAGGTGCTGAGCAGACAAAGTAGCTTTGCCACTGATCCTCATGCCACAGTGACATCAAAGAAAACTAGTGATCGTGATCGCTCTGTTCACTTCCCTGAAGTACCTCTACTACACACTTGTGCTGAGCAAAACTCAAGGCAGCATCAAGCATCAGCTGAATATTCCAAAAGAAACAGTGAAAGATGCCAGGCTCTGCTCAGAAAGCCTAGTCCTCCAAGAACCACATGTTGGCTGACAACAGACACCAAGTTGAGAATCTGTGAACCACTGGCCAGTCCTTTAGTTTCTCTGGGAATTTACATCTCCCAAAAACTTGATCATTGGTCTGACTTTCATCTGAGCCAAGATGTGTAGTATTTTTTATTACCCTCGACAACTCTGTGGTACAGTCGGAACACATGTTATTTTGGAAATGAGGAAAATGTGACTTAACTTAGGACATAAGCAGCAGAAGTAAATGATCCAGACCCAATCTTCTCTTTTTTTTTTTTTGTTTTGTTTTGTTTTGTTTTGTTTTTCAATGATTTTTCCAGGACTGGGTCAGGTGACCTCCAAGTTGCTTTCCTTTTGGAAATGCTAAGACTTACTAGAACTGAGATTGATGTACACACAGTGTCCATGTCCATCAACATCCGGGAACCACAGTCAGAGGCTAAGAGGAGTTGGGCTGGTCCTAAGAGTGTAGAGCTGCTGGGAAGGCAAATACCAAGAGGGAGCAGTGAGCGTGCGCTGAATGCTCGCCGTTTATGATGGCATGTAAGTTACACCTGCCTGTTCTTGGCCAAGGTTGAAACTTCCTCACTGCATAGTAATTAGATTTTTAGACAGTGTTCCCCCTTCGGTTTATTTATCCAGCAGTAATTACTGCCTGCCGAGCTCTGTATTGGAACTGTTAGCTTCCCAACTGCATGGGTTATAAGCCTATTGGTGAAGGCAAGAGTTAGGAAACACAGCAAAGGTCACTTTTTCCTTTCAAGGGAGGCAGGTGTCTGAGGTAACCCTCTTTGGTCCCTTTCAGGCACTCTAAAGGAGTAGGCAGGTACTAACCTTTGAGCTGAGGGTCAAGAGCAAGCATTCTGGAATGGGGGGCTCTGTTGGCCCCAGAATGTCCTTTAAGCCCATAAGCTATTAACCACATGGCATATTGTGAAAAGGTGGCATTTCTTAGCCATGGATCTGAGTGTTCCTTGCAAGGAAGCTGTAATTCCCAGATGATCTAACAACAGCCATAGGGTATTTGGATACAGTTGGTGGCCAGTAGGTAGGGAACATGGCCTCTGTAAGCCTGTCATATTGGCTCTGTCCTTTCCTTTCATCCTTCCCTCTTCCTTCATCTCTCCTTCCTTCTTTCTTTCCCTCCTGTAGCGTGTATGTTTCCGCCAGCCCGCCAACCCACCAGTCTGTGCCCTCAGCCGCATCAGCCCCAAATAACACTCTGAGACTCTGTATTTGATACAATCCTGTTGGCCAGTTACCATTATTGTTTATGAGCTAGCTCTGCCTTAATTATTAACCCATTTCTACTTATCTAAGTATTTTCACGTGGTCGTCTAATCGGGGAGCCGTGGCGGGCGTCTTTCTTCCTCCCAGGGCTACATCTGGACTCCTTCTTCCCACTTCTTCTTTCCTCCTTGTCTCCTAGCCCCGCCTATCTTGCTATCTCATTGGCCACAGGTCTTTATTAACCAATATGAGAAACATATATACAGAATAACATCTCCCATCACCCTCCCTTTTTTTCTTCCTATGCTTTCTTCATTTCCCTTCTCTCCTCATCTTTTTACCCTCCTCCTTCCTTTCCTTCTCCCACATCCACTCCTTTCTCCTGCCCCCTTCTCCTTGTTCAGATTGCCAGGAAGATTCTGTCATGCCCTACTATTTGCACCTGCCATGCTCTGAGCCTATCTGATTGCAGAACTGCAATTTTGCCCCCACAGCACAAAGAGGATGCAACGGGGCCATGTAAGTTAAGGACAGAGGCCATAGCTCATCAGACAGTATTATACATATGGAATCCTCCAGTACCTCAGATCCTGAAGGCAAGCCCTGGGGTTGAGGCATGAGAAGAAGTCCTCCCAGGCTAGCTAAACATGTCCCAGAATGCTTTGAGACCTCTTTTATAAGATTAAGTCCAATGTCCCCAGTCCCAGAATTCTGCCTCAAGTTGTCTGGGGTGGAGCCCAATTGTCTCTTACAAGGACCAGACTTGGTGCGGTGCAGCAGGGTACCAAATTACTCTTCAGAATCAAGGTCCAGGCAGATAAGACACTTAGGTGAAGATAGTGTGTGATTAAACTATTTAGGGAATGGAAGGCTGAGGTTCTCCGAATAAAGCATTGAAGCTTGATTCTTCCAGGGAAGGGTCTGTTGAGGGTCAGCAGAGGATGGTGAGTTACAGGCAAGAAAAACATACCTGAGTGGTACGTCAGGAGGTAGGCAGTATGCAGGATAGATGGATAGACAGATGGCCTCAAATAGCCCCAGGAGGTTACTGAACTCTGTAATGCTCTGGTGTCTTAGAAATCTGAGACTTTATTGGGGCAGGGCTGAAACACACCCTGGCTATAAACACACCCTTTCTCACTCTGGGCTGCCCTTCCACATTCTAAAAGAGACTAAACAGGCACCCCCACCTCTGGTCCAATGTTCAGAAAAGAGTTAAGTGACAGAGCTTCGTTCTCCTGTATAAATTAATAATTGATTCGGTAACAAATCACTAATATTGCAGGAGTCTTGGTGAATAAGATAATGAATGTGTTCTGTCCAGGGAGTGTCGTGTTGTGAGGATTCAGCTGAAATTATTCATAAGCATGCTACCTTCCCATCTCCAACCGCTGCTGGGTTAGCTCCTGTTTTTAATCTTCCTGACCTGTCACATTCGATGGTGGAAATCATCAGGCTCCACATGCAACACAATGTGAAGGGAGAAGAACCAAAGCATCGTGTCAAATTCCAGTAGATAACAGGAGCAGGTGCCAGCAGAGCATCTCCTACTCCCCAGGAAGTCAGCAAACACTTTCCAGCTGGGCTCCAAATCCCATCATTGGGGGGAAAACTCCAGACTGAGGAGTCAGGAAATGGCTTGTAACTCCCATCATGCCACAAACTTGTTGGGCCAGGTATACAACCATCCTGGGCAAAGTTTTGTCTCAATACGGAGGGGTGGCAGTGTCTCCCTGCTTCTCTCTTGGAGGTAATAAGGAAAGTATGAGGTGACCATAAAGAAGGAATTCTGTCAGGTAGCTGGAACTTTAGCCTTGTTAGGAACTCGTGATTCTAAACATGCCTTTGACACACACTCATCTATTTGAGCTCCCTATCCTGCCCTTTCACTCTGTCTCCTCCTTCCTCCTTCTGGCCTCTTGGGCTGAATCCAATCACCAACTACTTCATGAAACTTTACTGATCCTGCCTGTGAGGCATAGCCTTCCTACCTGAGTGCCATGGAAAGATGGATAGATGGATGGATGGATGGATGGATGGATGGATGGATGGATGGATAGGTGAACATGTGGGTGGATAGATGAGTAAATTAACAGGCAGATAAGTGGAAGTATATGAAATTGAAGGCTAGAAATATGTCTCAACAATTAAGAGCACTTGCTGCTGTTGCAGGAGATCCAGGCTTCAGTTCATAGCACCCAATATCAGGCAGCTCCCAACAGCTATAGCTCCAGTTTATAGGAATCTGTCGCCCTCTTTGGACTGGCTTGGACACATTAATTTACTTCACATAGCGCACATGTATACATGCAGGAGCAAACACATACACATAAAATAAAATGTCTAAATCCTTTAAAAAATAAAATCCACCTGGGCTTGGTGCTACATACCTTTAATTCCAGAACTCAGGAGGCACAGGCACGTAGATCTCTGAGTTCAAGGACAGCCTAGTCTACAGAGTGAGTTTCAGGAAAGCCGGGGCTACACAGAGAAGCCCTGTCTTTAAAAACTAAAAAAAGATAAGTAAAACAAAGATTGAAACTGACATGCTACTGTCTTCAGTCAGTGAACAAATGGCTGTGGAGTCCTGCCATAATTTGATGTTTATCTCTCCTGTACCACACCTCAAAGGAGAAGTGTCAATGACCTGACACAGGCTGTGCTGAGAGCACAACGATGGTGACAAGGCTGGATTGAGGATCGTAGGTAGCCCATGACATCACACAGACAGACCCTTCACATGGGTTCTCTGGGACCCTCACTTCAAGGGTTCAGAGGTTGGTGACCACACAGCAGGCTGGAGGCAGGGCCTACTCTCCTATCTTCAGACCACTGGGCTGTTCTTCCTTCCCACCAGCCACACCAATGCAAGATGAGAAAGTCCTGGGGGAGGCTTAGGAAAAAAAAAAACACTGTCCCAAGGGTCAAAGCTGATTTTGCCAAGAAATGGAATAGAGTGGGTGCTTCCCTCGGGGCCCAGATGCCTTCAACCAACAGGGAAATTCCCCACAATTGACCCATGAGACCTAAATTAAAAAGAGATTTTGAGAACAGATGTCTTCAGGTCAAGGGTTGTAGAAGAGTAGGAATAAGAATTGGCCAGTTTCCCCTGCTGTGTCCACCTTTTTCCAAGCCTTCTGTCCAAATGCTCCCCAATCAAATCAACTCTTTCCCACACAAAAGCTTAGCCAAGCCTTCACTACAGAACACTGGAGAAAATGTTCATGTTGTTCCCTCCTGGTACACACAGATGCTCATGAGCACAGGTGAACACATCCATGCAGGCACCCTCCACATGAAACACATGAGCATTTGAAGGCAACAGACAAGAGGCAACACACATGCTCATCCAAGCCTTCATTCTGAGTAAGTTATTAAAAATGTAGACATCGCTGGCTCCCAGGGTCAATATGTTGTTTTTAAATTTAAACATGAATTTCCATTTCATTGAGCCTCCAGGGCTAACAAGATGTGCTGTGACAGGAGCAGCTAGCTGGAAAAGGCATGATTGAAGAGCCAGCCAATAATGTGTGTGCACAGCCTGGGTGGGGAGGGGAGCCTCTTGCTCAGCCCCCAGAGCCTGGTGAGAGTCTCAGGCAGGCAATGACTGTGAAGAGGGCTAGCACTTCCACTAACCCTCCTCACAACTGACCCAGTTGACTAGCCCACATTCCCAGTCTCAGAAAGCAAACTAAACACCTCTGCAATGAAATCGCTCGTCCATCCATCCAAGCATCCACGCATCCCTATTCTATGAAAAGCAACGCCTGGATGACGGCCAGGGGGACCACGCAAGGAGAAAGTGCTGCCCCTGTAGTGGGGTAAGCTCTACTCTGATTAGAATAAAATATGTGTCTCCGATCTTCTGCTAAGGGACCCTCTGCATCCTCAGACAGTGGCAGGTGCCTGCTTTATGACTTGCTGTAAGCCATCTCGCCCCCTGAGCTGTAACTTCTGTGACACAACATATCATATCTGTCTTGTCCAGCAGTAAGTCCTGTGTGCCTAACTGCTGTGGGTATCCAGTGAACCCTGGAGAACTGGGTTGAAGCTAGAAGGCACACAAAGAGGTTTTGTTTACTGGCTGGCTGACTGGCAGCTGTATAGAAAGAAGAAGCTAACACACACATTGGGTACAGAAGCACTACTGAGGAGCCAGAGCTTGTGATGCACGTGTGTGATCCAGTACTCAGCAGAAGGCAGTGGCAAGAGGATCTCTGCAAGTTTGAGGCTAACCTGGGCTACATAGGGAGACCTTGTTTCAAAAAAATGTTAAAAAGGAAGTTGCCACGGGTCATGTGTTCAGGACTTGGAACTAGGGACAGCTCTGCCTGGCATGGGATATTCTGTCAGTGACTTCTGGTTGGGCTGGGTTTGGTGGGTTCAGTACAGGTTCAGTTCTCCTAAACACCTAAATGCTGACCAGAAATTAAAGTCCTTCACCTCCCAACAGTGTAGGTTGGTGAGCAGGCAACAGCAACCCCACCATAGACAAGTGGCTTAGCTTTTGGAGGTAGTATTGCTGAAGTGGGCTGCTGTTGTTTCCTGTACTTTGCGCGTACGAGTATGTATACATGCACAGGTGCCCCTGGAACCAAGAGTCACTGTCCAGCTCTCCAATGCAGTCATACATGCATGTGTGCACACACGATAGTCTTTTCATCCTCTTTTACAATTCCAAAGTCAGAACAAATCTCAACTCATCCAATCTCAGTTGGACCCTTTCGTCACCCAGGCTGATTGAAGGCCCCAAGGAAGTAGAATTCCAGGAAGGGTGGCATCACTCCTGAAGGCCATCAGCCCAAAGGCAGTGCTATTCAGACCCCTTGCTGAAGATTTCCTGGGCCACACCCACCTCAGCTGGAGGCAATATGCATGCTAATTCACTTATCTTTGTGAGTACCCATGCACACAAATATAACGTTGGACATACACTGAGCCTGTACACCTCAACCCCATTTCCTTCAACAAGAACACATGCAAAATCTGTGCATAGTCCGTGTGCATACGACTCCCACCAGGGAACATGCATGCATGTACAGGTTCACACACAGACAAGCTGGCACAGCATGATCAGGGATGCCTACACATACTCAGGAGCACTGAGGCATGGTGTCAGCCCCCATCAGTGGTTTACTAGTCTGGCAACACCAGGTGTGTGTGGGCAACTGGATAGTGACTGACCACTGGCCTGCAGTTTCAAACCTTTAATATATTCAGGGATGGAGGCCCGGGCCTCTGACCATTTAAACATTCATTTAAACTCTTGCTTCTCAGAAGAGGCACCTTGCTTCTCAAATAAGCCAGAAGAGGCATCAGCCAAAAGGACACACTCTTCTTTCATTGTCATTAGGAGGAGGAAAAAGACAGGAGAGAGAATGGATTAATTAGAGCTAGAACATGAACCAGGATTGTGTGAGCTGGGGCTTTGAGGGAAGCATGGCAGAGGGAGCTGGGGTCCATACTAGTTTCCCTCATGTCCTCTTTCTGCCCTTTATATGTCATGCTCTCTCAAGGACCGGTGACATAGCTAGTTGTAACTGTCTTGTCAACACTTGGAAATGGCCTGCGGTTGGTTGCCTCTGCCTCCATCCTTTGCATTGCCCTTTCTTATTCAGTGCCAACCACAGTTAGGCAGAAAATGGTCCTCGGGCTTCATCCAGTGAACATGTGTGGCCCTGAGCACTGCATGTGACAGTTACTTTGTATAGGAAATTCTGTATGTGGTGTCCGGAGGATAGTTAGTCCTCAGCAGGGTTGGGAAGAGCCAGTCTGTAATTCCTTCCTGCTCTCTCTTGGAAAAGGCCTCAGTAGAGATGGGGAGACCAGGACAGAATCCAGACTCTGTCTATCCATCTTCTCTACATCCCCTAGGTTTCCCCAACCCTGTATTGTAGCCCTTCTTGATGCAACCCCCACCCAAGAATTCCTCTCAGAGGCAAGGTCTGACCTAGGTTCTACTTGATCTCTTAGAAAGACCAGCTCCAAGAAAGATGGAGTTCAGCTGAGTGTGAAGAGCTTGCTGACAGCAAGGAGTGTCCCACCATGTGGCAGCTCCCTATGAAAGGACCATCTGTCTTCCCTGGAGGGGACTACAATGTCCACAAGATCTCTCCCAATTCTGACACTCTGAGTCACCCCTAGGACCCAATTGGCCTCTGTATGGGAGCTAGTGCATCCTGCAGGGAAGGAACCCTTCTCACTGCCTGCCCCTGGCTCCGGTTCTCAAGGCATAGAGCAGGGTGAGAGGCAACAACCTTGTTCCGTGTTGGTCCAGTCCTGTAAGACAGCCACTGGGAAAGTGTTTATTCATGTGGGAAATCACATCACTGGGGAGAGCTACATTTCCCAGCGATGAGCTATATAGGTCAGGCTCTGGTTGCTTCCACATGACCGACCTCTGGACAAGTGAGAAGAGGGAGCAAGCTGAGACCCTGCCCCCACTCCCTTGCCTTCACCCATAATCATTGAGTTAGTCCATAGAACCTGCAGCCCGGGTGCAGGGAAGCCCACAGAGAGGCAGTCGGGTTTCCTGTCTGCTGGCTAAACAGCGATTCATAAAGAACTAGAATCTGGGTACTGCAGCTTCCTAATGCTAGGGCTGCGGTGGGGCAGAACACATAGATCCCCTCACATGCCTCACATAAGCTCCTATGCTAGGACAAAAAAAAAGTGTTGTATACTATAGACAGAGGGAGTGTACAGCACGAATGGAATTGGCAAGCCAAAAGCTTCAGGGTAATAGGGACATGTGTCCTCAGAGCCATGCCTCAAACTCAAAGACAGGGACTTATTGGCCTCCCTCTCCCTTCTGCGGGAATAACCATGGCACCTTCTGGCAGTAGCAGTGGCAGAGGTAAGCACTGCATCCCTAAGACAGGGCCTGAGATACAACTGGGTCTCAAGTTTGAAGAAGAGCTGAGGGAAAGAGCTAGAGCTTGGGCCATTCCACTCTACCTCCCCCTCCAGGAGTGGAGGAGCATCAAAAGACGGTGTGAGGCAGCTTGTCCTTCTAGCCTTTGTGGGTTCTCCAAGTTCCCTCCTCTTACAACCCCCAAAAGAAAAGCCATTCTGACTTTTTCACAAGAAGTGCAGTTAGTAAAGGGAGTTGAGAAGAAGTAGACAGAAGTGTGAGGATCAAGAGTCCTGCATACTGGGAAGTGGGTGCTTGACCCCTTGGAGTTCTTTGAGAGGGGTGGCTCGGGTCTTTTTAGTACACAGCAAGGACTTCAGCTCCATGAGGGGTGACACTTTCCATGCACTCCCTGTGCAGGGCATAGGGTTTCTATGAGCAGCCTCCCTCCCCATCCCCTTCTCATCTGGTTTGTTTGCTTGATTTTAGACAGAATCATCCGCTCACTACATGATTCATGTCAGCCTTGAACTCACAGACTCCTCCTGCCTCAGCCTCCTAAGTGCTAGGATTACAGGTGTGTGCCACCATGCCTGGCTAACATCCATGCTTGCTAATTAGAGAAAGGAGGACTGGGTCTCTATGGGCCAGCTAGCTAAAAGCATGGGAGAAAGGGGAGAAGATGAGTAGAGAGGCGGGGAGGCAGGTGGAGCTAATGTCTCAGAGAGCATCTTTCCCCAATTCTACTTCTAGTCCTCCAGCTGCATCCCTGCCGAGTCACATCCCTGCAAGGGTCACATTTCAGTACACAGGGCATGCGTGTGTACTAAACAATCCTTTCCTTTCAATACAAAAGTATTCTGCGGTACAGAGCATATCTCATTAAAAAGGGGAAAGGGTGCCTGAAATATGTGCCCCCCAATTGAGCTAATGAGAATCGCATTTATTATTTAGCCTCCTGCTTATCAGAACAGGACCAAACTGAAATCTAATATAGCATGTGTGCAGCGTTGTCCTGGAGAGCAGGCAGAAGGTGGGGAATGGGGGCTGGGGGCAGAGCAAGTTTTGTATTTTCACCTCATATATTAAACCAGACTGCAGGCTCTGAACAAGATTAATAACATGGAGCGGGCCTGAGAATTACACATACACACACACACACACACACACACACACACACACACACACAGGTCTGATATCTATTCTCATAGCTAGATTTTTATTAAACACAAATGGAATCTGTCTCCACCACAAAAGCCCAGGAGGTGAAGGGGGCCAAGGAATGGACACGGGGATGCTGTGTCTTGCTCACTTACATGGCTCTGGCCGAACCTGCCTCATCCTTCAAAAGTCTTGGCAGGAACTGGAGCAAGCACCCCACCCGGTGGCACTCTCCCTAAAGCGATGTTGATGAGTGGCAAAGGATGACATCCTTGGCCAGCTCCCCCCATGTGACCAGTGCCTTGGATCCCCATAGCAACTCTGAAAATAGTAACACTGTTCACCAGTGGCACAGGAGGAAACTGAGGTACAAAGACGTAGGAAAACTGGCCCAACCCCAAAGGAATAGTAAGCAGCAGGTCTACTCCACCCTGTAACTGGTAATCCTTTTATGACTAAACCCTGCTGTTTTCTTGACGACTATAAAAATAAAACCCACATTTCAGGTGTGTGTGGATGGCGGGATCGGTGCTAAATGCATGGAAACCCTCCCGGTTTTTCTTTTATACAAGATAATTTCTAACCCGCTCCCACATGTTTACCTCTAGGCCATGGCTCACCCATTTATGCACCCACCTCCCCACTAGCTCTCCCACCATGGCCTTTCTATCGAAGACCTACCTCTCTTCCCTACACTCACTAGATACAAGACCTGCAGGGTCCGACACTGTAAGGGCCATATGGCATGCAACATTAGCCTGTTTTCCTCATTTTTACCCTTGCCCCATCCATATTAGGAAGTATTTTGGGGGGCCAACAATATACCACAGAAGGCGGAGATGTTTGCTACCAAGATGGATGTCTGAGTTTAACTGCCAAAAGCCACATAGTCGAAAGGGAAAACCAGCTATCACATGTTATCCTCTCTCTCTCTCTCTCTCTCTCTCTCTCTCTCTCTCTCCTCTTACACGCACACACGCACACACGCACACACCAGCAGCAGCAGCAACAGCTTTCATGTACACACACATAGGCACACATAAACAAATAATTATAAAAGAAAATACTTTCTTCTTTTATCACATTTTCTAACCCAGATATCCAGATATCCACCGTGCCAATTGATTCTCAGCAGAAGCCAGTCTTTTGCATTCTCCATCAGCACAGGGTAGATTGTGTGGATACCTGGCAGTTACACTGTGTGAGTTCCCAAACTGCCCATCTCCCCTCACATTCCCCACAGCCCACGAGCATAAGGATCAGACCAGAGTAACAGAGGAATGTGTGGGCAGCAAAGGATTCTTTTCAATGTGCCCTCTCCCTCCCCACAGTCCCACCGTCCAAATCCAGACTAAGATGGGGTGAAAGCATAAAGAGGGCTCCTGAGGATGAGATGTGATGAGCATCATCGAGCCTCTAACTTCTTCCCTCCCTCTAATGACAGCCAGGGACGGCTTTTCTTTACTCCTCATCTTTATAATTCAGTTTGAGCTGTAAGGGAGTTTTTTAAAAAAATTGGAGCAGGCCACCAAGCAGCCTACAAAACAACTCAGCCAGGCAGTTTCTCCTGCAGACCCACGTCTTATATCTTCGGTGACAAAAAGATTTATAGCAATTTTTTATTAAAAAAGAGAGAGTGCGTGCACTGTGGATAATCAGATCTGAGACGTAGAAATGGAAGCATGGGGGTGTTGTACATGTAAGTTATTTTAAAATATATGGTGGATGCCTGATGGATTTTTCCACTCCATGCTGGAGGGGCCAGCTCTCCTCTTCCCTCACGCCTGGCCTAAAGTGATGGAATTGATGTGTAAAAGGAAAAGACAGGATACAGACTAGGAAGGCAAGAACATCCATTGTAGCATCTTTCAGGCAATACCTCTCAAGCTCCCTCCCTGGCCACTGCCCTTCTCTTCAACAGGTAGAGAGGGGCACCTGCTGCCTGTTAGAGGGAAGGATGCAGCCGCAGGCTCCTAAGACCATCACATTATCAGGGACCACTCCCTACTCTAAGCTTTCAGTCTTGTTTTTACAAATGAAGTACATGAGGGGCCAAGAGGAATTGCTTAGCTAATTGAATGCTTACCTAACATATATAAAGCTGGATTCAATCCCCAGCCATGCACAAACTGGGTGTGGGAACATACACCTGTGACTTTAGCACTCTGGAGGTGGAGGTGGAGGCAACAGGATCAGAAGTTCAGGGTCTTTTTTGGCCACATTCAGTTTAAGGGCAGCCAGGGTTACATGAGACCTCGTCTTTAAAAAGAAAAAAATAAAGGAAGGACAAAAGATGATTGCAGTGAGCAATGATCTTTGCCTCAGTGGCAAGGCATATACACGTTTAGTGTTAAGCTTACACCTACTTACCTGTAGTTCCTCAAACCTTCTCCACCTCCTGGGCCCTGGCACACAGCCCCATTCATGGGAAAGCTAGAGGCAGAACCCAGTATGTGTTCCATAGGGAAAGAATTGTGACATCTCCTGGGGTGGGCAGAGTGCAGAGGTTGGATACCTGGCCCTGAGGAGAGGCAGGCCCTAGGTAGAGAGATGGGCAAGGAGAGATGTGCTGAGTGCTGGCATCTTGTCCCCCACATGGTGACCTAAAGCCATGAGACTTACAGACGACACTGTCAGCAGACTGGAAAGATGTCCAACACCTAGGGAAAATAGTGAGATTTGATGTGGAAGAAGTGTCCAGAGAACACATCCTAGCAGCAAAGGCTGTTGGGGAAGTGTGTGAAGCCAGCCAGCTCAGAGCAGGGAAGGGGCCTCAGAAGAAGAGAGCAGAGTTTTGTGGGTAGAACAGAATAAATGCCAAGGGCAGCCTAGAGGAAACATAGTATAAGGTCCAAAGTGAAGTGTGCCTGTGTGAGAGTCTGCCACCAGACTCACCAGCAGTGAGAACGGAAGGAGGCTAGAGTCTTCCCAGGCCCACAGGAAGCACTGAGACAGCCCCACCTCTTTCCTGGCCTTGGCTATAAGGCTGGGGCTCCTCATTCAGGCTCCCGGGGCTTTCTGGAGACTCCTGAGTCCTCTGAGCTAGGTTTACTAAAAATCAGAAGATTGGGGACAAGGAAACAGTTGTGTCCAGACATAGGAACTGTACAGGAGTGGCAGTTCCAGTGAGCTCAGCTCTGGCCATGAGGTGGGTCCATGCCCATCTCCCTCTCTAGGCCCCATCCCTCCAACTTAATAATCTGAAAACTAACCTAGGTGCCTTCAGAGCTGCCCTACTCAAGGCAGCCCCAGGGATCATTTGAAAACAGGGGTCCTCCCCTCTTATGGGTGCAGTATAGAGAACTAAGAAACCTTCTAACAGAGAAATCCTCAGATTCCCCTCAGGCTAGTAAGGAGGAACTGGGTTGGTTACACCCCTCCATGCCATTGGCACTTGCTGTGGTGTCTCTAAGTTATGATTGTCTTCTTGGTAACATGTAGTTCATAACTGTTGATGCGACAACAGTTGCAAGGAGAAAACTAAGGCGAGGAAGTCCTGGGTCAGGATCCATGAATGACAGGCCAAGATCCCACCTCGGGTGGAAGCTGTTGGCTCTCGGCCACCCCAGCTGCCTGGTTAGGACTCTGCCTCCTGGACAGATGGCCTCTCAGCAGGGGGCAAGGCCAGGACAAGGCCAGCCATCAGCACCTAGAATGAGATGGGGAGGTGGTCTCCAAGAGTAGGCCAGACCTGGCAGGGTCTATGCCACCACAGTCATCTCAAACAGGAGCTATTTCTTAAGAGCAGTACTGGTACAGAAGGTCTGTGTGTGTATCTGTCCCTGCTATAGTATACATCTGTCCTTCTGTCTCGTAAACCTCAAACCTCAATGCTTCACATATGTCACTGATGGAAACACTGACACCTGTCATTCCTGCTACCAGAGCCAGCCTCCCACCAAGCGAGAACACACATCTGTATGCACACCTTGTCACAACACACACGCGTGCGCACACATGCTCGCACGCACGCACGCACACAGACGCACACACACGAGTCAGGCACAGGTAAGACAGGCTTCCCCGAACCATCACACACCTGAACAATCCCTCTTCTTGTCCACTGAAATCACCTACCAGTGCCTCCCCTCTAGCAAACTGTCCCCAAGCCCTCCGTAGGGGCTTGTTGAACTGGGGAAAGGGGGCTGTGAGCATCAGGAGAGGGGGGTGGCCTCTCCTTAGCCCTCTCCCTCCTCAGAGGGTGACTCCTGGTGTTATTTTTAAACATTCCATTCATTTGCTAAATGAGGCTTTCCACTCAGGCTTCTTTGAAGCGGTTGCTCCTCTCCCGGAGGGGGGCAGGGAGGCAGTGGCCTGGCAGATGCTTAAGAAACTATGGGTGAAACTTGCTGACTCAGGCCCCAATTATTTGCTGTCCCAGGACTGTATTTAGTCCTGTAAGTGCTTTGGGCTGGCTTGCCCCTTCTTCCTCTGCCACCCCTCCTCTTTTTCCCTGCCTTTTTTCTCCTGACTCTTTTCCCTCTACCTAGCTCTTTCAGCCCCAAGCATCACCACTCCTCCCCTTATTGCACACATGCAGCTCTCCTGTCCCCTGTTTGTTCAGTCTGCACTATGAGGAAAAAGACAGCATCTCAACACACAGCCAAAAGATTTCCTGAAGGACCCCATGATCATCAGGACCAGATGCATGTAGGATGAGTGGCTCCAGTAAAGCGACAGAAGGTTCCGTGGAAGAGGGAGAGCTTGACCTAAGCCTGAAGGAGACCTTGAATTTGGCCAGTGGTAAGAGAGCACTTGGCTAGCAGAAGCTGCAGGCAGTTCTAAAGGCAGAATGAACTGGACAAAGCAGGATAGGAAATTTTGTACAGAAAGTAGAAAAACTATTTTTTTCATTTACTTATTTTATCTGTGTCAGGGTATACATACATGTGGGGGGGGGGGGTCAGAGGACAACTTGCCAGAGTCAACTGTCCCCTTCCACCATGTTGGTTCCAGGGACAGAAATCTGGCTGTTGCTGTCTTACCTGCCCTCATCTTGAATTTTAGGTTTCGTTGGTTTGAACTTCACTCTTTTACTTATTTTCTTCCTCACTAATACAACACCCTGAACCTGGCTCTTTGCCAAAGGAAATGACAAAGAGCTTCTCCTGCAGCCCCACATCCACTCCCCATCTGCCTCATTGGAGATGGATGGATTGGGAAAGAAAGGAAGAAGGGGGAATCCAACTAGGACTGCAGGAGAGAAAGACGGGGTTCATATGGAGCCCAGAGGGGAGGAGTGAGAATAGCCAGTGTGTTAGGGGGACTCCTCTCGTCCCGAAGCCCTAGCAGGAGAGATGTCATTTGATGGAGACAGAGAACCAATTCAGACTCTAGACAGGTGCAGTAAAAGACACATTTAGAAGCAGGATCCTTGGGGCCCAGACGCCTCTTCTCCCACGTGGGCAACCTTAAAGACAGATAGTAATTAAACTTGAATGCAAATTAAAATGGTTCAAACCAAACACTTAACAGACCCACCTCAGCAGCCTCCTCCCTCATTCCCTCCTGATTTCTTGTTCTACAGCCTCAGTAGAAGAAGAGGCAGGTCTCTTCAGGTGGCCAAGCACATGCAAAAGAGAAAGGGAGCACAGAGGTAGCAGGGCCTGGAGACTCTAAGAGGCACACTGATTTGTCCCAAGTTACCACCAAACAGGCTGTATGTTCAGAATTCTGTTTTAAGAGCAGATAGGACCAGGAAGATAGCTTAGTGTTAAAGACATTATAACCTGATTTCAATCCCTGGAACGCAAGCAAAAGTAGAGGGAGAAAACTGTCCCCATTAAATTGTCCTATGGCCTCTGTACATGTGTTGATGTGTTGTGCCCCCATACACACACACACACACACACACACACACACACACACACACACACACACACAGTGCATACATACAATAATAATAATAATAAAAGGCCAGACAGCTCCAAGGAAACTGTGGGTTATCGCCAGGAGCAACACAGCTGAGCAGATGGTCTGGCCCAAGCCTCCGTATGGGCACTCCAGGCCCAGGTCATGCCAACTCAAGGTTGGAAATGCTAGATGCCTATCTCCTTTTTACAATGAGTGACAGCCTCCAGAAGATGAGATATCCAATCTGTGTGTGTTGGGCGGAATAATGGCTGATTTTCCCTGTCAGCTTCACTGGGTCTAGAATCACCTAGGAGACACCTCTGTGTGTTGGGATGTTTCCAGAGATGTTTAACTGAGGAGGAAAAGTATACCCTGAATGTGAGTGGCACTGTGATGTGGTCTGGAGCCTTGGACTGAGTAAGAAGGGATAGCGGGGAGGAAAGGAGTCCTAGCTGTACATTCCTGCCACCATGAACTCTGAACTCAGCCTTGCCTTCCCCACCATGATGGGCTGTGCCCTCTGAAACCCAGGACCAGAGTAAATCCTTCTTCCTCCTTTAAGTTGCTTTTGTCCAGGGTTTTATCACAGCCACAATGTAAGTAGCTACTAGGGATGGGCAGGCTAGTGTGAGAGCGACTGGACTGTGACATCTGTCATCCCAATGATCTCTAGGGTTGATTAGGATGATCTAGCTGGCTAGTCATGAGTCCCACCCTCTGTATTTGATCCACAAGCATCCCTCCCAAAGCTGCATGCTCTGTCAAAGACAATGACCTTCCCTAATATGGGAAGACCACTGCTTGGTATGGGAGTAGCTGCACTCCCAGGCTAGAATCTCCAAACAAGTTGTCAAGATGGGCTGGATGCTGAGTTGCTTCCTTCTCTTTCTCCTCACTCAAACACAAGGGTGTGTTTATGGGTAGAATGTTTTTTGGGGACCTCATTGATACCTGGGAACTCTTGCATCTCTGTCCTGTTGTATAATAGGCACTGCCAGAACTGGGCTCTTTGGCTCACTAGCTAGAAATTCCTAAACAAGCTCCTGAATGTCCTTGCATCTGAAGGAGTGGCTCCTCAGGCTGTTCTGAAGACAAAATAAATACATGTCTACCTGAGACCCCCCCACACACACCCTCAGCAGGAGTTAATGTCAGTACATAGATGTGAGACACCTTTCCAAGTCCCTCCCCTACCGAGAACTCACTCTCCCTTCTGTGATGCCAGGGCTGATCAGGAGCACAAAACAGGGTTTCACACATTAGTCACTGGGAGTTTTCACACACACACACACACACACACACACACACACACACACACACACCTGCCACAGGACTCCACTGAAAAGAAGGATGGCCACCTGAAAGAGGCAGGTGTGGTAAGTGTGCCATGAGCTAGCACGGTAAACCCACCCTTTCCCTTTCTGAAAGAAGCAGCACCATATCCCCAGGCAGCCTGCGGCCTGGCCAGCAGGGCTTCAGAAGAGCTCAGACATCTCAGTAGCCAATTAATACCTTACCAGGCCTGGCCACACACGTTGCAAAACCAGCAGAGTTCCTTGAAGAAAGCCAAGGGGCTCCATGCCCCTGCCAGGCCCAGTGCTGTGTCCAAAAGGCCCCGGACCCGCTGAGACCAGGCTGTTCCAACTGTGGAACACAAATCAGCCGCCCTCGGCCCTGCCATTTGCCAGAACCAAATTCATGAGCCTCTGATAAATAATTCAGGCTTCTCCATCTGTGGAAAAGTTGGATTTGGCCTAATTTCTCTCATAAACAAAGAACATCATCTGCTCAGAACAGTCAAGTAGACACCAGTCAAATGTTTCAAAAAATAGAGATTCCAATGAGCTGCAGCCATTCTGGGCCTGGGGTCCTGCAATCTGGGATGCCCTTATGAGTCTGGCCAAGAAGGCAAACTGAGAACATGAAGTTGATTTAAACAATTGGAGCTGGGGAATTTTCATAAAGAATCCATGTTTCCAGTACCTTGGCAAATACAGATAAAATGATCCTTCTCCAGTTCTTGAAGTCAGCAGGCTGGTTTGTTTCCTGGAAATATGTGAAGCTGCAAATACAGTTCTTTGGAGATGTCCTTAAGGCAAGGTATATATGTCAGGGTTCCCAAAGAAAGAGAAAGAAGATAGGGGAATGGCAGATGGATAGATGGATGGATGGATGGATGGATGGATGGATGAGTAGATGGGTGGATGGGTGGATTGGTGGATAGATGATATATAGATTCCTGCTTCATTTTCCTATTGCTCTGAGAAATACCATAAGCAAACATAACCTGAAGAGGAAAGGATATATTTCATTTTACAGCTTCTAGGCCATCATTGAGGGAAGCCCAGGGCAGGAGCTCGAAGCAAGAACCTAGAGGTAGAAACTGCAACAAAGGCCATGGAGGAGTTCTGCATACTGGCTTGCTTTCTCTAGCTTGTTTAGTCACCCTTCCTACACAGCCTGGGCCCACTTGTACAGGGATGGCACTGCTCACATGCCCTGGGCTCCCCCGCATCAATAATGGCCCACCACAGACATGTCCACAAGCAAATCTAATGATGGCATTCCTCAGCTGATGTTCCCTCCTCCCAGGGATACCTAGGTTTGTGTCAAGTTAACAGAAACCATGTCACAGAGAGAGACTAGATAAATGATAGATAAACTGATTGGTTTCAAAGAGTACATTAATGTGATTGGCATGTCTGATTTCTATGGGGCAATCCACCAACCCAGAAAATAGTAGCCTCAAATTGATGCCATAGTCTTGAAGCATAATTTCCTCTTCCTAAGGGGAAACTCACTTTTGCATTTAAAGTCTTTCAACAGATTAGATAAGGCCCACCTGCTTAATTAAGAATGATCTCCTTTACTTAGAGTCAACTAATTGTAGCTGCCAATTATAAATGTTGCTCTCATTCAGGAAATTCCATCAGAGGACCACCTAGACCACCATTTGAGACCAGCACTAAACACCTCACCAGTTTGCCCCAGTATAGCCCAACGCAGTGAGACTTATCTTCATGAGTAAGAGGCCAAGTATCATGGAACAAGGGAAACCCTGAAGAGGGTGTGTTTGCGAACACTGATACAGAAACATCTGAACTGGCTTGCTGGGTGGCAAGCGTCCTCCCAAGTCAGAGCCACACAATACTGTCACCTGTAGGTAAACAAGTCATCCTGCCACCAAGTTCTTAATGAGGTCCTGTGGGACAGTTGTGCAACTATGTTGTAAATTGATCTTTGGGTTACAAGATTAGTCTTAAAGACCGTGCATTTCTGTTTATCGAGGCCTTCTATTCCAACAGCTGTCCAGCCTATTAGTACTGTGTTGGTAGTCAGCATTTGTTTGGTGTGTGTGTGTGTGTGTGTGTGTGTGTGTGTGTGTGTGTGTGTGTGTGTGAGACCATGTACTTAAGGAGACCAGAGAATTATTTTGTGGAGTTGACTCTTTCCTCCCACCTTTACAGGGTCCCATTGAGAAAGAATACCTTATGCTCAGAACTGTCAAATGTTTTTGTTTTCTTTTTTGTTTTAATAGAGGAATTCCAGTGAACCACAGCCATTGCAGGCCTGGGATCCCAGACTCAGGAGGCCTTTATGAGTCCAATGGACAAAGTAGACTGAGGACATGAAAGTCTGATTCAATCAATTAATGATAAGGAATTGATTCAGTGAAAAAGAGGCCAGGACATGTTTTGCCCACTGAGACATCTTACCTCATCCTCAGCAAGTACTTTTGGCTGGGAAAAAACCTGAAAATCTTTTCTGAGTTACTCAGCTTGAGGCCCAATCACCATTCATGGTGTTTCTGTCAGTCATTCCTGCCACCTCTGGATGTGGTCACCTCTGCTTTACTGGTGATCTCCATGTAGTGAGAAACAGGTCTGTTTCTGACTAGGACTTTGGGGAGAAGGGATCCCCCTGCATGACCTATAGCTTCACACTTGGAGACACCATGTCATGCCTGGCCCTGGTGGGAGGGGCTTCCTCCAACCAAGCCATAGGCTCTCCAAAAGGATGTCCTTCTGAGTCACAAAGCAGTGGTGAGCTCTCTCCTCCCATCGTACCCTCCTCCCTGGCCACTGGGATCTTCACAGGTAGCCCCACCCCCACACCGTAGAGAGAGCCAGCAACTGGCACCCATCCCCCCAGCTTGAGACTTTCACTGTCATCTGGCCCCTTTTGCCCTTACTCTAGGTCGCTCTCAATTATAACTTCCCAACTCCAGAAGTTTAGAAAAGGAAGCAATTTAGTCTGGACTGCTTAAAACAGAATGAGAACCCAGGTGCCCTCAGGATATAAAAGTTCTCCCGACTCCCTCTCCACAGCAGTGGGAGGCAGCTCCTAACCCCCACGTTGTATGCGTGTCCTCTTTGAAGCACATGCCTTACACTAAGGGTGGAGAACCTGTTTGCAGCCCTTCTGCCACCACTGCTAGACTGTCCCAGGCCTGTGGTATATGACAGGTGGGACAAAGAAGTGGAGTCTACCCAGTCAGCAGATCCAAGAGTCATACGTGACTATGTTAAAAGAGAACAAAGCATATGCCAGGAGATCTCAGATTTAAGAATGGGATTCTTGGAATATGCTGGGCTCCACGACAGAGACCCAAGTCCAGGCCACAGCTCACTCTACCCCAGTGACAACTGGACCTCTTCCCTGATACAGAAGCCCATGTCACTATTCCACAGGGTCCTACTGTAGCCATGTAAATCTCCCTCCACCAATGAGGTGTGCTTACATAAATACACCCAGGGCTCTGTAACTGAGGACATGAGAGCTTGGGGGCTGCCAGCACTGCAGAGACTTCAAAATGTCACAGGCAGGGAATGGGGAGATAGCTCAAGCCATTAAAATGCTTGGTGTGCAATCATGAAGACTTGGGCTTGGCCCTAGCACCCACAACAAAAGTCAGGCATGGTGGCATGAATTTGTAATCCCAGTACTTAGGAGGAAAAAACAGCCAGCCAGCCTAGCCTAACCAGCCAGCTCTAGATAGCAGTGCACAGTCCTGTTTTTAAAAACCAAGGGGACTGGAAAGATAGCTCAGCAGGTAAAATGATTGCCACACAAGCCAGGTGACCTCACTTTAATCCTTGGAACGTGTGATGGAAAATAGACTCCTGAAAGTTGTCCTCTGACCTCACCTCCACATACTCCATAGCACTTGTGTGCCTCCCCAAAAAATAATAAATAAAATACAATATAAAAGACAAGGAAGACTTCTCCTGGCTTACTTGTATGCAGTCTCTCTCTCTCTCATGCATGCATGCACACACATGCACATACTGTACATGCATGCAACCATACATATATGCATACATACATAATAACATTGCAGTCAGATCCGAACAAGAAGCACGGAACAATTGCTGAATGCCCACATAGAAGAGGGCACAAGACCTTGTATCTTTTGGGAAGGAGAAGCTGAAAGTACTGGGGCATTAAGGATGTGTGTAAGTTATGATTTTAGAGGCTTCTAAACTCACCTGCCTAGTGTACCCCAGGAGGCCATGAGTGCAGCTGCCAGCCCAGGCAGACACACCAGTGGTGCAGCCAGAATGAAGACATCCATACTCAAGGCTGCATCTTTAGACGGAATCCTGGCTCTTGCTGCTTTCATTAAGAAAAACAAAAGACATGAGTGGAGCGTGGTTGCCTGGGAGATGCTTGGGGAGGTATAATGGATGGGTTCTTGGCTTGTTCTAGAAGACAATAAGTAAGGAATATACTTGGTCTAGCCATGCTGTTCATAAGCCTTAGGTGAATGAGTAGGGGAAAAAATATCCCACCTCACACTGACTCCTAGCTCTGTGCATCCTCCTACTTCCTTCATGCTTTCTCTTCCCTGGGCAATGGCAGGACAGAATATCTGTATCCATTAAGCCTGCATTTACTGAGCACCTACTATGTGCCAAGCTCAGAGCAGAGAGCACACAGTGACGCATGCGGACAGCTTGATCTTTCAGTTGTTCGTGTTCATCTGGTTTCCACTCTGAACAGCCTATTCAAAGCCACTGTCTTGAGGCATGTTCTCAATAGCCAAAACTGTGCAGATGGGAAAAGGGCAGCAGAGCTAGGACAAGAATTTGGAGCTCCTGGCTTCCTTGTAATGACATATTCTTCAAGCCTTGTGGCACATGCTGTTCTAACATGGGCAGGCAGGTTGTAGCACAGGCTGCACCTGGAGATCTGGGGACAGGTATCATGATGCTGTGTGGCTTCTTGGGAGGATTAGAGTTAGCATATCTTCAGACCTGACAGCCCACAAGGTCAGGCAGATGTGTCTCTGTGGGATTCCAATGGGGTATGTCAAAAGTCAAAGGCACTGCCACTTTATATTTGTGGCCGGAATAAAAGGAACACACCCATGCAGACAATCCAGGATCCAGCCATACGATGGGTTAACATAGACAGGCCACTGTACTGGGGAAGCATTCAAAGTCATAAATGAAGAAGGGAGGAGGAGGAGACAACGACAAAGGCAGGAATTGGTGGTGGAGGTGGGTGTCTGGGTAGGGAGCATTAGGGTGTGGGCTGCTTCAGGGAAGTTAGAATGAGTGAGGGCAGCTGAAGGGAGCCAGGACTCCAGGCTAGGGAGCTTACACCTGGCACCGCATCCCTGGCAACTTTGAAGGTAGAATGCCCCCATGACATTTCTCCTCATGTGATGAGGCAGTGGTGGCATCAGAACTGGTCTGGTCCTAATCTGTGCCTCAACCCCTAATTGTAGTCCTCAAACCCTGGCATTTGGATTGGCCTTTAACACCCCCAGGTGTTGAACGAGTTGTTCCCTCAGGCACAGGAGCATCTCAGCGACAGATTCACCCTGAGAGATGGGTACCCCCTCACAAGGACTGATGTTTCATCGGGGGTTCCCATTGTAAAAAGGACAAGTATCACTAACCTCAAAAATGACAGGCAACTAATACTAGGCATCAGGACATTCTCTGGTGTCTCTGCAAATCTCTAGTGAACACCTAGACATGAAAGTATCGGCATGGCATGGAGAGGGAAAGAAAGCCCAGAGAGACAGTCATATGAGTAGTGCAGGAGGAATTGGCAGAAAATAACTCCACTTTAGGACCTCGGGCACAGGTAAGATTTCAGATGGGACATAGCCTTTACCACGAGGGCGGGGGTGGGGTGGGGTGGTGGTGAACTTTAAATAGGGAATGGGACAGCCCATAGACACACAGGAAACAGTGGGCGGTGCAATCTCTGTCCGTGGTGCTGAATGGCCTGTTTTGTTTTGGGGTTTTGGTGGTGGGTGGGTGGGTGGGTGGTTTTATTGTTGTTTCTGTCGTAAGGGCTGGCAATGGGCAGGTGTAATCGGGTCTAAAAGATACAGGTTGAAGACAGGAAGCCTGCTAAAGAAGGAATGGTTTGTTCGCCTGAGTAACTCAGATTAAGGAGGTGGCCCCTGCTACCCGTCTTGGGGGAAGTGGAAAGCTAACCTTTGGTGTGTGGCACTTGGATCCCGGCTAGCTATGGCACACTTGAAGCCTCTCAGTTCTGTGCCCCACCCTACATCTGTCTGTGGTGGATGGGGAGATGCTGAGGCTGCCTGTGGTGGGAGGGCCTGGCACCTCCTTATTAAGACATCTGTGTCTCTAATGAAAAGTTACCCGTTGCCGGGCAGGGAAGAGACACAAATCATTATGAATCAATTTAGCTCTGGCCAGCCATCTGCCCAGGCCTCATATTGGGGGAGCCAAGGGTAGAGGCTCTCTCCTCTCCCAGCCAAGCCTTAGGAGGGGCTGGACGAAGGGACAGGTGAGACTCGGTCACCTGGTGTGTTAGTTGGGCCCAGGACAGTCCAGATCTCCCTGGGAGGTGGGGGTGGAAGCCCGTGGTTTCTGCGGGGTCACTCATTAACCAGGGCTGATCCAGCAGCAGGACAGCAAGCGTCCGCTCCACAAGCTCCCGCTCAGTTGTTACGGAAGCCGCCCCCTCCCCCTGCCCTGCCTACAGTCTCGAAGCATCTGCCGCGGGTCCCTCCCGCGGGCAGGAAGCCCAGCGCCGCCCGGAGGAACGCGCCAGTTGTCGCGAGTGCCCTGAGGCCCCCCGACAAGCTGGCAATTTGTTGTTGTTTGTCGAGTGCTTTTGTCATGCAAAGCCAGGAGCCGGTCGGCTGCAGTTAGCTCCACACTGAGGAGGTGGGGCAATTCCCCCCCCCCAGCCTTTTGTAGATTGTAGTAATTGATGTTGCTTAATTTATATTAAGTCACATAAAGGAATATCTCCCGTTTAATTCTATTTGGCTTTAGTGTTTATGACTCTCCACTAAGGATAGAGAGGTTGGTTGCCTGGCTAGGGAGTTGGAATCTGCCTAGGTGGGTGAACACACACAACAAAAATACTTAAACACCACCATTTCAGCCTCCTGCCCCTCCTTAGGGCTTCCCATTGCTGGAAAAGCCTCTATTGTGTGTGGGTTTTTCCCCCAAGGTGGCAGCCTTGACTCCCCCAACCTGGCCTGTATCTCCAGCCACCCTTCCATAGGCTCTGTGCAACCTTCCCTGGTGGTAGGTACACGTTGGTGGACAGCTGGTCATTTAGGGCCAGGATTCCCTGGGGTGGAGAGAGAATTTGGGGGAAACTTACGAAAACCTGTAAAGCAGACGGTACTCCCCTTAGAGTGTGTCACGTTTGAGGTTTTGAGTCTGTCTGAGTGAGTTCTAAAGGCCTTGTATCAGGTAAGTCCGGGCCTGAGGAGGGGGCTCTTCCATAGTGCCTGGCTGAGCTGGGAGTGCCTTGACCAAAAGGGAGCAGGTAAGAGCGAGCGCACAAAGCCACCCTCCCAGGCCCTGTCCCGTTCTCCCACCTACTTCAAGTGTGTGACTAGAACTCGGGGCCCAATTGTCCATCAGGGCACCAAAGCATCAGAAAGGAGAGATTAAAGGTTGTTTTTATGGAGAGACACTGGGGAGATGGATAATCCACAGACAAGCTAATCTTCTCAAGATTTCCCAAGGAGAGTAGAGATGATGATAGGCCAGAAAAGGGGGGGGTGTGATGAAGTAATGAGGAATCTCCTAGGAAAGGAATTTGACCTAGGATCAGCAGAACCCCTGAAACCTTCTCAGTAACCCAATAGTCCTGCCTGCCCTGCCTGTTCATCTCTACCCCAGCCTAGTCTCTCTGTCTGTCTGTCTCTCTGTCTGTCTGTCTGTCTGTCTGTCTCTCTCTCTCTCTCTCTCTCTCTCTCTCTCTCTCTCTCTCTCTCTCTGTGTGTGTGTGTGTGTGTGTGTGTGTGTGTGTGTGTGTGTGTGTGTGCTTCCTGCACTCAGAAGTGGCCTTGGGTAGCTGCTTTTAGCACTGAGTACAGAGCTTTGTCAGGATGGAATGTCACTCTGACGAAGCTCTGTACTGTCCGGTGCTAAAGAACATCCTGCTAGTGCATAGGCACACACAGCAAGTCACACACACACACACACACACACACACACACACACACACACACACACCTTTCTGCTTTAGGTTCTGAGCTCCTTGGAGTACTTAATAGTCAAATGTCAAATTCCCAAAAGTACCACATAGAGCTTAAACAAACCTGGCTCAGCGGAGCTCTGGAAGACTGTCAAGGGGCCGAGTATAATACCTGATGAGATAAGGGGGTGGGCGAGGGGGAACTCAGGAGGGGGCTGTTGTGGGTAGCCCCTGTAACTCTTCCGGGATTGGATGTAGACCGCTTAATAAGGTGCTTGACTAGCATATGCAAGGCCTTGTGTTCAATCCTCAGCCCACATCAACCAGCATGGCGGTATAGGCCTGGAATCCCAACCCTTGAGAGGTGGAGACAGAAAGATCAAGACAATCTTCTGCTACATAGGGAATTTTAGAATGGCCAGGGCTAGGACCATTACTGAAATCAGTAAATACATAAATTCCTCTGTGTAAGTATTCTCAGGCATGGCTAGGTAGGCAGTGTAGACCTAAGTCCTTTTATAGATATGAAATGTAGCAAATCCACAAGAACTCATCCAAAGGGATATCAAGGATTTATTAGGATACACACACAGATGCTGTGTGATGTCTTTCTGTCTGCTGCAAATATGTGTTGCTTTTGTTGCTTAATATATGAAGCTGTTCTTGGTCCATGACATGGCAGAATATAGCTAGATAGGAAAACCAAGACACACGTGGAGAGAAAAAGTAGGCAGAGTCAAAGAGATGCCATGTAGCCACTTAAGAGGCAAGATGTGAGGTAACAAGCCACGAGCTTCATGATAAAATATGAAATGATAGACATGTGCTAATTTAATTGTGAGAGCTAGTCAGTAATATGCCTGAGCCATTGGTCAAAGAATTATAATTAATATTAAGCCTTAGAGTAGTTATTTGGGAATTGGTGGGCTGGACAGGAAACCTCCAACTACATGGAACTGCACCCAGACTTAATAGTCAGCTCTGAGGTCTTCCCTCTGACCAGCCTATCCTGGAAACAAATGATGGTTTCTGTCACTTTCTCCACCACAGGGGCAAGAAGCTAAACCATCACCACAGAAGGCATGTGTGGGATGAGACTGTAATGCTTTTTGAGCATGAATTATTCTCTGGCTCCTAAGACAGGAACAAAGGCCTTGATACAACTGTGACACAGGTCAGGAGACACATAATCAGACCACAGCAAGACCAAGAAACGTGGAGGGAGCATCCTGAAAGACAGGGCCAACAAAAAGACTATCTGAAAAGTGAAGGGCAGGCTACTACCACAATGGAACTCCAGGAACGAGAGGAACAACTTGAGGCAGGGGTACCACCAGTTCATGAGTGTAGCCCCAGAAAGATGGGTAAGAAAAGGCTTAATTACGGTCCCTGACGCTATGGTCTTCTGAAGAAGCAAGTATACATTCAAGGGCAGGATGTTCTTAATGAGAATCCTGTCTCCATCCCTGCTGCTTATATTGGTTCTCTGTCACATCCTAGGTTAGAGTCCCCTCACAGGTGGTCTACCCATCTCCTGCCTCCTCCCCTTATTGCTCATCTGGTGGCGCACACAGCCAGAGAGAAAAGATCAGACATGACGTGACCAAAGAGGACGATTTCTCACATAAGACATCACTATGACCACTCACAAGCTCCAGGTACAGGGACATCAGAGCATCAGAGGGGACCCATAGTGCACTCCCTGCAGCACTTGACCCTGCTTTTCACGTCATTGGGATCTATAGTGATATTTGAGAGTCAGCCAGTTAGTACTGCAGATGCCTGTGCTGGGCATATAGGAGGTTTGTATTGAGTTATGGCCAGCAGTTCCTGCAAGCTCCCACTTACATCAGCCCCTCTCATCCGTCACTCCTTCCACATTTACCAAGTACTCCCAGAGATTCTTCCTCTCCTCTGCTGTCTGTTCTTCTTGGATCCTGCTCATCTTTGCCATAACTATTCAACCAAACACACACGGGGGGGGGAGGGGGCTGCTCACTTGCGTGGGGATTGTCCCAGCAATGAGACTTGCTTTAGGTAGGCCAAACAATGCCTAATAAAAAAAATTCAGAGAAACTCCAGCAACTTCCCTTTCAGTGCTCTCTGTGGCTAGGGCATTCCCAAGGCAGGTTAGAGCACAGCCACATGCCTTGGATCTAGGGCACTGAGGTTGCCCATCATTTCCTTCCCAGGGCCTGCAGGGGCTGCGCTTGAATGGAGAATCCATCAGGGATCTGCTGTAGGGCGCAGAAGGAGTCTACATTTCTAGATGACTGACTCTCTTGGCAAGCGCAGAGCTACATTCCTTAGACACCTCTCTGCAATCACAGTGGGGTATGAGCAATCCAATACTGTCTATATCCATGGACACAGGTCACCTACACGCATAGACGTGGTGGCAAAGTGTCTTGGGGGTTGACATTCTTAGGTAGGCCAGCATGTCGGCAAAGGCATGCACTGATGATCCCCAGGGAACTGGCTGGCAAAGAGCTGCTGTGGGACAAGGCAAGCTGATACCTATGCTTGTTCAGAAGGGGCCCTGGGTCCCTAAAGCACTACTTAGGCCCTCCCCCAAAGGATGTATGTCACATGAGTACGTGTGAGGTGCCCAGGCTGTCTCGGGCAGGCCTTGTCGTGAGGCAGCATGTCATTCTTTGCCTGTACATGGCTGTATGGAATCAAATAGGTGTGAGAAGGTTGTGCTCGGCACACTGGAGGCTTTATCTGCGAGTGCGTCTAATGTGCTCACTTGCACATGGGATATCTGGGCTGTGTGACTGTGTGGCTGTTGGAAAGAGAAAGACGTATTTCTGGGAGGTGACAGTCTTGGCAAAGCGTGTGCTTGTGAGTCCTGCTTTCTTTTTCTCCCTTGGGTACACCCAGAGGTTCAGCCCTGGTGAGCAGATCACAGCCCAGCTCTGTCCTGCACACACTTTTAATTAATTTGGTGCTTTCTTGTCAGGAAGACGAGCTGTTTGCTTCCAGAGGATCAGATGGTGATGGATGAAATATAGGGAATAATTAAATTAGCAGTGTAATGGTGGTGCAAGCCTCAATTAAAAAAATATTTCCATTGTCATAAAGTCTAGCCATAAATTTTAGGAGCCTTGCATTCTGGTAGCCTGCCGTGCTCAGCAGCTAGACAGCCTCTCTGTGGACATGGGTTCGAACCAGAGTAGGACCGAGCTGACTGACAAGAGACATCACTGCTGGCAGTTTGAAACACTCCCCTCCCTCTATGCCACACCCAGTTCTCTGTCTTGCTATATCAGGACTGACAGCGTCAGTCTAAGCCTCGTTTTTGCATCAGCCTCACAGTTCAGGTGTGCTCCCAGCTGTCAGCCTTATTGATCTCTCTCAAGCTTGGTGTTTCTTCTCACTTTAAACTGACCATTAAGAACTAGCAGTGGTGTGGGCCCCTGCCCTGGAGGTGCTGGGCGAAGGGTGCTGAGCACCCCAGGTGTCCTCATACTGTCCATCAGGAGGCAGCCACAGTGCCTGGATCATAGAAATACCCAGAAAAAATCCTAAAGAATGATGAGCTGGCAAAATGGCCCGAGTACCTACAGGGTGCCAGGCATGGCCTCCTGGACAAAAAGATACATCCAAGGTGACAAGGTGAACAGCGTGCAGCTCCGGGCAAAAGCAAAGGGTTGGGACTTGAGACAAGGGAGGTGGGAGGGGGATGAGCTTATGATTGGAGGTGTCCTTGTTGCTCCCTGAAAAGCCCTGAAAAGTACCGGGCCTCCCTCCTAGTAGCACTATTGTGATAACTGTGCCTTGTGTGGTCCATTATGCTAATGATTACAGAGGCAGCCCTGAAGGGGCTGTGCTGCTGCAGCCTCTGGCTCCTTAGGAACTGAGAGGACCTGCAACAAGAAATGGGTGCAGCAACGTGTTGGTGTTAAATACAGGCCCCACCATCTCTGGTACTCAGAAGGGGGTAAGGAAAGGGAAAGGGGTTGAGGAAATGTGAAAAAAGAAAAGGAAAAAAAGGTGAAGAAGAAAAGGGAGAAGAGGAAAGAGGCCAAATAAGAGGCAGAAGCATCAGGTGGCCTGGTTGAGAGGAAGGGACAATATTCCTCCCTGTCCCCTATCTCTTTATTTGGGAACTCCGGTACCATTGTGATCAAGCCTGGTGAGTGTATTGCAGTAATTAGCATTGCCCCCACACCCTCATCTTTCTTTCCTCCTTCAGAGAAGCCCCTCCTGTACCTCAGAGATGGCGTCCCCTCTTTCCTCTCCCCTCAATAAAACTGACTATGGAAAAAGGACCTACCTAAGTCACAGTCTTAGCCACCTGCAGGGTTGTTGCAGTAAAGCAAGCACAATGACAGGGAAGACCCCTGCAGAGCATCATCTGATGGTAGGAATGGGGGAAGGTCTGGGTTGATACCATAGAAAAACTGGGCTTCCCCAGGAGTCCAGCTTAGCTCAAGGCTGGGTCTTCTCTCCTTTTTTTTTTTTTTTCAGTAAAATATTAGAGATTTTTATTATTTTGGCTGATAAGAAATATTCATTTCTTCCCACAACTGGTTTTTGTTTTTATTTATACAAAGATTTTTTTTTAATGAAAAGAAACATTTATAAACAAGGCAGTTTGGTCTTCTCTCCTTTAATGAGATACTTCTTTCCTGTGGCTTCTTCCCTGGGCCTTGGGTTTGAGTCTTTGGGTACCATGGACAGTTTCAAACTCTACTAAAATTGGAGTAGAAGAAACGCAGGCAGAAAAGAGATGGCCTTACTCAGAAGTGTCACCTTGCAAGAAGACCCAAGACGGGAAAACCTAAGCCTTGGAAAACCCCAGACTCTTCACCAGCCTCCCCAAACCAGCCAAGTTCCAGAGGCCCTCAGTCTAAGAGAAAGAAAAGCAGAATCTAGTCTTCTGATGGGTGGCTGCTGGCATTCAGGGACCTGCCTGTACTGGGTTCAGTACCAGGGAACCCATGGGTCCTGATAAACCTCCTGAAAGAACTTAAAAGGAGAGAGGCTTTGTCCTGCCAATGCAGAGGCCAGCAAGGGCCCAGGGCAGCATCTGAAAGCCCCCTGCTCCTACAAGGGGGGAAGCGAGACCTGTCCCTGAGGAGACCTGTCCCTGAGGAGACCTGTCCCTGAGGAGACCTGTCCCTGAGGGGACCTGTCCCTGAGGAGACCTGTCCCTGAGGAGACCTGTCCCTGAGGAGACCTGTCCCTGAGGGGACCTGTCCCTGAGGAGACCTGTCCCTGAGGGGACCTGTCCCTGAGGAGACCCGTCCCTGAGGGGGCCTGTCCCTGAGGAGGCCTGCCCCTGAGGGGGCCTGTCCCTGAGGGGACCTGCCCCTGAGGGGACCTGTCCCTGAGGGGACCTGTCCCTGAAAGGACCTGTCCCAGAAGAAACCTGTCCCTGAGGGGGCCTGTCCCTGAGGCGCACGCTGTTTTCCTATGAAACAGCATTGGCTCAAGCAGGCAATCTGGACTAACCCCGCTGTGCCAATGGAAGTGAGCAGGAGGAGGCTGGGGAGAAGGACAGCTCCTGGGTTTCTGCTAACAAGATTTGGGCATAAAATAAAACAATGTCCAACACTATCAGAATCTGCACCTTGAGCGAAGATCAAAGTATATGCTGCTAGCTGAGACCAACAGGGCCAAGGAGACTACAGCCCTGGGCTCAGCCCTGGGCTCAGCCCTGGGCACGCATTCCTCCAATACCACCACTTGGACTAGACCCCAGAAAGCCCCAGGACTGGAGAAGGGGCATATTGAACCATCTTTTCTTCCTGCTGGTGGTTTCTTCTTCAGGTCACTGAGAGTACAAACGTATTCTATAGAAGGCAATAAAACAGTTTCAATGCAAAGAGAATTCACAGCACCAGGTTTTGCACACACCCACCCCGCAGTATGAGAAGGAAGCAAGGAGGTGAGTGAGTGGTTAGTCAAGGACGGCTTCTTTCAAACCCTAGAGGGGAAACAATTTAGGAAACAAGAAACCATTTAGGACCATAACAGTTAAAGATTATGGAGACAAGGGCTGAATTACACCTAGGTGCGTTTTCTTTATGGGCTTGTTTTATCAGACTTTCCAATCCCTCCTTTAATGTTCAAGTTAATTTAATTCAATCAAAAGTTCTATTTTGACTTTTTCTAGGGATAATTAGGGAGGAACCATGTGTTCCCTCTCTCCTTCAATGGTGTCATCTTCTACACCGTCTCTAGCTCCCGGTGGCTCTGTCATCATCATCCAGGGACCTCCCATTCAGCCCTTATGCAGTGGTAGCTTCCCTGGGGCAGATCTCTCTCTCTGGCATGGCCTTCCTTTAGCACTGCAAGGAAGAAACTGGACTTCTACTGAGGGCCAATGCTGTAATTGTTCCTTTACCTCCTTACCTACCACAAAGTGAATGTGCTGTTTCCAGGAGTCACTCCTCAGCCCCTCCCCTACAGACCGTCCCCTACAGCCCAGGGCAAGGTGTTATAGCTTGCTGTGGTCCCCAGAACCTGTTCTTCTGGGGACTCTCCCGCCTTGAAGCCTCTGTATATTTGGGTTTCTATTTTTGCCTATAGAGGACCCATCCCTTAACACGAGCACACATACCTGCTATAAACCCTTGTTTTCTCCATACCCACCCCTCTCTCCTCCCACCCCTCCTTTAAGTCAATTACTACTTCCTCTTAGCTTCCAGAGCACTTGATTTCAGCATGCATCACACACTAACTTTGAATATCTGTGTGTCTCAATTTGTGATCAGATCCATGTCATGAGGGCTAAACTGGAGGGGTAAGAGATCCACGGAACATAAAAGCAGGTAAATCAAACAAACAGAAAAGCGAGAAAGGTAAATGCGTTAAATGGTCTCAGGAATAGTCTATAGGGGGATAAAAGGGTTTTACACACCCAAGCACATATCACCACCTAGTGGCCATATTTAGATTTGCAAGTATAGTTTATTGTGATTAAATCTAACTTCTGAAGTAGCACTAAACAACACATTTGAACACTATGAATATAGTGTCTGAAAATAATATGCTGGTCATGGCTCAGGTTTTTGTCAATGTTAATTACGTTAATGGGTATAAAAACCTTGGGAAAATATTTCTGATATGTAATATAGAAAATAGACCAAACATACATTCCCTCCCAGGTATTGTGAAGGCTCCCTGTGTAGCTGTGCAAAAAATGACTCGAATATGAAGCAATTATAGAAACAAAGCTAGATGTGTGACATATTGTCACAGAAATAGGATTGTGAAGAGGATGCCAAAGATGGCTCCCTGCACAGGGCAGAATTTGAAGACGCATCCCATGAGACTAAAGTCAGCCAGCAGGGGGCAGTATGGCTTGGGTAGATAGAAGGTGACACACTGGTCCCACTGCTAAAAGACGGTTAGTAGGAGGTGTGAACTAGGTAGAGAGGGGAGGCTATCACACAGCAGCAGCTCTTCTTCCTGGAGGTCCCTTGATGCTGACACCACCACAGCCCAGGCTAGAGGAGATCATATTGTCCTAACAAGAACATGAACCAGGCCTGTATGTTTACAGATACAAGAGAGGGTTTGAGATGGGGTTGGAATAGGAAACCTGACATAAACGGTCCTGTAGTTACCAGTGAGCTTACTGGGGACATGTGAACCCTGGTCACCTGTGTGAAGGAAAGGAAGAAAGGGACAAACATAGCAGATGCTGCTCCACAGCCCTCTCTGTCCCCAAAGGTGCCCATGCCGAGGGGCAGAACAGAGGACACTGCCCAGTCCAACTGCTCATGTTGTATCCATGCATTTAGCCCTGTTCTGTACTAGTTCTGCTTCCTGGCAGCCCTCCGTCATCACACTGCACCAATGGGCAGGTTTCTGTGACCATGGGGCCCAGAGACCAATGTCCTATTCCTGTCTTGACATGACTGACCCTGCAAAGCAAGGTGCCTCCCGTTCCTCCACCACAGACTGGCTGGGTCCCTGCTCCCTAGTCTGGAGATGCCTGTAACCCCTCCCCCTTAGGCCCCACCTGCAGCCTCCCTCCCTCCCTAGTCCCCTTCCCAAGCCCTAAAGCTTCCCTCTCCAGGGCTGAGGCCAGCCTGAAGACAGATATTAATGTGCAAATTAGCACAACCCGACTGGGTCCAGATTGCCACTTAGAATTTGCATATTAATAAATGTTTTTGTGACAGCATTTAGCAGCTCAGGAAGTACAGCGCCTCCCCTCCCCCACCTCCATAAATGAGATAACTAGACTGGGGAAACCAAAATGGGCCCCCTCCCACCGACCAACCTGCGTGCTTCCTTCCATCAGTCAGTCCATCTATCTCTCTGCCACCCCTCCTCCCTCTCCCTCCTTGAGCATCTCTGCCCCATCCCACAGTGCGTGTTGGAGGAGGGAAGGCAAAGGAGCAAGCTCAGCACCACAGGACCCCAAGAGCAGTCAGTGCCCTGTGTAAGAGGAGGAAGAGACAGAGCCTGCTGGGGCCTTGGCCAGGCCAGACTCAAGGGGTTAGAAACAACTCAAGGTTTCTGTGATGCTTGGAGCCTGTCACCTTCCTAGCCAGCAAGGAGGGGCTTGGGGGCTGAAAGACCCTAGAGTCCCACCTTGTTGTGGGTCTCGGTGGTGACTTGTACAGTACATCACACTTCTTCCGGCCTCTATTTCCTCCTCTGTAAAACATGACAAATCAGAATCAAACAGGAGGATGAATTGGACTGTGAAAGGAGTGGTTTACAGATGCGACATGGCGTCTGGCTGAGGAGGGAAAGTCCTAGGGCTGTATATTACAGACGTCTGTATTAGACATGAGCCATCTGGAGATTGAGGAGAGTGTAGGATAGAATTTTCGGCTGGCTGTAGATTGCCTCCTTCAAGCATCAAAACTTTTAAACATTCATTTTAACTGCCATTAGGGAACATCTTCCCGAAATGCAGTCCAAATTCACTGCTATTCTTTAGCATGGGAACCTGACACCCAGGGGTGTCCTCAAGCAAGTAGTACTATCCAAAATGCCTGAAAGCAAGATCACTATCTACCCCTGCCATTTCCCCAGCCTGCCTTCTGGAGTTCTTGCTTTGTCTTACGGCAGCTGCCCTCTTGGCCTGCTGGTACGGGCCTCTCAACCCTCCTGATGAAATCAATAGCCAGGCACCTCTGATGACAGACGCTAGAATAACTCAGCTTTGCCAGGTCACTCAGGAGAGTGTGGGTACCATGCTTTGCCTGGGCACAGGTTCCTGGGTTCAGCTTTCTGTGGAGGGGAGCATGATGCCAGCCCTGTTTGTAAAGCAGCCGTTAACAGTCCTAGAGTGGGTTTTCCACGAGCAAAGTACACAAGAGTTTCAGTGCACAGACCGTAAACATTTTACATTTGTTGAATCAATGAAGGGATTAATAAGCCTTGCGGGCCTTTCTGACCTACTTCCTGGTTCCGTGTTGAGCTGTGTTCTAGAAAGAGACTTCTTGCTTCCTAGTTCTCTCATAGATGGAGAAGGCATCCCTCACACATGCATGTGCACATGTGTGGATTCACCCACCTCTGCCTGCTTACAGAGAAGAAGCAGGACCCCAGGAAGTGTAAGCCATCTGCTGTGTCCTTCTCTCCCCACCATCAGAGTGAGTGTGAGGTACAGGCTCCAGAGCCTGTGTTTTTTTTATATGGAACAGACTCAACTCAATTACAGACCACGTGTGAGGCTGGGGTGGGCCAAGTCTGACTTTCCCAGACCCTCCAGGGGCCTATGGCCATGAAAAGCAGAACAAGAGACTGGTAAGACCCAGCCTGCACAGGCACCTCTGCTATCGCCAGATGTTGACCTCTGGGCCTCGAATTTCTCATCTACCAAATGCGGAGGTGTCTGTGCCGTTCTCACCGTTATGAAAGTAATCTCTGTGAATAGAGGCCTAGACTTTAAAACACCGTGTGTCACTAAGTAAGTTCCATGTCATCATTTGTTGGGCTTTTTTAAATTTAAATTTTGATTATTATACTAGGCAGGGCACCTTAATTAGTATAGCCCTGTTCTTATTCCTTTGGAGTTTTGATGGCAGGTGTTGAACCCAGGGTCATGTACATGTTATGTGCTTATACTACTGCTGAACCCCACCCCCCTATCTCTTGCTACTATTCTTAGAATATGTTTTATTCTGAGTATTTATGGTATATAGCAACTGCTGGGAGGTACATGTATATGTAGCAAATGGAGAAATGTCTCACACAGTCATCCATTTTCCTCCCTGTGGCAGAACCAGCTATAATTACTCATTCCGCAGGAACTCCTGACTGTAATCCACTGATGTTAACTCTGGTCTTTTCGTGTTTTCTACTTTTTCTCTTTGGCTGCCTTACCAGGTTGATTTAGGGACCTCAGGATGTATCCTGAAGAGTGGGAGGGAGGTTCCTTGCAGGCCTGAAGCAAGCATTCCCCCTCTCCACACCGAGTAGATGCTTCCAAATGAACCCATTAGTGAGTATTGGTCAGAGTTCTTAGCAAGGAAGAACTGGGCTGGTCCTGGGCCAGGCTGGGGCCTTGCTGTGAATGTCCTGTAGATTCAGAAGTCAGCACAGGCAGGAGGGCATACTGGAGGCCACCAAGGTGAGTCTCTGCAATCCTATCTTAGACATCCTCTAAGCTCATCCCAAGCCCTCATCCACATCATGTGCTGTGTAGAGGGAAGAGTGGGAAGGAATAGAGGATACCTCCCTGACACCCAAAACCCCATTCCATTCCAGAGCTGGACCCTCTCCTACCTCCCCCTGTAAAGTAGAACTCATATGACATATGCAGTCCCTACCCCAGAACACTTGCAAGGCTCTCACCTAAGTGAACTGATAGCCTCCAAAGCACCTGATTGGTAGGGTGTAATCTCAGAAGCTCAGACTTCAATGCTAAGTGCCTGAGCTAACACCAGTGACATTTTAGTGCTCACCTCAGAGTGTGCCTCCTCCAGGCAGTCTTCAGATTTTGTGACCTAATTGTCTATATAATTCATTCTAATATGGTTCTCTGGAGGCTGGGAGATATGCTTGATTCCAGAATGAATACAGGGCCTGGCTCAAGTATGCCTGGATACTGATGGATGGATAAACAGTTGTTCATGAATGAACTAACAGATGGTAGATGAAGAGATGATGGATGGATGGTGGATTGAGGTCTGGATGGTGAGTAGATAGATGAAAAAGTGGATGAATGAATAGATGACTCATGAATGAATTATAGCTACTAGATAAATGGATAGGAGTGTGGATAAATGGATGGACGAGTAGACTGAACATGGATGAATGATTATGGGTGAATGGATGCATGGTGAATGGGTGGATGAATGGCAGATAAATGATGGATCATGGAGGAATGGATGGTTGATGGGAAGAAATGATAGTTGGAAGAAGGGAGAAATGGCAGATGGCTGGATGGAGAGATGGATGGTAGGTAGGTGGAAGATAGCTAGATGAAGGAATGGACAGTAGATACATAGATTGATGGATGGGTGGCAAATGCATAGATTGTAGATAGGTGTTAGCTGGATGGGAGGTAGGTAGATGGATGGGAGGTAGATAGATACAGTTGATAAGCCACTTGTAGCAGGATGGCAGAAGCAGCAGTGACTAGGGTGATGAAGACAGGAGTGTGGCCTGACACAGTGGGGACAGGATTGGAGGGATGAGTGAGGAGAGAGCTTTCATCCCAAAAGAGAAGGCCATGTTATTATATGGGCTCTGGGAATGACAGACACTCAGAGGGATGGTGCAAAGGAAATGGAGAATTGCCCAGAAAAAAAAACAAGACCCTTTCATATGGGCTCAGAGGGTGGCAGATGCTTCCCAGTGGGATGGTGAAGCTGAATCGAGGAGATGAGTGGTGTTCATGGGGTGAAAAAGAATGACAGCCAGTCCAAAAGGAAGGCAAGGGCAGACAGCAGCTCTGTGCTGCCCCACAATCTTTGGAACTTTGGGAGGGCCAGCCTTCATTCACTCCACCTCATCCTTGTGTAAGTTAAAGGGAGGACTCAGCTGGGTAACTGAGGCCACACGCTGAGAGGAGCCTTGAATTCCAGCCGTGGTCCACTGTAAAATACGACCTAAGCATCCCAAATGCACATGTCCCCAGAACTCATTGTGACCAAGTGTGAAGGGCAGTCTGAGAATAAGGGGCTCCTGGTAACTAGACGTCAACTACACACCTCTGTTCCTCTCCAACACAATGTACCATGTGCCTGTTATGAGAGACACAAGGAAAGACTAGCAGTGGCAGCTAGATTTCTCAGCAGAAACCTTCAGAGCCCTGCTCACATCCCTACCCAAGCAAGTGGTCCTTCCCTGAGTCTGGTCTTTTTCTTTCTTGGTTCTCGTATGAGTGGGAAAGAAGAGGGAACCCTTTTCAAGTTATAGAAAGCAGGTCTTAGAAGTTCTTGGATGTTTTCTGGGGTAAGGAGACATTGAAGGACTTTCCTAGCTTCTCTGGGATCCAGATATTGCTGGCTCATTCAGAAGCAAAGGACTGTACTTTTTTCTCCCCCATGGCCTCTTATTTGCGACACCAGAGCTGGCCATTATGGAGGTGATTAAATTTAAAGACATTGCAGTAAACTCCAGGCTACAAAAGGCAGCCAGCGTCATTAACACGTAATTGGAAGCTAAGCTTAATGAGGTAAGAGAGAAAAAACATAAGACCACAACCCAACTGGAGTACAGCCACCTTACCTTACACACTTGCTCAATAACCCAGCCGTCGGCTTGGGGTAAGAAAGGGAATCATAAGGGCGGGGTGGGGGGTGGCATGTGAAGATGGCCCCACCGGGGTAGCATTCCTCTGCCCACTCTTCTAGCTATCCACTCAGTGCACAGTTTCAGAGCACCCACTAGGTCATCACCCCCCTCTGCTCAACAAGGCCCTGGGAAGACAGGTGGACAGGAGGATGGGGCCAGCCTGCGGGAGGCAGAATGGAGCCAAAGAGCGCAGACGGGATGTGAGAAGTGAGTAGGCTGCTGGTGAGATGCCTAGGCAGGCAGTAAAGGAACTACAGAAGAGGGGGACATGTCCGTCCCCTGCCTGAAAGGCCAAAGCTGGCTGGCTGGGCCCATCCTGGCTTCTCTTCTCCCAGACCACTCTGGGAGAAGGTGTACCCACCCCTCAGCTGCTCCCTGCCATAGGATCTTAGATGCACGCAGCTGTGGCAGGCATGGGTCTCTCCATCCAAACCTCCTTTCCCAGCATTTGTGGAGTTTTACTTTAAAAAAAAAAAAAAAGCAAGCTAAAAAATAAAGGCCTGGCTCACCCCCAAGCGCCATTTCCCTTTAATTTGGGGTTTATAATATATATGTGTTTACTTCCCTGCAATGAACGCTTCCGAGGGACTTGCTAGATGCTGCACGAGAGGCGTCTGATTTATTTCCTCTCGAAGCTCCAAGAAGAATGCGGTTGTTAACAACAACAATCCCGCCCATCTTACAGCACTCTCTGCTTTTCGAGGCATTTTAAAATCCATTATCCTATTTAATAGAATTGTAGACTCACAGGGAATTTGTAAAGTCTGGGGAATTTGTCCTTGGCCACCCCTGTGGCCCTCTCTGACTCTGCCTCTTGCCTGGGCTCCGGATCCTTTTGTCAGGTGCTCCAGCCTATCAGAGACACTGGGGACCAACCCCCCACCTCAATCCACCATGGCAACCAGCAAGGAAAGAGAAGGGATGGGGAGATAGCAGACTCACCCTAGCCTGGCACGCTGGGATGAGAGGGAGGTGGTGGCTTGTTTATTAAGGTGTTCTGGAATAGACCCCGGCTACCTCTCTACTTAAGGGCTCCCCTCTGCGTTTTCTCTCTTTACTCCTCAATACTTCCTGCTTCCTATGCCTCCCCCAGGTCACCCTCACCCCTCCCAATAGTATACAAGGCAAAAAGCATTAAAACCCAAGGGACTGGTTTTGCTACTAAATGGAGCTGACCTTCCGTAGAGCCCTGTTAGAACTTTTGCTCATCAGCATAAACGGACCTCTAGGCCAGGAAGAAATGGAGCCTGCCCTTCCCCTGGATTCCAGGTGAACCAGAGAAGCCTTCAGAGCTTTTCAACCAAGGTGAGGCCAGACCCCAAGATGCCTGTTCTCACCCCAGAGCCCCAAGGTTGGGTGTGGCAGCCAGGATTCTCTATCCCACACCACTGAAACTAGGAAGCAGTGCCGGTCAGAGGAACTCAACTATGGCCAGAGGTGGAGACATGAGGGACAACCTTGGGAGAGGCAGGCTGCTTGGGGGGAAAGCGGTGGAAATACAGTGACATTTCTAAGTATAGTGAAGCCAGGACTGGGCTATGGAGGGTACCACACTAGGGAATAGACAGCCAGGCTGGAGATGGCATTGAGATGATGGCAGTGGTCTCAGCACTAGGAAACAGGAGTGAGCATGGGCACTAGGGAGTTACAGAAGTCCCTGAAATGTGGGTGGCCTCAGAGAGACTTGAAGACATTGTAGATTGCTCTTGCTATCCGGGAATGGGTTGGGCTCACTGTTGTCCCTATAAGGAAGGGCTGAGGATGGCATGGAGGAGGAAGAGCAGGGGGCAACGCAGATGGGCACCTCAGGTGCCTTCCTCATTAAGACACCCGTTTCTGCTCCCAATGAACCTGCCCACCAGCTTCTGCTCAGTAAAGAAAATTGATTACTTTCCATTGCAATTAACATCTGGTCCCGGGTCACATCATTAGGATAATTTGTAATAGGAAAAGCAAAGGAAGTAGCTGTCCAGTAATAAAGTTCTCGTGGACCCAATTAAAGATGTCTCCTCCAGCACTTGGGGTGGGGCTACACTGAAGAAGTCACCCCAGCTCTGGGGAGAGATAACTGGAAATAGGTGTCTGAGGGTAAAGAAGCAGGGAGCTTGGCACTAGCCCTGGCCACATCCCTAACTCTTGAGCCGCCAAGAGTTAGGAGCCCCTTCCCTCTATGTGTGTTGAGTTCCTTCCTTGCATTGTGAATAATTAGCATCTTACTTACAGGTGTGTGGAGGGACAAATCAGCAGTAGTGGGTCCAGTTCTGTATGAGGCTGGGGGTCAGCAGAAGCCAGCCTCTGGTTAATTACTTCCTGCATCCATCTCATGCCAGTAACATTGGCCAGTGAGGGTCCTACTGGTGTGCCCCCTTATCAAAAGGATCTACTGGAATGCTGGGACTGATCTAGTACCCAGCCCCTACAGGACCTTCCTTAATAAACACAAGACAGCAACTCCTCTCAAACATGTCCAGACTTTCTCTCCTAGGTACCTGTGGTGCTGGCCACATTAACCATCATGCTTGCATCTACTGATGGCTCCTGGTGCATCACCAGTCCCACCCTGAGCAAAGTCTTTCAAGGAGCCAGACTCTGTTGCATGCATGATTGTTCCCTATCATGGAGAGTCTTAGGCAGGATGGAGCCCAGGATACTACTGTCTATGGCCAGGCTGGCTGGGCACAGGAAAACCTTTCCTGATTATATACACACAGACTATGCCTGCAGCCCAGGCAGGGCACTCCAGATACAGTAACAGGAAATGGCAATCTCCTCCTGACTGGGAGGGAGTGAAGCAGTTACCACTCCAGACTCACTGGGTGAAGGTCTACCCCAGAAATGGTGGCATCCTGCCTGTAAAATAGGGATCACCTTTTCTCTGTGAATGTCCCTGGCTTGTTGAGCTGCAGGATAAGTGAGTAGCTGAAGGGAAGGCATATGAAGGGTATCAGCTGTTGATCTCAGTCCCCTCAGCTAAACCTCTCTTCCAGTTATCAAGTCTCTTTTGCTCCCCCTCATGAGTTCTCCAGCCTGGCCTTCAAGAGGCCAGCAAAAACGGCACTATTCCTAAAGCTCCATTGCTCACATTGCCAATACCAAGTTCTAGCACAATAAGAAGATGTCAAAAGCATTGATTGAGAAAACTGAGCTTACCAGCTTCTGAATGGGATCATCCACATGGTCATGTGACCTGACTAGTCTCAGAATCAGGCATACGCCTCCATCATCTTCATGTTGACACCAGGACCTAGGTACTACTACCAAATTTCTTTACCTCTATCTTTATTCTATCCTGGGTCAATCCTTTTATCAAGCTTACTGTCTTTCTTTTTTCTCCTCTTCTCAACCCAAGAACAAGCCAGGAAGCCTGGCATTGCTTCTCCATAAGCAAATTGAGATGCCTGTAGTTTTGAGTTCCAAGGGTTGTTATGGGGAAAAAGATATTTCAATGAGGTGTAGCCACAGCCCATAAACCTCCAAGGTCTGATTACAGTTGCTCAGGGGTCTATGTGTACCCTCAGAGGAGACATTACTGGGAATTAGAGCCCAAGAACCCTTACAACATCCCAGAACCTTAACTCCCCTGGAATGCTCCAGGACCTAAATCTTTCAGTTTTATGCTGTTTACTTCCAGCAGAACTTGTAGACTAAATTGACTAAAGACTTGGTTAATGATCTTTGATGACTGATGAACAGGAATGAGGCTCTGATATGCCCAAAAGACAAATCTAAGTCTGGCTTTCACCTAAGGTGGGAGATGATTACCCTGAAGTACAGACAAGAGAATCATTGTCAAGATTCTAGAACAAACTGGCTGTGGCATTTCATCTCTGTGGTCCCTGTACTGGGGAGTCTAAAGCAGGATGGTCATGGGTTTGTAGGTCAGAAAACTACATGGAAAGACTGTCTAAAAAAAAGAACACAGAGAAGATTCTGTGACAGAGAGCACACAAGTTATCAGAGAAACAACCAGAGTCCTTGGGGTCCACGAGGGCCTCCCCAAAGAAGTCAGGCCAATGGGTGTCTTCCTTTGCCAACGGTCGATTTGAGTTCTGTGGCCCTCAGCAAGTTCTGGCAGAAGTGTCTGGGGCTAACTAAGAAAGAATGTGGTAGGTGACAGAAAGATCAGATAAGGATGTAACCAGTTGAAAACTGTCAATTAGGCAGGCAACCCAGGGAGACATATGTTGCCTGGCTCAAACACCTCTGTCCCTGGTTCTGTTGAATCCCATGTTGTTATCAACCACTTGGCTTAAAGATAGTCAGTCAATTGGCCAGATTTGTGATGACTTAGAGTTAAGGGAAGTGGCAAATCTTATTAGATGACAGAATAAGACCACTAAGAAGTCCCAACTGACAGACATGATGGGTAAAACCCAGCAAAACGTTCAATAGCAGAAACTGAAGGGGCCTCCTGCTTGTAGCTGAGAATCCAAGTGCAGAGACATAGACAAAAGAAGGCAGATCTTAAAAGCACCTGCTGTCACCTAGGATGAATGCTCCGGTGATAGCTTTATAGGAAACTTCTATAGTGTGTGATCGTCCTTGCATCTAGTGGCGCCTTAGATTGAGATAAGACACAGGTGATATTTGAAAGACAGAGGTGCTGGTCTCACTCCAACCAGGTCTGGGAACCACAAGATGATGGGTGAAAACTACAAAATCCCAAGCTTTGAGTGATGTATCGAGGACAATCTACATTTGACATGTATGACATAGGCTACACAAGCTAAAAGAACTAGCAAGGTTAAGCCACGAGAGGACCAACTGGGAAGCTGACCCTTTCAACATAATCACAGCGAGAGGCCTTTCCCCTAGGCCCCTAAGGGAGAGAATTTCCAGAAGCAAGCTTAGGGATAAATATGAAAAGCACCGTCACTTTCATTGTTGATTACAAGATTTGTGACTATAGTGATAGGCTAAGTTACTGAGTTATGTCAACTCCATGCTCAGAGCAGGGATCACGTAGTAAGAATTAGATGTGGGATGTGGAGAGGCAGGGTGGTCTCAAAGTTGTCTTGTAAATGTATCTGGGTTTCATGGCTCCTAAGGGTTCTCAGGGCACTCCCATCCTGACACATACCTTCTGGGTTGTGTGATCCCAATATCATGTAAGACCAAGGAGCCTGTAAGGTTCTGAGCAGCATAGTGAACCCATGTCCCTCAAAAGGGGTGACATAAGAATTCTATGTGCAGAGAAGTTTCCTAGGACAGGGCCTGGGAATACTCATGATTCCTCAGCTTGTGGGACCTGGGAGTTAGGAACTGGGCTCTCTGGTCTGCTGGCTTTCACTATCCATGTCTCTATGGCTTAAGGTAGCATGCACTTTAGATTTTACAGGAACACAAGGCTGAGACAAGCCAGATGAGCCAACCTGGTCATCTCTGAAGACAGGGAACATCGCCCCATGGAGGTGAAGAGGGGCTCTGTTATTTCCTACATTTCACAAACCCCAAGACTCCAATGCAAGGAAGAGACAGACAGGGATCTCATGAAGGGATGCAGGGCACTGGGCATTCCCCAGGAAGCATCCCTTAGGACATGTTGAAGTAGGCTGGGTACCAGAGAATATGAGCACAGGCTTGCCTCTGTTCTCAACCAGTGAAGGATTGGCGGGTGCAGGGCTTTAAGACAGCAAATAGTGAGCTACAGCTACACACAGGGGTGGGGTGGGACGGGGTGCGGAAGGAGAGGTGGATGAGCCTTCTCTCCCCTGGCACTGTGAGCTGACAGTAAATATCAGAGGTAATGATATTGACTTTAAGGTATTATGGCTCCAAATGTCACTTATGGTCTCACTTTCTCTGTTAAGGAAAAGAATCTTCCTGATGCAATTTACATTTTCTTTCTTCCTCCTCTTCTCTATTCCTCTGTTGGGGAAAACTGCCCCCATCACGCAGCCTTTGGGGTCCAAAGACTAGAGCTCTTATGAAAATCAGCTGTGAGTCCCACATACTAACATCCCCAGTGACTCATGTAGGACAGACCTAACATCCCACCTATCTTCTCCATCTGGGCAGCCACAGGACTGTCCTGACTCCAAGTATATCATCTCCTACCCCGTCAATCTCCCATTAAATTTACACCTTTTGATTTATGGTTCCTTCCTGTCTGCCTGCTGCATACTCTCCATAACTAGTCACTCCTCCGCCAGGAAACTTCTCACATACACCTGAGCCCCTTCCTTCTCTTTGCCAGCCGCCATAACACCTTAGCATATAACTCTGCTAGCCTTATGGGGCTAGCCTTCAGTCTCCCAGGCTTCCTCTCTCAAATCAGCCTCTAAGGGCAACAAACATTTGAGGCCAGGCTCTCCATTCTCTGCACCTGGACCCCAAAGAACTTAGTTTTGCAGAAAACTCTTAAACAAAAGCCCAGGAAACAAGCAGTCACCCAGAAGGGGAGATGGATGGGAGCAGAGCAGAGCAGAGGGTGGGTTATTGAGACCAGAGTCGCACCTAGACAGAGATGTTCTAGGATAGTAGGCAGCACGGAGGCATGTGAGGTGAGCAGGTCCAGGATCCAAGCCCAGAGGCAATGCCACCCTGAGCACACTCTTCACTGTTCTAGTTTACTCTACTAGCCCTGCAGTGACAGCAACAACGATTCTGACTGCCCTTCCCTGAAATTAGGGGCAGGTATGGGACGAACCCCAAATTCTTTCCGACTCTGTTTCCAAAGGAACTAAGACCCAGGTCTCTGAACTGGGAAGGGATCAGGCAAGATTCCTGAATGGGAGTATGGGCAAAACTGGGTCAGATCAGGCCATGCGTAGCCCCTGCACCTCACCTGGCCATGGGAGCCGACACCTTTCAGCTTCAGGTTGTTTGCTTGTCAGAATGGGTCTGTAGTCTCTGCTGTGGGACTCTGTTGTGAAGTAGTGGGTGGAGGTCAGGAGAACACCAAAGGCAAGCAGAGCTGGCCTCTCAATGGGCCTTGGCTGTTGTCATGGCGAGTGTTAGAAAGACATGCTTGGGTTGGAATGATGCTCTGCGTGTGAACAGCCTTCCTGGTCTGCCCTCTGACTTCTTCGGCTCAACATGGGACATAGTGGCCCATGCCTTTAATCTCAGCACTCAGAGGCAGAGGCAGGTGGATTACTGAGTTTGAGGCCTGCCTGATCTACAGAGTGAGTTCCAGGACAGCCAGGACTACAGAGTGAAACAAACAAACAAACAAAGCAGAAACTTTACTTAGTGTGGTCCACTTGGCAAGAGGACAGGATGAGAGATGATGAAGTCCCCCTTCTTTCAGAGGCCCCCTCCCATTAAAGGAAGCTCACGTCCTCTTCGAGGTGTTCTGTGCCACAGGCAGTTTTAATGGCTAAGGTCTTCAATGGGCCATTGTTGCTGATTTGTCATTGAGTAGCCGAACCTAGGGGTGGGATTCTACAATAGTCTATGTGAAAGTGTCACTTCCTCCAGAGTGGATGGTGTCAAACTGTCAACTGAGCTTTAAGTTAACATTTAGAGAGGAACCAGGGAGGAAACAATAGCTCCTCTGTCTCATCTGGACAACTCCTTGGTCCTTAGCCTCAATCTCAAGCCTGGATGGCAACGCCATGCTCCCTCTCCCCTTCTATGACTGTGCTTCTGTGTGTGCGTGCATATGTACATGTTCCTGCCCACACGTGTGTTCTAGTGCACATGCAGGTTTGTGGAAAGGACATTCAGTACCTTCTTCCTTGATCACTTTCCACCTTCCTTTTTGAGACAAGATCTCTTGCAGAACTTGGAGCTCACTGGTGGGCTAGACTGGCTGGTCAATGTGCTCCTGTTTTTGCCTTCCAAGCACTGGCATGATGGTTGCACACTGCTCTACCTGGCTTTTACATGGATGCTATGGACAAGACCAAAAGTCTTTATGCTTACAGCGTGAGCACTTTACCCACGAGCTGCCCCATGCTCCTGCCTTCTAATGAGGTTCCATTCAGCCCTGGGCATGATAGAAAAATGTTCAATCCAAACTGTTTTCCATGGTGGGTGGTGCTTAAGAGCCATCTTACTCCTTCACTGGGCTATTCCCCCACTCAAGAACCTGCAACAGTTGTTTATCGTATTGCTTCAGCAAAGAGCCGATGCCTAGGTCCTTGCTATTCTAGCCTGTGTCTTCCCCTCTCCAAGGGCCCCCTTTGCCCATCACCCACTCTTTACTTCAGTACTATTCTCTGCCATCTCTTACTCCACCCCACAAATCATTCTCCTAGTGACCCTACCCTCGCCACATTCATCTCCGCCAAGCACCTCCGGCTTTAGACCCAGTCAGCTACCTACCATCTTGAGAGACTTTTAGTAACTGTCCAGGTCTCCACTGACTTCCCCCTCTCCTCCCTCCTTCAGTATAGCTATCTGACCTCTGCAGAGTCCCTGACACACCTGTCTCCCTTCCCCACCCCCAGGCTGCAAGGAGCAGAAGCCCCACCTTCTCACTCTGCTGCCCTCCTGGGCCCCTCAGTTGAGCTGCAGAGAGAACCCATTCACACTTGGCTCCTACCTTCTGAAGACGGCTTATGAGCCCTGTTCTGCTAGGAGCATTACTTCTAATAAGTTCATCAAGACCAACCAGAAAGGATGATGCTCTGAATTTGGGGCATGTCCTCTCATGGACTGAGCAGGCACTTTGGGCTTGGGGGCAGTATGGGTTGCTTGAAAGCAGGATCCCCTGAGGAGATGACAGCCCAAGAGACACACCATCAAGACCACAGTCACACCGCCAGGCCAAGCCTGCAATAGAGGTCCTGAATTCTGAAATCCCTTGCTTAGAGTTTCTGTGTTCCTCTTTTTTTCCCAGACATACCTGAATTCTGAATTTCTAGGATGTACCCTGGAGCCCAGACCTGGTATGGGCTGACTTCCAGGTGGCTGACAGGGAGAGGTGGGAAGACACACAGAGGCCCAGGATGGCAAGCACCAACAGTCAGGAAGACATTTGTTGAGGTGCCCGGAAGGATCAAGGAGAGGATGCCAAACGCCATGAAAGATGGGCGGGGACAGAGCTGGTGCTCTGGGGAGTGTGTAGGGAAGCAGTGTAAATGGCGGCTCGTGGAAGCTCTCTGGCAACATGAGACTGCGGGGAACCCGAGAACGAAATATTTCATAGACTGGACACCTCTCTCTGGCCAAAAGGTTTGCCTCCTTCTGGTCCTCCCTCCCCCTGGGTTCCCGGGTGTCAGAGCAGTGTTCTCCTGAACGCAGTCTCACGTGCATGCACCACCCAGCAGGAGGTGTGCTGGGTATGTCCTGGGTGGTGGAAATGGATTTCAGGAAAGCACGGTGGTGGCGGGGCGGGGGGGCAGTGTGTACCCAATTGCCCCGTTATGGGGAGAACAGCAGGTCCAGCCACTTGGCTGCTGAGCAGGCACTCGCCTCAGGTATGAGGAAGCTGGCAACTTGAGTTAAGAGCTAGAATGAATAGCCAAAGGTAATTCCCGCCACTGATGGCCCACATCTCTTTTAATCACTTATTTTTTTTTCCATTTTGTTTTGTTTGGTTTTGTTTTATTACAGTGTCTCACCTGTAGCCCAGGCTGGCCAAGGGACCCTCAGCATTCCTTCTCCCTCAGCCTCTCAAGTGCTGGGAGCATAGATAGGGAGCTACCATACAGGTTCTTCCCACCCAAATTTATACCCAAATCTCACCATCCTTGTCACTATCCTCCCTGCCAGGGGCTCTACACTTCAGAGTTACTACTGCCTATCAAGTACATGTCCATACCGGACTGCCACCTGCCAACACTCACAGATTCATAACAAAGCTCTTGCTAGGACCAGGCTGTCCCCACTGTTAGCATTTGGCACAAAGTGAGAGGTATACGACTTTCAGAGAAGGTCTGCAAAAAGTCACACATGAACTTATTTTTGTTATGTTGAGCTTGGATACCTGGAGAAAATGGTTCCTCCTTCCTATTTCCTGCCTGTCTCCTAGATCAGAATAAATTTGAGTACCTGAAACTATGCTGGGTTTTTTGTTTTTTTGTTTGTTTGTTTGTTTTGGTTTGGTTTGGTTTTTTGTTTGTTTGTTTGTTTGTTTTGTCACTGTCGTTGTTTTGTGTTTTCTAGGCACAAAAGCCTACTCAGTACCTCTGAAATTTACTTCCTTCCACAAGTCACTCAGAACCCTCCATGGAGTCCTTAGCAAGTACACAGAAATATCTTAGCCAGAGGGGTAAGCCCACCCTGTGCAAGGCTACACCCAAGGAGGGTGTGGAAATGAGACTTCGCAGAAGGACTGGAGAGGAAACCCAGAAAGAACTGAGAACTCAGTACCGAGAGAGCCTACTGGATGCAGGCTCCTTCTATTGCTCCTTACGGGTTCAGAGGCATGATAGGCAACGCGGCCTGGACAGAGAAATTTGCAAACCTCAGGGAGCTCAGAAGCATGTGTGCAAAGGTGCAGAGCAGATTGAAGGTGTAGATATATAGATTCAGAGGGACAGGGAGTCCACCCCACCCCCCAGGCAAATCCAGAGGAAGTGAGGGGGAATGAGACACGCTGCCCAGAGCAAAAGCAGGGGAAAGGCTGAGAGAAAGCGGGGAGTGGGGGCTCCAAAGGGCTCCTGGGCAGGCTGGCAAAGATAAAAACAGCCTTTGGGCTTTATTCTCACCAACAGACCCATTCAGAAGCTCACAATCAGTCTCCTGCCAGGGAGGTGGACCAGCTCACAAAATCTCCCTATCCCAGAAGGGCAGGCTTGGCCACAACCTTCGGCTGCTGCCAGGAGGGGTTAGTCTGCAGCCCAGACTTGATTAACATTTAAATGCCATTCGTGGTAGGAGGAGGAAGAACTGGCTGCCACAAGCCAGCCCAGACTGGTTGCCTGAGTGGAGATCAGGCCTGAGAGACCAGCTAATCAGAAACCTCCCCGCAACCTTGATTGACTCTGATCCCTAGGGGTCATGGCTGCAGTCAGCCACAGGCGGGGCTGGTCTCTGTCTCTCCTTATGGGCTCTCTGACCAGCTTTACCCTGAGACCTTTGTTATTTCACTAAGACGGAGGGGCAGGCCCTATCAAGTACAGGTCCATTCATAGGTCCTCACTGGGGATGGACCCTGAGGCGCTTTGCTCCGGTCAGGTCACTCTGCCTGCTTCATCTACACAGTGGATTGGACTGGCCTCAGGCCTTCTGGGCATCCTGGATGCCTCCCCACAACCTCGGCCTCCCTCTTCCTCTCTGGGCCAAGGGAAGGAACCCACATATGCCACCTCTAATGGGCTGGTTGCTCTCCTAGCTGAGTCTCTGAGGGGAGTCTTTCCAGAAACCTCAAGCAGGAGCTTTAAAAGCCATTAAAAGTGTCCTTGATGAAGCATAGTGACCTCTGATGATGGAAAAAGTGTGTGGAGCTCAGGACCTATGGTAACACACACACACACACACACACACACACACACACACACACACGGTGCACTTAGGTGGGTCCCGCATCATCCTGAGCCAAGTAGAGGTTTGAGACCGTAAGCTAAGCAGGCTAATTTTGTTAACAACCTTGGCTGGATTTACATATCCAGGAGGAGTGCTGTCCTCGGAAGTCATTAACACACAAGTCTAAATAACTTCGTTAATGGGGCAGCAGCCAGACTCAACCCCAGCTTCCCAGGAGCAGCGGGAACCCTGAGCTGAACAACTGGGGAACCACTGCTCCAACTGGAAAGAAACCCCACCTTGAGATTCTAATTCCCCACACCTCTAACTCTTCGTGTCCTAGGTCAGTTTGATTCTAGCTTCGGTTCTACCCTTGGATGCAGCAAAGCAGTCACGATGGAAATGCGGTACCTGTAAGAATGACAGGCAGCTGCCCTCTGTCTGATCCGTTTCTCCAAGCAGGCTGTCCCGTGCTTCCGCATTGCTGGGGGTCACGTGAGAAAGCTGCTGGTCAGAATGAGTTTAGTGAGCATCTAGTATGGGCCATGCCTACGCTGGGGCTCATGGATAAGACATGCTGTTACTGGGCAATCTGGGGTTCCCTTTGGGGTTCTTAGTCTCATTAATTAAAAAATAAATAAATAAAAATGGACTCAAAGGGAAGCTTGCGAACAATTTGATTAGAGTTTGAGAGAAAAAGCAGCAGGGCAGGCAAGTTGTAAATCTTGACAGCTGCGGGGAAGGCGGGGGGGGAGATGGAGAAGCAGCAAAGTGAAGCCAGGCAAGCCAGGGTGTTGGGGGCGTGGCGGGGGACCCCAGAGAAAGTCAGTCTGGTGTCTGTCGGGGCAGACGCTTAGGCTGGGGATAGGACTTCAAAGGGCAGTTCCAAATTCTTGTGTCCTGGGACAGCACCAGTTACATGTAGTTAGAAATAGGGACAGTTTGTTAAGAAAGCTTTTGAGAGCACCCTTGGCAGTGGATGTAAACTGAGGGCAAAGCCTCCAAAAGCTCCTGGCCAAGAGGTGCGTGGTCCTCTCTATGGTCCTCTATGGGACTCTGACACAGTGCTAATAGCCTGTTGGCCAGATGAAGCCCATAAAGAGGGGCTTCACCCCTTTCTCCGCCAACTGGCTTCTTTCACATGTTAATCTTGTTTTAGTCTGGTTCCTACTCAGCTGTCTGTCCCTGTGCCCTCCGTGACCTTCACTGATAATGCAGGCGCGTCCCTGGAGGGACTGGGAAAGCCTAGGTAGCTTTCAGTCACTTGGCCCTATGTACTGAGTGCAGCTCTTTTCCAGACGTGGTAGCCCGCCCTGCGTCCTCAAGGTAAAGCACTCTAAGGGTTTGTGAGAGTCCTGGCTGCCTGTCCTGTGACAAAAGGCAGATGAACCATATAGCATTTATGCAGTCCAAGGTTTTCATGGCACAGAGCCTTCACGAAGATGACTGGAAAGCTGCCTTTGTTCTTGGGTTTGCTGAAGAAGGGACAGTCACGTAGAAACGTGCAGCCTGTGTCCATGTACTTCCTCCTGGCCTGTCTCCAGCATCACTTCCTCCTGTGGGCAGATCTGCACAGGTCCTCTAGGAGAAGGGGGAGTGGCATGCTCTGGGGAGGTGGGCTCTAGTTGCTATGCCTCACCTTGAAGGTGGCTCTGTTGGCTCACCTCAGTCTCAAAGACTGTTTCAGGCTCATCCAGTGTCCTGTAGTCCAAAGGACGCAGGAAGCCACATAAAATGTAGTCACTTTCTGAGCCCCAGCACCACAGATTGGAAAGTGTCTGTCCAGAGCCCTGAGGTCAGACGGCACAAGTCACTTCAGCCAGCAGGAGGAGTTCCAAATCACGGCTTCCTGCGTCCATGCTATGAGCTGCCTCGCTGCACGGAGCCAAATGACTTCACCTGTATGGGCCTTGGTTTCCCCCTCTGTCCTCACCATGCAGACAATGCCAGTAGTGTCATTCTGATTACTCTGGGATGTGCAAGAGCAGACCCTGGCTCACAGTAGATGCTCACCCAGCTGTTGTTGACAAGTCACCCCACTGCTAGTGACCTGCTGAGGGCTTTGGCCTCCAGCTGCTTCCCATGCCGCTGTGTGTACCAGTGCACAATTGGAGTCTTTGGTATCCAGAGTCCGTGAGGTTTGGTCCATGACACAGATGCCAAGTGGTGGTCACAATGGGGGAAGGAGTATTCCTTAGACAGTCCTTATCAGGAACAGACTACTGTGGTTGGTTAGGAATAACTGATGGCTTTGCTGTGGTCTCAGTGGTCCAGGGATGCTCAGACATGACCACATCTAGACAGGACCCTCCCCTGTGGCCCAGTTCTTCTTGACATCTGGCCGGCTCTGCCTTTGCTTGTTTCTTGAGGGTTGTCACGGTTAGATCTTTGTGTGTGTGTGTGTGTGTGTGTGTGTGTGTGTGTGTGCGCGCGCGCGCGCGCACGCGCGCATGCTGGTCTTTATTGAGCTGATACAATGTAGCAGGAATGCCACACCCTGCACCATCCAGCCTGTGGTCTAAAGGAAGTGGAGTGAGTGTTAGCCGCAACTGGAGAGAGGCCCTCCAGCCTACAGTCTGCATTGTGCATCTGTGCCCTTCCTGGCCATGAGTAAAGCCACTTTAGGAGAATACGCACAGACTCCGTGAGCCCTACCTCCTGCATCGCTTCACTCAGCTCCTCCACCCTGCACATCCACACTGCCACAGTGTGTCCCTCGCCTGCATTGCCTCTGCTCTTTCCTCTGCCTGAAATGCATGCAGGGCTTGTGGATCTGTGACTCCATGCTCAAGCCTCAGCTCCTTCAGGGTCCCTTTCTGATGCCCTGACCCTCTTCTAAACATTCTCTCTATAGCACTCATACGCACCTCAGGCTAAATACATACCCTTACTATGTGTGAAAGAGTGGTAGTGCTTGGGGCAGGAGAAGGTTGAGTAGAGTGGGCTTGGCAACAGCCAGTTCTTCGGGTCCTATGGGAGGGGCAGAGTCTAGAGATGGAAGGCCTGAGGGAGGCCGATGGGCTACTTTGAGGAGCTCAGGCCAACACTGAGAGTGCGGAGGTGAGGTCGGGGCAACATTACAAGCTTAAACAAGATGCTCAGTGCCTGGCATAAGGTGGAGAGATCTGGGGCTGTATTAGAGACCAAAGTCATCAGATAGCTCAGCTGGGCCTCAGGCCAGTCTCTAGCTCGATGCACCAGCTATTTCAAGAGTCCTTTTTAGGCTTACCAAGATTGTTTGAACAGGTGGGAACAGCCACTGCCAGCCCACAGCTGGCTCTGAGGATGGGAGCAATACTTCTGCTTACCCTGGAACACCCCAAGGACTCCTTTTCCCTCTTCCTCCTGCTCTTCTGTCCTGCTGGGCACCCATACCTGTCCCTCCCAGTTCTCCACATGCTGCTCCCCACCCCCCTTGTCACTCTCCCTTCAATTACTACAACATAGAACAAAAGGATATCTTATTATTTGGCATCTTTATTAAATCAAGTATTGTGTTCTCTATTTTTCATTTTTAAAGTGGACGAATGCTATGCTATATTTTCCTATTAAAAAGGAGAAAGTCGTCAGGGTAGCTATAATAGCTCCAAGGTGGCTTTGCCCATTGGTCCATCAGTCAATCTGGGAGAGGGAGGAGAAGGTAGGGGTCTTCTCCTGGACCCCAGAGCTTTCCTTAGAAACAGAGGAAGGGTCTTAGTGAGGCAGTGCACCATTTCCCGACAGACCCTGGGGCCAGGCCTGAGCCAGGCTCCTTAGTCTCTCCACTGAGGAGGCTCCTAGGCTTAGAAGAGAGGCCCTGTAGAGCTTTCAAAGGCCCCGACTCAGGTCCTCCATGCAGGATTTCTCTGACTCTGCTGAGTGACAGCCTCTTGCTATGGAAGCTCTGGCAGATAATAGTGGCCCAGGGAAAAGAGAAGGTGAGTAGAGGGCTCAGATACCACCTACCAGGCAGTCTATGTGGATTGACCTGCCCGTTTCCATCATGGCCCACCTGTCTTGCCAGGCCTGTGTTTTCAGTTTGTTTGCTGCCGACTGTGCCACAGCACCCATATGCACAAGAGCACGCACACATACATTATCCACACTCCCAAATATTGCCTGCATCATAGACATCTCAGAGGGGTCACATTTCCATGCACATTCACACACATATGATATTTTCAGGCCTGCAGGCAGAGGACCCACAGCACACACTCAAACATGTACCTGCAAAGTCAGATATGGTGGTGCATGCCTTTAATCCCAGTGCTCTGGAAGCAGAGACAAGTAGATTAGTATGAGTTTGAGGCCAACCTGGTATACATAGAATTCCAAGCTAGCCAGGGCTGTATGATGAGAATGTGTCTGGAAAAAAAGAAAAGGAAGCAAGCATGCAAGCATGTGCACAAGTACACACACTTCTTATGCCACCGAGCAGACACCGTCTCTCTCAGAGGGTTGTGTCCAAACCCTACCCAGACACGACTCAGGGATTTCCAAACCCAAACTATGTGTGTGGACACACCCTCCACACTTACACATAAGAGCACAAACTCACTTGCTCAAACATGCACAGACACGCATACACACAAGCACACTAGCATGTACATGGTCCTGCCCCTGACATCTGGAGAAAGAGCTGCTAAGAACCAAGGCTTCTTCCCTCTTGATCCATCATTCTTCACAGGATGAGGCACCACTCAGGCCTCTGGACCATCGTCCCTGCTCACCCAGAGCCGATGAAGTGTGTTGAGCAGCATCAGTGCTAAGAGCCCCTGCAGACAGTTGCGTCAGGGAGCCTGGAGAAGGAGGAGGATGGGCAGAAGCCCACTGGGGAATTGAGCAGGCCCTGTTTCTCCTGGGCCCTGCCCTAGATCTGTGCTCACCTCAGGGAGCATCCAACGCTGAGGCAAGGGGCCAGAGAGCTGGGGAGGGAGGGACCATCCTGTCCCTGAGTTTGTAAGAGAATGCACATCTCTGCCTCTACTTCAAAACATCAGAATGCTTTCTAGTTGACGTTTGAATGGAGCCAAGCAGGATCCTGAGAAAGAACCACCCGAGCCCTGTGGGCTGAGTCAGCTCTCTTGGGGGCGCAGTTAAGGTGGTGATGCTCGATGCCCTGCATTACTGACCTTCTGATGCACACACCACACATGCCGTTTGCTCTACGAAGCCCTACTTCTCCTTGATGTCCAACAGCAGCAGGGCAAGACTAAGCTTGTTCTCACTCTGCATGACCTTTGTTGGCCACTCAATAAGACTTAGTTTGATGGCCTGTAAATGCGGACAATAGCACTTCCTTGCACAGCTGGCAGGAAGGGAGCCTGGCTTCTGGCACCCAGCCTAGAATAAAGCAAACGCTGCTCACCCGGGGCTTGTTCCAACCCTGGAGTCTATATCTTAAGAAAAAAAGAGGAACATACTGCTGGCTCTGACCTTCCTCCTGAGAGTCAGTGTCTAGCCTCCGCTCGCAGAATGTCACGTCTGCCTGGAGTCTGAGCTCAGTGGAAGGCAAGCTAACCACCTTCCTGTGTTCTTATCACTGCCAACAGTACCACTGCACTGGCTTTCAAGGCTACTGTAGGCAGCTCTTGGTCCCCCTTGCACGCAGATGTGAGATGCTGTGGCTCATCGCCACTGCCAGCTGCCTCCCTAACCTTACTGGCACTCCAGCATCACATCCCCAAAACCACCCTCACCCAAGCCCTGACACTGTCACACATCATCCAATGGCCCCATGCCCTTCCTTAAGGGTTAGCCCAATTCTCCACTGCTGTCTGTAGGGATTGCTCTGTCTAGATCCAGAGGGTTTGGCTCTGATGCTCAATAAAGCTTAACACTGGTCCCCAAGCCCTTCAAGAAATTGCCCCGTCATAACTATCCTTGTAAACCTCAGCCTCTGCTGGGTATGGTTCTGCAGCAGAGAGTGGCAATGCCCTGTACCAATAGCTTACACCAATGTCCTACAGCGATGGCTGGTGCCTTTCTGCACCAGTGCCCCGTGCCTGCACTGATGACCAGGTGTTAATCTGCTGGCCTCACTTCCGTATCCTCACCTCATCTTTCACTCTCGAGCCTCCCCACCCACCTCAGAAAGGAAGCATCTGCCCTAACCTCCTCTGCCTCTGGTGTCCACTTCCAAACTGTGACCAGACTGGGGATTTTTCATAGTGTTTGAGCAAGAGCAGTTGCTCAAGGACCAGACTTCCTGCAGAAATGGAGAAAGGAGGACCAACAAGATAGCTCAGCTGCCAAGACTGACAACTCAAGTTTGATCCTCAGAACCCGTGTGGTGGAAGGACAGAACTGACTCCTACCCATTGTCCTCTGAGCTCCACACAAACGCCCGAGCAAGCACTCATACCCTGACACACAACATAAAAAAAAAAAAAATGAACATTTTAAAATGCGCAAGTGGAGAAAGGAAGAGATAAGGAAGGATATGGATGTAACCTCAGGGCAGGCCTGGTGTGAGAGAAGTTACTGCCTTCAGAATCATCCTGCTTTGTCCTCTTCCTTTCCTGTTCTTCTCCTTACCTTGTCCAAGTGAAGAGACACTTCAAAAGCTAAAGCCTGGGCTCCTATTTTCCCAATACCCAGAGTAACAGTTCACAGCTTCCAGAATAAGATGTCTAAGATGGATGGCGTAGGACACTGTTAGCATCCCACCATACATCTGCCTTGTTTAAACGGTAGCTGAGAACCATGGGTGTAAAACATCGTAGATCCCATCTTCATTCTGCAAATTTCTCTGCTGGCCATTTCTGTGGCTGCCTGGAGCTGACTGCTCTGAGCAAATTACGTTATCCTTGCTGGCTATTGTTATTGTTGTTATTACTATTAATGCTAGCTCAACATCAGGGTAAATCCAGCCTCTGCCTACATATCAAAGACAAGTCATAGGAACAGGACATTTTAACTGAGGTCATGCAGGACCTCTTTAAGATCTGAGCTTGGGGCTGGGGTATTCTGGACCCTGGGCCTGAGGACACAGGCTGGCTGTAACGGTGAGGAGCCCTTCCTGGGAGAGGAAGCTACATGAACATAATGTGTATAAATGTATAGAATAATCAGCAGCAGCAACTCTGCTGTCTGCCACTGGTTTGCAAGATAAATTGCATTAATCAACATGATGCCTTCAGAACTTTTGGTGAGCTGTGTCTTATGCTAATTGGGCCACTTAAAGGAGACTGTCAGTGTACCAGGATTCCTCTCAGGTTGTCAAGACGTCTACTGGCATGTGCAAGCCCCTCCCTCCCTGCCCCTTCTCCTTTGACCAGCACCCATTCTTTTAAAAATATAATATTAATGAAAAGAGCTATGCTAATCACCTGGCCAAAAATAAATCTCTGAAAGAAGAGGGGTAGCGGGTGAGAGTGTGACCCCCAGGAAGACTTGTGTCACCTTGGAAGCCTCTATCCAGCTTCTAACGCTTCCAGAGATGGAAGGTGGGGTCAGGTCAGAGGCCCGGACCTGCTGCTGCTGCTGCTATGGAGTCCTGGCATGTAGGAACTGGGGACCCCAGAACCATGGGTCTTGGATGAAAGAAGCCTTCACTCAGAACCAGACATTCAGAGCTGTCTTTTAGACTCTGAGTCAACGGGACCCTTGAGAGGCCATCTGACTTCAGCTTGATCTAGCGAAGCAAGTTCAGTGCCTGATCCGTAAAATAGCACGTGCTGTGGTGGGGCTCTTCCCAAAGTGATGGAAGGGAGAGGGCATTTAGAGTAGGGTCCGGTGCCAGTTGGGTCCTGCAGTGTGCAGACCTGGCTAGGATGTCATGGCTTCCATTCCACACTGCTTTAGAATTGCTGCGAATGCTTTTTGAGTAGGTGGGGGCTGTAAACAGTCACTCCAGCTATCAGGTGTGCTGAGACAGGCAGTCTGACCGTGCCGACAGGAAGCTCAAGTGCTAACTGCTCAGAAACACGGACTCTCGGGAAGATCTTGAAACACAGGTATTCACAGTTTTCTCTTCCCAAGTGAGAGATTCCTGTCATAATCAGATAATGTTCACAGGGACAGTCTTGGTCTTGCCTCTGGAGCGAGGTGACAGCATACAGACTGTTGTCCGTGTCTTTGTCAGAGAGCCGCTTGCATAGCTGTCTGTCCCTTGTTGGTCAAGGCTCTTCATTCACAGGACAGGATGCTAATGCTGCTAGGACTGTCCCCGTGTCTCTGTGTCCTGGCTGTCCTGGAACTTGCTCTGTAGACTTCCTTTCCCTCTTTGCTGCTTTCCTCCCTTCCCTGCAGAGGCTGCTAGACTGCCAAGCATATTCCAGTGACCACATACCTCTGCAGAGCTGAGTCCACTGGGACTCGAAGCACAAGCTGCCTCAGCCCATTCTCTGCTGGCTTCCTTACACACAAACCTCCTCTTACCACAAAGTTTCTTGTCCCCGAGACTTGCCTTGATGGACACATGTCCTTCACAGCATCGCACTGCTAGTAGAAGGACACACCCCTGTGTGTCCTTAAGGAATCCATCATGCCTGGCACCCCCAAACAAGTCCTTTATCACTTGCTGCTTTGTGACCCTGATGGGCCTCGCACAGCATGCTGCTCAGTTTGCCTGCCTGCACTGTCATGTTTGTTAGAGGCGGGCCTGTGCCTCTCCCTGGTACATACTTAGCACAAAGCACAGTGGCTGGTCTATCACTTATGGTGTCTTTGTGTTTGCAGAGTAAAGGAATGCTACTTCCCATTTTGTCTCTGGGGTTGAAAAAGAAATTCTTCTTTAAAGCCATTGCTATTCCTGTCATTGAAGTCCACTTATGGCTCATTTTAAATTGTCTCCGGATTCCTTCTCCCCGTTATAATCCCACCAGAAAGGAACACCTATGGCTGGCATCTACATCTCAAGACTGATAGGCTCCCTAGCTTCCTGGTTTCCCCAGACACTTCCATGGGCTTCTTTCATATTCTATCGCTTACCTGAGTGGAGAAGGGTGACAATGCTAAGTGGACTGGGGTTCAGGTCGGGAGGGCAGGACCTTCCCCCACCATGCAGGAAACAGAGTGAAAGAAACTACCCTTGTCTGGGGGCTTTGCAACTGAGTTTCTATGGAGTGTGAGTCATGTACTGCCCAGAGTTTCCCTCCTGTTTTTGTGTCACCCATCAGTAGCACAACTGTCTTCTTTCAAGGCTCCCTCATGTCTGTGAGTACACTGCCACATCTTGTTCCCACCCAAGGAAAAAGACCCTGGACACGAAGGCATGCGCTGCTGTCCAGGCCTAGTTCCATCAAAATAATCGCATCCTAATGGCTGAGCCTTTTTAAGTCCCTCAGCCAGGTGCAGTAATGTCCCCACTCCACTCTTCCTCACTTCTGAGGCACTGAACCACTTGCAGAGTCACAGGGAAGGGTTGTGCCTCACTTTAGAGGCCATGTGTCCCTGAAGCTTATTGTAGAAGGCCAGGGAGATGATGCTGCAAGTGAAATGCTTGCTATACACAGCAAGATGACCTGAGTTCAATCCTCAGAACCCAGGACAAAGAAAGCCGTGTGTGTGTGTGTGTGTGTGTGTGTGTGTGTGTGTGTGTGTGTGTGTGTACATTTCCAGGACTGGGGAGGTGGGGGGCAGGTGGATCCCTGGGTCTGGCAGGTATAGGCAGGCTGGCATTTCCAGTGTGCAGGAGAGAAGGCTGCCAAGAAGCAGGGTTTGGAAGAGTCAAGCCCAACCTGTGGCCTTCATGGAGTCTGGGACAGCTATGAATGCTGCCCAATACAAAGATCATAAAGTATTAGGGAGAGATCTACTTTGTAATTTGATTTCACTGTCCCAAGTGTGAATTTTGGGGAAGACACTGTGTTGAAATGTCAAAAGGTTGGGAGAACCTGGTGGACCAACCTCCAGCAGAGGCATGCTGCTTGCCTTGAGAAGGGGACAGGCAAGGGCCAAGGACAGCAAGTCAGGTGCTCCCTGGGAGGTTTTCCAGATGAAAGCAGACTCTCACAGCCCAGCATATAGGTGGGGGATGGGCCTGCAAAGCCCTTATTAATAAATGAATAATTGGCCTAGCGTTCCCCTGATTGATGAGCATAGCAGCATGTCAGCATCTTGCACAGAAGGGCCATGGATAAATCTTAGCTGTGTGGCTGCTGTCACCACTTAGCCAGGGAGGGTGGGTGACTGGGAGACCTTGGAGATTGCAGTATACCCAGGATATACGCTAGACTCTGACTTGGCTTTCCAGCCATGTATTCAGTAAGACCCCAGGGCACCCTCGGAGGTCCCTGACACCGTAATGGGGAGTGGGACTACTTCCTCAGACTTAAACCATCTTCACAAGCCTTCGGCTTCCCCCTCCACCCATCACCATCAAAGGTGCCTAAAAGTACATTGCTAGCAAACTCCCGGACTCTTACCCACCTTTACTGCCCCAGCAAGCAAGCATGAGAACCTGTTAGCCTCACTGCTCTCCCCTGCCCTCACCCCTAGCAGGTCCCTATAGCCAAAGGAACAAAGAATGTTGCATTAAACTCCACCCTTTACTCCACTTTCCCTTGCTCAGCCCCTCCCCCATCCCACACACTCCCCCCCCCCTCGCTCTGAACAACCAAACCTAAGCAAGTGGAATGTATTGAGGTTAGGGGCACTGTTGGGGCCAGGAAGGACATGCTCATCTGCATCTTCAATGTGCATCCCTGGAGGAATGACAGTCCACAATCTGGAGGTCAGGCTGGCCAGGCTGCCCCAGGGCATTTCCTCTCCCCTTGGAGCTCAGGCTGTGCAGCTGTGTCTGTACACACAGTCACTGTGGCTTCTTCAAACACCAAGAGAGCTCGGGAATCTTCCCTCAGCTTGGCAAGGACCAGTTCTTCTGAAATCCCTTCTGTTGCAGCCAAGAATGAATTCCCCATCTGCCTTAAACACAGGCGGCCATTGGTGGGAGAACCAGCATGATGGTGCTGTCTTAATCCCAGCAACTGGGAGGCAGAGACAGGAGGATGGAGTCTGAGGCTGGGGAGATAATTCTGTCAGAAAAGTTCTCCCGGCAAACTTGTGAGAAACCCACACAGAAAAGCCAAGTGTGGTGGCAAAAGCACCCAGGGTGTGTGTGCGTGCGTGCGTGCGTGCGTGTGCGGTGTGTGTGTGTGTGTGTGTGTGTGTGTGTGTGTGTGTGTAACAGGAGCTCTAGGGGCTCATTAGCCAGACAGATGTGGTGATGTGAATAGCAAGGACCCCACAGGCTCATATATTTCAATGCATGGTGACATATTTAAATTAGGGAGTGGCACTAGTTCACAGGGATTAGCAAGTGTGGCTTTGTTGGAGGAAATGTATCACTGGGTATGGGCTTTGTGGTTTCAAATGTCCAAGCCAGGCACATTGTCTCTCTCTGCCCACTGCCTATAGATCCAGATATAGAATCCTCAGCTTGCAAGTCTGTGTACATGCTGCCATGCTCTTCTCCATGATGCTAATGGGCTAAACCTCTTAAACTGTAAGACAGCCCCAATTAAATGTTTTCTTTTAGAATAGTTGCCGTTGTCATGTGTCTCTTCATAGCAATTGAATTTTGTCTAAGATACTATCTTAGCTGAATTGGCTAGCCAGTGAGAAGCCCTGTCTCTTCAACACCCAAGGCTGATTTCTGATTTACATGTGCATGTACACTCATATGTGCACATAAATATAAACAAATGCACACACTTAAGCATACACATACATACACACAAAGCGTTCAAGGCTATTCTCAACTACAAAGGGAGTTTGAGGTTAGCCTGGGCTACCTGACACCTTGTTTCACACAAAACAAATATCCTCAGAGAGCACCCATGATCTGCATCCCCCCCCATCCCCACCCTGTTCCTACTGTGTGTGTGTGTGTGTGTGTGTGTGTGTGTGTGTGTGTGTGTGTGTGTGTGTGTGAACCATACTACCACATCCTAGTGCTCTGCTAAAGCCTGCCGCATTTCTAGGATGTCACTTGTGGGCCAGCAAGCCTTTCATAGGCATTGGAACCCTGTGTAGGCAGGCAAGTGGGAAAGATGTCCCCTGACATCTGGCTTTTATCTGGTACTCACTCTAGTGTCCAGGGCTTATTGTTACCTCTATTAGGATAGGCGTTGATTTCTAGAAGATTCCTGAGTGAGCCATGCTGAATAGATGGCTGCAAAATACCTGGGCAAGGGGTGTCTGAAGAAGGAGAAAAGTAGGAGACAACAGACTGATGCTTGGGGGCATGAAGAGGGCTCTGACAGTGCTTGAAGAGCAGGTGAGCCTCTTTCTTGGGAGAGGTTGGTCACAGTGTGGGTGTGTGTGAGTGGGGAGAAAGGAAGACGGAAGTGATTGTGAGGATGGTAGCAAGCAGTTAGGGTGGGCAGCCTGGCAAGAGTGAAAGGTGAGCTTCAGGGCATCTGAATAAGTCTGCCTAGGCATGCCTGCACACACCAGCTTGTCTACACACACATTGCCAGAGAACCAGGCTTTGTAGGGCATGGAGTCTGCAGTGCCCAGGTAAGTGTGGCCAGTAGGCCATGTGTACTCACAAGCTACCCCCCAAATATGCAGGAATGCCAGCCCTCATCAGATAGTGTCTTCCTACACCTCCCACCCGTATAGACAGACACACTCCCCACAACCAGTAACACAGGAAAGGGAGTTGAACACAAAGCCCAACCCAGGCTACAAACCGCACGTTCCAACCCTTAGACTACACATTGGTGCCATCTGGTGGTCACTTGAAGTACCTCCTAGTTTTCCAGGCTCTTGCTTGGCATTTGGGGGGATGTTACAGTCCCCCTTTCTTGCCTACACACACACACACACACACACACACACACACACACACACACACACACACACACACACACACACAGAGTGAGAGGGAATAACTAGTGACTTCCATGATAACAGTACTCCACACCCAAATGCACACTGGGCCTCACAGCGGAACTCCAGCAGGTACACCCAAACACAGACACTGTCATTACCGCTCACACATTCTGCCGCTTCTCACGAAAGCATATTTAAAGCGCAGACATATACCGCTCTGCTCTCCACCCAGCACAGGCACGACCACAGCCAACATCTGTGTGTTCTCAGCAGCCCATTCTGTTTCCAGCACGAGTGAATCCCCCAAATACAGCGCCACAAGCTCCCACCTAGAGTAGACATCCACTTGCTTTCGGACTCTCCTCCTCTGTGCACAAATGGGGATGTTAGACAGACATCTCACTAGCCTGCTTGCTTTTACAAACCTGGTGTTCATCAGGTATAGGACGAGAGTGAGCTGCTTCTTTGGTCCCCTCTATGTTAGAACCCAGGGGCTTTTTGGTTAATAAGACAGGTAAAATTAAATCCTCTCTCAGTTTGGGTTGTCCCACGTGGTTCACAACACACACACACACACACACACACACACACACACACACACACACACACTATTAATAGCATTTGCTGTTACTTGACTTCCTCTCCAACCGCCCATGATTTCCCAGAAGGTATGAGGTTGGGAGAGGGTGGTCATAGAGCTGGGAGCCAGCAGTAGGGATCTGACTTCTTGCTCTGCCTGTGCTCTCTACAATATGGGGCCGGGTGCAGTGCAGAGAGCCAGAGCAGGACAGATACACCACCTCAACTTGCTACTCCTGTCTCTCAGAAGCCTGTCCAGTCTGTGTCCATCGGCACAGCAGCAACTGGAAATGGAACGTGGGATCATTCATTCTGGCCCCACACTATCAGGCTCTCTGAGCTTTGTGCTCTGCAGGCTGAACCTGAATTCTGTCTTTGTTGGCTCTCAAGACTACTGCTGAAAGCAGACACCCATAGCTAAACACTGAGTTGAGCTCTTGGAATCCAGTTGCAGACAGGGAGGAGTGAAAAGCAAACGGGTCAAGACCAGGTTAGAGAAACCCACAGAAACAGCTGACCCCAGGGGGGAACTCATGGACCCCAGTCGGATAGCTGGGAAACCAATACAGGACCGACCCAGACCCCCTGAATGTGGGTGTTAGGAGGATTGGGCAGTCTATGGGGCTTCTGGTAGTGGATCAATATTTAACCCTAGTATAGGAATGGACTTTGGAAGCCCATTCCACATAGAGGAATACTCTCTCAGCCTAGACACACAGGGGAGGGCCTGGGACCTGCTCCAAATAATATGCCAGACTATGAAGATTCCCCGTGGAAGGCCTCACCCTCCCTGGGAAGCAGAAAGGGGATGGGATGGGGGTTGGTGGGGGGAACAGGGGAGGACTGGAAGGTTCAGGAACTGAGATTGACATGTAAAACAAGCTTGTTTCAAATTTAAATTTAAAAAAAAAAATGTATTTAAAAAAAAAAGACTACTGCTGGCAGAAAGCAGAAAGCCTTAGGAGGATGAAGAGTGTCCTCCACCCTGTGTGTGTGTGTGTGTGTGTGTGTGTGTGTGTGTGTTTATTTCTCCTAGTTTAAACTCCTATACAGTTGTAAAATGGTCATAACCCTCACAATGCAGAATTGTCAGGCTGAATCTAAGCATCCAGGTACTAGAGGATTACAAGGAAGAGAAAGAGACTGGCAGGAAGGCACTCAGCTTTCAACCCTTTAGGTGATGCCTCAATCCCTATTATGCATCATGAAAACCAAGCCAGGAACCTCAAAGGTGATGCTCTTCCTAGCCTACCCAGACTTTCATCACCATAGCTGCTGCAAGCCATTGTCTACAGAAGAGCAAGTCATATCTTGTACTTACAGCATGGGGGTGGAACACAGAGCTGTAGATGGTGTGGGTGGCTCATCCTTCAGCCTGATGTGAGATCCCATCATGGGAGGCATTCACCCTGGAGGGTGCTGTGAGACAGCTTCCTGGATTGGGGGTGGTAGGTTAGACCTTTTTGTCTTCTCTGAGTCTGCGACTCCCTGTCTCTGTCTTCCTTATCAGTAGGGACACACTATTCCAGATGGCTCTCTGACAAATTCCAACAGACTGTACACAAGTCTCAAGAAGGCCCTAGTCTAGAGAGGATCCTGACCAGTGGCATCTGCCCTCAGTCCTGTGGGACAGGAAGAGGGGAGAAGATACTCAGCTCAGGAATGTGTGTTGAATAGATGAGTGGCCAAAGAGGTCATCTATCAGTCCATGTTCTCACTGAGCCTTCTTCTTGTCCCAAGGCCAGTCTGTGTGTCAGAGAACAGGTAATTCCAAAGGGTCTTCCACAGTATTGGAGGTCCAGCTGAGGTCCAGCCCAGAGCCCCATGGGAATATCCTGCTCCTGTGCCTGTGATTCCAAATGGCTGTTACTCCCTTAAGTGACCCCAGCTCATCTGGACAGGCATAAACCCAAGAGCGCAGAGCACCACCCATGAGCTTCATCTCCTGGCTAATGTGGCATTTTGGAAGTCAAATTGGTGCCCCCACCTAGGTGTCAACTGTATTACAGGAAGATTTCCTGAAGCCAGAACTTACAGGAAAATGTGCCCACACCCACCAAGAGAGCCCAGGCTTGGCACCATAGTGAGAGTTGGGAAAGTGAGAAGGCCCCATTCCAGCTGTCACAGGGATCTGCTGCAGGCTTTTAAGGGAGAGAGAGGCACAGCAGAGCTAATGGAAGATGACACATAATAGCATGTGAGGTACATCGCACAGGGGATCATGGGACACACAGGGTCCTAAGTCACCAGGACCACCAAGGATGGTGGTAACTGCTCCTTGAAGGCTCAGTGCTGACTTTGACCCTAAGCCCTATTCTCTCTGGCCATGTGTTCACACACAAGCTATTCTAGCAAAAAGCCTATAAAGTCTTTGCATGCGTATGAAAATAAGCATACACACACTTGAATGAACATATATGTGTGCCCATGTATTGTGTGATAAAAACCCAAACATCCAGGCATAGGCGAGCACGGTCTCTCCCCTAGGTCCTCAGGAAAGCCATCTTCCAGGCAAAAGTTCCATCGGAGGGACACACAGTTCCCCTCCCCACACAGAGGGAGTGGCCTAGCTTCAGGGCAAAATTTATCATCATTATCCTAATATCATCTCTAGTCTCGGCAGTGGCAGTAGCTAAAGAAAATACCAAGGCTTAAGTCGGGGCGCAGGAGAGAAAGTCAGGAGATAGGAAATATGATTTATGACGGAAATCAATGCAATCATAATACTCCGTGCTTATGAAATTGGGCTGTGCCTCCTGGGCCCACACAGGCCCACTTCACTTCAGCCCTGCCTGTCACCAGAGCTGGGGAGTATGGGTGGAGAAACCTAAATGATGTACACTACCTACCTCCTTTCCAGCCTTCCTTGGAAAGAGTAGGGTGCAGGGTATTGTCCAGAGTGGCAGTGGAGAGGAGCTAGTGACAAATGACACCAAGCTGGGCCCCCAGCATTTTGCTGGTGCCTTGGCCTACTTGGCCTATATTGCTCCAGAAACCATTCACCCAGGAAAGACAGTTGAGATAACACTTATCCTCAGCAAAGAGGGACGTGGTGCCTCAGTGACTGGGACAAAGCAAGCTGCTGGCCATTGCTGAGCTAGCCTGTTTTCTCGCTGTTCCAGGACCAGGTTAGCATAAAGGCTAAAGGTAACTGCTTTGGAAGATGCTCCACCCAGAACACACCCTACCCAGCATCCAGCATCCTACCAATAATGTTACCCTGCTAGTTAGGCCATACTGAATGAAGGTCCTAATGTGTGGTGCTGCTGGTGACTATGGTGACGGAGAAGGCAGTGATGAAGATGGTGATGGTGTTGAAAGGAGGTCACATGGCAATGGTGCCCATGTGGCAACAGCAGTAGTCATGTGTGTTCACAGGTACATGTGTTTCTCCTAGAGCTGAGGTCAGGTTAGACATGCAGATTCTGTGGAAAGGCCTGAGGCCAATCTCATTCCCACTTCCCCACTTTTCTAGAACTTAGCCAAGAATTTCACACCCTAGCCTAGCGTCCTGAGAAACCCTAGGGTCAGGTGTTCTTTTTGTATATCTGGGTGTGAAGATATTTATCTCCCTGCTTCAAAAATCTCCAAGCTCCATGACAACTCATTCGAGCTAAAGATAAGGGCCAGTGGACAGTGGAAACATGACTTTCAGGCGGACATTGACCTACGCTCAAACCCCACAAAGTAGGAGGGCTTCTCCAGGACATCTCCTTCAGGATCTCTTAAAACAAGGCAGGCTTCCCGTAGTGGGCAGCTGGCTGAATGAATGCCATTAGGAGCAGCTACCTTGTGGCTGAATTTGCTGATTTCAACAGCAGGGAATAAAACAGACTCCGGGAAAGAAATACCTGGAGGGATGCTGGGGCTCTGGAGGGTGGGTCTTTGCTGAAAGGGAAGCAAATCCTAGAAGCCTAGCATCTCAAGGCACTTTGAATGGTGCTGAAGGGAAGGCAAGACAAAGAAGATGTGGAGCTTAGGATATGGATTCTCCCAGCATGCCCTTTGCTATTGGACACTGGAGCTCTGGCCAATTCTGCAAATGTTATTAATCTGTCCCATCCACCAGGTCCCCATGCCACTGCAGATCTATTTCTAATGGGAGACGATGAGCAGAGGTGACATCTTGGGAGCAGGAAGGGTTATAAGGAGGTATCCATTGGGTAGGCCCCAGACAGACCGCTCAGCCTGCAAGCAAGCATCAAGAGGGTGGGTAGGCTAGGGAACAGCAGGCAAGGGAGAGACAGTGAGATGGGGGATGTGGCTCAAAACCTGAGGTTACAGGGCAGCCTAGCAGCTGGACTTGGGGTCAAGGTGATTGTGCTGGTATTTCAAAGGGCGTCCTGGGCCAGCACCTGCCTTGACAAGACCTCAGGAGCTCAATAGACTTTCCAAACCTAATTAGTGTTTAATGGTCTGGAGAGACACAGCATCCACCGTCACTGGCCGCACCATGGCCGTGCTGTCCAGCCGAAGGTTCTTAATTAACCTTTAAGAAGCCAATCTGCTAGGCTGCCACGAGAGGTCTCACATCTGTCCCCACTTGAATGCTCACATGTAAGGATCACACTGTCCCATGTGTGATTCCGAGGGTGATTCTAATCACCCCCTTTAAAGCAGATTTTGGGAAGTGTAACTGGGGTGTGCATGTGTCCTGTGGCCGGCATGGTGGGATGACAGGGCTAGGTGACACATAGTGGAGAGCAGGCACGAGGGAGACTCAGACACCACTCAGACACCTGTGGCCTTCAGGAAGTGTCTGGGAGAGTGACAGTAGGGGGTGCAGGCAGCCTGAAGAGGCTGGCCCTGCCTGTGAGCCAGGGGGGGGGGCTGTCACTGATCCTTCCAGCTGTTCCAGGCTGAGAAGTTTGCTGCCTGCGGCAAATATAGGACAAAGCGGGAATGGAGCAATGGAGGGAGATGGTTGGGTTCTAATCTCAAAGAACTGAAGGTTTTGGAGGATGAGCTAGGCCATGTGCACTGACAGTGAAAAGTGGGCCTCAAGGGATGAGAACCAACCATGGGAACATGTCTAACTTAGGGCTAGAGATCATGCCAGGGAGAATAGCTGACTGACACCCCGAATGTGCCAGGAACAGGGTCCCAATGGCAAGGTAGAATTAAGCATTACAGGACTGCAAGCCAAGTGAAATCTGTAAGAAGAGGAAGGGGACAAGGCAAGGGACCAGTGTCACCTACAAGTGTTCAGGCAGAAGGAGGACATGGGGTCTGCCTGGTAAGAGGGAGCAAGAAGGATTCATGGGGCAATTGGAAGAAAATATGGCGTAGTTGAGAGTGCATGCGTCTTACCCTCAAGTACACGTGCCACCCACATGTGCAGCACACACATCCCATGTCACACCTATGTGTGGAGTCACCTACACACACGCACATACACTTTGCACACACTTACATGCACATTAATCACACTGCCACACCCACTAAGGTCCACTCACCCAACATGTGCCCATCTGCACTTCTGTAATCATCTGCCCCTCACCCCACACTCCAGCTTTCACATACACATGCTAATACTTGCACCCAAGCCTGACACGCTTGCAGGCAGTGCCCGTGACCCAGAGACCCCGGCATGTTCCAGAAGGAGAACCGTGATCGATGCTTATTAATGAAGCTGCCCCGGAGATGGCTAATTGATGGTGGTGTGCGGCTGTTGTCTGGAATTTAACCTGATTCATCATTTAGCCTGTTGGAGGCCGGAGAGCTGTGTTAATGAATGCCAGGAAAACAGGCTTAGACGAGCTGGGTGCAGGCTCACATTAGAACACTGGAGCGCAAGGGGCAGAGGGAGGGAGAGAATAGGGAGGGAGAGAGAGGGGGGATGATTAAATCTAAAGCCCAGAGACAAAACAAATTCCAAAAAGCAAATGTCGCTGCCTGCTGTTCAGAGGGTGACTCAGGTTTGCGCTCGGCCGACATCACCAGATTGTGATGTGGGGATTAAGAGCAATTTCCTCTTCGTGTGTCATTTTCTTGGTGTGGGCTTTCTCCCCAGGCCTATGCTGAGGCTGAAGCCTTGGGAGAGAATTTAGAGGGTTGAGACTTGGGGAGGGAGTGGAAGAAACCTGGCTGGGGACCACTAGCTGGGTGAGGGAACAGACGGGGACTCAGTATGTGGCTTGGTAAGGTGAGAGGATGAGGAGGGAGGGAAAGGAGTGGATGACACAGAAAAGGGTCTTTATCCAAGTCCCTGGGTCGAATCCTACCCTCTGTTCATCCCTACTCTTGTCCAGGAGGTTCCACGTCTAGATCTTCAGAGGCAATAGTGGCGTAGTGGGCTGGAAAGTGTCAACTGTAGATGTAGGGAGCCCCTTCCAAGTGTCCGTCCTAGGCACCTGATAGTTGGTTGAAGGAGAGTCTAGATCTTCAGAGGCAATAGTGGCGTAGTGGGCTGGAAAGTGTCAACTGTAGATGTAGGGAGCCCCTTCCAAGTGTCCGTCCTAGGCACCTGATAGTTGGTTGAAGGAGAGTCATGTTTGCAAGAAAACGCTAAGACCTTAGGTGTGCAGAACTGCTCAACCGTGGAGCAGTGCCTTGGGAGGCGGCAGGAGGAGGAGCAGCAGCAGCAGCAGGCGAGGGGAGATGAGACAGATGCACGTTTGGGAGAGGAGACCCTCATGATCAGTGACCAACTAAAATTCACCCATGTGACCCTAAGATGCCCACATGTTCACATTCAGTGGGGACCTCCCCTCCCCAGGCAGGTCTCTGCCAGTCAGATGGAGAGGACTTTTGCAAGCTGGTAGTTAGTTGGTCCCTGCCAATGAAGGGCTATGTGTCTAGAGATCAGGAATCAGCCTTGATGCTGTGCAATGGGTAGAAGTATAAAGTCCAAGTAATAATTACTTTAAAAAAAACTCAGGAAAGAAAATAGGCATGGAGAGGTTCACACCCAACAATCTGGGGTTCTGAAGCAGGGAGACTGTCATGATTTTGAGTATATACTGCTCTACATAGTGAGTTCTAGGACAACCTAAGTTACATTTTCAGACTTTAGTTCAACAACAACAGTAAACATTAGTCTCAAATTATGCTATAGAACCATAGTTCTACATAGCAAGAACTGTGTGGTATAAAATAAAAGTAGACACACAGTAGACTGGGGAGATGGTTTAGTCAATAAAGCATTTTCCACATAAGCATGAGGACCCGACTTCAGTCCCCAGCATTTGCTGAAAAAGTTGGCTAAAATGCCACGCACTTCTAATCTCGGCATTCAAGAGGAAGAGGCAGGTTGATCCCTGAAGCTCACTGGCCAGCAAACCTAGCCAAATCAGCAAGCCCAACATACAGCGGGGCCCGAGAATAGTGGAGCAGAATTGGCTTTTAGCAAGCCTCATTCTTCTAAAGACTGGACAGTAAGCACTGGCATGTGGCGGGGTAGGGGTGTGAGGGTGTGGGTGCTCACCAAGGTATTCAATAAGCACTGGTGGGTGAATGAATGAGTGAGAGAATGAATCAATTTTGTGGTCCATTGAAGAAATGGGCACAGGTTCCGACAGACCAAGTAGAGAGGACAAAGCTGGGACAAGAACAAAGGACAGGCCCTTGGGAGAGGGCAGATAATAGGTACCACAAATCTCTGCCATTTGGAAGCACCTGCTTCTTGCTCATGCATGGCTTTCCCTCAGAGGGGCAGGGCAAGCCACAAAAGAGCAGGAGAGGAGAGGATGGCTGTGGGACACGGCTTGAAGCCCCATCCCCCTGCATCCATTGATGGTATGCCTTTAAGGGGTTAAGTGACTGCTATCCTCCATGAACAAGTACACTGCAGAGCTAGGCCTGAAATCTGGGCTGCTTTCATCCAGAATTATCCATCCACTGTTTTTCAACCATCATGCACCCCCACCCTAAAGAGGGTTAGTGACCCAGCCTGGCTGAGCAGCTAATTAGCTTGGTTTCCACGGCAGCGGTGCTTAACTAAGACTGTGAGGATCCTCCTACCTCTGCCAGCATAGCCCTGATGAGTGGGAACAGTAAGACTAAGGTGGACAAGGGACCCTCAGCATTGGGGGACTCTGAGTCTTGACAGGGATGCAGGAACTCTAAATCACCACTTCCATAGGGTCAGAGATCCATGGACTCCATCTTGGCAACCTCCTACTTCACCTGCCCTAGTCCAGAGAAGCATGAACTCCAAGTACTCCTCCCCTCCTCATTTTACCATGAAGGTTCAGGGGACAAGGGATATCAAATACCACCCTGGAGATCTCTGTACTGGAAGCAGCAGTGGGCTTGGCCTGGGGTTGTCACGGAACCTCTGACCAGTCTAGGGCATGGGGCAATGAAAGAAACCTTCCTTCTAGCTCTTGAGGTAAAAGGGCAGTGGATTTTAAACAAATTTCAGGGAAAGGAGGAGGAGAAGGCTCAGAGGAGGAGGAAGGTGAACAGATGAAAGGAGTGGGGGCGGCACTAGCCGCCTACCAACAGAACAGCCTCCAGTGCTGCTGCTGCTACAGGCTGGACACTGTAGAGTGGAGAAGCCTGTTGCATAGCAACTGCCAGGCAGCCTGCTTGGAGGGCTGGACCAAAGAGGAAGTGTAGGCTGCAAAGGGGGCTGCCTGGACTAAGGGTTTTGCATTCTCTCTCTCTCTCTCTCTCTCTCTCTCTCTCTCTCTCTCTCTCTCTCTCTCTCTCTCTCTCTCTCTCTCTCTCTCTCTGACTCCTTGCCACGTTTGGCCAGGGGCATGGTATCACTTGAGGATCAAGAAGGACAGCTATAACTTGGGATAATTGATCAGTTTGACCAGTACCTTCCTGGCATCAGTTCTGGACTCCTATCTTCCCACAGGGCTAGAGGGGGCAGGGTACCAGAAAACAGTGGCCGATCTTGCTCTAATCACCTCTCTGGCATCTCTCAGGCCTCTTTGAACTCACCCCACTCCATGCTCTTGCTTTAAAGAGGCCCTGGTGGAATTCTGTCTTGTTTCAAACAAGCAGGGAACACACAGCCCACAGTGCACTCAGGCCCTGCCAGTCTTAACCCACCCCCTCCCCCATCCCTAATGACTCGCCTCACTCTCATACCCTGTGACTGTCGCTCCCACTCTTTGTTATCTGTTAACTGCATGCCCCCACCCCCATGCCCTCCAACTCTAATCCCAAACACCTTGAGAGTTTGGGTTTCAGGAAAGAACAAAGGATATAATCTCCACTATGTGGGTCATGAAAAATTCTGGAGCATAAGAGAGACTTCCTTGGCATGGTTCACCCCTGTCCTGTCCAGGTGCCCAGCTCCCATCACATGCTGGACTTCACAGATCCTTTCTCACAGCCAGAAGGTCCACTCCTATGATAGAATCCAGCCACGTCCCCAAGGCAATTAGAAGCTTTGCTGCTTCTGGGCAGCCATATTTAAAACCCAGCACTGTTGACAATGCAGAGCGAAGCAATCACAGAGAATCAGTGATGCATGGAGCAACAGGTGTGAGGGCCGGGGGCTGGTTCAGCCAGTGAAGTGTTTGCCTTGCAAGCCTGCAAACCTGAGTTTGATCCAGTACTCACATAAAATGCCAGGCTCGCTGAAGTGCACCTGTAATCCCAGAATTGGAGAGGCAGGACCACGAGGATTTCCAGGGCTTACTGGTCAACCAGTCTAGCTTAATTACCGAACCCCAGGGTCAGTGAGAAATCTTGCCTCAAAAAGTAAGGTAGAGAGCAATGGAGGAAGACATCCTGTATTGGCCTCTGGCCATTGCACGCTATGCACACCAGCACACACACGTGTGTACACCACATAGGAAGTCACAGGTGTAATCAAGTGGACTCAGTCACAGAAAGCTTGCAAGAAGTAGAGGCAAAGCCTTAGGATTTACCTTATGACGAAGCAAGAGGAGGTGAGGGATGAAGGAGGGACTTACACACAGAATGGGGCTCTGGGAGTGCCCTGGAGGCCAGCTCAAGCACTTTGCCCAAGGAATCTGCCAGGCACCTTAGCTGGGAGGTCAAACGAAGAGAGGGCTAAAAAAGGGGTGAAGAGCTTGACAGGGCTGATGTATTGTGACCCAACAAGCATCAGATGGCCTTCTTGGATCAGAGAGCAAGGACAGAAGTAAGATTTATTTAAAAAAAAAATCTTGTCTGGAGGGCTTGCATTTCAATGGGCTCTAGATTTGCATATGTTAACCACATCCCTGCTCTTCTGTCTGGATGGTACCACTGACTGTCTCTCTAAAGGGCGATCACTGCTTCAATAAACCCTTCCTAATCCAAAGGTACAACACCGCCGCTTGGCTGGAGGGCAGGGGATTAAAAGGGCCTTTCTCTTTGGTCTGGAAACAAGTCTGAAGGCGGGTGACCCACTTACTGCCTCCAGGCACTTCTGCCAGACCCAGGGACTAGGGTGATGATGCCTCTTGAGAGAGGACTTGGTCATCCATTTGATAAGTATGCTAAGGTGGTGTGTGTGTGTGTGTGTGTGTGTGTGTGTGTGTGTGTGTGTGTGTGTGTGTGTGTGCCTGTGTGCATTCTCTTCTCAGTACACATGCCCACATGTGTGTGAGTAATGAGGTCAACCTCAGGTGTCATTCCACAAAACACTGTCTACTTTGTTTTTGTTTGACAGTTTAAAATATTCATATGATGGATTTTATTCATCTCTTCCCCCAACCCATTTTCCTCTCCCATTGGAACCTTTCTTCTCAACAAGGCCAAAATGTGCACTGCCTCAGGGACCCATGTGTCACCCTTTTTCAGGGGCTATGGTAATGCCGTCTGCCTTTTCCTAGTCTTAGCATCCATGATACTTAGGCATTTGAGACAAGGCCTCTCACTGGCCTGGAACTCACCTATTAGGTTGGGCTGGCTAGCCATGGAGAGCCAGAAATCTATTTGGCTCCACTTCCCCATCACTGAGATTGATTATAAGCACATGCTTCCATGCCCAGCTTTTTCACATGGGCAATGGGGATCATTCTCAGGTTCTCTTGCTTGTACCACAAGTACCTTAATGACTGAGCTATCTCCATGTCCTCACTATGTCTCAAATAGCCATTGTTCTGCATCCATGACTGGGGAATGGATGTGCATTGAAATAATATGGCTATGGCCCTTCCCTTAAAAAGTGGGGACAGACATTAAACAAACCAGCAAGTCTAGGACCAGAACATTCCATCAATGCCACACAGCAATGAAAGAGAGAATGGGGGAGGGTGAGCAGACTTGAAAAGATACCTGATATATATTACAGGACCAAGAGGGGAAGCCAAGGCCCACAGGAGGGATAGAAGGCTAAAAGCAGAAAAGAGATTAACCGCAGCTATACCCCAGGTAGCCCTGGAAGTCTGTACCCTGGAAGGTGGCCAGCTGCCTGGACAAGCCATGGTGGGGTGCTATGGGTGCCACTGGGGGTGTCCACAGTCAGGCCTCACTGACCGTGAAAGGCATGCTTCCTTGAACCTCTGGTCTTCTATTATGGAGTGAGCCATATGCAGTTTATTAAGGAGGCAATTAAAGCAGTAATATTTTACAACAAACTGCAAATGATGCACACAGCCTCTGTATTTCCCCTGAGAGCCTTCCTCTCCAGGGGAATGGAAACCCCCAGGTAAGGGCTCAGCCTTCTCTTCAACTTTGCCCAAGCCTGGGAATCTAACCCAGCATTGCATGAGATGGCGACCTCTTGGCAGTTTAGGACACATACTTTTGTCATTAATGTGTTAACTATATTATTTGTGTGAAGGTAAACTTCAGGGACGGCAGCATGGAGAAGCACACACCTTTGTTTTATGTGGGAATTCCATGCTCTTTCCATAAAGGGGTCCTCACCGCCACCCCTGGACTTGCATACCAATGGCTGCCCACGCTTAGTCTCTCTTCTCAAAATTTAGGGCGTTATCGCCTTGGAATTCTTTGGGTTTTAGTTTTGAACCGCATTTTTTAAATGATGTTCTGGAACATGGCTCTGGTTTGGGATCTCTGCTCGTGCAAAGGCTGGCCCTTCCACACACTGATCCCCACACACCTGCATGATAGATGTTATCTGTGCCAACCAGCAGTGCACAAATGAGAGGGGTCAGGATGGAACACACCCATCTTACCGCAGCCCAGGCTGGCTGTGCTGTGACATGGCTGGTCAGAACGCAGCAGACTATGTATGCCCTTTACACCAGTACTGACCATGTCCCAGAGACAGCGTTCACACATTAAGATTACTTGTCCCTGGTAGTCCTCATCTGCAAACCAGGAAGCATTTAGGGCTCAAGAGCTGCCAGTGGGAGGGGGAACCTAGAAGGGATCACAGAGGGACAGCCCTTTGAAATCAGGCCAACTACGCTTCTTCCTACACTGCAGGGCTATTTCTGCCCACAGACACTGGAAGTAGGAGAGGCTGATCTTGTCTGTCCTATAATGGGCACTACCTTCCTGCATTCTTCTACCTTCTTCTTTTATCCTGATTCCGAAGCCAAAATGAATTTCTTTAAGGCAACAGTTACTACTAATCACTCATGAGCCACATGTGCTTCAGAGATGCTCAGTTGAGAGGTTGGGTTCTGAGGTAGCAGCTTCTGAGAAAGGCCCATGACCTAATGAGAAACGATCCCACTGTCATCAGGGAAATAGAAGCTGGATGAGTACACACGAGGACAATCCTAGGTCACCTCCAGAATTGGGTTTTGACAGCTGTAAAGCAATGAGGAATGCAGGAAGGCTCGGCCTCACCCTGGATCTCTACACCAGCCTTTAGGGAGTACACTACTGCAGAAGGTAGACATCTCTGCCTCTGGTGACAGGGCACAGTTGATTGTTTAGGGACCCCCGATGCCCAGGCTGGCCCCACTCTGGAGATGGTGCTTATTGCAGTCCAAGGAACCCTTTAAAGGCTGGGAGAGTAAGTTTGCACAAATTAAACTGTGCTCTCACTTGAACCCAGTGAGCAGCTAGGCAGGTACCAGGAGGAACTGGAGAAAGGGTGCTAATTAGAGCCATCTTCCTGAAGATGGATGGCGGCCTTGAACCCTGACTCTCAGGAATCAGGCGGCGGAGACCTGCGAGGAGCAAATGTGGCAGGCACAGAGAAGAGCAGAGCAGAGGCCACAGGGGTGTGAGAGGGGAGACAGAGTCTGTCAGTCTGTCTGCCCGTCAGCCACAGGTCTCTACCTCCGCAGAGAGCCATGCTGGACAGGTGAAACCTTTTGACCAGCTCAATCATCGTATTTATTCTAATTGTATCGTAATCGTCCCCAAGGAGCCTGGTTCAAATGAGCTTGACATTATTAAAATTTTAATGCCCAGTTTTCATAGCTGAATGAATATTTAAAGGGTATGTCCCAGCGAACGTTATGATGATGAAGAAATTAATGGAATGTCTTGTTTAATGCATGGCTATGTGTTGATGCAAAGAGTGGCAGAGGGAGGGGCAGGGAGATAGAGCCGGAGGGAAGGGACTAGGAAGGAGCCACCTGCCTGCCCACCCTCTGCCACTGTGAGGAGCAAAGCTGGTCCTAAATCCTAATGTGGTGAGACCAGCTCACTCCATACACACCTCTCTCCCCAAAGCAGAACCAGAAGTTGGCAAGGATAGACCTGGGTGTGGCAGGGACAGGAAGGGGCCAGTTCCTGTCTGGCCCCAGCCGTACGTACGTGCAGAGCTCAGGAAACTGCCACGCCCAAACCAAATCAGTTTGCTCTTTCTGGAAAAGAGCCACAGTTCCCACAGAGTCTCTACAGAGGACAGGCACAGGAGCCTCTAACTCCTTGGGGAGCTGTTCCTGATCCAGGGAAGGCCACCCCTGGCTGCGCTGCCACCCTGACCTAACCAGGAAGGAGGGCAGGATCCAGAATGAAGAACACACCTTAGGGAAATGACACGAGGTGGTTCTCTCAGGACCCTCACACCGTTGGGAGGTGTGGATAGGTGACAGTAGACTGTGAGAGAGGGGAAAAGCGAGGACCAATGGGATCCGGAGACCTTGGCTTAGGCCTGAGAAATAATTTGCTACAGGAAGAGTGCAAGGTGGCTGTTGCCCCTTTGGGTCTTCCTTTGATCATTGTTGCTCCTCCCCAACCCCCACTCTTCCCTTCCTTTGGTGTCCTCCTCACCCTCTGCCACACTTGGCTTTGTCATCATCTCTCACCATCCCTGTGGCCCGACTTGGCACCCTGCACCCAAGCTTGCCTGCTCTGTCCACGCTTGCTTTCTTAAGGTGGAACCAAGGCTTGATAAAGCTGGACCTATCAAGGGGCATGCCTGTTCCTGCTCCAGCCTCTTGTGGAGAGCCTGCTGTAGCTGAGAAACCTGCACATCATAGTCTGGCATTTGACAGCTGCTGCAAAATAAGAAAGTCTGGGTCTGTGTGTTATCCCGGCCTCCCTGACTAGCATTTGAGGGAAGCCCTGCAAACGCTGGCTGGACACTGACCACCCTTGTGACAGCGGGTGATATTAAATTCACTAGCCCCAAATAAATGATAAATGGGTGTTTATTGGGGAACAACTTACACAGATTATAATAAAGAACCTCCACAGCCTTTCTCTGCCTTTCCAATCAGATCCACAACCAGAGAGAGAGAGAGAGAGAGAGAGAGAGAGAGAGAGAGAGAGAGAGAGAGAGAGAGCACCTCACACTTTCCCCTTTTCATTCCACCCACACTTGAACACTTGAAGCCACGCCCAAAGGGGTGTGACCATGTTACAGGGAAGATGCTACTACACCCTTGGGTGCAATGGGAATGACAAGGTGGCTCCAGGAAGTTCAACTCAATGGGAGCCAAGTCAGTTCTGTTCTGCTCTATATAGAGAACCCACAGGTGCCCAGCCTGTGGTTGAGGTTTAGTGACAGGTCAGTGAGAAGCTAGAATCCCACCAGCAGGAATCCCTCAGTTAAGTTGGGGAGAGATATAGGGGGCAATGAAGAGTGAGCCAGTAACAATTGTCAGGGAGGTGTAGGTGCATTGCCCAGACCTGGCAAGGGATGAAGGATTCTTTAAAGGAGCTATTGCAGGCCTAACTCAGGAGTGGAAGGCTAAGCATTCTGAGTGGTCTGATACCGAAAACAGCCAAAGAGGAGCTGCAAGAGGGCAGGACTAGAGTGGATGGCTCCATGTATATGGAGAAAATTTCATCACCTTTCAGTTTGCTATGGAAAATAGGATGTATCACGTCAGAAAGATTCCTGGCCCAGACACTGGCCACCTGTAGGACTCTTCTGAATAACAGTAGCCTAGAACTCAGACCCTCCTCCCAGAGGCAGACCATCTCCCCCACACTGTTGCTAAGGATAAGGGCTCTACACACACACACACACACACACACACACACACACACACACACACACGGTCTTGTTCACACCTCTGCCTGCCAGACTGACTCCCCCGTCAGTGCTCTTCATCGTGGCTAGCCGCTTCCTTAGGCCACCCCTGAGCCCATCCCACCTGGCTCCCAGCATCTTCCAACCCCAGAGGCAGCAATCCGGAACACTGGGTTCACATTAATGCTTCCGTTTACTATCTATGTAAGTGTGGGCTGGCGGCTGGCGCCCTGATCTCTTTGCAGCTCTGCTTCCTTGACTTCAGTGACCCTGCTCACATATATTCTACAAGTTATCACAAGCTAGCAATAAAATGCACGTAGCAGCTGCGGAGTCTCGGGCGGTCCAAGCTCCCCCACCCCTCTTGCAAGTGGATTTCCACCCTCAAGTGTGCCTTACACATGGAAAAGGGTGGGTTCCCTGGAAGATGTCTCCCTCAGTCAGATCTCACAGACTAGATTTATTCATTTGCTGGGGCTGCGGGGTACAAGCTACTTGTGTGGTTTAAATTACCAAAATGCATTTCTCACTGTCCTGGGGGGGTTCTTCTAGAACAAGGTGTGAGCAGGTTTGGTTTGGAGTAAAGCCTTTCTTCCCGGGAGAGGGTCACCTTGCTGCGTCCTCACACGGCCTTTGTTCGTGTGCATAGGTCCCTGTGTTCCCTCTTTGTCTCATAAGGACAGCAGCCATGTGGGCCTTGCCTTTATTACTCAATGTAACTGTATTCACCTCCTTGCTGTTCTCCGTGTTTTCCAGATAGGGGGATACAGCGTCACTGTAGGAATGAGTTTGCAAAATTCAGTCCACAGAGGGGTCCCAGGTAGCCTTAACGAATGACAGAATGTTGGAGCAGGGCACTGCAGGCCTAAAGAATGAACTTGAGGGAGGAAGATATGGAAATATGGGCTTCTACACCAAAAACATTACATACAATTTGGTGGCCCAGAGAATCTGCTCCAAACTGCCCTCACTACTTGGATGTTTTGTATTCTCTGCTTACTATTTGGCCCTTAGGCTGAGGTCCCTAACAGAAAACCCATGAAAACGACTCACTCTGTCCCTGGTTGTGCTGTCCCTGCCTCTCTTGGTAGCATCCTACTACCAGGTTCCTCCCAGCAAGTACTGATAATATTTTGACCTCAGAGAGCTGTCTACTTTGAAAGCGCTATGGCTGGAGAGATAGGTGTGAGAGAAAACAGTGGTCATAGCTGGGCCCAACCCTGCTAAGTCGTCAGATTGGGAGGGGAAATATCCAGGTGGGCAGTGGAAAGTGACAGCTGGGGCTATAGCTCAGCATGGGGACATTGAGTAACATGCAAACAGCCTTAGCTTCAACCCCCAGCGAGAAGCTAAGCTCCAAACAGCAAGCCAGGAGTGACAAAATTCCCCCCTGGATCTCCTCTCCCATAGTGAGATTCCTGGCCTGTCTTCCAGACATTTCCTTTTCTTCAGAGTTTGGAGCGGATTGTCTTACTGGAGATCCAAAAGCAGCCTGTCACACTTCCACATGCTGGCAGTTTGCCGTAGGGTGACACTCTTCCTGTGGCTGAGGGGCTGGAGCTTTCACACAAACCCTCTTCCAGGACTGTCAATCATGAACCGGTGGCAAAGCAGGGCAGCCTGGCCCCCAGAGGCCTGTCATGCTGGCCTTGGCTCCTGCATCTCCTTCCGTCTGCCCTCACTCGGTCCTGCGTGCTGCCTCTGTCCTTCCTTGCGTAGCTCTGCCCTTCCCCTGGCCTCAGCTTCACCTTGCTGAGTCACAAACATCCTCCCCGCAACCCCCAGTTGTCTCGATGCAGCCAAAACTCACTTCAAATCCTAGATCGGAAGGCAGGAGGCAGCTTGTGACTGCTGGTCCAGGCCCCATAAGGGAGGGGAATTGGCAACAAGGTCTTAAGGAGCAGTGGAAGCAAGTGCATAAATAGCCTTTGCAGACTCTGCCACAAGGTGGCCTGGAAAGCAGGTGACTGTTTCTTGGCCTCGGCTTCTCTGTCTTTAAAATGGGGTGCTTTCGCTGCTCTCCTTGCCTCTTGGGACCTGTTCTTGTGAGAGAAATGCCATTGCAAAAAGGGATCGTGGGCAGACATACAGGAGAAACATGGTGACGACATAAAGAACGTCGCATTGTGTGGTTTCTATAATTTTTATTGTCTGAAATACGGCGGGAACCCAAGGCTGGCGAGACCACCCTAAACCTCAGAGCGGTTTGAGCCAAGAAGCTTGGAGTTCAGAGACCCCTAGTGGCCGAAAGTAGTATCGCACCAATTCCAGGGAGAAGCCCGCGCAGGCAATCCGGTGCCTCAGTGCCCTGACAAGCACAAGAAAATCGGTGGTGTCTGTTCTATCCTGGGCAGATCTCTCTGACTGCCTTCGGGAGCCTTGAGCTCCTCTCTAAACACAGATATGGGAACCAAGTCCTCCGCCACCTCTGTCTCACAGCCAGGCTTAGAGATGGCAGGGTCTGAAGTCTGGTACCTGCAGGGACCAACTCGGCAAAGCCAATTGTGCTGAGGGACCTAAGGCTGGACCGCAAGTGTGCCTCGTGTACAGCAGGGCCTTCTGGGTAAAGAGAGGAGAAATAGGCATGCTATCACCCCAAATTCTGGTATCAGGGTATTGAGAGCTCGTTAAAGAGGGAGGACGCCTATAGCTTCTCCAACCCAGAGGACCTCCACCCACTCTCTTGCGTGCACGCCCTGTACTGGGCTTTGGAGGACGAGGTGGTGGACGAAGATGGGTGGAACCTTCGAGGAATGTATGTGCTTGTCTCTAGGTGTGTGGGTTCCCAATGTGGCCGCGTCCTACACACTGGCATCTGTGCTCTTGAGCACTATGGCCCCAGGCTCCCTGTAATGATGTTCCTCTTCTCTGTTGCAGATGAACCGGCCGATCCAGGTGAAGCCTGCGGACAGCGAGAGCCGAGGAGGTAGTAGCTGCCTGCGCCAGCCCCCTTCACGTGAGGGCCCACTTGTCTCTGACCCCTCCCCTCCTCCCCCCTTTTCCCCACCCTGTCTGGCTGCAGCGACTCCCTACCTCTTCCTCTTCCTGCTGCTCCCCCAACCCATTGAAGGTTAGGTTAGGAGCAGGCCTTTGTTGCTCTGGGTGACTGATGGTGTGGAAAGACAATAGAGAGGGCCTAGGAGACTGGGGCCTGCAGGCAGGAGGGGAAGGCTTTAATACTTGTCTAACGAGCCAAGGAACCATGTAGGAGTTATCCTTTTCCATTCTCTTAGGGAAAAAAAATGTCCATTTGGGTGCTGTCAAGAAAAACCCACTGTGATGGGAGTTGAACACTGCTGCTCAGTTAGGAGAGGTGCAATGCTTGTGAGCTTGTTCCAAGAAGAGTCAAGGCTATGAAGGAACACATCTGAGAGGCAGACACTGTGGTGAGGGTGCAGGCCGGGCCACACAAGGCAAGCATGGAGATAAAAGATTGGAAAGGTGGATCCAAGCAGGCAGACAGATGTCCGGAAGGGGACAGAGGGAGAAGGACATGGTTTTACCCAAAAATACTCACCACATGCACACACATGAAAGAGACAGACAGATGATAGATAGATAGATAGATAGATAGATAGATAGATAGATAGATAGATAAGCCCCAGATGCTCAGCCTTAGGAAAACAAGACATGTGGTCAGCCAGGGACATCTCTGTTACTAGGCAACAATTCTGGTGGAAATTCAGTGCCTTTGTAGCAACACTGCTTCCCCACCTCAGCTCCAGGGTGACCTGTGCTCAGTCTCTAGATCCCCCTAGGTAGGATTCAACCATGCTACAATCTGAAAAGAAAGTAACAGACAAAGATAAAGAATACCTCCAGCATCAAGCCTGTCACCCAAGCCTGGATTCTATCCACAGCCAGCTGCCTTTCCCATGGTACCGAGCATTCAGGCTTACCTGAGAGAGAGGAGGAGAAGCCTCAGCACAAGAGAGGGAAGGGTACAGACTAATAGCCTTGCAAAGGAGGATGCTGCCCTTTCTGCTTCACATGAAGTCTACCTTCAGCCTCCAATTTCACATTTACCTTTCACGTGCCTGGCCTCAGCACTCAGTAATGCCCTCAGGAATGTGGACAAACTCAGCCCCTCCCCTGGTCAGACCCGGGATACCCCTAAGAGGACACTGTCCTATCCACCAATGGCAGATTCCCCCACCCAAGCACCCACAGGCTCAGCAGATGACGAACCAGACAGTCACCCTCATTAGCAGGAAACTCTGGATGCAGGGAAAGGGGGAAAGGCTCCTGCTTCCAGCCTTGGTCAGCAGTGAGAAATCTTGGCCACACATCCACCGGGTAAGGGTCCCTCCCAGAACAAGAATCACCAGGGAAAGTGTCCTAGTTCTGGTTACCACTGTCATGATGGAACACCATGATCACCAGCAAGCTGGGGGGGAAAGCATTTATCTGGGTTACACTTCAACATCATGGTCCATCATTGAAGGAAGGCAGGGCAGGGAGCTCAAACAGGGCAGGAACCAGAATGCAGGAGCTGATACAGAGGCCATAGAGGGGTGCTAACTCACTTGTTCTCCGTGGCCTGCTCTGCCTGCTTTCTTATAGAACTCAGGACTACCCACCCATAGGTGGAACTAGCCCCATGGGCTGGACCCTCCCATTCCATCACTAATTAAGAAAATGCTCCATGGTCTTGCCTGCATCCTGATTTTATGGAGGCATTTCTTCAATCGTGGTTGTTCCTATATCTCAAATGACTATAGCCTGTGTCAAGCTGACATAAAACTAACAAGCACATAGGGGCTAGAGAACTCTGGGGACAGTCCATTAGGCAAGAGGGAGGGCAGGGGGATGAAATGGAGGCATCAGTTTAGTCACAGCTGTCCTGACAAGTCTCCTGGCTTCTTCTGACAAGTCTCCCACCCAGAAGAATTTGGCCCACATGCCCCTTGCACTATCTCTCCAGACTCAAGGACTTCTGCCCCTGCCTTTTACTACCCATTAAGCTTGGCTAGCCATTTTTCTTCCTCTTTCTTTTCCCCTAGAAGCTTACAAGAAAATAAAATACACCAAAGACACTTAAAACTCAGAGTCAGTTGAAATGAAGGAAACTCCGGTGTCACTGAAGGCGGCACTGGTCCCAGTGTTCCTCCCAGAACACTCCCTACAGCCTGGATACAAGCTGCTTATCTGGCCCAGGCCCTCCTTGACCTGAGCTTCAGGTCCTACCCACCAGAGCTCAAGCAGATATCTGGTGCCTGCCGAAGGCACCTCCTGTCTTAGGGCACGGACACATCTCACCCAGGGAAGACTCACTGAACACTCAGAACCCTGGTAACTGAGGTACAATATACTCTGGTGTAAAGGACCTCGGTGAGCAAGTCCACACGGCTCCCTCTTCCCATTCCAGCTTCCTCCTTAATGAAGTCAGGATTGTGCCCTTACTCAGCCTCACTCAGGGCATAAGAGACCCATGGCAGTGTTCAGGGTCTCTCCTAGAAATGGTGTCTACAAGACAGGCCCGGTGAGAGCTGGGTGCAAGTCACCCAGACACGCAGTGCCTCACTGTCTTATTCAGGGAGCCACATGACAGAGGGTGGCTCTCAAGTCCAGACAGTCAGTGCCAGTGCTAGCAGTTATCACAGGAGGAAACGGCACTTCTAGACTTGAAGGAAAGGGATCCCCAGAGCTGGGGGGAGAACCAGAGTGGCAGGAACAAGGAGGGCCTCTCCTAGAGAAGCCTCAGCGGGATCAGGCAGGCCTGGCTCCAGCAGGTTCTCCAGAACCGATGTGGGTGAGGGGCATCCCGAGTCCCAGCCCAGCGGAATGCCTGTTTTAATACTCCTCACCCATCCCTTGCCTGGGAGGCAGTCGCTCTCCAACTCCAAGCTGCTAACCTCATCGCCTTTCTCCCATATATCTCCTGCTCTGACACTTGCCCCAAGCCAGATTAATCAGCTCTTTTATTCTTGCTGCGGTGGAAGGGGGTGGGGGGAGAAGAGCCAAACCTAAACATCTATCTATTAATTGCATATTCAATATTAAACAGGGAGATGGTCCTGAGTCAGCACTATCACCAAGCTATTTTTTAAATAAGAAAGTTGGTTTAAAATAATTTAATATCCATTAAATATTTCTTGTGGGGAAGGGAGGGAAAGGAAGGAGGGGAAGGTGAAAGTGATTAAAGGAATAAAGAAGAGGAGAGAGGTGTAGCAGGAAGGGAGCGGTGGGACTGGGGGGGGGAGGAATGCAGAGGGTAAGAAGGAAGGGCTGAGAAGAAATGGGTTGCGGAGAGGAGAGGGCTCAGGAAGTAAAGTGCTTGAGTCACGAGGACCTGAGTTCAAGCCTCCAGCACCTAGGTAAAAAGCTGAGTATATGTTAGGGGCCTGCGATCCTGTCATTGAGCCACAAGAGGCAAAGTATGCAGAGATAGGAGGAGCCCAGGAGCTGAGCTTCTTGGCCGGCCAGTCCAGCCTACAGGGGAGCTCAGGTTCAGTGAGAGACCATCTTAACACAATGGGGTAGAGAGTGATTGAGGAAGGCATTCGCTATCAGGCTACGCGTGCACACGCACACACACACACACACACACACACACACACCACACACACACCACACATACACACACCCACACCACATATACACACATCACACACACACACACACACCACACACACATACGCACACACACACCACACACACACACACACCACACACATACACACACACACCACACACACATACGCACACACACACCACACACACACACACACACACACACACCACACACACACCACACACACATACGCACACACACACCACACACACACACACACACCACACACACACACACACACACACACACACACACACACCACACACACACACACACACACCACACACACACCACACATACACACACCCACACCACATATACACATACCACACACACACACCACACACACACACACACACACACACACACCACACACACACACACACCACACACACACCACACATACACACACCCACACCACACATACACACACCACACACACACACAACACACACACACACACCACACACACAACACACACACACACACACACATACACACACACACACACACCACACATACCACACACACACACACACACCACACACACCACACACACACACACACCACACACACACACACATACCACACACACACACACACATACCACACACACCACACACACACACACCACACACACACACACACACACACACACACACACACACACACACATACCACACACACACACACACATACCACACACACATACCACACACACACACCACACACACCACACACACACACACACACACACACACACACACACACACACACACACACACACACACACACACACCACACGCCACACACACACCACACACACACACACACACACACACACACACACACACACACACACACACACACACCACACACACACACACCACAACTTTTTCTTTAAAGGAAATGTGAAAGAAGGAAACAGGAGTGGGGAGAGGGGGCTTGGGGAATGTGTGTTGGAACTGGGAGGGGCAGGAAAGGAAGCACCCCAGAAACAAACAGTGATGGGGGCCTCAGACCAACCCAGAGTGCATCTTCATCTCAGACCCGGTAATCTACTCCCAGGCCACTCAATATTCTAAAGACTTGGAACCTGGGACATACACGTGCCTCTGGGGTCTCCACACAACTGCCTTCCAGGTCAGAAAAGAGACCTTGGCCGGAGGAAGGCTCTGACCACACCCTGTCTACACGGAGGTGACTGCTAGCAAAGGCCTTCCAAGGCTCCTCTCATTCCACTTCCTGTACTTCTAGAAGCACCCCATGGTCACATGGGGTTTTGGGAATGGGCATGAGCAGATGTCAACAGAGCTGTAAGTGTAAGAAGGAACAGGAGTGGCGTTTTTACTGGCGTTTTTACCTGCAGAGCTCTGGTACAAACGACTTGCTTAGTTGGGTTGACAGGAATGGTAGCACGGTTCTTTTCCTCTTTTGCTCTAGCCACATGAGAACCAGCGTGAAGGCTGGGTCCAGCAGAGCCTTGGGCTGACAGGCCAACTCTTAGCAGGTCACTGTTTCCAGATGCCCAGCCTAAAGCTGACAGGTCTGGCCTTTGAAAGGCCTCCAGCAGGAGCATGAGTAAGGTTCCAATCTTCCAGGGTGCGTTCCACTGTCCTCCACGCTTAGCTCTGGAGAAAGTTCACAGCCGAACAGACACAGAAAGCAGTCGCCCGCCGCTATGGCAGAATCAGGCCTAACTGCTTAAAGACATGACAGGATTAAACATCCGACCTTTGGCTGGAACAGGTTAAGGCCACATTAAACATACAGGCAAGTCCCTCCCTACTAGGTCGTTCCCTAGGCCAGGAAAGGGAGAGTGAGATGGTGGCCTGAGGGAACCCAGGGGGACACCCAAGGAGTTCAGAGAAGTGGGTCAGATGAGTGAGAGAGGAGGAGGGAGCTCCCTGACACCCACCCTCCAGCCAAGCTGCAGGGCCTGAAGCACGCTAAGGAGAGAAGCAGCCCCGAGCTCTCCCTGCAAAGGAACTTGGAGAGGTAGCACTGCAAGCAGCTATTGACACACCCCAAGGAAGCTTCTAGAAAGTGAAGAACCTCTCTGTTCCCAGGTCATACAAAAGTGCCGGGAGCCAAACATCCCAGTTCAACCAGTTCAATCTGCTCCCTGAGTCTTGGTTTAATAGCCTCTCTCTCTCTCTCTCTCTCTCTCTCTCTCTCTCTCTCTCTCTCTCTCTCTCTCTCTCTCTCTCTCTCCCTCCCTCCCCCTCTCTCTCCCTCTCTCTCTCTCCCTTTCTCTCTCCCTCTCTCCCTCCCTCCCTCTCTCTCTCTCTCTCTCTCTCTCTCTCTCTCTCTCTCTCTCTGTCTCTCTCTCCCCCTCCCTCTCTCCCTCTCTCCCTCCCTCTTCCTCCCTCCCTCCCTCTCTCTCTCTCTCTCTCTCTCTCTCTCTCTGTCTCTCTCTCCCCCTCCCTCTCTCCCTCTCTCCCTCCCTCCCTCCTCCCTCCCTCCCTCCCTCTCTCTCTCCTTCCCTCCCTCCCTCCTTCCTTTCCTCCCTCTCCCCCCCTCATTTCTGGGTCCCCAACTCTTCTATGTCTGCTGGAACTGTGCAGGTACGGGAAGGAAGGGGAAGATTGTAGCAGATGCAGCTCCAGCCTCATTAGTCATTATGCTTGCCCTTGCATCCACCCACCCTAGGCAGGTGCTGGCTGAGGGAGTTAGCTGTGTTCTTCAGCCTTTTGCTGCTCCCAGTCCATAACAGCATCTTCAGAGCATCCTTCTCCTCACGGCAGACACACCAGTGTGGCAGTGGAGTCCCGCTGGGCCAGCTAATGAGGTTGGACACGGTGCATGTGACGCAGATCCCAGGCCCTCCCTGAGGCCACGTTCCCCACCATAAACCCAGGCCCCCTCCCCTCCGCCCAGCCCCTCCACCATCTGTGGCCCCATCGGGTCCTGTGGCTTTTGAAATCCTATCACGTTCTTCATTTCTCCTCCAAGCGTTATTCCATTTCTAAATAGACAGACCATGTGTGGTCTCTAAGGGTTCCCAGGGGCTTTGGGCGACCAGCTGAGGGGTATGAGTCCAGGCAGGGCAGCTGTCTGCTCCTGCAGTAGTTCTGGCCCAGGCACATGGCGGGGGAGACCCGTGGCCATAACTACTGACCTCCAGATGCTGCATTTCCCACTTCTGTGCTCTTCTAACAATACAACCCTCTTACATACACTCCAAGGCCATTTACAGTGTGTTCTGATGAAATGGACTCGCAGGCTGACCCTGCTTTTCGGAAATGCACCATTAAAAAAAAAAAAGTGTTCGTTTTTCCATCTTCGGAGACAATGGATGCCTCACTGGCCCAAAGCTTCTGGCAGAACAGAAGCTCCTCTGTGTTCCACAGAGGAGGCCCTCAGGCCAGGCAGGTGGGAGGGTTGCAGAGCAGAGCAAAGCTGGAGGGCGGTGCTGCCAACCTGAAGCCATCCTGGGTCTGTAGATCACAGGGCTTTGTCCTGATTCCACACACACTGACCTTTAGTTTGGAATTGCCCGGAGGATCCAGGAATAAGCAACCCTAGGCAGTAGAATGTGGCTGGTGACTGAGGCCCTGCAGCAAGGGCCTGCCCACACTTTGGGGCACAAAATGTTCACGCTTCAACCGCCCCTGCATTTTCTGAGTCCCCACAGCAGTTTTTGGGAGCTGGACTGGACTGCACCCCCACCACACGTGTGCATATTTGTGTTTAAGTATGTATGGGCTTTGCTTGTCCACCACACTTGTTTCAGAACTGAGATTTGGGATTCCCTGCATCATAGGGACTCAGAGTTGGTCCCTTGAAAGAGTACCATGGCAAACCTAGGGCGCTAATTTCATTTTTGGCCAGGCCACCAGACCATGTCGGCCTGGAGAGGCCCAGGAGTGACTCTGCTTCAGCCCATGGGTCTGCCCCTCACCTAGCCCCCCCTCCCCCATTTTTATGAAGAAGGAAAGGGGCAATGATGGCTCAGTCGTTACAGTACTTGCCACACAAGTGTGACAGCCTAAATTCAATCTGCAGAGCCCACGTGAGAAAGCCCAGCAAGGTGGTACACATGTGTGATCCCAGTGATGGACAGGCAGAGAGAAGTCCCTGAAGCTGACTGCCTTCAGTTAGTTCCAGGACAAGGAGAGACTCTGTCTTAACGCAAACAAACAAAATTACAGGGTGTGGTCAGCAAGATGGCTCAGTGGGGAGAAAGGGCAGCTGCTGCCAAGCTGGCCACCTGAATTCAATCCTTGTGACCCACATGGTAGAAAGAGGGAAGGAACTCCTTCCAGCTAGCCTCTGACTTCCACACATGTGTGCTCTGGCCTTTTCCCAATCAAGAACACAAAATTAATAAAATAAAAAAATGAAAAGGCCAATTGAGATTAAACTAAAACTAAGTTGTGTAAGCAGCAAAACAAAGTGGACAGCATCTGAGGGACAAAAGCTTAGGTTAACCTGCACACATATGTGCATACATACACACACACACACACACACACACACACACACACAAATACACACACATACACACATACACACATATACACACACACAAATACACACACACATACACACACATTCACACACACACACACACAAATACACACACACACATACACACACATACACACACACACATACACACACATACACACACACACATACACACACAGAAGCATCTGAGGAACAAAAGCTTAGGTTAACCTGGGCCTCACATGCACACATATGTACATACCAACACACACACACATACACACACACACACACACACACACACACACATAAACACACACACATACACACACACACACACACACACACACACACACAGAGAGAGAGAGAGAGAGAGAGAGAGAGAGAGAGAGAGAGAGAGAGAGAGAGAGAGAACAGACAAATCCACAGCCCCCCAGGCTCCTGTTTCAGGCCTGTTGTAACCTCCATTGGAATTATTCAATTTGTATTAAGTTTTCCCTTGAACCAACCTTAAAGCCCATGTCCCAGGTTCATTTTGGACTACTGCTGGATTAAACAAAAACAAACAAACAAAACAACACAGCCCTATGCATGCAGTCTGAAAGACTTGGAAGGACCAAGAGATGGCAAACTTAACCACTAAGCCAGGCTGTCCAACCAAGATGTACCCCCTCCCGCCCCCATCAAGTTCACTGACACAGCTGCAAACGGTCTCTCGGTCTCTCATTTTGCTCACACATCTCCAGCTCTTCACACACCACAGGCAAGGCTCACTCTACCTTGTGGCTTTTAGTCTCAAAACCCGTCCATCTTTTCTGACTCAAAGGAATCTTTGTCTCCTTTCTTTCCCCACTGGAAAAGGAGTTTTTAATATTGAGCAGCCTCTGCTAATTTATACAGCAACACCAAATAGACCTGTGAAGACAGGTCTTTGTGGCTGGGGAGGTGACTCTATGGGGAAGGGTCCCTAGGGAGGCCCCAAGGCACTCCAGTGGGGCAGACACACATTATAAATACATCTGTAACTCCTGCCACAGGTGTGAAAATATAATTAACTGCAAACCTGCTGAATGTAAATGGACTCTAGGTTTTCAGCTGGGGGAGGGCGCAAAGTTTGATCTGCATTTAGGTTTTAAAGCGGGTTTTTCTGTTTTGTCTTGTTCTGCTTTGTTTTAAGCATCAAGAAAGTTAAGTTGAAACTCAAGCTCCTCAAACAAATTCCCTCTGGCCCCAGCTAATTTAGCAAACAACGGTTTCAGGGGAAATGGGGTATTAATCATAGCAAATGGCCTTCTGGATGATATTTAAAAGTGCCTCCTGCCTGTGCATCTGGGAATAGGAATGACAAAGAGAGGGGACTGGGCCCCCTCTGGTGAACCACCCCATTGTCACTCTCAGAGCATCCTGTCCCCAGCACTGTGTGAGCACACAGGAGGGTGTTCCCACTTCTAGGGAAGATGGGGGCAGTGAGAGGCAGGAAGTGCTTCCTTGGCTGGGCAGGCCTCAGCACAGGAACAAAATACCCAGTGTTTTTAGGCTCCTGATACAGTGCACCGAGACAGTTTGATAAGAATAGGGGCATGGTTATGGAGTTAAAGGAACAGAACAGGAAAGGGGAATAGCCTGTGAGCCAGAGATGGGGGCATGAAGCTGAGCTTGCTCTGTGGGAAAATGAAAGGAACCTAAGTGGGTGAGGAACTCTCTGTGAGCCAGGATGGAGGATGTCTGGCTTTGAGGGTTTAGCTAAGGTGTAGGGAGCCTGGTTTTCACAGGGAGCTTTGAACAGAAGTGTTTAGATAAAGGGACACAGTCTGAGACCTGAAAGAAAGTTAGGGGGTAACATGGTACAAGCGGTATTCTGGGGTTGTTCAGCATCTGCCCCAGTAAAGAGCTGGGTGGAGATAGGCCCAAGCTTCCCCTCTCGGTTCTGACTCTAGACTCCCTGCCTTTCCCAAGAAGCTATCCACTCTGGGAGTTTATTGCAAAGGAGATGATAACCATCCCATAAACTTCTTTTTGCAAACTGTGGGGTGCCCCCCCATGGTAGCTGTGGTTATTGTCATGTTATTTTTAGAGTCTGGTATATGGGAAAAAGGAGACAGTGACAGGGTGAGGACCTCTGATGAGGTGTGATGAATCAAGCGCTAATAGAAATTATACGGCCCAGAACCTCTGCTGGGCTAGGTATGTGAGTTACCGGGACAGGGGAGGCTTCCAAGAGGTGGTGATAATGAGGTAACAGGGAGCACATGGGCTGTCACAGCAAAGGCATGAAAGTGGAGACAAGCATGGCAGGTATGTGGGTGGCACTCCAGATCATTTTAAAACCGTAGAAGAATGGGTTTGCTTGGGAAAGTGTGTCTATGTAATATAATAGAGGAACATGGACTTGGAGTTTATATGTGTGTGTTGGTGCATGCATGTGTCATCATGCATGTGTGAAACTCTTTCTCCCCCGTGGATCCTGGGAGCAGGCGCCTTTCCCCCAATGGCCATCTTGCCAGCCCTACCTTGTTTTGCTTTTTGTTTGTTTGTTTGTTTTTTGAGACAAGTTCTCTCACTGGCCTGGATCCGGGAGACTGGGCAGTAAGTAGCAGGGAGTAGGGCCAATATGGCTCTAAAATAGGACTGCAGGCTTGGGCCCCGAGATGGGAGGCCCCGAGTCAACCTCTGTATACACAAGCGTAGGTGTGCATGCTCATTTTTCTAGCTCCAAAAGGCCTTGGCTCTTGTCCTTTTATTTTACAGTATACCCACCTGCCTGCCCCCCACCTAAGGTTGGAGATATAGGGCTTTGTCAATGCACGCAGCAGGAACTGCTGAGACTCTAGAGGATGGGAAGAGACGGTGGTGCTCCAATCCTGCCACTGAGTCATCAGAGCTTATAGTGGTAGCAGCCCTATGTGCTTGGCAGAGCAGCATCTCCATCTATGGAGTGAGAACAAGAGCTGTGGGGCAGTTGACTTCCTTGAGGCAGACAGCAGCCTTCTTGTCTCAGCCCTTCTGGTCACCTCCATATCTTGCTGACTTTGGAACGTCTCACAACTGCTCACTCAAAACCATGCCCTCCCAGCCTCCAAGCCCACCATCTTACTCAGAGAATGGGCTGGACAACTGTCTACAATGGTTTCTCCTTCTCTTTGCCCGTGCTTTTGGGGAAAAGGGGTATAGGGGACCTCAGGGACCTGTTCAGGAGCCACCCAGCTGATGGAAGGAAGAGGCGCTTGTCTGTGGCCATGTAAGTGTGGAGACCAGCTGGGAAGAGCAGGCAGTAAAAACCCATGGAAATTCCATTGAGGAAAAGCAGCCTGGATCACCAGGGCCTTGCCCATCTTAAATACAGTTTTACAGAAATCAACAGGGATCCATGCTAAGGATATCCTGTGATCTCAACACCCTGAAGACCACAACCCATCCGTGGGTAATTGGATTTGGTGTCTCAGGATGCTTGGAGCTTGTGTATAAATGGCCAATTGTGGTGAGTTTCCACACCAGAGGGTATTCCTTATCCTGCAAAGTTTATGAACCATAGACAGATGTGCGACTCTAGGAAACTATTTTCCAGCCTCTGCTGGGGCTCTAGGCCCTGGAGAAGGTCACTGGCTAGAGTGGGGAGATTTGTTGATGTACATGAGTAGTGGGGACAGCATGTGCCATGGACAGAGGGAGGTCTGCACCAACTGGAGCAGTCTGAGTGGCCTTCTGGAGGCTTCTTCATGCTGGAGTAGATTCTAGACTGAGATGCCACTGAGATAGGAGATTTACATCCCATGGTGTAGAGCATTTCCAGAGACAAACAAGGAAACCAAATGACCCAGGGTAAGAGTCCTAGGAATGCCAGAGTAAATGTTGGGTTTGGCTCCTGGAGGGAGATGAGAAAAAGTAAAAAAGTCTGGGCCCACAGGACCTGGCCACCTACAGGGAAGATGACCAGTGTATCAGAAGAACAAGCTATCCATGCAGGCTCTGGCCATGAGGATAGGCAAGAACTATGGGAATAGAGGCAGAGATTCAGGAGCCCTTGGCCACTAGAAGGTAAAAATCCAGTACCAAGCTATCCCTCCCCTTGTGTCTGCTGTCTCCGAACCCCTAGCACACACCCACCCTCCCAGCACACTTGACCCTTCCTGGTTAGCCAGCTGCATGCCACCAGTCCAAGCCCGCCTCAGTCCACCCTGCTGGTCTGTTTTCTCTAGCTATCCCCTCACTGAGTCTCCAGCTCAGACACCCTCTCCTCCTGCCCCCTGCATGCACGGTAAAGTCAGGCATGGTGTTCATTTCTCATCTCCACGGAGACAGTTCCCTCCTGCTTAAACAGAGACATATCTGCCTTCCTCAGAGCTTGTCTCGGGATGGCCATCAGTCTGTGCTTGCTCCACCATGCTGGTCTTGTGCCCATGGCTGAAAATGCTCTACCCTCCCTAGTTGGGCCAGGTGGAGACTCAGCCTACACTTTGGGCTTCCTATCTGCTCTGGCCCCACAAGCTGAGGCAGGGTGGGCAGGGGGGGGGGGCTGGAGCCACTGACATTGGCATTTCCCCTTGCAGCACATCTTAATAATTTAATGGCTATTAGCAGGGCCACTGAGGTGGGGGAGGGGCGCAGAGGGAAGATTTATAGAGAGAATTCACTCCAGGTTGGGGTTTTGTCTTCTTCTGTTTTCCTGGCATTTATCATGCATGTTTTAATTTGGATCGGAGAGTTGCTACCATCTGGCCATTATCGCAAAGAAATATTCATTTTCGCTGAGTGACACGGGCTCCATTCATCACAGAGCATGCTGATTGCCCTGCGAGTGTGGGCTGTACTTTCTCCTTCACTGGAAATGAACCTTGAGCTGTGGAGGAGGTCTAATGTGCCGGGGGCAGCACAGGCCTGACAGCTACCACTGACCCTCCCAGCCACGCTGACAGAAAACAGTGGGGGAAGGGGCAGCCACCGCACGGTCTTACCTCCCTCGCTTGTCCTGCTGAAGGTCTTGGTGGCTCCTCAGCCTTACCCTAGGCTCCTGACACCAGACCTTCCAGAAGCCCCTATATCTCAGATAGCCAGATAGTGGCAAAAGGGACCTCTCTGACCTCACCTTGTACATTGGCTTCTGACACTGTCCTGTCAAGGGTGGAGTCTGCCTAGACTTATATATAAGGTTTCTTATCAGAACCCTACCTAAGGCGTGTCATTGCATGTCAGGACCAGGTGTGAGGAAGTGGAGACGTCTCCTTTTCCTCTCATCCCATGCTGGCAGCATGGGATCAAGCTTCAGAGAAGAGATGAGTGTTCCAGCCATCACTCACCAGGGCATGACAGCAGAGGAGGCTGGGAGCCTCTGGACTATGAACTCACACATATAAGACTTGAACTTTCAAGGGGGTGGTGCAACATTCCATGACTAGGCTGGGTCTCACTTGAAAGCCTCTCAGTAGGCAGTCCTTCGGGGCCATATAACAGAAACGAGGAAAAATTGCTCTTCAGCTACTGCAAGGCACAATCCAGGGCATGGGGACAGGGGATGGGAGGAGGGAGCTGCTCAGATCTTTCCTGGCATGATGGGGGAAAGTGCAAGAAATAAAGTTCAGCATGTCCCCTGTGCTGCCACCCACATGTCCCCAGTGGAGATAGGGATTTGTAGGCATGAAGACTTGGGCAGAGCTGTATGCCTTTTCCTCCACCCCCAACATTGAACATTTAGGAAAGGAAAGAGTTAGGTACAGAAATGACATCATGGAGTGAGAGTTGCCAGAGGCGAAAGTTGGCAGGTGAGCTTTCATGTGAGGAAATAACCTCTCCTGGGTCTAGACAGATACTCAGTGGCTGACACATGCTTCCTGGAATTCTGTCCAGGAATTGTGACCAGACCCAGCCTGAGGTCCTAATATACCTGCCACCACCCCACCTCGGGGCTCAGATTTGACCCAGGGGGCTGACTGAGTCCAAGAGCAGCCCTAGGACAGCTTCCCTCTGTCTTTCCCAGCAGGAGGCAAACCATCAGAGTATTACTGCTCAGTTGAACAGGGTGGTGGAAATGTGACCCCAGGGTTCACTTCCAGGTCATCAGCCAGGGTTCACTTCCAGGTCATCAGCCGAAGACCTCATCATGCAGGAAAGAAGGCCAAACCCTCTGACTGCCAGGCTATACCCATTTGAGAACTGTTACTTCAACAAGGCAAGATAGCAGTGATCATAGGCCAACCCAGGCCAGCTGAGAACAGCATTGCATTCTAGATGTGGAGACTTGCCTGTTAGTTTCTCCAGTTCCTTGGTCTACTATTTATTGAACTAAATTGGCTGTCCCTTAAGGACTTTGTCCTTCCTTCCCTAGCATAGGGATTTGGTAGCCTGTGCTGTGGAAGATGGAGGTATTCCTTAGAGGGACAGAGGGGGCGGGGCTGAGCCCTTGCCACCAGCACGCAGCGTGCCCCTCCTCCCCTGGAACTCTTTCAGTGACACCAACAGCTCTGAAACATCTGCTCCTCCATCCCGGGACCCGCAATTTGAATAAATTATCCCGACGTGGAGGCAGCCTGTTATTAATGGCTCGAAATTTATAAGATGCTTTAGTTTAATAATGCTGTGGCCCGGCGCTGCGCCACTCCTGGATATTTTTATATTTTGCCCCTTCCCCTGCTTCGGTTCCGCACCACCCACAATCACCTCCTGGGTTGAGTCCCAGACCACATCTCCACACACCCATCACTCATCCCAGCGCCCAGAAGTTGGCTTCCCAGTGCCACCAGTCCCTGCCTGCTCCCAGTCCTCTCTCAGGGATGCACGCACCACTGCGCGGGTCTCCTTCACAGACCTACTGCCAGTCCGATGGATGTCAATTTGGGTGTTCTTGCCCACCTCCCCCCACCCCGCTCTTGCTCAGTGAATGACTGGGCAACTAGATGGGTAGGGCGGTCACTGAACAAAGAGTCCTGTCCCAAGTGCATGTTATGCTCCTCACCACACAGCCTGTGCTGTCTTTGAAGAAGTGGCTGGAACCTGAGGCTTCCCCAATTGATAAAGCCGCTGCGTATTTCCTTACTCACAGCGTTTGGTTATTCCTTCTTTAGTTTGTCCTTCTGTTAACGGCCCTCATGGCTCAGTCATGAATCCCTCCCAAATTAAATGCAATGCCTGTGCCACTACGACCCCAGCTGCAAGCTTCTGCAGTCTGCTTCCTCCCTTGTTAAGGGCATCCAAGCTCTTCCAGAATCTCTCAAGACTGGTGAACAGTAGGTGCCCACAGATTTCAGAGTCGGCCTTTCCACAAGTGTGTGTGTGTGTGTGTGTGTGTGTGTGTGTGTGTGTGTGTGTGTGCGCACGCGCTTATTTAAATGGGTGAGGTTTTCTACAGAAGCAGGGAAGCATGCTCCAGGACGGAGACGGCTGGGTTTGGGCTGGGTTTGGGGACTGCTAGCTGGAGATGGAGGATAGAAAATGTTGACTTTCAAATAAATAGGCAGTGCCCTCATCCTGTCCCAAAGTAATGTATACCATAGGCTGTGAAGTGCCGACACGGGCCTTGAAGCCTGGCACCAGCTCAGGAGCACCTCCCCACCCCCAACCCCAGACATAGCTGTCCCACAACAGTTGGGGAGCCTGCTGCTGGGAGCACTCATGAAGGACCATGTTTGGAAGCCTACATGTTCCACTCCTTGTGAGTCTCAAAGTCACTCATGCGGCAGACCCCAAGGTCTTGAAAGATCCTTCTCTGCCAGGGCCAAGCTTAAGTATGTGGCTTATTGTTCCTGGGGACCCAGGGGAGCATAGTGTGAGATGTGGATGGGAGTACAGGCCATACCCAGCTTACCTCCCCACTACCCCCACAAATCCCTCCACTGGGTCCTGAGGGCTACTAGAAACCCAGCTCATGTTGCTTCACATTTGGGCTAATGTAACCAAGGGACTCTTGGTTTTTGCTAAGAGCCCCAACATTAGAACATAATTACTGCTTAAAATGACCTTTAAAATATGTTTTAAATTCAAAATGTCTTTAAACCCTCCACTGAACACCATTTTTCAATTTCAACAACTGTTTTCTTTTCGGGGAGAACTGAGGGGTGGGTAGTGGATGAAAGAGCCCTCCTTCTGCGCATTTCAACTATTAATCTCTCGCACTGCAGGGGAAGTCTTGCAGGAGGCCAGGGAGCGTACGAGCAAACTGGCTGACATTAGAACAAGATCTGCCCTTGTTCCCAACTGGTTCAGCCTCCTGAGGCAGCAGGCTCCATTCGCATCTCCACTCACAAGTACCTCTGTCCCCAGCCTCCAGCACGATTTGTCCTCACCTGGAGAGACAAAGGAAGTGCTCCACCCATTCTCTATCCCACATAGTGCTCCTGGAAAGTGCTCTGCTTTGCTGAATGCCCCAGAGAGTCTTGAAGGCCTTCCCTGCCATGGCCAACCTTAATCCTGAGGCTTCTTGTGTCTGACAACATGTTCAGTTTCATTGCTCAGCAGCCTGCTGGGCGCCCAGCTCCCGCAGAGTGGCACCTTCCGCAGGCTCTGCCACTGATGTCCTTGGCTGGTGCACCTTGGCTCCATGACGCGCAAGAACGGAGAACTCAACACTTCCCATACCATGCCATCAGTATGTTTACATCAACTGCAGGCAGCGGCTTAGATACTCTGAATAGTGATGCAACCACAGGAGGAACCATAAGCAGCCAGTGCCTTCTGGCTTCTAACAGGTTCTGAAGGAGAAGGGCGAGTGGCAAGCGGATTAGGAGAAGGGACAGCACAGAATGGATGAGTTCCCAGGGAGGGGGGAGCTGAGCTGGGAGAAACCTTCTGCTCCCACATCCCGCTTTGCATCAAGTAGCCCTTCAGCATGGCCGGACGGACAGAGGGAGAATATGGCATGGGGCGAGCTGCTCAAGGTAGAAGCAGTCCTCCCTGGGAATGCTAGCTGGGAGCTGGATGCGGTGAGTTTGCTCAGGAAGGTGTTGGTTCACTAGAGGGAGTCCTGTCTCTTTCTTCTGGGGTGGCATCCACTGAAGGATTGGTCAAGAACGAGATCACGCTTGGTTATACGGGGCATTTGGAAACACAGCTAGTGATTGACCCTCCCTACAGTGTGAGTCACAGAGGGTAACACTGGAACTTGTCCTCTACCTGGACTCTACATTCCCTTTGAAGCAGTGGGCCTACCAAGCACATGCCAATCGCATTCAGAGGTGACTTCCAAGTCTCTATATGCCCTGCTCCTGCTGCCCCTGTGATGCCTCGGTCCCCTGGCCCTGCCTCCTTGCCTCACGGGTGTCCCTCAATTATCCTTGCCCCATCCTTTGTGCTAGCTGTTCCCTTTGGTGGGCATCGCTTTCCCAGATGTCGCTCCACTCACCTTGTCTCACGAAGGCCCACCCATCTGTCACATTTTTATTTTATTCACATACCATTACCGCCACCCCTTCTTAACCTTTGCGGATGGATGCCTCCTCCACTGACAGATAAGCTCCATGCCTTGAGGAACTCTCTGTTCCCTTCTATCTTTTCACCTTGAGCAATGCTTAACCTAAAGCCAGGGCACAGGAAGAATTGCTGAATTCACAGGGCAGGGACTCATGTGCACTGTCAAGAGACAGGGACGGGGCATGGGATCCAATGACGTGCAAGTGGAGGGCATGAACAATGGCAGCAGGAGCCAAGGGCCAGAGGTTAGAGGAAAGGCTCCTCTCTTCTGAAGCATGGCCCAGGGGCTTAGATCTGTGGGAGGGGGGGTGAAGGAAGCTCTGAGTGGCTTCTTAGAGAAGGGATGCTGGCAATGGATCTAGAGAGTGAGGGGATATGAGTGGAGAAGGCTGCTGGGTTCTGAGTGTCAGGCCCAAGAACTGACTGTCTGACAGGCCGATGAGCTAGGGGATTCTGACTTACAAGTGTGTGGGGTCAGGCTGTTGGCCTCCAAAGTAGGAAGCAGAGAAGATAGATAGACAGAGCCCAAGACTTGGAATATGACTCACAACCTGGCCAGCTTCCAGGGAACTCTATGCTATCAGGCAGAGAAATACATTTGAGAAAACACAATTGTGAGAGTAACTTTGAGGCCTCAGTTGCCATGGGAACATATCTGTAAATACTTAGCGGTGAACACTGAGTGACACTGGAGAAGTGAAGCAGCAGCAGAGACGTGCGCCACTGGGGAGAGCCGCGTCCTCGGCCGCTGCCTTCCATCACCGCCTCTGAAGGCCACAAGGTCTCCGTCAGCGTCCCTTCCCATTAACCCGTGTGCTCCTCATCCTTTGTCATCCTTGGCCCCACACAGTGGGAGAGCTTCGGAAGGTCAGGCTCTGCTCCTGTCTGGTCCTTGGGTCCTTGACTCCCACGTGCACCCCCCCCAGCTGCAGGCGCTAGCCCTTGGGAAGGAAAGGGAAGAAGGAAATATTGAAACAATGTAGAAGCCAAACGAAGCTTTACAGTCATGAGGTTAACAACCTCAGAAAATGTAAAACTCTGGGGTAGGACCAGATCAAATAGGTGGGGGGCTTATTAGAAGAAGGCTGTTAGGAATGGGGGTGGGGTTCAATCAAGTAAAAGCAGGCTCTCTCCCTCTCCCTCCTCCCCTCTTTCTCTCTCTATGTCTCTCTCTTTCCCTCTCATACCCCAAGCTGGCCTTGAACTCTCTATGTAGCTGAAGATGACCTCAAACGTCTCGTCTTCCTCCTGTCCCCACTTCCCATATGCTAGGCTTACAGCCATGTACCACCACACCTGTTTCTACGGTGCTGACTGTTAAACCCAGGGTTTCCTAAATGCTAGCTAAGCAAGCGGTCTGCCACCTAGGCTGTGTCCCCAGCGCTCCACTCCCAGAAAGCTTTTCAATTATACATCCGATTGTTCCAAACAATGTTAGGCAACACAGCCACCTGCCAGGCTCTGTGCTAAGTGCCAAGGCCCTCATCCACTTTCAGGCTTAGGAGATGGGGGCAGCAGGAAGTAAGAGCTCCAGTGCAGAGTAGCCAAGAAATGGATGCGACAGGGAGAAGGGAGGGGCATGGCTGTCCTCCCTGGAGGAGGGAGCATTGGTAAATCTTTGGTTTGTTTTATGAACATTCTGGATGCTCCTCCATGCCAGGTGTCCCTACCTGTTGTCCACCAACTAGACCTGCTAGAAGACGGAACTATGACTGATGCCTAGGAAAAAGCAGAGGAGTTGATTTATGGGTCACATCTTTACCAGCTTGGAGACTGGTCCTCAGGATGGAGGCAAATGTTGTTCTTAAAATAATAATAACTAAGATCCAAACAAGGCAAAAAGATCAGATGTAGCATCTCTCCAGGGAAGAACCAACTCTGAGGCATGGCCCCAGGAGGAATCACATTTAAGGCATCATGAGGCCCAGAAATGGACTAAGTTTTCACAGGTAAAGAGGTTGGAGTCCCCAAACTGGTAGCCCAGAAATTCTGAAGAATGAAATAAAAATTGTCAAGCTGGTGTCTTGAGAGCAACTAGGGACACATGATTGGGGTTGGTGGGGGTAGGAAACACCATGATCCACCCACAGTGATTCACAGCAGGGAACTGGGTATCTGTTTGATAAGTGAGTGCCCTCTGGATACATGGAAGAATAGGGCCTAAGTAGGTCAGGTAGCAGAGTTGCCTCAGTAACTCGGGGCAGGAAGGGAGGTCCCTGCTGTCATGCATGGTCATGATTTATCTCTGGTGCCCTACCCTCCTGAAGAACACTTTTACCAAGGAATTCGAGGAGTGGGGAGGGTAAATTCTTGAGGCCCCACATTGTCTCAGGGGTAGGATGCTGATAATATATTTGAAGTCCAAAGATATCTCCCCATGAAGTTCTCATTCCTGATGATAAACCATGAAAGCTCCTGGCCTGTCCCCTACTATCTCTCTGCCCATCAGAACTGTAGATGCTACAGCTCCCTTCTTAATGCCCAGGGCTCCAGGGATGGAGATAGTAGAAAGATTTGGAGACATTTTTGTACAACTGCATATCCGAAGGTTATCTGTCAGTTAGTAAGTCTATGTAATTTTCTCTTCCTCTTGAGCCCCACATTTCACATGGTAACCAGAGTGCACACTTTTGGGTCCTGGTTCCTTCCAAAGCTGATGGAAGCTATGACTTTCTCTAGGAACCCACAGAACCTCTCCAGCCAGTCTTATAACTTCTCTGGAAACCATGTGTTTTTAGTAGCCAGCCCCTGCTAGGTAAGCCATCTTCCAGTTACTGGTAGCCCAGCCTATTTCATTGCCTGTGGTTAAATAAGGGCAGTGTTCACCCAGGCTTAGTGAATATAGTGGCTTGAATAGTGTCCCACAAATCCGTGCCCACTCACAAGCCATGAAAATGACCTTACTTAGAAGGAGATGTCGTGGAGGTAAGATATAGTCATGGGGGTTAGGGGGTTTCAGTTATGACTGGTGTCCTTAGAAGGAAATGCTGCAACACAGGGGAGAGGGGAAGCCAGATGTGACAATGAACACAGATTGGTATGATATAGCTACATGTTGACAGAAGCCAAGAACTACAGGGAGACACTGGAAGCAAGGCAGGGGCAGGGAAAGGTCCTCTCCTAGGTCTTAGAGAGAACAGCTCTAATGACCCCTTCATTGAAAAGCAGCAGCTGTGGTTCTTTGCAACAGGAACAATCACCAACCCTGGGGCAGAGGATGTAGGTTCCTCAGGGGTCCTACAAACCAAGCAAACACGGATGGATCTCAACCCCATTTTCTAAGTTTCTGTTTGTGTACATGTAAGCTATGCCACCAGGCAGCCTCCAGAGCTTTGCCAACGAGAAAGTTCCAGGCCAAGTGAAGAAAAGTTAGAAACCCCAGCACATCCATCTTCATAAATTTTATTACAGCCTGCCAGTTTAGACTAATGACTAATTTACTGTATAAAATGCCAGAAGCATTTTTTTTATTTTGTTAATTAATTATCTCAAACAAAGGTGAAATTTATAAAAGTGTCCAGAAACAGTGAGTATTGTGAAATTGCCTTCCGCGGGAGATGGAATTATAGCTAAAGCGGGATCGGGGCTATTACTGTATTGACTTAGTTGCTTTATGACTTTGTAATGGATTTCTTCATTATTTTCTTGGGATTGTGGCATTCATGATTGCATTAAGTCTGTTAGTCTATGCAAATATCATTAGGCACCACTAATAACCTCAGCCCCTCCCCCCCCCCCCCAGGGAATGTGCTAAGTACTTGTCTGGGTGGGCCACTTCCGGCTTCAGGGAAGAGTCACAGCAGGAGGCTCTCTTAAAATGTCCTCTCTGTGCACAGACAGCCAATGGATAGGAAATTGAATGAGGCATTTTTGAGGGATTCAGGGTGGCCTCCTCAGCCATTTCGCATCTTCTCCCCATCACTGAGCCTGATAATGTCACCATAAATCTGCATCCCTTTAGAGTAAGACTTTGGAAGCACATACTAAATTTTTCTAGAAAGAAAGTATTGACATGATATCTGTCATGGAAATGACAAGATGTTCAATGGGAGAATCTCAATCTGTTCCAGCTGCTCTAACAAAATACCAGAATTTGGGTAGTTCATCAGCCTCAGACATTTCTCTCATAGTTCTGGAGGCTGGGAAATACAAGACCAGGGCTCCTGCAGATTTGGTATCTGATAGCCCAACTTCACAGAAAAGGAACACGCAAGACAGCCTTTTCTTTCTTTCTTTCTTTCTTTCTTTCTTTCTTTCTTTCTTTCTTTCTTCCTTTCTTTCTTTCTTTCTTTCTTTCTTTCTTTCTTTCTTTCTTTCTTTCTTTCTTTCTTTCTTTCTTTCTTTCTTTCTTTCTTCTTCCAGAGAAGGGCTTGTGTAGTTCAGACTGGCCTTGAACACACTTCATAGTACTATATAGCCAGGAATGATCTTGAATTTACAGTTTTCTAGCCTTCCCCTCCCAAATGCTGGGATTACAGGCATGTGCCAACCTCTGGTTTCTGAGATGCTGGGGATCAAACCCAGGGCCATGTGCATGCTAGACATGTGCTGTACTACCTGAGCTGCAGCACCAGTCTTCAAGTTTTTATTCTAAAGGGATCCATTCCATTCTCAAGAGCTCTTCCTTCATGACCTGGTCACCTAAAAAAGGTCCCTTTCCTGTTAGAACGACTCTGTATGAATTTTGGGAAGAGGCAAACTGTTGAACCTTAGCAGGGAGATTAGGCCCTTCTATGCTGGACAAGAGGTGGTCAGTTTGATGAGAACTAGACCTGTTTGTGTGTACTGTCTGGGTGAAGCTGACCAGAATAATGGGATTTCTAGCAGATACCTTTAGGCTCTGGAGACTATGAGGGATGCCCTCAGTGTAGTAGGGTAGAAAAGGGGAGGTGATCCTGACATGAACAGTTACCAGTCAGCCAAATAGATCCTAAGTAGTTGTGACTTCAGACCAGATCATCAGGTCAGTCCAGTGCTGCAGTCAGTCCAGCCCACATTCCAGCCCGAGTCTCATGTCCCACAGCTCACAAGTCCCTAGCCCCTAACCACTGAGTCAAAGATGATGCCCAATTCTCTTTCTTAGAAGCTGATCAGATAAGCTGTGAGTTAGGACAGCATTGTATATGTGGCTTCTGAGTCCCTTCCAAACTGGAACTGACTCAGATTCCTGCTCATCAGTCTGCAGGTTACTATCACTCTTTGCAACAACAGTGCTTATAGAGATAGTGCCCCGTGTCAGGCCCAAGCCCTCCCCATGTCATCAGAGTACCCATGCCATGTCATGGCAGCAGAGATGCTGAGTCAGGTGTTTCCTGGGAGCTTTGTGTGGGATTCAATACCTTGGTCTCCTAGTTATGACATTTTGGCTACATCACAGTATGCACAGAGAAGGTGAGAATCTTTGCCAGGTAACATGCATGGAGGCAGGACTAGATGCAGTTTACTAGTCCCAGGGTTAGGTGGTTCTGCCCCAGTGCCCCTGCCCTTTGGATGAGAAGCTGTGGTCTCTTGGGTGAGCTGAAACCTGAGATTTGTGTGGTTGTTGTGCCTGCTGTCCTTGGGGGCTCCTACCGCCCCTCTTGATCAGCGTTCCCAGACTTCTCAAGGTGAAGAAGCCAGTTTTAACATAAAAAATTCATCAGCTTCCCCCTTGACAGATGTTACTCTTTGAATATCCATTGTTCAAGAGAATTTGAAATGACAAACAGCTACCTTGAATTCAAAGGCGCTTTCAAATGGATTTGTATGTTTTTAAACCACAGCAGCACCTATATGCATCTGAAAAATCATCACATATACCCACCCATAAAAGGAGCATTTCCGATGCAGTTGGTAGATGAAAGCTGAGATGCCTCAGACCTCAAGTTCAAGTGACACAGCTACTGAACTCTATCTAAGTGCTGTGTTCACGAAACTGGGGGGTGGTGGTGGGAGCACTCTCTTGCCAAGAGTGGATCCGGACAGCCACATCTTTGTTCTCTCAAGCTCTTCCATCAGTCTCTTCAACCTCCTCTCCCTCACTCTAGAATGGTCTAGGGTAGAACAGTCCCTTTCTAGGGTAGAACAGCCAGCCCCTGGCCTCACTGTCCCCCTGTAGTAATTTGAGGTCTTCCCACCAGCCCAGCCAGCCCTCTTCATCCGTCCGATCTCAGTGTTCCACAGCTCCTTCTCCAGCCAACACTATCCCGAGTCTTCTCTCTAGCTTTCCATTCTGAGACCCTGCAGACAGTGTGGGACTTTACCACATCTCCTTGATCAGAAAGGTATCTTCTGTCTAAATCACTCCTGCGGAATGGCAAGAGTCAAAACCACTCTGAAGGGAAGAGGGACAAAGTCTGAGCTCTAACGGTAGAATGCCAAAGATGGACTCACAGATGTGCTACTGCACAGAGCAGAGAAAGAGTGGTCCAGCTGCCAGACACCAGCGCCAACCCTTCCAGCACTTACCACCTCTGTGAGCTTCAGCCTGCCACTTAGCCTTTCTGAGCCTTAGTTAACTGCTCTGTCAAAGGGGACGGTGACCAAGCAGCCCCGAAAGGGCACAAAGTGGACTGGAAGGTGCCTGGCTACAGCAGGAGAGGGGGCCAGTGAGCCAGAGGCTTCACCCACTTTCTTCACTCCCCAGTGCCTGCTTCATAAGAAGGACCTGGCAGCAAACAGCATGCTGGTCACTTCTGTTAAGACTGTCAGTGGGAAGGTCATGCCTTATCCTTCAAAACCCACTCTGCTAGTTCCCTGTAACTGAGCTGAGACTCTGCATTTTCTTTTCTCACGCCCAGATTTCCTTCCTTCCTTCCTCTTTCCTTCCCTCCCTCCTTCTGTCCTCCCTTCCTTCCTTCTTCCTCCCTCCCTCCCTCCCTCCCTCCCTCCCTCCCTCCCTCCTTCCTTCCTTCCTTTCTTCCTCCTTCCTTCATTCCTTCCTTCCTTCCTCCTTCATTCCCTCCCTCCCTCCTTCCTTCCTTCCTTCCTTCCTTCCTTCCTTCCTCCTTCCTTCCTTCATTCCTTCCTTCCTTCCTCCTTCACTCCCTCCCTCCCTCCCTCCCTCCTTCCTTCCTTCCTTCCTTCCTTCCTTCCTTCCTTTCTTCCTCCTTCCTTCCTTCCTTCCCTCATCCCTTCCTTCCTCCAGGTTCCCCCAGAACAGGGAAGTAGGCCAGTTCTCAGGGTCCTGACCTTCAGCCATGAAGATGCTGCATGCTGGAAAACCCTCTTGCTCTGTGATACCTCAGTAGCTCTGTTGGCCCTTCTTTATCTTACCTTAGCACTCCATCGAGTCCTAACCTCCTAGACGGGCCAATCATGTCCTAATTTGGAAAAACATCTACTCAAGGGTCAAGGTCTTGTATCTCTCAACAGTGTCTTGTACATAATTTGTTGATTTAATAACTATGTGAATGACTGGTGAATAACAAATGAGATTGTGGCAGCTCAGGGATGGCATGCAGGTTTGGAGACATGTAAGATCTCCTTTTCATCTCCCTATCAACTGGACTTCATAATAACCCAATGCTGCCAAGCAGAGGTCTTCCGAAAAACCCCGTGACTGGCAACAGCAGGCTCCTCTGTGGTTAACCATGCCAGCATGCACTAATGGTGACTACTTCATTTTCTGGAGCAAGCTAAGATTCCCCTTTTGATCCTGTTGGCCATTAGAATATGTTTACTGCGCAGTTCTCAGGGTCATGTGCCTTCCTGAGCACTCCAGAGCTTGGAGGACACCCTGCCTGCTAGGCACAGGCACCAGACTACCTGGATTCAAATCCCGATCTTGCTGCTTATTAGCTGTGGGACCTCCGAAGGACTGTGATGCCTCACTTCCTGTATCTGTAAAATGGGTGACAGCGGCATTCACTTTATAAAGTCAGAGTACTCAGTGCCGAGCTGGGTCTGTGGTACTTTAGGTGAGTCAGTTTCCACAGTTCCCTCTGAGGCCATGATCTCTGCCCATGAGAATGAACAGCAGCACCTTTGCACATACCATATGGGCCACCAACTGCCATCTAATTACGTGGCCGAATCAGACCTGCCACACTCCAGAACCCAACCTGCTCCATGGGGTTAGAGGTTATGGCATTGATCTTTGAGAACAAAATACTTAGACTGAAGCAGTCCCTCTTCCCCAGGAAGGGAGGTCCTCATCCGGTGCACCCAGGATTCACGAGCTTGGCTCATTGGTAGACTCAGGGAAACCACGTGAACTTTCAGGGGTCTGTAAATAACCAATTCAATTGAAATCTGTGCTAAATACAGCCCACTGGGAAATATAGAGGCTCAGGGCCTACAGGAGAAAGACAGGTTGGTCCCTGGCAGGTCTGGAGCGAACAAGGGCTCCTTCTTTTAAGAGCTCACACGCCAACACTATAGTATTGCTATGATAAGTTTTCTGACCTTTATGTTCAGACCCTTTATGTGAACTTGTAAGAAGCCTCTCAACCATCCATCCACCCACCCACATTTACCTATTGCTCTTTATGTACCATCCATCATAAACCTGTCTACTTCTAGCAATCATTTTTCTCTCATCTGTGTATCTATCTATCTTCTAACATTTAATCTGGATATCTAGCCTTTATTAATCATGTCTACCATCCATCCATCTCCGCGTCTTTCTAGACTCCATTATCAGTCATGAGTTAACACAATGTATACTTAAGCACAGGCCCTCATCCAAGCTGGAGAGCAAGACAGGGCTGGAGAGTGAAAGAGGAGCTAAGCCTTCTCTACGGAGCAGGGCTGGCCTGCTAGGCGAAGGGATAAAGACAAAAGGGAGAAGGGAAGAGGAGGGGATTGAAAAGCCACCGGAAGGCTGCTGACATACAGCCTTCTCCTTTCTCCACTTCCCCAAATCACATAGCACCAGGATGATTCTGTCAGTGATGGGAAGGGGCAGGGAGGCCTGGACTCAGCTGTCAGGAAGTGAGGTGCTGCCATCTTTCAAAGCCCCAGCAAGGCCCAGAATCCTGCCTTCACCACAGGGCAGGCAGGGCCTGAATGGAGACACCTGCCAGGAGAGGCTTACAGTAGTTCTTCCCAGCAATGGCTTCATTCTGGCATTGTCAGAGTAGCTTTCAAACCTGAAAACAAAAATACTTATGCCTGAACCCCAGATCAACCAATCAAACCTGAAGTTGGGGCCATCCTAGGCACCTGTAATTTGGAGTTCCCAGATAATCTCTGTAGCAGCCACAGCTGATTACCATCATCCTATAAGGCCCATGATTCCTGCCACTGATCTCTGAATGACAGTAATTCCCAGGAAGAGAGTGAAGGACAGGGGCTCTGAAGAGACCCAGGGAGGAACCTAAGTCACTTTCTGGGCTGAATCCTGCTGGGAGAGCTGAGTAGGCATTCCCAACACTAGGTTACTCTGGAAGAGGTAGTGCCTTCTGAAGACCCCACCCTGGTCAAGGAACCCCAGAAGTCTTTGTGATTTCCAGAAGCTGGGGACGGGGGTGTAAATTTGGAGACACAGCCTCAAGGTGTTCCCTCTGATACGGTGTAAAGGACAGCCCAGGACTCAAATGTCTATATCCCCATGGTTACTCCATGAGCTAGGATGCAAGCAGTTGCCTTCTCCATCACCTTCTAGAATGGCCCACCCTCAGTATTAGAAATAGGTGGAAGGCCTGAGGGCAGACATTAACCCTGCTCCCAAGCACCGCTCACTTTGTGCTTTGGGCAGTGACGGCTCGTGGAGACACAGAAGCTATCTATGAATGATGGTTTTCTGAGACTGTGGGAAGCAAGACCACAGTTGGGAGGATCTGAGGCTTACACGAGGGTCAGCCTACAGCCAGGCCAGGTTATCTGCAGGCAGTGACAGCTGCCCTGGGCTTTATCCTTGCCCAGCAGTGAGACTCAACATCAGGCCGTGCTTGGCAGTTAGTATAGACAAACAGGTCTGAGATTTCTTCACCAGCTCTGTGGCTGGGTATGGCCCTGTTAGCAAGTTGTTTTTCATTCTAGTCCTTGGTCTCTTATCCTCTGCCCCTTCCTCTCCTGTGGACCACCCAACCACTGGCCATCCCCTGCAGAAACCCCTTCCCTAGCTGGAACACAGCTCTGCTTTGTCTGTCTCCTTGAGAGCCGAGGACAAACTGGCCATAATTTATGCTCTAGCATGATATAAAGGGGGGGAAAAGGCCCCATTATGCTGTAAATTATCCTGTGATGGAAGAAATGCCGGATACTGTGCCAGACGCCAGCGGAAACCCCATTAGACAACAGGGTTCGGCTGTTGAGAAGTCCCCACAGAACACCAGGCCGTCTGTTGTGCGAGGAGTCTGGGAAGGATAATGTAGCCGATCAAATTTATAATCAGTTACCTGGAGAGATGACTGTGCACTACTGCCTCAGCCAAAGGTGACTTCTAGATAAAGTCACCACATGTCCCATGCTCCTGCTGGGAGCCGTGATGCCTGAGTCACAGATGGAAGGTCAGGAAGAAGGGGAGCTAAGGGAGTGGGTGTAGCCTCCATCACCCTATCTACCCTGCCCTGAATCTGCATAGAACCCAAGGGTTTAGATCTAGCCCAACTCAGAACCCTCACCTCCGAGAACACAAGAATGAAGGAACCATTTCTGCCTTGCTCCCCTCTTCTAGAAGGCTTAGACCCCAAGTTCTATATCCGTCTCCCTGAATGTGCCTCAAGCTCTGATCCTCTGGCCTCAACAGATGCCAAGCAACAAGGGAGACATTAGAAGAAGGAGAGGGAGACTGCTGTCAAATGATGGCTCAGGCGACAGTGCCTGCAGTCCAGACTTCCCAAATCAGGTGGCCCTCGGACTCCAAAACAGCGATTTACCTCTTGGGCACCCAGGATATTTCATAACAAGGGCTTTCAGCAGAGCAGTAGACAAGACTTGTGAAGGGGTTTCAGGTTACCTCTAGACAACAAGCAATGATCATGAGGTTAATCCCTGGGAGCTGAGCAGCATGCTATAAATGCCCTGCCCACTCGCCCACCCTCTGGGCTTTGAGCTGGGGTCCCAACCCTCACACAACAGTGTGTTTATTGGGCATTTTATCAGCTGTCTGGACAAAGATGGGGGTGGGGGAAGGCAGAGTGAGGACTCCATGCAGCCCCATCTTCTACCAGAAAAAATGGTAGAAGCCTGAGACCAACAACTCCATTCCAGCTACATGACATGAGTCCTGGCCTTCTCCAAAGTTCAGAGTTCTTGGTATAGATCCTTTGTAGCGGGCTTTCTTGGACTGCGAGCCCCAAATCATGACATAGAGACTTATTATTAATTATGAATGCTTGGCCTTAGCTTAGGCTTGTTTTTAGTTAACCTTTTCAACTTAAATCAAACCATTTCTATTAATTAATCTGTGCTGCCTGAGGCTCATTTCCTCATCTACATACTGTCCATCCTGCTTTCCTGCTTCCTCCCTGTCTCTGCCCATCAGCCCCACCTATCCCTCCTCTGCCTAGCTATTGGCCATGCAGCTTTTTATTAAACCAATCATGTGTCTTAGGCGGGCAAAGTAAAACAGCAACACATCTTTACATAGTTAAACAAATGCAACATAAACAAAAGCAACACATCTTTACATAGTTAAACAAATGCAACATAAACAAAAGCAACACATCTTTACATAGTTAAACAAATGCAACATAAACAAAAGCAACACATCTTTACATAGTTAAACAAATGCAACATAAACAAAAGCAACATATCTTTACATAGTTAAACAGTTATTCTGCAACACAATCAAATGCAACACATTTCAAACATATGCTAAACAAATAGTCTATTCCACAACAATCCTTATCTTTTATGTGGCTCAATTTCCTCATCTGCACATTGTAAATAATGTCTGCCGAGCCTGTACAGTGCTTACTCCAGCATCTGGGTCCTGGTTGCTGTTGGATAAATGGAAAGGTCCTGATGATGCAGCAGGGTCAGAGCAGGCATGTCCAGGGCATTGGGAGCTCTGAGACATTGGAGGGCAGGCCTGCAGGCTTTCATCATGTACAGACATTGAGATTGGGTTGGACCTGGGAGTTCAGTGAGCCACTAACGATTGATGGTGCTGTGAATTAGGGGGCCAGACAGAGCACAGAAAAGGGAAATGAATGGGCTCTGAGGCCTGGGTCAGGCTTCCAAGTGCCAAGGGTGAGACTTGGGATTCAGTCCTTTGGAGAGGTACTTGGGTACCAGTTATCAGGGTACCAGTTGTCAGAATGATATGAAGATGAAAGGGGTGTGGATGGTATATGATGGTGAGGGAGCAGAGAAAATGCACATACATGCAAACTCTACCCCCATGAGTCCTCCAGCATCCAGCTCCCACTTTCCAGATCCCTCTCTCTTCCCTATGCCCATAATGCTCTAGACGATGCTACACTGTGGCTGGTGCCCATCGTCTCCAGAGGACACTCATTTCATACTCTCTGAGGCTTTTCTAGGTTAGTCCTGTATCCCCTGCACCTGTCATCAATCCGGCCCCATACCATCTCCACCCCCAATACTCACTGAGCAGGGAATGCATTCATTCATTCATGTCAACAAATGTTCACTGAGTATGTACTATAAGCCAGGCCTGTTAGGCACTGGCTATTGAGTAGCCGTGGCCATTCATTCACAGAAGAGCGGAGTGGAGTTGGGGTCAGTAGGGCTCAGCACAGTTCCTAGAGACAGAAGCTAGTGTGTAGAGTACAGGAAGGACAAACTCTATCTTAGTGACACTCTAGCTGCTGTGTGGAGAGTAGAGAGCAGGGTCTGGAGGTCACATATCAGGGAGAGTAAGAAAGCATGGGTAATGGTAGCTCCATCTAAAGGGGAGAAGAGGAAGGAGGCTAATTCTGGCTAAAGGAATGCAGGAGAAGGGGGAATGGATGCTTTTTCTAGCTTCTGCTTCAACCCACACCAACATCAAACAGCCCAGTCCTAGAGGGACCCAGTCAGATCAAGGCCTGGCACTGCCTTGCCTGTGGGGGCCAGAGAGGTGAGGGTCTTCATTTGCATCCCATTGCAGTCCCCATCCCAGCAGCCTTTGATCTGGCTTGATGTCTCCTTCAGCCTCTTCCCAGGCAGGAAGCCTTTCATCCTCAGGAGGCAGTTCCCAGCCCAGCTGCCTGTCACTGGCTCTGGTTCTGTCACAGAGGGGGGAAGTGGAACAGAGAGGAGGGGGGCATCGTCCTCCTCTCTTGGGTCACTTCCTGCAAGAGCGTTTCTGGGGCCTGGCAGCTGACTCCTGAAACCTAAGTGAACAGGACAGTCAACCTGCCTGTCAGCCTCAGAGGGACCCAAAGCTAGGTTCATTTTCCTGGTGGGTCCAACGGAACAGAACTGGCCGCATCACTTAAGCATCAGGCAATACCCCAGGAAGAAGGTGGTGGCATGGAGCCCTGTCCATGGTCTTCCTACGTAGAGGACAGGGCTGAGGCTGGTTGTTGCCTCTGGAGGCAGTGAGGGGGTCGCCACAGGGAACTGAGAAGAGCCCACAGGGGCTTCTGGGCTTGGAAATGGTGTAGTCAGTCTGGGAACCTTGAAAACTGAACACACAGATAGATGCGGGTTCAGGTGAGTTGGTGTGGTCCCTACTTGTCCCTTTGGAGCCACAGATGCTTGACTGGTGTGGTCAACTAATGGAAATGTCATCTAGAGATGCTCAGTGTAGCTGGCACAGAGCAGGTAGAGGTTTCCCTTGTTTTGGCTCCATCCAGTGAGGTATCCTAAAGGATGCTTGGGGGCTTTCAGTGGTCCTGGAAACACTGCTAGAAGACTAGGAAAATTTAAGGAAAAGCTGGCTTCTCAGGTTGTCTGGGCCAGCAAGACTGCCCAGTGATCCACACCTGACCTACCAGCCAGAAATCCTGTGGGTAAGCAGCAGCCATGGCTGCTAACAGCCACAGTAACGGGCATTTGTTGAACATTTATTCTGTGCGAGGCCTTGTCCTAAGAGCTTCATAAAATCCAACTTGCTTCATGCTCACCTGGCTCTGCCCAGGGAGAATACATGCCCTAAGGTTACAGAGCCAGAAAACGCTAGAAGCAGGATTTGAAAGAGCATCATTTCCTGTCAGGGGTGCCTGGCTCTTCCTGTCCTGTCAGCTGTGACTCCCTGTGCCCCACTTCAGGGAGGTTTCAATCGATTTATATTTGCCCCTACATTCATGCCTGTGGGCCTCAGGGGTTTACCCAATGCTCCAAGCTCTGTCCAGAAGCGACAACTTCAAAGAGTAGCAATCCCACAGTAAACAAGGACCTAAGAGACTCAGGTCCAGCATGGGATGCTGCAGGGCTCAGCTTCTGCCCAGAAGAGGAGTTTGTGGGCTCTTGCCTTGTTCTGTCCACAGCTGGGTCAAAGTTCTGTGGGTAGGAGAGAAGCTTCCAGCTCCATCACTGGAGATTCCCAAACTGCTGTCTTGGCATCCCCCTGTCTCCTCACCAGCCTCATAGCTCCATACCATTTATTCCCACCTCCTCCCCTTGACCCCAGGGCTCTCCCCAATATGCAAAGCCAACCCACAGCAGCTGGAGGGAAGAGAATAAGAAAAAAAGACATTCACTACCTGATGTGCTCCAGCAGCCTTCTACCCTTAATCAGGAAATATTGTTTAGTGCTGATGGTAGTGAGCAAATCACATTCTGAAAATTTAACTGGAATTTGCCCTTCTGGGACCAATCACTTTGTGTGGCAAACAAGATGCTCCCCAGGAGAGGCTGGGGTGGAGATAGACAGGCTAAACCGAACCAGAGCCTGAAACTCTCATTTAAGGGCTGCCCTTACCAAGACTTGTGTCTAGCGGTGCAGCAATGCTCCTGGTCTGCAAACTCTCCTGCTGTCATGAGAACCCCTCCTCCCGCACCTAATCTGAAGACAAGGCAAGACAAAAGAGAGAGTGCCTGGGTCTCCATCTCACTTCAGGGCCAGAGATTCCCACAAGCTATGCTCCTGCATTTTTACACACTCCACAGCATCCCCGGAGGCATAGCCTGGTGCATTTTATAGACAGAGAAAGCTCAGAGTCAGACTGGGGTTCTGAGGGAATAAAGCTCTTCCAGCTACATGAATGGGAGGTGTTATATGCGGGTTGGGAGGGAGAGCAGACAGGAGACAAATGAGAAGTAAGGTCCTAGGGTCCCTTGTTGCAAGCCCTGCCACTGAAAGGAACCAGGCAGAAAAGAAATTCAGGACAGTCAGAGTGAGGCAAAGTTAATATAAGGGTAGCAACACATGCTTCAGATATAATCCCTGGCAGGGAGTGGGGAGAGAGAGGGAGGGAGACTGAAGGGAGGGAGAGAGAAAGTGCTCACACACACATAGGTATGGTATCACATGGGAGCAGGTGACAAAGACAGCTAAAGAGACTACCTGGATCCTTGGAGTCCTCGTTTGGACTCTCAAGCTTATAGGGCTGCAAGTCTTTTCTCCCAACCAGCCCCTACTGGTTTGTAGCCCAGAGCTGCTGGATATAATCATCCACTGAGAATCCAGGCATGACTAGTCTCTGGGCCTCCGTGATAGAGTTTTTGGGATCCATAATGCAAAAGCTTTGAATTCTCATGGGATCGCAGAACCATGTACAACTTCACAACCTTACAGAAAGAGAAAAACCCAGAAGGACACCCTCCCAACCACCCCCACACACATCCAAGGTTCATCTTAGATTCATTTCCCAGGCCCACAGCAAGTTCTCGATAAACCTTGCTGGAGGGGACAGACAGAGAGGAGAGCTGGAAGGCGGGGATGCTCTGGCCTAGCCCTTCCGGTGGTGGCTGTAGACTCCTCCACCTAACATTTAATGGGTACTCTGAAAACTCAAGCTTATTCCAGTGACAAGAAGACATCTGGATCCAGAGCTGAGCTGCTTCTCTGGGCCAGGCACCTACCTTCTGGGATGCTATTCTCCTGCCCTTGGTCCCGTCAGCACACCCACAGACACCGGCACTCCCGGTTTTAAAGAGCAACAAGGGCCCTGGGAGCTAGAGGCTGAGAGTAGTTGAGGCCTTGCCTACAGCAGAGCCCAGAGCATCCCAGAGCAGAGGTGACTTTCCTGGCCAAATCAGGGCAGAACAAACCAAGGAGCAACAGGACCTCAGCATCCCATTTCCTCTTCCTATGGCATAAAAAATCCCAAATAATCTTGTTATTACTGCTCACCAGGCACTGTCCCTGCAGCAACTCCCAGAACAGTATGCAAGAAGGCTCCATTGTACCCATTTTACAGAACTAGAAATCCGAGGCTTGAAGAAGTTAGTTATAGAGCTGGGAGGCAAGGAGTATGATATTCTGCTCAAGTACCTGCCCAAAAGGCTCATTCCAGACTCAGAATTCTTCTAGTCCTTGATCTGAAACACAAGCCTTAGGAATAACTCCATGGTACCAAAATCCAAACGGAAAGGAAGAGTGCAAGTCCATGGCACCAGAATCCAGATAGGAACATATGCATTGTGTAGGCTTCACCAGAGGAAGAAGTCTGGAGCCAGGTCTGTTTTGCTGTCTTGCGGCTTTGGGGAAAAATGAGCTTGCTGCAGTTTCCCTGGCGTTATCAAGATGGTCAGCAAAGGGGCAGCGTGGCAACCTACACATTATGAACGGTCTCCAGAGAGCTACATAGTAAAGGTAGACTCAGGGGAGTGAAAGACAAATTGGGGGGCAGGGGGCACTGGCAACAGGGAGAGGTGGAATAAAAAGGCACTGTGGGTGAATTTTAATGCAATCAGAAAGCTGCTGTGATGTTAATAAAGGAATACATCCAGGGTGAGGCCAGGAACCGAGTCCCAGCATTTAAATCAACATCACAGAGGAGCCACCGCGTGCCTCCTTCTGAAGGGAAGGAAGGGGTTTTTAAAAGCAGGAGGGCAAGGGATTAGAAAGCTGCAGGTTTTTAGCTGCAGATCTGTTGGAAGTCAGGTCCAGGGACTTGGAGCCTTTAATAGGCACCTTGGTGCAGAGGTGAGCTTCAGTTGCTCTGCTGAAGTACTGAGAACCCCCCTTCCACTTCAGCTTTGTCTGTGACTGCTTCCCAGGCAATCCTAAAGGCCCCCAGCTTCCTCTCTCTAAGGGCTCTCTCTAGTCTTCCTCTCTCTAAGGGCTCTCTCTAGTCTTCCTCTCTCTAAGGGTTCTCTCATTCTTCCTCTCTCTAAGGGCTCTCTCTAGTCTTCCTCTCTGTAAGGCCCCCAGCTTCCTCTCTCTAAGGGTTCTATTCTTCCTTTCTCTCTTCTTTCTACCTATCTGGATTCTTCCTGCCTTTTGCTTCCAACCCTTTTACCTGCCACGCTCCCTCTCTTTCCACTGCACCCTTCACACTCTTCTCTCTCATTCTTCTTGGTCTCTGATGTCCATCCCCACCCTCCAGATGAAGTGAGGCTGAAACTTAGAGCCCTGCCATGACTCAGAGTCGGGTAGAACAGCCAAATATGGTAGAGGGGCAGGTTGCTAGCTCCCAGATCCAGGAGTTGACAACACATCACCAGCAGGTTAGGTGAGGAGTGGAAAGCCATCCATTATGAATGAGTGCACCAGGTTGGTGCGGGGAGGGCCTGGGATGGCTGGGGAAAGAGTATTCTACTCTGTACGGGGCAGGCATACTGTCACGGGGCCCTGAAACTGAAGGACCTGTGCTGCAGAAGATCTCACGTCTTTCTCCAGGGAGCAATTTGGAGATAGGGTGGTGGGGAGGAAAGCCAGACAGATACCAACTTCATAGAGACAAATGAGAGGAGGTATAAGGCGCACTGGCAAGAGGCTGTCCCAGGAGAGGACTCGCCCAGAGACCTCCGTGCAAAGCAAACGGCACCAGCCAAGGTTTCAGGATGACTACCCATTGCAACTCATTCTTGCTCCAGAGAAGATGGGGTTTACAAGAAGGAAGGGGATAATACAAGGCAGCCCAGAAGGCCTGTGTGCCAGAAGTCAGACCAGGGACTAAGCTTCTCTGAGAGCTGTCTTCCAGCAGGAAGCAAAGTGAGTCTAGTTGCCATCTAGTTCCCACTCCCTGCTGAGGCCAACTTGCTCTGGACGCTGCACTCCCCTGCACCACCCACTCCCTACCATCAACCACCACCCCTGCGCACGCTTATAACGCTATAACCTCTGCTGCTTCCAGCTTCCCAACCCACCCACCTCTGGCTGCGAGCTTCACCCCTTCCCTCACCTTCCCAGTTGCTTTTGCTCTGGCTGAGAGTCCCTCCTCCCGCCAAGCTCCTCCCTCTCACTCCCCGTTTGGCTGTGAGCTCCGCCCCCTTTTGCAAAGCTCCTCCCCTACCCCTTTGCCCTCCTTCTCTGGCCACGCCCTTTTGCCGGCGGCCGGCCCCCCCGCAGTGCTCCTTCCTTAGCCCGGGTAAGCATCTCCTAATTTTGTTCTAGAAGATAGAAAACTCTTCGTGGGCATGCTCAACAAGCAGCAATCCGAAGACGACGTGCGCCGCCTCTTCGAGGCTTTCGGGAACATCGAAGAGTGCACTATACTGCGTGGGCCGGACGGCAACAGCAAGGGTGTGTGTGTGTGTGTGTGTGTGTGTGTGTGTGTGTGTGTGTGTGTGTGTGTGTGTGTATACAAGCCTGGGAAGGATGCTAGATGGTCCTCTTGGAGACCAATAAGGGAGGACACCCTTTCTGTCACTGTCTGGGTGGGCCTCTTCACATTTTATGCTCATCTGGGGCACATCCTCTCCACTCACCCTGCCTGTGTGCAGATCTCTCTGTTTCTGTCTCTCTCTCTGTCTCTGTCTCTCTCTGTGTGGTATGTATCTGTCTCTGTGTCTCTCTGTGTGTCTCTGTGTGTGTGTCTCTCTCTGTCTCTCTCTCTCTCTCTGTGTGTGTGTGTGTGGGGGGGGGTATATATCTGTCTCTGTCTCTGTGTGTCTCTGTTTCTGCCTCTCCGGGTTTTAGGGGCCATGGCTCAGTCTATCCTTTTCCTTCAGGGTGCGCCTTTGTGAAGTACTCCTCCCACGCCGAGGCGCAAGCCGCCATCAATGCTCTACACGGCAGCCAGACTATGCCTGTGAGTGTGTCCCCTTGCGGTTGTGTGCAGGGTCTCAACTCCCTTACCACTGTTTTTCAGATCAGGGTAGATTGAGGTAACCCAGAAAAGACGAGATTGAGATTTAGTAACCCTGGGTGACCTCCGTATAGCATCCCACAGAGAGCACGGGGCGCGGGGGTGGGGGTGGGGGTGGGGTGGTGGTGAGAAGGGACGAGGCAGGGTAGGGACACTGGGGTGAAGACTGGGGTAGGCTGATCTTATGTGCCGCCCTGGTTACAGGGAGCCTCCTCCAGCCTGGTGGTCAAGTTTGCAGACACTGACAAGGAGCGCACGATGCGACGGATGCAGCAGATGGCTGGCCAGATGGGCATGTTCAACCCCATGGCCATCCCCTTCGGGGCCTACGGTGCCTATGCTCAGGCAGTAAGTGGGGGCAAAGGTGGGTGGGGATTTGTTCTGGAGCGCACCCGCACCAGCCCTAGAGAACAGAAATACCTACCCAAACATTGCTCTGTCCCCAGGGTGAAGAGTGTCAGGCATGAACCAGAGAGGGTAGGGTAGCCTCAGGAATTAGACGGAGAATCCAGGTGGGGGTGGTTGCCTCCCAGGAGGAGGTGGGGCTGCTGTCCTGACTTTCAAGGAGGGGTTGCTAGAGAAGGCCCTTGACAGAGTAGCCAGATGGGTCACCCTGCCCCCCCCAATCTATATGAATGCTAGAAAGCACCAATGGGGTAATAGGCAGGCAGGCGTTTGGCCCTCATTATAGAAACTCCACCCCCAGGGCTTTTTCTCAGATCTTCTGGTCACTCCTGACAGGGGCTGTGTGAAGTGACCTCAAGTACCCACTCTTCCCCTGCCTCTGCCCACCAATTAATCTCTCTCACAGCTACATCCTCTCTAATAATACCACCCTCTTCCACCTCCAGGCTCGAAGCCACCATCCCTGCATGGTGACCCCGAGGTCCTCTAGGGTTCTGGCTCTAAACCTGCAAACACCACTCACTTTCTGAGCAAAGTCTAGCATTGGCCACTTACTGCAGCCTCCTCAGTCCCCACTCACCTTGTAATAACATATGAGGGTCTAGTCATGGTTCTCCTGCCTCTTCTACATGGCCAATCTGAACAGAGATTTACCATTAATTGTATACATTCAACAAGTGTGGAGGAGCCTGGGTGTCATTTCCCACAATAACATACCTTACACACACCAGCTAGCACACGAAGTCAGTCCCTTCTCCTACCCTGCACAACTTAGATCACCAGATGTCTTACTGTTCCTCGTTTTAAGCAGTCGGTTCCCATGGAAATGGAGACTAAGGCAGGCAAGGGGGAGGTCTCAGAAGTTGGTCTCCAGGTGCGGAGCCCCTGGTGGGAGGGCTGCCCCCTGGAAGCGTGTGATATTTTTTCCACTCCCTCTGTCCCAGCTGATGCAGCAGCAAGCAGCCCTTATGGCATCCGTTGCACAAGGAGGCTACCTGAATCCCATGGCTGCCTTCGCTGCCGCCCAGATGCAGCAGATGGCAGCCCTCAACATGAATGGCCTGGCAGCCGCTCCTATGACCCCAACCTCAGGTAAGCCAATAGGTCCCTGGCCTGGGGAGGATAGCAGGGCCCAGGCTGGGGCATCATTTCATTATGGCAACTAGTGGCTCATTGTATAGTAAGAACACACAGGGTCTAGGCCCCAGTAGCTTGTTTCAAAAATGTTCTAATCTGTAGGGTCCCAAGGGAAGATGAGATGTGGACCCCGTGGAATACACAATAGGGTTCCAGCGTGGGACTGTTTTTCTCAAGTTGTCTGCCCTTGCCTAAGAAATCCATCTTTATCTGTATTAACAAACGATATCTGGAAAGAAAGTGTGACATGACAATACCTCCATTCAAAGCCTAGCATATAGCTGCCTGTTCAGTTGTCTTGTCCTTCCTCTTTAAACCAACCTTGATTAATGGGCACTTTCCAAGAAACTACACAACCAGCTAGAGAACCACATGAGTCATCAACAGATAGGCACCAAAATCAACTAATCTCACAAAACCTGTTCTTTGGTTGGCTCTTAGCGCTTGTCTAGTACATTTTTCCTCCTACCCCTAGGATATCTGACAATGTCCACAGGCATTTTTGTTTGTCAAAACTCAGAGAGTTTGTCAGCACTCAGAGAGTGCTACTATCATTTATTGTATAGAAGCCAGCAAGGTATTGTGTCACATCTCACAATACACAGGTCAGCTCCCTAAAGGAACTGCCTGGCTCTAAATGACAACTGTGTCAATACTCAGAAGCCAAGGCTCTCCATCCAAGGATGGGCTGATATGGTGGGCTCTCCTTTACCAAGCTCTCCGGCTCCCTGTGCCAGGCCAGAACAGTGATCTTCCTGAGGTCCAGCTGTTTCTTTGACAGCTCAAAGCCACACAACACTGGGATATCTCTGGGATCAACTAGAGCTTCACCCTATTACTTATTTCTGGCTCCCAACTTCAGAGACACACATGGCACCTGGAAGTGGGTTAGACTCTGCTACAATAGGAAGGCTCTTTCCACCCTCCGGGGCCTCAGACAATAACAGTCCTACATCTTGGTATCTACTACCTGGAATATGGAAAGTGCATGGTATTGTCATTTGGCCCTAACCTAGTCATCACTACCACCAAGACCACCACTATTGCTTCTGCTGAAGCCAAATAGGGCTGAGATTGGACTCCAAACTCAGTGTAGGAATCCTACACTTGAGTAGCAATCCTCCAGTTGAATAGCAAGACTTCTTGGAGAAGCAGATAAGCCTTTCACAGACCCCAAAAGGAACAATCTTTACTTAGGTGGGGTGGGCAAGAGCTACTGTAAAAGGACAAAGGGCCAAGTGTGGACAGAGTCAAGGACACAGAGAGTAGTCTGTGTGCTCTAGATTCAAGGATAGACATCGGTAGTTAGAGAACTCTTCATGGGGTGAGGGCTCTGCCTTGAACAATGAATAGTCTGGGCTAAATGAAGGTGTAACATTCAAGAAATTAAGCAAAGGCATAGTTTACCAAGACAGGATGTCTATGTGAAGTCCAAGTCTGTCCCCAGGCCCTGGGAGCTAGCAAAGTACAACTCCATGGCTCAGCTGTCCTTACCTTTGCTGTCCTTGCCTTACCTTTCCCCAATCCCCCTATAACCCCCATACCAGGTGGCAGCACCCCTCCAGGCATCACTGCACCAGCTGTGCCTAGCATCCCATCCCCCATTGGGGTGAATGGCTTCACCGGCCTCCCCCCACAAGCCAATGGGCAGCCTGCTGCGGAAGCTGTGTTTGCCAATGGCATCCACCCATACCCAGGTAAGCATGTCTAGTGGCCCTTCCTTCCTACTTCTCATTCACTTTTAAAAGAAGGAATGCACAACTCCAGCCCTCTGCCTGCTCCTTGGTGGAACCACAAATGTGATCAGAGAGGGCCAGCCACCTTCATGTTTCAGGGTAATGAGAGAGAAAAGACCAAAATCCTAACATGGGGAGTGCCTTCTGATCTATAAGAAAAAATTCTATCCCAGGGAAGTAAAGACACTAGAAGCAATTGTACAACCAGATAGAGAGAAGAGGCCAGTAAATGCAAATTGATTGTGAGCTTGAGCTGTAATAACTAGAAGGGAATAAGCTAAAATAATAATCACATTTAGTGATAAGTAACAAAGGATTCATTAGGGGAAGAAACTGGAGTTATTCTGACTGTCAGTCTAGCCATTACATCCCAGTCCAGTCTTTGGCGCACACAAAAATATAGTTCAGCACTCCGGACAGCTCTCGCTGGACAGCTCCTGGGTCTCTCAGGAGGTGAAACTAAAGAGGAGGCCCATCTCTGGTTGCCGCCGATGGACTGCGTTCCTGTCAAATTTGGCCCTCAAAAAGCAAGAGTGCGCAGCTGTCCCAAACCACTTTCTCCTCATACGAAGGATGACATATATCAGGGCAGGGAAGCAGGGTCCAGAGCAAGTGAAACATAACAGAGATGGAGCAAAGTAAGGTCCTCCTTTCTGGATATCAGAGGAAGGGGTCATAAAAAAAACATCTAGTTTTCACTGGATGGTAGAATTTCAGGACATTGGATTGTCCCCTAGGAGGTCAAAGTTCAGTTGAGAGCACAATATCTACCTTCCTACTCCGTCTTTAACTAGCACACCTAAGTCTGATCAAGAGGGAATGTTCTCTGATTCAAGGCGGCCAAAGACTCAAGTGATGAGTCCTGCAGGCTAGATGACAGCAGGAACATTCCTGATGAGGAGGGACTTGCTGAACTTCAACAGTGAGGGTGAACAGCAAGCACAGCTCTAGGATGGGCTGTCCTGGAGACCTAGAGGCAGGAAAGGCTTACTTGGAAAAAGCAAGGTTGTTAGGAAGTAGGCCCAATATGACAAGACCGGTCTGCAGTAGACCCACCTAAGTGGGGCACATTCATGCTCATCAGAATCCACTATGAGTCTTGACAAAATCTAGAACCACCTGGAGGTTCTGATTTCACAGTCTTGGGGGCAGCTGCAGTATAAAAAAGTGTAGCAAGAGGAGAGTGTGATCTCTGTGCTGGAGGAACTTGGGAGAGGACTGCTTAGCTTTGGACACAGTTGGCCTTGATTCCAGTGCTTGTCCTAGATTGCAGCCTTAAGTCCGTAGAGGGCTGGAGAAGGACTTGTCAGAGCCCAGGGGATGTGGTGTGCCATTTAAGCATGGGGACTCCTGCCTGGCACAGGTGGTGGAGGAGGGGCTTGGCATGCTGGAGGCAGAAGTGACTCTCCTCATCTTAGGCCTGTCAGCTGGGAGATGCCACCCCTGGCACATCTGGGCATCTTCTTCCTCTATTCTTCTCTACCTCTAAGCCCATCTGGATCTCCAATTCCTTCCCCACAGTCCCTGGCATCTGTGAACCATTTCTCTGATGGAGTTTGGACACGTTTCTTTCCCCCATTTGTAACAATCTGCCATATCCCATAAACAATCCCCTGACAGAACCAGAGGAGGGGTGAAGGGAAGGGAAGGAGAAAAGTAGTACATTAAAAAATTAATTTACCATTTTTAAATGCAGAGTTTGAAGCCACTGTAATGAGCGAGATCCTTCAAAATGTTCACTCTTTGGCAGTTACTAATGAGGTCGTTAGGCAGAAAAGCAGAGAGGGGTCTCTGTGTGCTGCTCTCCAGTAGCTTCTCTGATTGCCCATCTTGCTCACGACCATGTTGAAAATACTTAATGTGTGTGTGTGTGTGTGTGTGTGTGTGTGTGTGTGTGTGTTCTCATTTTGTTTTGTTTTGTTGACACGGGGTTTCTCTGTGTAGCCCTGGCTGTCCTGCAATTCGCTTTGTAGACCAGGCTGGCCTTGAACTCACAGAGATCTACCTGCCTCTGCCTCTCTGAGTACTGGGATTAAAGGCCTGTACCACCACTGCTCAGCAATGTGTATGGTTTTAAGGGCCATGCACCACCCTCAAAAGACTGGCTTTGACAAGCACCAAGAACTACTTAGACTTTCTTCCCTGTGTACTGTTTGCCGAGCCCCTAGCAATATGCTGGGCACTGCCTCTAAGTTGTACAGATTGTTTTGCATATTGACTTCAAACTTTGTTCTGTTAGAAAGGGCACAGTTTCTTACATACATAAAGGTGCTTTGTGGGTGAGCATCTGGAAAGGCCAAGACAACATACCTGATATGGCTGTCACTCTAAAGAGCTTGGAAGAAAGCAAAGGAGACAGGCAAGAGGAAGCAGGAATTAGCTTTGCCAAGCATCACAGTCTGGAGTTCTTGGCTCTAGTCTCCACCATGGGGAAAGGCAAGGATTGGCAGGAAATAATTCTTATGATCTCTCTTTAGTTCCCTCCTGCTAGGCAGAGCCCCACCCATGGGGGGCTGTGCATACCCAATTCTTAAAGGTTATTGTATTTGTCACCTGCCTGTCTCTAGGGACCTTTGTCCAAGGCTATTCTAGAGACTCCTCTGAACCATAGGTGCCATCACCCATGTGGAATTTTTATCCAAAGAATCATGGACAAGAGCTCAAAATTCGGAAGTGGGCATTCTCCTTATTAAAGGCATTGAGGCCCGATAGGCAATTAGCTTGGCTGGGCTAGGTCAAAGGACCCAGGGGCTTTTCCCCTGCCACCTAGGGTTATCCAGTTTATTCCAAACACAATGGGGCTGGATCTCTCCTGTATTTGGACTTCTATCTCCATGCATCTCCCTGGGCCTCATGTCAATCATCACTGGCCTCTGTAACCAAGGGCTGCACCCACTGCTGGTCCATACTTAATTCTTGAACTGATATCTCCTCAGCACCAACTAAGGCCAGAGGCGAAGCAAGTCTTTTCCAAGTTCAGTTTCCCTGAGGGTCATCCAAGGTGCTTCTGTTCTTTTGGCTCCTCCATTTCTCCAGGAGGTATCTTTCTCCAAGCTCTATTGGTAGACCCAAGGGAGGTGATTCATTTTGCTCTTCATTGCTATGGTAATGCCGTGATAAAAAGCAATGTGGGATGGAGAGAGTTTGTTTTGGCTAAGTATCATGGGCCACAGTTTGCTGAGGGGAACCAAGGCAGGAGCCTAGGGCAGGAACTGAAGCAGAGGCCATGAGGGAGAGCTGCTTGTTGGCTTCCTCCTCAGGGCTTGCTCAGCCTGCTTTCTTATAGAACCCAGGACCACTTTCCAAGGGCAGCACTACCTACTGTGGGCTGGGCCCCCCTGCATCAGCCATTAATCAAGAAAATGTCCTGCAGTCTTTCTTAACAGTCAGTCAGATGGAGGCATTTTCTCAATTGAGGTTTTTCTTCGCAGATGACTCGAGCGTGTGTCACATTAACAAAAATCCAACCATCACAGGGACAGTGTCAGGGCGAGTCCTCCAGAGCTCTTCTTTCACTCATATGGGCTCGGCAAGCTGTACTTTCATTCACTGTCCCTACACTCCGCTGGGGCCCCCGACCTGAGCACCCTTGGCTCCTCAGTCCCTCTCCAGGACCAGGGCCCTCATGTCTTCCCACCAAGGACCTCACAGTCTGGCATCTCTCCCCAGCCTTCACAAACTTCTGCATGAACTGACCTCAGCCCTACCCCAGGCCAGCTTCACTACACGTTTCCCAGCTTGAGTAGACAACTCAGTACCTACTTAGGGTTTGGGTGCAGAACAGAAAACTCCAACAGGATCCAGCTTTCAAGCTGTCCTGACTCGGGCCCAGCCTGGGGTGACCAGAGAGGGCAGCAAGGCCACACTGGTGTCACTCTGGGCATGGTGGGGGAAGGCAGGGCCCAGCCTGGGGTGACCAGAGAGGGCAGCAAGGCCACACTGGTGTCACTCTGGGCATGGTGGGGGAAGGCAGGGCCCAGCCTGGGGTGACCAGAGAGGGCAGCAAGGCCACACTGGTGTCACTCTGGGCATGGTGGGGGAAGGCAGGGGCTAGCCTGGGTGGACTTCACTGACCTCTGATTCCTTGGCTTCCTGCAGCACAGAGCCCCACAGCAGCGGACCCCCTGCAGCAGGCCTACGCTGGAGTACAGCAGTATGCAGGACGTTAGTATCCATGCAGCCTCTTGGCTCTTCCATCGACCTAACTGTCTCTCCACACACCACACCTTCCCTCTCCAGCCCTGGTCCCAGCCCTGCATGGGGTGGGGAAGGAGTAGTGGGGGCTCTAGATGGAAGGAGGAAGGGTGGGGCTAGCGCAGATGCTCTCTTCCATCACCACCCAGGCCGCCTTCCACGTCACATTGTCATCCTGGTGCCTGCACGTAAGGGTAGAGGGAAGACCAGAACCCCCTGAGTTAGTAAACCAGAGTAAAGCCCTCCGTCTAACCAAAGCTTTCCCAACCAAATACAGAGACACTCCGGGGAACACACTTCCACACTTCATTGGCGGCTCCTTGTTTCCCATCAGATATCATCTGAGCAGAAACAGAATCAGCTATGACTGCCCACTGTTCCAGATTAGACCTGCCTATCCCTACACACACACACACACACACACACACACACACAGGCAAACACATGCACAAAAGAATCTCTGATCGTCATACTGACACTTCCCCTCCATAGGTATCCCAAACTGGGAGCTCTTTTCTCGGAACTGCCTAAGCTGCTGCACACCCTGTGGCTGGTAGCTCTTGCTAACTGACACTGAACTCTCTCTCTTTATCCTGGCCTCCCACCCTGTCTGTGTCTCTCTGCACCTTGTCACCATCTCTTGACTTTCTCTTCGGCTCTTCAGCAGCTGCCTACCCTGCTGCCTATGGTCAGATAAGCCAGGCCTTTCCTCAGCCACCGCCAATGATTCCCCAGCAACAGAGAGAAGGTGAGTCTCAGCACCGGCCCCCACTCCCTGAAGAGGCCACTTTCCTGGACCTCTGGCCTCCCCAGGTCTCAACAGGACCTTGGTTAGATGTGTGCATGGAAGTGGGTGGGAGAGCCACTGGGCTAGAAGAGGTACTCTCTTATTCTTACAAGGAGGCATGCATCTTGTGAGGAGCCCTCAAATCAAAGTAGCCTGGTCCAGGACACCATGCCCCTGGGGGCAGCAAGCCAATCCCAAAGCACCTAACCCACTCCCCACTCTGATTTGCTAGTGGCCTGACACAGCTCACATACAAGTGCATTGGTCTTTAAAAACCAACCCTTGAGAAGGAGGAGTTTGTTTTCCTTCTGCAGCATGCTTTAAACAGTCACTCTTGAACAAGACCTACCTAGCAGAAGTAAATACACTTGCTGGTGAAGGCCTTATCTCTGCTCTAGGGAGTCCTCATCTTTACAGAGAACACACAGGTCCATCCCCCTTGGTGATCTTCAGAGGTCCATCTGCTGTGTTCCCAAGGAGTGAAAACAGAGCTGGGGAGTGAGGCTCCAGCAATGGGGCAGCCTTTCCACATGATGCACTGAGGAAGATATGGTAGCTAGCCTGAGGTGGAGAGAGAGGTGCTTCAGGAGTAGAGTCCACTTGCCTTCCCTGAGGGGTAGCACTTGGCCAGTGTGGAGGTCAGGGGGAAATAAACACTCATGACTGGAAGGGCCAGGCACAGGAGGCTAGTGTATCCTGTACAGATACATGTACCCTCTGGTTGATGGGGAGGGAAAGGTGGCATTCCCGCCAGGCTCCACAGGTAGGATGAGGTGTGTGATGGTGACCATGCAGGTCTAGTGACAAGGTTGTGTAGAGAAGTCAGAGTGTGGGCAGAGCAGGACAAGCGGGGATTTCATGATGGCACTCATCAGTTTCCCTCCCAGTATCCAAACAGCCACAGAAGCAGCAAGATAGGAAACTATACAAGCAATGGTCCCAGAGGCCCTGCCACAGAAAGCTGAGCTTGTGAATCAGGAACACCAAGGAGACCCCTGTTAAGAGTGGCCTGTAACAAGGCCACCAAATCTGTCCCAGAAGTCTGCATGGCAAATTCTAGTTGTTTCCGAATATCAGGCACAGGCACATGGCCCCTGAAGCAGACTGTGCCAGTGATCTGGGGTTTAGGTCACTCCCAGAGGACTTTGGGTACACACTGATCTAAAGCCCCTTGGTGAGAGAGCCCCCAGCAGATGCCAGCTGAATGGTTGCAGGTATAACTACACCCCTCTGGGTCTGACTCCTGTTTAGGTGACTCCACACGAATCACTCCTCTCCACTTACACAGTGAGGACAGAGAGGACAATCCCCTAGAGAGCTGTATCACATTCACTTAGGTCTGCTTTCCTGTACCCCATGCAGCAAATGTCTACATACAGCCCTTCTCCACCCAGTTACCACCTCCTCTGAAGCCTCATAGGGCATGACCACATGCATCAGGGTTCCCATACCCAGGACCCTAAAGGTCTGTGGGACCTTCATGTTCCTTACCCCATGCCCTAAAGTGGCTGAGTACCAACTGGGCTCCCATCAGTGAGGTGGTCAAGAGGAGCAGCCCCTCAAGGCCTGTTTTACCTAGAGAGCCCTTAGGACCTATCTTCCTGCAGCCCAGGAATTCCTCAGTTAGGTCAGAACCACAGGGGTGGACCAGGAGTTCCAGTGTTGCTGACCCAGGCCTAGAGCAGAGAGCTATGCCCAAGGCCTCAAGGCTTTTATAACTTGATTACCTCTCTCTGTAGTCAGATCCCTTCATAACTCTGTCTTAAAAGCCTAGGAATCCCTAAACTCGGCTATACATGAGTGCACGCAGGCACGTGTACACACACACACACACACACACACACACACACACTGTAGCTTAGTGCCCTCTAACCCAACACACATGAATGATAGTCCTCACTACTGGCCTTAAACTCAGGTCTCCTTCTCCTTCCTGACCCTTTTACCTCCAATCCCCACTCTGTGATAGCCTGCGCATCTAGCTCTGACCTTCTCCTCCTACCTTTTCCAGCTCTGTGAAACCCTGCTCCCTACACTAGGCCAGAAGAAATATCAGGGAGACAGAATTGGGGGAGAGGATCTAGAGGTGTTCTGGAGGAGTATGACTTAGATTAGTCCTCAGTAGTGGTTTCTGCCCCAGAGCTGGAGTGAGGGGGGCTTCTACCTTTTCTGGGGACCATCAAGAGGCACATACAGCTGGCATGTACTAGCAACAACATGGCATGGTTGGAGCAGGCAGGATAAGGGAAGGGCAACCAAAGTTTGGGCAGTGGAAAGGAAGCACATCTATTCCTGGTCCTGAATGTGTCGCCCACTGGCAGAGGTTCTGGAGGGATGGATTAACAGGGACAGGAGAGAGAGGGCAGTGGCTTATCAGGTGACTTTGGTGGACAAGGAAATCTCCAGGCTGTGGCCCAGTAATGATAAGGTAATTCTAAGGAAGGAGGAAGACAGTGGTAGAGCAGAAGAGCATCCAGAATTAGTTATTTGTCCCCAGTGTGGATTGTCTTTACAGCCCCACTGGTCCTGGGTGAGTAGGATAGTAGCTTCTGGCGGCCTAGGTCATGTCGGTCTTCACTTATGGCCTTCACTGGAGCTCATGTTTAGACATCATCACTGAAGTGACCACAAGTCCACCTCAAAATCTAAGGGATAGATGGCAGATGCTTTGTAAGATGACAGAACACAAACTTGGGATGATTTTTATTTAAATAGTAAACACTTATCCTCCTGACCACTGTAGAAGAAACACAGCTTTATCTGTGTTTATTTGTACAAATACAAAGTCCTGAGGAAGCCTGGCAGGTTCACGACAGGTGAAATGTAGAACTCACATATAAAGCTACAGCCTGGGTTCATATCCTGGCTTCACCAGGCAGCCCCACCGCAGCTGTGTCTATGGAATGAAGTTTCCTCAGCTGCAAAGTGGTGACAGTGTTTCTCAGCCAGAGGGTGCTGGGTACACAAAGTACTTAGGACAGCCCAAGGATGCCCCAGCGTGCTGTATCAGGGAGGGGAAAATTTTGCTTTTTGTTATCAAGACTAGGAGGGTGTAAGACCTGGAGTAGGCCATCTGGGCCTTTGAAAGGGATCTGTGTGAAGACTGCGGCCAGACAGGGGACTGGGCCCTCGTACCTGTCCCTTAGGCTCTCTGGCCAGTCTGAGCTGAGCCTGAAAGGGAGGGAGAGTGAAGTGCCATCAGCATAGGATGAGGGCCATACTCTTGGCCTCCCCACAGCAGGGACTGGGCAGGAGGGAGTACCCCCAAACTCTCTGTTTCTTCACCAGCACCTCATTTCCGGGGACACAGCTGATCAGGCCTTGGCATATTCACGCACATTTCCTCATTGACTCTGCCTGCCCTCTCAGCTCCAGGGCTGCTTGGGTGCCCACTACTGATCTTTTTGACAAAAGACTACCAAGGCACAGAAGGATTCAGTGACTTTCCCAAAGCCAACTAGAGATTGGCGCCCACAGCTGGGGCTCAATAAACTCCCATTTTTGGGAGTTGCTCCTGGATCTTGAAAGAGCCCTCACCTCCTAGCCCTGCCCCTCCTGTCCTGCTGCACTGCTGACTCACCTTTCCTGTCTCTCTCTTCCCCCACCCTGCCATCCCTCCTCCCCTCCCCATCCTCTCCCCCTCCTGTCACTGCAGGGCCAGAGGGCTGTAACCTGCTCATCTACCATCTGCCCCAGGAGTTTGGGGATGCTGAGCTGATGCAGATGTTCCTCCCTTTCGGTAATGTCATCTCCTCGAAAGTGTTTGTGGATCGGGCGACTAACCAAAGTAAATGCTTTGGTGGGTAAAGATAACAAACCATTCAGCTTCACCTAGGATGGGGGCTGCTCCCACCGACTCCTCCTGCTCCTTCACACTGCCCCAGGTGCTCCTGGGCCCAGCCTCCATCTCCCAGTCCTTTCTTCTGTTCTGCTCTTCCTCTGGCTTCTCAGCTTTCCCTACTCAGTCACTCAGCCCCCCTCCCAGACCCTTTCCAGCCCCCAAAGCCTTGTTGTAGCCACTGAGAAAAGGAAGGAGCCACTGTGGGTGGGGATGGGAGTATAGCGTGCAGAGCCAGAGTAGACTCATCTTCCCAACATCCTCTCACGCTCAGAGAGTCTGGTGAATGGTTCAAGGGGACACAGTCAGCCCAAGGAAGCTCTACCATGCCCTTTAGCCCTCTCTCCATCTCTGTCCTGCCACCTTTCCTATGCCTGCCCCATTTCTTGCTCCTCCCATGCCATGCAGTGACCCCACCCTTACACCCACTTCAGGCCACCAGAGTGGGCATTGTTGAGGAGCCAGGAGGAGATTGCCCTCAGGAAGTTTAAGTTCTGAGCGCAATAGAAAGCACAGCTACAGAGCAGCAGCCAGCTATGCTGAGGAGCAAGCAATGAAGCAATAAGGAAAGCAGAAGAGACTAGAACGGGCATTTGCCTGCAATGAGAAGAGGTAAAGGACGGGAAACGAGGCTTCAGAAGATGAGAGGGCCACACTGCTAGAGAGGGAGGTCTGCACTGGACTTCTGTCATTCTGTGAGGAGTCTTTGACTGGCCATATTTTGTTTTGTTTTATAAATCTGGCACCCTTATCCAAAAGTTCCAGATACCATGAGATCCTCTCTCATGCTTACATCTCTTCTTTCAACTCCTTCCTGGTCCATCTCCCTGCTTTTCATTTACCTCCTTCAGAGCATGCTTCTAGGGAAACATCTAGGGCATGTCTCATTATGAATTAAGATGATGCATATACAACCAAACAGGGAGTCAGTTCCGTTTGTGCTTCCCTTCTCAATGTAAAGAGCACTGCTATCAGCCTCTAGCCATATCACGTCTGCTTTATTCTCTCTCCCAGTTTTCAAAGCCATTTCCCCAGTGTCTACCCCCAAAACTCCTGCTTAGTTCCTCAGTCTGCTTATGCTCCCCAGAGCCAAGGTTTCTTTTCTCTGTTTGTGGGAACCTTGTCTGTACACCTCCACTCAATTCCTTCTCTTCTAAGGCTTCTGTCATATCTCTTCTAAGGCTTCTGCCATATCTCTTAGGCTTCTTCTAGCCCTCTGCTTCCCCTTAAGCTCATTCCTACAGGAGAGCCTCCTGCCCTTCCCCCGAGACCTTCAGTGCCAGACCTCCAGTGATCACTCATGGACAAGTCATTGAGCCTCAGTGCCCTTGTTTATGAAGTAGGGATGCTGCAGATCCCTAAGTGGTCCTGTAAGGACCTATGAGATCAAGACACAGGCTTGGCTGGAACAGACCTTCTGTAAGGGCTTCAGTCCCTTTTCTTATGAAAAGTGTATGGGAGTAACCATGGTCCTGGGCTAACATGCACCCCTCAGAAGCCGCATAACCTCTGTAAGTAGAGCCTTCCAGGGCTGCATGAAGGAATGGATAGCAGAAATGCCCCCTACCTCTGAGGCTTTTCAGTGTTTGGGAGGCAGGGACACCTTGAGGACAGGATAGGAGGTTCTCTGGTAAAGAAAAGCAGTAAATGTGGGATATAGTGCCCAGAGCCCAACTCACAGGGGTGCCCAGTCTTGAGGCAGATGCTCCTTGCCCGGATGGCTAGTTACTTTATAAAACTAGATGGGGGAGGGCCTGTTCCCTGATCTCAGAAACACTAGCAGATCCTTGGCTCCTAGAAAGGTGGGCTGCTGCTTCTCCCCAAGAATCTACCAAGTGGCTGTCCCTCCTGCTGGTTTCATCCCAGATGGCTCTGAGCTCCTCTCTCTTCTCTCAGCTTTGTCCTTCCCTCCAGAAACACCCACCAAACCTGAGTGTCCCACTAGAGTCGGGACCAGAGGTGCTCATGTGTGAATGGAAAATGGGTGCAGGCAGGCCAGGGCAGAGGCTTGTCTTTGCTCTCCTTCCTTAGTTAGTCTGGGAGACTTTAGTCATCAGACACACAGGCCAGTGGAGGGAGATGGCTGGAGCGGATGCAGGGCTGGAGGCTAATGGCCACCTGGTTTGGTGTACATGTTGATGCTGACTTTGTTGCTCTGAGCCCGACTCTAATCATGTATGCATGCATATGTGCTCAAGTGAGATACATAACACCCTTTCCTTCATCTTTCATGATACATGGCTGCATGAATAAATTGAGCAAAGCAGAAGGGGACAAGAGGAAGAGAGACATAGACAAGTGACTGGGAGAGAGTGAGAAGGGAGAAGGAGTGAGCAGAAAAGTGAAAGAGAAAAGATCAGGAGAGCAAGGGTGTAGTTATCTTAGGATGAAGTCAGGGCAGGACCCAGGGGACACAGCAAAACCCAGGAAAAAGCAGTTACCTTTGCATGGTTTCTGGCCACATAATGACTTTCTTTTTCTTTTTCTTTCTTTCTTTTTTTTTTTTTTTTTTTTTTTTGCCTCTCTCCAGCCATCTGGAGAGTTCTAGGTATAGCCAAGCCATCTCAGCCAAGCTGGGTTTCACTGGTTTTATAGGACCAAGTCCAGTTTTACAGAAGATAAACTTCTGAAACAGAATAAATTAAAGCTCTGAAGGTTTATTTCCTGGAGAATATGTGGCAAGAGGGCATGCTTTTAGTCGATGCTCCTCATTCTGGTCCCTAGTGGCCTGCCCCAGTGGACCACAGAAACCTCTTTTCACGGACTAGTTAGGGAACACAGTACAAGGTGTCTGTAGGAGGAAATGCGTTCAGAGGCGATTTCCCAACCCAAGCCACGATCTGGCCTATCTTCGGGAGTTGGTCACAAGTGAAGCACAGAGCAGAGCAGTAGTGGAAGGTGTTCCTCATCCCTAGGAAAGATTGGTGCAGGGCAAGTCACAAGGTGTGTGCTTAGGCAGGGAGCTTCCCACAGCGCTGAGGGCTGCGCACAGCCCCAGGGGTGAGGCGGGGTTGGGGGGTTGACCGGGCGGTGGAGTGGCTTCCCCGACGTTCCTCCCTCCCGGCCCTCGCACTCCTCTCTCTCCCCAGGCCGGCACCCCGTGCCCTCCCGCTGCCAGGCCCCCTCCTGTCAGGGAGGACAGTGTGCAATAAGCTCCTCCGCCCGCAGGTGTGTCCGCCCTCTCCCGCGGGAGGAGAGGGCCGAGGTGGCGGGCCGGCCGGGGTGGGGGGCGGGCGGGCGCCGGCATCACCGGGAGCCGAGGAGCAGCCGAGCCCCGGCCGGGGCGCCAGGCCGGGAGGGGCCTGCGGGCGGAGGGGCGGGGCTGAGGCCGGGCCGGGGGCGGAGCCTCGAGCCCCGCCCCTCCCCTCCCCTCCCACCCGCAGCGGCCCCGGGCGGCCCCGTGGAAACCCAGGCCCTGGTCCCTCGTGTCTCGCCAGGCTTCGTGAGCTTCGACAACCCGGCCAGCGCGCAGACCGCCATCCAGGCCATGAACGGCTTCCAGATAGGCATGAAGAGGCTCAAGGTGCAGCTGAAGCGGCCCAAAGACGCCAATCGCCCGTACTGAGCGCCGGCGGGAGCGTCCCCCGGGGGAGACCAGGACTCGCACAGGTAACTAGGGGCCGACGGGAGGTTTGGATGGACCCGTCGCCTTCTCGGGCCTTCCTGGGCCCCGCCCTTACCTGTGCCTTGGACCCGATGCGCCCTGATCAATCTACTCCTGGCTCAAGGCCTACATCATAGACATAGGATTAAGGTCATCCTGGCAGACCCAAGGCTTGGCTATGCCCTCTGTTTCCCGGTCACGAGGGGCAGAAGCGAAGAACCTCTGAGAAGGTGAGCAGAGCCTTGGGCCTGCGCCTTCGAGCTCCCTTTGTGGTCCTGGTAGGCAGGTGGGCAGACAGCAAGCTCAGGCCCTGCAGTGACAGACCCTCAGGTTGAGCCTTCTCCCAGATTCCCTGGCTCTTGCATGCCCAGGTCTGCTGGCTTGCTCCTTGGCTTCTCTACCCTGTAGCTGCCCTCGCTTAGCCATGGCAGGAGGGCCAGGGTTTTTTCAAAGGAACTGTAGCAGGAAACGCAGCAGGAGGACACACAGCTGAGGAAGGGCAGGTACAGTGTTGGGAGTGGGAACCCTGCCTGGTGGATAGAGGCAGTTAGCCACTCCCTTTTTGGGTTAGGTGCTCCCCAGGGCAGAGCAGATTGCTGGGGAAGGAATGGGAGGTTGTGCCAGGCTATCAAGTCTACCTCTCTACCAGTTCCCCCGATGCCACCCTCCCCAGTAATGTCAGCTTAGTCACAGACCAGAGATGAAGGCCACATTTAGCCTCTTCTTGCTCAGGTTGCCCCACCCCACTCCTTCCTCCTTTTATTCAGCAGCACTGTGCCTCAGGCACTGTGTTGGGTACACGGGAAAGTTGGAGAAAGATTGCCTAGTATTGGAAGCTATGGGAATGGTAGCGAACTGAGAAGTAATGTAGTCAGGCCAGTGAGATGATATTGGAGCAGACTGGAGAAGGTGATGGAGGGAGCATCTGGAGATGAGTAGCCTCCCTTGGGGGTGAGGTCAGGGGCAGCATGTCTAAGGAGCAAGCAGGGAGGGCTGAGAGGTGGGACAGACCCTGCAGGCCACTGTGTGGATTTGGCCCTCCTTTGAAGCGGTAAAGGGTGGCCTGCTGCTATGCTGACACTAGGCTGTAAGGGCTGATGCTGAGATCAGGGCAGGGCAGGCACAGTGGATGCTTAGATATAATTTGAAGGTAGAGCCAAAGACGCTATTCCTGACACATGAGAAGGTGTGGAGACAGTCACGGTTCAGCCCTAGTGATAGGAAAGCAGGGTTGATAGGGTCAGGCATGTGGGAGTTAAACTGTCCAGTGGCGGTTCAGGGTTAGTAGTGTGGGAGGGCATCTCCAGATTCACACTTCCCTTCAGGGGCACAGGCACCAACGGCAGAAGGACCCTTCTGCACCAGCTGGAGCAGGGAATCTTTCCCTCTGGGTGAACTTGAGCCAATACTCTGTAAGCCCGGAAGAGCAAAGCTGACTCTGGCCTCCTCTCTCCCCAGCCGCTGGCAATTTCTGCCTTATGTGTACACGTGGACATGTTGGTCCACAGAATATGAGCACCATATTGTGCTGGGCATTAGACTTGGGGCTGAGGATACAGAGTAATGCACACACAGATACCAAGTTGCAGCCAGAAGATGGTTGTGCTCTCAGGGAGGGACAACTGGGTCATGAAGCTCTTTCTGGACATGGAACACTTCCTGAAATAAGGAGAGTGCTCTGTGGTGCATGCCAGGCTTCTGTCTCCTCACTAATAAACCTCGATTTTGGACTTGGAGGAGCATGTTGATATTTTTGCTAGCAGCTCCTGTCCTACCCTTATGGCCTGAGCAAGGGTTGACCTCTGAGTCAGAAACTCCTAAATGAAGAGTGGAAAAAGCAAGTATGCTGTGTGGGACGTGAAAGTAAGAAGTGGACCACAGGGCAGATAGATAGATCCAGCTGGCACTCAGACTTGGGAGGAGGTCTTCTACCAGGAAATACAAAGGCCATGAAGATGCCCACCACAGGTTTTCATATGCCAGTCATTGCTCTGACAGGTAACGTGTAGCTACCAGTTGTGACTCCCTATCCCATGGGAACTATTAGAATTCTTACATCACAGGTGAGCACAGAGGGATTAAGTGACTTGCCCATCAGCCAGTTAGCAATGGAGGTAGAATTTGAAGCCAGAAGCCTAGTTCCCTTCAAGTAGAGAGAACAGAAAACTACTGCCCTCATCACAGCTCTGCTGACCCACAGCACCCTGAACTTCAGAAAGCAACACTATATGACTTCTTTGGAACCAGCCATCTGTGTACCTCCTCCATAGGATACACAGTGTTAAACTGTGGTACGACATAACTCCCATGATCAAGTTACCTTTTAGTTTTCATCCAGACAGTATTTAGTGGCACTGCCTTTGTAGCCCAGGAGTATGGACACTGTAGTAGGAGGGGTCTAAGAGAAGATAGAGCTATTCAAGGTAGTTGTCAGGCTGCCAATAGGACGAAAGAGCACATACACAGGCAACTCAAAGAAAAGTACTGCCATAGGTCAGGGGAAGGTGTTTATAATTGATGAAGTGTAAGCTGGAGCTATTCGTGGTTAGGACAGGGATGTCTGAGCTGTAGCTTGAAGAACCAGGTAAAGCTGGGAGCAGTCAGGTGGTGAGGAGGTAGTAAGGTGGGATGTGCAAGCAGGCTTGGTGGTCCAAGGCCAAGTCGGAGCCACTGTGAGATATGTCTGGGGGAAGAGAGAGTCAAGCAAAGTAGCCAGGCAACTTGGCTAGGTAAGGCTCCACAGACTGAGGTTCCAATAGGGTGGGGGACAGCAAGGCTCTCTTCCCTTGCCAGTTTCCTGTCTCCATTGGCTATTTGGGCCTGCTGTGTGCGTCCAAACTGTACAAGGCTGGATGATAGATTGGTGTTTGGGTCATCTATAGCTAGAGTCAAGCTATTTTAGATAGTGTATCTGAATTGGTCCTACCTGGTTCTGGTTGGTGAACCAGAACATTCAAGACTTGATCTCAGCTTACTTAAGTTGGTCAGGACCCTATTGTCACCTCCAGGACTGTGCTCTGTGTGGTACCCCTCTTTGGGGGTGCATGTCTGTGGCCTAGAGTAGGAGAGATGAGGGCTGTGTGGGAGAGCTCCCTGATGTAGTTTTGAGAAGAGGTGCTGTATTCATTCAGGTGTGAGTCCACTGCCAAGGACAGTGTCTAGCAATAAGAGACAGCTAGATGGAAGCCCCAGAGAAAGGAAGAGCAGACTGGATAGGGAGTTCCCACTCTAGGACCAGTGTCTGCTCGGTGCAGTTTTCAGAGCTGACACCCGATGGCGATGTGCTCCTTACTTCTTAGGCCTTTTCTCATGGCAGAGGACACTCCAAGAGGCAGCCTAGCAGAGGAGGGCTTCTGTGAGGGGTTGGAAATACAGAGGGTTGCAATCAGGATGCAGTGGCATGTGAAAACAAGGTCTGATGCTGGGAAAGCAAAACATCCATTGTGACTTGACAGACAGGGTGGCTGGGGAGCCCCTCTAGGAAGGTTGAGCTGGAGGCCATGTGTGGGCCCCATTACTTGGCAAATGCAGTTTACTGCCAGTAACATTGTGAGATTCTAGGCTTCTCTTCATAAGAAGACCAAGACAGAGATCGGAAGTGTACTGAGCAGATCCTGGTGGGTTGAAGACCCTGGAGACAAACTGAGAATGTGCAGGTCTTGATACAGGCTTGAGTACTGCAGAGAAACAGGGAGCAAGCTCACAGATAACCTCAGGAGGGGAGTTGGAGCAGACACCCCTAAATACAAGGGTATACTAGAAGTAGTAACATGACGATGCCTACAGAGAAAAGTGGTTTTTCTGGACCAGAGGGTTTGAGCAGGGAGATGGGACAGCCTGGAAAGCTGCTGATGATAGCGTGGAGGCGGCAAGGGGTAGAGGAAGAATGGAGCATGGATCCACAGAGCCAAGGAAAGAGCAACAGGGTGCAAGGCCAGCATTGCCTTTTGCAGCCCCACTCTGCAGCTGTCTACCAGCTCTTCCTCAGGCCAGAGCTGCAGGCCTCTCTGAGGCCCTCACAGCACAGGAACAACCCTGGCTTGGCCAGCTGGTGAGCAAGTCAGAGCTTGAGGTAATCACAAAAGAAATGGGGTGTTCTCAGGCTGTTATAGAACGTCAGGGATTCTGATATAATTTACTCTAAACCTCTAAATGGAAGACATTGGTTTGCCAGAGCAAAGAAGGGTAAGCATAGAGGTGGACCAGGAACACCCTTTCCCAGGGTGGGCATCCACAGGTGGGAGGGTGCTGCCTAGGTGGACCACACTGTGGTGGCAGAGGCCTCAGGAGACTCAGCTTTCCCAGGAGCACAGCCCATCAGGGCACACTGGCTCCCCTGCAGGCCCCAGGTGAGGAGACCTCCACGTGTGGGGGAGAAAGGACCGAAGGTGTTAACAGAGCTTGCTCCCCGACACCTGCTTGCTGGCTATGGTGGTGTGAGGGGCTGATTTTTTTCTGGCCCCCTCACCAAATTGCCTGAACCCTTTCCTTTTCCCAACGCATGATGGTGCCTTCAGGGGCCCCGTGTGAGGTTCTGCTCCTGTTCATGGTGTGCCATGTGTCTGCATAACCAGCTGTGTGTGTATATGTGTGTGTTGATGTGCTCACCTTGTCCGTCTGCTGGCTTCCTCCATCCTTTGAGTTCCTTTTGGTTCCCCTATGATTTGACTGCTGTTTTTTCATCCAAGCTTTTAGACTGATGCTGTGGTCTGGTGCTGTATAAATATTTTTCCTTTTAATTTTGTTTTAACTTCTTCCTTCCCCTTCTTTGCCCCCAGCCCTCTCCCTGTCCCTCCTCCCTAATTCCATTTCCCTACCCCCTTCCCTCTGCCCACACTCTCTTATTCCCCTCTCTTTCTCTCTCTCTACATATATAAATATATATATATAAATCTTTTCTTCTTTTGTCATTCAACCAAATTCCAACAACCCAACCAGGGCCAGTCAAATCCACCACAGTCTCGCGCTGAGCTAGGAATAAAGTTCACGTAATCACATGAGAGTGGAGAAAAGTCCCCCATCCGTAAGTTCAAATCAACTCAAAGTTCACAGTGTGACATGATGGCGTCATGTAACAAGGCTAAGAATCGGTTGCATGACACTTGCCGTCAAGTTTCGTGGAGGTGCTGTGATTGGAGCGTTTTTCTTGGATGTCGTACCCGTGGATGATTGGCCAGTCATGATCACACGTGCATTTTCTTAACCCTTGTGCTGCCACGGTCTCTTTTGCTGTGCTCATTTTCGTTTCGTTCTTGGTGCTTGCAGTGGTTTTACTTTCTGTTGTTTGGTTTTTCTTGTTCAGCGTTTTTCTTTTTTAAATGCTTCTCTAGATGTCACATAGAGAAAGAAAGAAAAAAAAAAAAAACCAAAACAAAAGAACAAAAAAATAATTAGCAAAACTAAAAGACAAATTCCTCAATTATCAAACATGGGATCATTTAACTGTATAAACCATTCTTTTTTTTTCTTAAAAAATAAGGAAAACATCTTAAAATATTTCTGCGTGGTTGATTTACTTGCACTTGAAAATATTGTGATTTTATTTTTTTCTAGAAATTTGGGGGCCTTTTTCAATTGACACTTTCTTAGGTTTGGTCTTTTTCCAGTTAGTCTATTTTAAATCTCACCTTAAAAGGAAATGTGACAACCAAAACCAAAATATCTATAGTAACAAAATGATAAAGAAAAAAAATTTTTAAGCCAAAAAGCTAGAGTCCAAAGCCAGAGGTCTCTGAGAGAGAGCCTGGTAAAAATTGTAAGGTTTGTATTGTAGCCAGTTCTGCTAAATTGAATGTGGGGAGGGAAGGGTGGTTGGGCTCATGGGAGGGTATTTTTGGTTGGTCTGGAAGAAACAGTAGCAACAAAAGCAAAATGCATCATTTTATTTACAACTGAAAAAGGGTCCTTGACAAGTGTTTTTTAATTTTATTATTATTTTCTTTGGTGTTGTAATTGTTTAGACTGCTGTGTACGGTTTGCTGTTTGTTGAATCAACAGTGTGAAAACCTGCCAGCATGGATTGATATACGCATGACGTGGTCCCCTCGAGTGGGGCTTTGCAGTTATAATTTTCTTGATGTAACCAGTCACCCCCATGTATAAGTGGAAGCTGCTTGCTAGAATGGAGATGAGCCTCATTTGTTAATTCACAATGGTTAAGCATTCGCCTTCTGATTCTAGTCAGATCATGATTTTTTTCCCTTAAAAGCAAAACAAAACAAAAACCACCATTGGAAACAAAATCTAAGAACTGTTTCAGCTAATTTAAGTTTGATAATTAAATCTATTTTGACCTTTTTTTAGGTTCTCCCATCCAATCCCTGGAAGTTATAAATTTCCTCTAAATTCCCTGGCATGTATGAGAAAAGTATTGTGTATGTGCATATGTGCGTGCATACATGCATTCACATACACACATATCCATGTATATACACATATGTGCAGGTGAATATATTCTACACATATATCCAGATATACATATATATACACACAGCCTCGCAAATAGTTACTGACCTTGGGGAAAAAGTGGTTGGTTAGAAACTGGGCAAGGATTTGGCAAAATTTGAGAGGCAGCTGGCTTTGTCTTCCTAGTTTTCTGCAAGCTGGGGAGGAGTGGGCTGGTCTGCTGTATTTCTGCTGTCTTGTTTGCTAGGCTTCTGTATACATATGGTATCTGGGCTAGGTTCCTTGGGACAAGTTTAATTACAAATTTATGTCCCACAGTCCCAAATTCTTCCCTTAGATCTAGCAGTCCCTTAATCCAGAACCCTTCTTAAGGAAGCCAAATCAAGAATTCTTTTCTAACAACTAAGCCCCAGCTATAATGTCACCACGAGCCTGCCCAGTGGGTTCTCAGTCTATATAGAGCTGAATAGAACAACAATTTCTTTTGGCTGTATCATGATCATGACTAATTCTCATACTGGTCTCTCTTCCTTCCCACCCACCATCCCCCAGAAATCCCATCTTCCCTAGAGGCAGGATCCTATTGGTGTTTGGATGTATTCTGTGTTTTCATACTTGGCTTAATCAGCCCTGATTTTCTTCATTTTAGGGCAGGATGCTGAACGGGCTACATTAAAAACAAACCTCTTTCTCTCTCTATTTATAAATGAGAACTGTTGGATGACACCTTTGACATATCAGCCAATACCAATCAAGCTGAAGACTCCAGACACTCTGTGTGACTGTAACATTTCTTCAAGGAAAGTATAGCATCTATGGAGTGCAGAGGGCACGTGTTTGGGGAAAAATATACAAGACGTAAAGATGACGACGACGAAGAAAAACGAGAAAAAAAACAAAACCCTGCAACTTTAAAACAAGATAACGTGAGCCCAGATGGAGAAGCTGAAGGGCTGGGCACTAGGAGGAGACACTGCTGCTGCCAACCGATCCTGGGGCTTTTCCAGCCCGCGGGCGCCTGAGGCAGGCAGGGGCAAGCGTGCAGCGCAGCCGGGGCCTGGTCCCCAGCAGGCGGCTGGGAGGCTGCCACTGAGCATCTCTATCTGTCATTCCTTTAGCTATTTAGGGACCAAAGGACCAAACTTTTTATTGCAGATGTGTAGCTCTATCAATTAGAGGTGGAACGGAGACCAAACTCCTTCTTGCCTCCTGGCTGTTCTTGAAACAGCTTAGAGCGATTCTATGAAAAAAAAAATGTAATAAAAAAATAAAAATAAAAAATAAAAAAAATAAAAAAAGAGTTAAAAAAAAAACAGGAAAAAATAATGCTTCAACGCTTTTAAAACAGCAAGATACTACTAGTTCTTTGATACTTTGAGAGGCGCTTTGATTACCCCCATTGAAGTCTCTGAAACTTTCCTATGGTTTTCTGTATTATATGTCTGGATGGAGCTGTTAAGATAAACATTGGTGGATATTTGGGGAAAGCAACAAAGATATTAAATCATTAACCACGAAGAGTGAGAACACGAGGGGAACCAGGGGACTTCGAAGGCAAGGTAATTGTTGTGAAAAGTCTGTAAATGCTTCTAACTCTTCCCCCTCTTAAAATCATAATAGTTGTACAGAATTTTAAAAGGAAAAGTTTAAAATACCTATATCATAGAAGAAAAAAATTAGAGGAAAGCAAAAAAAAAATAAAAAAAGGAAAAAAAAAACCTTATAGAAGTTAGCGTTATGCTAAAATCCCAGATGTTGTAGGACTGTACTTCTGTAGAGTTTAGACTGAGCATCGATCCCGTCTCCCCGCGAGTGCTGTCGGACTCGGTCCCCAAGGGCCAGGCCGGACTGTCCAGACCTGCGGGCTCCAGCCGGAAGTGCCGCTCCGCCAGGAAGCGCCTCTCCGGAAGCGTCCTGCCGCCTCTCGCTTCGCCCGCCCCGGAGCCGGGCGCGCATGCGCGCTCTCTCCGCCCTCCTCACCTCTGCTTCACTCGCCGTCTGTGCTTATTCCGGAGACTTTCCAGGTCAGGGAGAACTGGGAACTTTTCATCTTCAAACAACTAGACAACACACACACACACAAAACCTTAAACAAGAGAGAGAAAAACAAACAATCTTTGAAGAATTTCTGAAACTGTTTACAAGGAATTTTGAAAAACAGGGATGTTTAAATGATGCCGGCTCTGTTTTTCTGTAAATAAATTTGCATATTTTGTAGGACTTTTAATTGTAATGATAGAGAAAAAACAAGGAAAACTATTTAATGAAAGCACGATATTTATCTTTGGTAAATGACTTTAGAGCAGTTAAAGACATTGCTTAAAAAAACTCAGAATCAGAAAAAACACTGAATTATTTAAGAACACATATATTTTAAAGTATAACATATTTATTATAATTTATTTGCACCCTTGGGAAGACTTGCTTTGCATTCTGCCTCAAGAGCTGCTCATTGATGTCCATCAGGAGGCCAGAGGGGTCTCGGAACTACCATTTTTTTTTTTTCTTTAGAACGACAAAATTCTGGTTGCTCTCAGGCCTCCTCCCTTTTTTTTTCTGTCTGTTTTGTTGTTTTACTTCATTTAGTTTTCTTTTTTCTTTCTCTTGACTCCTCCTTTTAGGATGTCCAGATGTTGTAAAAAAAAAAATCAGCTGCAGTTCAGTACAACTGCTCTTTTCACACCGACTCCCTAAAACTCCTTGTAACCTTCTGTAACTATTGGATGACGCTTTCCCCAGCTTAGCCCTAAATAAAGCACAGTTTAAAAAACACTCAGAGTCCTTATTGCTTCGTGGCTCTCGGTTTCTTACCAGTTGTGCTGCAAGGTTTGTCCAGGGCCCTTCTTTTACTGGGATCTTCACTGTGACCCCAGCAGTGTGTAGGGACAGTAAAAGGCAGGCTTGTTCGCCCTAAGAAAACTTCAACTATATTTAAGAGAGCCTACACTGCAAACCCATTTTGGTTTGGGCTTCCTGGGGGAGAATTGGTCACAGTGCAAAGACGTAAATATCACAGTCCCCCTTTTCACTCTGACAATGGAAAGCAAGGCTGTCTGACCTGAAGATGGGACTAGAGTTGGGCAGGGTGATGCTATATCTTCAGGGAGGAGAGTGGAGGGAAGGGACACAATTCCAACTTTGCCAGGGAGCCTTTTGCAGCCGCAAGGACAGTTTGCCCGGATGGAGAAAACAGGAGTGTGGATGATGCCCTTGGAGTCAGTGTCCTGGGGAGAGTGTATAGGAAGAGGAGCTGGAGTACCAGAGGAGTGCCGTCTTCCCACACTTAGACATAAAATAGATGCCCAAGCTCTGAATATCTTAGATGCCTTGGGAGCAGGTAAGTAATGTCCTAAATGGGAAAGGACAAGAAACAGGGTTTACTGGAGATCAGGGATGGGACTCCTGACCAACAGCTTGAGCAGAGGAATACCAGCCATATGTTTTTCTCAGGCTCTCCTTGAGAGATGCTTTCTCAATGCTCAGCCTCTCTCCTCTGCCTTAGTTCGCAGAATTCAACTTTGAAATCTGGTCTGGGGATGAACAGGATCCAAAAGTTGATCACAGTGTTAGGGGTAAAGAAGCTGTATAGTTTAAGGTGTCTGCAGGAGGGAAATTGGGTCTTGGGGAGTCCTAAGCCATCCATTGTTTTGGAGGGTGGGCTATTGCTTCACTCCTGCTTGGCTTCTCCAAAGAGGGCTGGTGAGTACAGTGACAAGAATAGTGGCAGAGCAATCCGTGGCACCCATGGACCATCCCTTTCCCTGTGTTTTGTGCCAAGCACCCATCCCATATGTCTCATTCAGGCCCTGGAAGTGTTAGCTAGAGAAAAGAGACATCTGTGTATCAGCAAACATGGACAGGGCTTTAAAGCTGTGATGTTACCATGGGATGGTTCTATGAGAGAGCACCCTACTATCCATAAATCAATTCCATGCCCAGATCTTCCCAAAAGGATCTGAACGCAAGGAGAAACTAGCTGTGCCCATACCAGTGGCTACCCGTGAGGGGTAGAAAGTTTTTTTTTCTAAAACATTCTCTGGGCAATGAGAGAGGATTTATAGATTCTGAGGCTTGAAGTATGTTAAACTGGTTTCTGTAGGATATTAAGAGTTGAAATACACCATACCAGCTAAAGAAAGTCACCTTCAGCCCCTGGTCATCCTCAGGCCTGAGGGTACTCACCACCTCATCTCCTCCCTTGCATTCACCTCCCACTGTCACTCCTGTGTCTGGGACAATAGCCTGTCACTGAGGTTCTCTGGGTTAGCTCTGTGGGGACCCTTGGGGCTGCCACCAGAGAAGAGCTGGCTGAGATGCTGGTCGGCTACTTCTGCCTCTTCAACATGTGGCTGAATGGAGAGTTGCCATCACCAGAGCATCAGGAATGTGCCAGCTGTATAAAATAAACCCTGAATGGTAAGACTGCACACCAAGCAATTGCTGTGTGTTCAGCTTATTGAGCAAAAAATGCATTCTTATATTCTTGTAGGCAAGGTACAGAGCCCTTGAAAGCTTGCTGCATGTTTATGCTCCATAAGATTACAGGGAGCTATGGGCCCCATGGCTCACCCATCCATCCTAGCAAAGCACGTTTGCTCTGCAGGGTCAAGATAGCCCAAGTCAAGTCAGCACCAGTCCGTTTTATGTCCTCAAACTTATACCCCTCTGCTACTGATACCCTCTCCCACCAGTGCAGGCTATCACTTTATAAGACCCCATTTGCAGGAGAGAATCTATTTTTTGCTGTAAACCTTTTATTTAGAGTATAACCCCAAACAAAGGTAACTGCATCATGCACCCTGTGTGCCCACCCCCTCGTTGACTCATCTCTCAGTTTATGAGTTGTCTTGACAGAGATGGCAGATACACTTCTCTCCTCAGCATTTTTTATATGAGGTCTAACAGCTTGGTGGGAAGCTGAGCAGCATGGCCTCTGTGTGGCCATCCTGCGGGATGGCCCTGGGTCTATCTCTAGCTCCTTTTCAGTGACTGGGCATACCTGAGAAGGTCTTGCAGAGTTCTTTCAGCTCTTCCTCTACTCCTCTGAAGTCCTAGCCTTTTCCACATTCCACTTCTCAATGCTGCCAATATGAAAATGACGTGGAAACCTTCCCATTGATTGCTTTCCTGTCTCCTAGCTGTTCTAATGATCTGGCTTTTGTCCCATTCTTTCCAGCCTCACCACATTCAGAGTATGGGTAGAGTGGGACACAAACATGCCAGAGCCTCTCTGGTCAGTGCTGCACTGTCTCCATCTCCCAGTGAGTGCTATTAGTGTCCCGGGAACTTGGCAACTCCTTTACAGATCCTACTGGTGTAGGGGTGTTAGGGCTGCTGTGTGAATCAGGCTGAATTTAGACTGCCTGCCTGCCTGCCTGCCTGCCTGCCTGCCTGCCTGCCTGCCTGCCTGCCTGCCTGCCTGCTTGGTGTGGGCATTGAGCTCAGGGACCCAGCTTAGCTTAGCCCAAGGCAACAGCATCAGACTTGACCGTGAATGCTACTTGGCCATTTCCCAAAATAGAATCTCTCCTCAAACACAAATTATTAGCTGCCATTGATGTATCACCTTCAATAGACTATTAACTTCTGGCAGTTAGATTTGTTATCACTGTTGAGTCACCCTGCCTGCAGGGACAAATTATAGATCACTGGGGCTTGTTCCAAAGAGGTAGATGTTCTGAAAATGCCTTTTAAGTAGTGTTAATGGCACACGTGGAGTAAGTTACACAGTCAAACCCCCCTCCCACTGGGTTCCCGGGCTTCAGTTCTTTCCTTTAAACTCCCATCCATCACCATAAGCCACCTAATCTCCTGCCTTCAATTTTTTACCACTCTGGCTCCTGCTTCTGGTCCCCAACACTCCCAGCTGCCCCAGGCCTAGCTAGCTCCTGCTCCCCAGACCACTGCTTTAGCCCCGGATCCTTTCTCCTGGTCACCTTTCTATGGATCTTTTCAGGTAATTCTGCTTTGCCTCACTTCTGCTAATGACGGTGGTGGTCTAACCAGGAGTTGCAGCATGCAGAGAGGGTGCAGAGGCCAGTGTCTGAGAGCTGAAAACGTGAAGGCTTGGGCTGTGACTCACCAGGATTTCATTCCCACTTTTCTCCAGTGCCTTCCGTGTCACTTTGAAACATTGATTGTTTGTGAGCCTTGATTTCTTTAAATGTGGATATCACCCCCAAAGTGCTGATAAGTAAACTTTCTCCTCCTCTCCTCTCCCCCCTCTGTCTCTCTGTCTCTGTCTCTCTGTGTCTCTGTCTCTCTCTCTCTCTCTCTCAGAATCTTTGAATAAATATTTGGAATGAAGGTAGTTTAGGTTACAGTCTTCTCCCCCCCCTTTCCTTGATTATATTCCACTGACTGCTGTCATCCCACTTACATAAGTTGTCATAAAGCTCAGCCAGCCCACGCCACCCTGGGCTAATCCTTATCATGCTGATACATGTTCCTGTTGCTCTTACCCAGGGTCCCCTGTTACCCGATACCTGATTTACCTTGTACCATCTGCTCTGTTTTTTACTCCATGAGCATCCTCGAAGCTGCCGTGATTGCTTCTGCCTTTGCCACCTTCCCTCTGCCTCAGGTGGCCTCAAGCTGCAAGCTCATTTGATGGGAAAAGAGTTCAAGTCTTCAAGTCCCACTCCTTCTTCCCTTCGATGAGTTTTTCTAGTTTGTATGAGGCTTTATAGATGCCTGTTGTGTTGGTGCCAGTGCCTCAGCTCACTCTTCTCCCCCACCAGTCTCACCCAGTAGTTCAGGCTGGCCTTGAACTTGCCTCAGCCTTCTAGGATTACAGGCATATGCTGTCACACCATGTCTTGTTTCTAGAGACTCTAGACAGAACAAGGCCGTGATGCCAGTGATACACTCGGGGGTTTGGTTGAGCAGTTGCTCCTGTGGAGATTCCACTGTCTGAGGCATGGGTCTAATTATCATTTATGGGGTGCTCGCACTTTGCTTGGTGTTTTGTTGAAAGCTTTGTTGAAAGCTATTTAATTAGATTTTCATCTGCTCTTCACAATCACCCTATGATGATAGTGTCATTATCCCTGAGAAAAGTGTGGCTTAAAAAGGTTAGTCCCTTGATAAGGGTTCCTGGAGTGGAAGGGCTGTTGATGTGATCCGTGTCTCTCTCTGACTATAAGTCTTTCTCGATAGCATATTCTTTGTACCCTACACCATGTCTCCCTTTCCTCCCCTTCTCACTACCTTCAAGACTCCACCCTGCTTACAACATGGCTACATCTATAACAACCGCCGTGCTTCTTTCTCATGATGAATTCGTGCTACATCTGGAGTTCTTGAGGGGAGAAAGTGGTTCTTTCATGTGGCTAGTGTGTGCATAGTTTCTTTTCTCTGGTAGTAACCAGTGGTGATAGGAACAGAGGGACAGTATGGGAGGAGAGAGAGAGAAAAATTCCCAAAATTCAAGTTAGCTTCCTTTTCTGTTATTAACAAGAGGAAATTAAATTAAAATATGTTATATTTACTAACATTTTCTGCAGCTACTGGAAAGGTGAAAGCCTTTTATGCTATGTCAGCTATTTGCCAGGATGCTGAACTCTGGAAACACCCAAAGAGGATTCTCAAGATTGAGTGTACACTGATTCTCCATCATTAACCACCCCTGAAGACCCTTGCCTCACTAGCTAAGGCATTAGGGTACCTTGTCTTCAGGATTTCCATTCTGGCTAATTTTTGTCATGACTCCTCTCTACATTTTCCTGGGATCTTTGTCTGGTGGGGAGGGTCATTGCAGTGACATGAGGTCCAGGGGACCAGGAACCAGCTGTCAACCTGGTTTTCTACTCCCTGCCTTCCTCTTGATTACCAGAGAAAGTTCTCAGGAAGAGGTCACTGTGGGCCATTTTTACTAGTACAGGCCTTATAAACTAACACGAGGTTCCACTGGGCAGGCCCCACACACTTGCCTTCAGCCTCAGTTACCACCTCTCCAGCCCTGCTCAGGGCCTCAGCTCCAATCATTATGCCTTTCTCTTTGGGCTAGACTTGACCTCTACAGTTCTACTTTTAATTGAAAATTACAGGGGGCCAGCATTTTTTTCCTAATGTGTTCAACCATTCATAGTGCACATACATTGTGCTAAGGATTAGGATAGAGATATCAACGCAATGACCAAACAGCTACCTTCCAGTACCTTCCAGAGTTGCTAGTTTTCATCTGTAATCCTGGAGATCATTCTGTAAAGTGATGTCACTTGCCTTGATGGAAACAACCAGAAACTTGGACAAGGTAGGTAACTTGCCCCAAATCATACTGCAAAAAAGGCAGTGGATCATGGATTAAAACCAGATGTCCTTGTTCCCTCATCCCTAGACAATCAGAAGACAACTGCAGGTAGAACTGTGTGGGGCCAGGTAGCTAGAGGAGGGAGAGCAAGTAGCTAGACTAGAGAGAAGGCACTGGATCCAAGTGTTGGAGGCTGAGTGGGTGCTAAGTAGACCCAAGAGTGAAAGGCATGAAGAACAGAGAATGCCAGACATGAAGTACTACAAAATACCCTAGGAAGCGGCAGGGAACATGCTGAGAAGGCATGGGTCCTTGTTTAAGCCAGTGCACACTCAACACCGCTAACCTCACAATACAGGTAAGTTTCAGTGGACTGTGGAGGTCTCAGAGTGCATAGCTGAGCTGATTCCAGGTCTTCCTAACAGCAGATCAATCAATCTCCTCTCTCTCTCTCTCTCTCTCTCTCTCTCTCTCTCTCTCTCTCTCTCTCTCTCTCTCTCTCTCTCTCCCTCTCTCTCTCTCTCTCTCTCTCCCTCTCTCTCTCTCCCCCTCTCTCTCCCCCTCTCTCTCCCCCCTCTCTCTCTCTCTCTCTCTCTCCCTCCCTCTCTCTCTCTCTCTCCATTATGCTCTTCCCTGAAGCACAGAAGCCTCTTAGCTGGATTATCAAACCTCAAAGGCCCTCAGGTCGGAAGAAGGGAATCGGGTTTTCCTAGAGAGGTTCAAACCTCTCCGCATCAGTTTCGCTATCTGAAGAGTGAGTGGGTCTCTTGGGTCTCAAGGTTTGTCCCGACTCCAGTATATCTGAGGCTCTCTGCCAAGTGCTAGAAAGGGCAGTGGACAGGGCAAGAGAAGAGGTGGGGCACAGCGTTAGTGCTCATAGCCCATCCGTACATATCACAAGCATCCCCAGAAAGAGAAGCCCAGGCACTGTTCCTCCTGCCCCTTTATTCTGCCTTCAGCCTGGGCTCAAGGCTGCTTGCTGGGCTTGGAGACATCCACCCATTTAATAAACAACGACTTCAGCGCTGACTCCAGGTGTGGCACAGAGCGGGTGCCCAATAGCACTGGCTGCCTGTCATAAGTGGCAGGGTTGGAGGATCCCTCCCATGGCCTCATGCCCTGCTCTTCACACTCCCAGAAATGCCTGCCTGTTCACCTGGCCCCATTCTGAAGATATCAGAAGTAAGTGGACAGGTCCTGATCTCCCCAGGGCTCTGGGAGCTCCTAGAATGATGGCTGTTGTCCCAGTATCCTACTGGGACCCTGAAGATTGGTTTATGGATACAGATACCCAAGCTTCTCCAGATTTTTGACCATTCAAGTTCTTCTTGTCCCTACATGCAGATCCAGGACCCGTTTGTTTCAGAGGACCTCTGTCTCCCTCAGAGAAGGATTCCTTGGCTGGGCCTGCCTGGCTTATACCCTGTTCTTCATTGCTTGGAGTTTGTAGCTCTCCTCCCAGTGAACACTTTGAGGAAAACAGGCAAACACTCTGCTCCCGGTGTCCTAGCACTGGGCTGGTGGAGTATAAGTTGGGGGCTAAGATGGAAGACAGGTTTTCTTTGGGAGGTGGGAAAAATGCTGGATTATCGAATCCATTGGTGAGAGGTTGAGAAACAACATGTACATGGTCTCAAAAGATCCTCCTCCACCAAGCTAGTGTTAAATGACAAAAGAGAAGTTCTTTTACAGTAGAGATACCTGGCCAACATACCTTACCAAGATGATCCAGGCTCATATCTGTGGACTGTGATAAAGTTGTCAAGAGATTCCTGTGTGACATCCCGAGGACACACCACTTTTGCTTGCAAAAATGCATACTATGAATCAAACCATTGGGAAATACCAGATGAGCTCCAATTGGGGAACGCTATTAAATAAATGGCGTATACTCCTCTAAAGAAACAAGGCAACTAATTACAAGTCATGATTCTGGATTAAAACATTGGCCAGAATGTGCCCATGGGTTTGTTTTTGTAAGGAATATTAGTGTAGCAACTGGGAGAGTCAAGTGAGGTCCATGTGTTGTACCAGGTGATGGTATACTGTCTTCATTTTCTGATTTTGATCAGCAATTACATTCAAACTATCACAACTACAACTACCCAGACAGAAAGCAATATTACCCCCCCCCTGTGTGTGTGTTGCTTCAGGTGTTATTCTGCAGGCTCTGTTCACCTTGTATTGAGAGAGTATCTCTCAATGGGCAGAAACTTGACAGGCTAATCTGGGAGGTTAGCAAGACCTTTGTTTCTGCATTCCCAGTGCTGAGATTACAGGTGTGCACCATAACACCTAGTTCTTTTGAACATGAGCTTTGGGAATTGATCTCTGGTCTTCATGCTTTCAAAGCTAGCAACCTTATGAAGCTACCTCCCAGGCTCTATTTATTCCATCCTGAACAGAAAGAACAGATGAGAAAGGACTGTGTGTGTGTGTGTGTGAGTGTGTGTGTGTGTGTGTGTGTGTGTGTGTGTGTGTATGTGTGTGTGTGTGTGTGTGTGTGCATGTGTGCATGAGCGTGCACGTGTTCTTGCACACAGGCACAGGCAGGTAGGGGGCATAGAATGAAGAAGGGGAGAAGGGAAGGACCTGCTCCCCTAACAGCATCCCAGTATGTAAGCATCCACATTTACTCACCAGGCCAAGGTCACTTGATACGATGGCCATGAATCAGGCTAGTTGGAGGGTCCACAACAAAACTTAAGCTGTGGCAATTTTATCAAGAGCAATCAAACTTTTTATACCTTTATTAGGATAAAAATAAACAGATAATGGCAATTTCCAGGATCAATATAGCTGTAGTTGCCAGGATACAGTGACATTTGCAAATTTTACAAGATATACAAGATTAATATCTAAGACCAATTGTCCTGTCAAGTTTCCATGCTTTGTTGACATACAGAGAAACACAAAGCAACCTCTAAGCTTTACTCCCTGAGGGACTATGTCAGTCTAGAAGGCACATTGTCCACCAGGAGTCATGAATCCTAACCTGAAAAACTTATGACTCATGCCTCTAAAGACAGCTGGACCAGGCCAACTTCATGATTCCCTGCACCAATAGAGGCATCTACAGCTCAGAGGTCCCAGCCTTGAACCAGCTCTCAGCTTTGCCTGCTGCTCACATTCATATAGGCTGAGGTTAATAAATCCAGGTGTGCTAAGAGGGCAGGGCCCTGCATGGATAATAAAGTCCCAGACTGAAGAGAATAACAGATAAGCAGCACTCTAAAATTGGGATGGTATCCTGGTCTGCTGGGGCCAGGAAGGAACTGGAAACCCTGCCTGAGGCAGGACATGTCATGGGAAGCAGGAATGATTGGGAGTTGGTAGGCCATGGAGTCCCTACCTTTCCATGCTTCAGAGAGGCATGCTGCCACCTGATAGCCTTCAGATAAATTGTGAAAATACCAAATGTGCATCCCGGTAGGTATGTGAACAATTTGTCATCGGATCCCTAATTTGAGCAAGGCAAAGCAAAGGCAGTTGTGAATATGATGTTGTTTACACTGTGCAGGCTGAAACACTCAATTTGGACTGGTGCAGGAACTTGAACAATGTCACACAGATAGGAATTGAGCCTAGGCTGCTAATGGAGCACCAGAGAGATAATATACTGCTACAGAGGGTTGGGACCTCACAAGTCTCTTCCCATGAGCCTTGCTTAGCACAGGCCGAGTATCTAAGTCCATCTGTGAGCTTTCTCACTGTCTTAGTTTTTCTTCTGGAACTGTGATAAAATACTCTGATAAAGAGAAGTCAGATCTTGAAGTAGCTGGGTAGTAGAGGGAGATGGATATGTACTGTTGTACATATGATGGATATGTTCAGTTCCCTTTATACACTCTGGGATTCTTGCCAGGGAATGGTGCCACCTATAGTGGGTGAGTCTTCCTGAAAAAGAATTCTCAGAGGCTAACATCCCCAGCATCCTCAGAGGCTAACCTAACCTAGATAATTTCCAGGGTGTGCCTGGAGGCTTGTCTCCAAGAGGACTGTTGGTCCTGCCAAGTTGACCACACTGAACATCACATTTACCTTATATCTCCAGCTCCCACATCATTAAACACACCATTCATTTGCCTAGGAAAGCTAGGGAAGGGCTACTATTCAGACTTCCATCTGCACTGACCTTTGGCCTCACCGTACTGTGTGCTCTGGGTATTCAGAGTGATGCACTTTTCCATGACAATGTGCTTCACAGTTTACACAAGACGGGTGATTCCTGAATTTTATTTTTTTAATATCAGATGTCTTGAGAATTTGAGGAAGGCCATGAACCCAGAGGGTCACATGAGATTGCAGGTGAGGAGATGAGAGAGAAAGCATGTTCTAAAAAGATGCTGTCTACCAGCCCTGATGCTTTGTACAAGAATTTGTCATCATGAGATGTGTTTTTAGTTTTTACCCCAGCCTCTGATACCTGTCCCTGAGCAGAACAAGATGTAAAGCCAGACATCCCTGATCCCATTTCTCTGCTCAGTGGACCTTCCCAAACTCTGGTGGGAAGCTGTGGGCTGAAACGCCATGCAGACCCACCCCGTGGTGGTCCCTTCCACCCCAGAAAGAATGCCAAAGGGACCAGAGTTCTGTCACTGCTCCAAGCAGGTCTTTCTCACACTTAGCATCTTTCAACTTTTCCTACCCCTGGCAGTAAATCTCCTTCTGTTACTCTCCAGCTTGATGTAGTAAGCTGTGTCATTCTGAGAAGAAATACATAATGGTATATTAAAGAACTCATGGATATCCTCATTCATGCTCAGAAAAAAATTATTACAATGTAAGAAAGTCTGAATAGCATGAATTTATTATGATGATTTAACATTTCTAGCGTTTGAGTTAAAAACGCCCTCTCCATAAATAATTGTCCATGGAAAAATACAGAAAATTTACACAGGTTACCATTTCTCAGTGCTACATAAATCCAACAAGCTAAAATCTCTTAGAGAAGAAGATTTTGAAAAGGTGAGAGTTCACTTCATCTCACCTAGATACTGCATGGTCTCTCTCACTTCAGTATCCTGCTGGTCACTGCAGAAACTAAAGCTGGCAAGGGTGTGGAGAAGGAAAGGGGGGAGCAGCATTTGGGGAAACCAAAGAGGGGGTATCTTGGTGGGAGTTCACTGTGAACAATTGTACAGGAGTTCCAGCCTGTCAGTTGACAGAAAAGGGAGGTATCAGCTCTCAAATGAGGATGGTCTGTCCAGCCACCTCTTGTATTTCTTTTCTAACACCAGCACGGCTCCCTGCTTGCAAGCCTTTTGGTTGTTCCCAGGAGACATGTCTCAGTGCCCACCCACCCCATGTTCTTGAGAACTTTGACCTTCTCATTCTGATTTTTGTCTGGTCTGCATTGGAGGGCTAGGTCAGCAGGTCAGGCATAAAACCTTAGGTAGTCTTACAAGGCATTTCATGAATTAATATGTCTGCAGCTCAGAATGTATCAATAACTCACCTGGATATCTATTTCACAAAGGGCGAGGCTAGCTTTTCCAAAATAGCATATGTTAGTTTAGACACACCTGGAACTCTAAGAAGAAAAAACATATCCAGTACAATATGGCATGATGTGTGGGCCATAACAAAGGCTCTACACTTGCAGCACGGCCAACCTTTTGATATTGCAGCCTAATGATATGACTTATTATATGCAATGTTCATGTCTGAGAACTGCACAATCCAGTCACACACAAAAGATAAAAAACAAAACAAAAAAAAAAAAAACAACTCAAAATGTTTTAGGTAAGTTTTGAATTTTGTGTTGGGCCACATTTACATCTATCCTTAACTACATATGTTCCATAGGCTGTGGGTTCGGTTCTGCATGTCTTTGAGTCTTATTGTAGCCAGGAGTATAACATGCCAGAAACATAAGGGAAATTTCACAAAGTAGTGACACTTAGTCTCAATTTATTCACCCAGAAGGACCTGGAAAGGGAAGTGCATCGTTGGGACGTGTCTAACAGTAGTGTGCTCCAATGGGAAGCAGATAATAAAGGTGGGTAAGGCAGGAAGAGGACATGGAGCAAGAGGCTGATGGCCCTGATGTGTCTCTCTAGGACTGTGCTCCTTGTTTTGTAAGTCCTGGGAAGTTCTTTGGTTTTCTAAGTAGGGAAGTTATAAATCTTAAATTCAGAAAAAAATACTTATCATTGCATATAAGGCACTGGCGAGGAAGCAATGGAAGTGGCCAAAGCCCACCATCTCCAGCTCTCCAAAGCCCACCATCCCCAGCTCTCTCAAAAACCCACCATCTCCAGCCCTCCAAAGCCCACCATCCCCAGCTCTCTCCAAAGCCCACCATCCCCAGCTCTCCAAAGCCCACCATCTCCAGCTCTCCCCAAAGCCCACCATCCCCAGCTCTCTCCAAAGCCCACCATCCCCAGCTTTCCAAAGAACAGCTCTCCAAAGCATCAAAGCCCACCATCCCCAGCTCTCTCCAAAGCCCACCATCCCCAGCTCTCTCCCCAAAGCCCACCATCCCCAGCTCTCTCTCCAAAGCCCACCATCCCCAGCTCTCTCCCCAAAGCCCACTATCCCAAGCTCTCTCCCCAAAGCCCACCATCTCCAGCTTTCTCCTAGGGCACTCTCTTTCTCAAGAGAGCCGCATGCAACCTGGAGTGCTACTAAGACTGCAAAGGACTTGGGCCTGTTTCCTTTGATCCCTTCTGCCCCGACTCTCATGTGCTTACTGACCCATCTGTCCGATAATAATGACGGTGAGCTTACAATGTGCCAGGAACCATGATGTGTTTTGAGGAATTAGTGATGAGTAAGAGTGGCCATCTTACTCTGGTCATCTTCATGGGTAGCCTAAAGGAGAAATCATGCAAGGAAACAGGCATTACAGCACAAATCATGAATGAGAGGCTGAAGTAGGGCGTACAGTTGGGGAAGGCTGTTACAGTGCATCCGGAACTCATGATTCAGAGGGGCTGGAATACAGTGTGCAGGAAAAGAACAGGAGTGAGTCTACAGAAAGTCAAATCACAGAGTCTTGAGCTGTAGGCTCTGGAAGGCAGACATCCAAGAGTCACAGAAAACTTAACTTTCCACCAGGGTGTAACATGGTAAGAAGACTCTGGTAGCTTCAAGGAGGTGAAGTGCTTACTAGGTTCTGGGCTGAGCACACTGCATTAGTTCACACAACCTTTATAATAAAACTAAGAGGAGATTCTAGCAGGATCCCTGCTGGAAGACAAGAGTGAGGCAGAGACAGTCCATCATGTATCCATGTATGCAGGCCCTCTGGGGCTAATGTCCGAGAGAAGCCCTGGCAGAGTTGGGGAAGTGGGTGATTGGAAAGTAGAAAATGATCTTGACAGTTTGGCTATCAACTCCAAATAAGAAAGAGAAGTAGGGAAAAGAGCAGTGACTCCCATACCCACCTCTGAGTTTGAAGCACTCCTCACTATCTGATGACCTCATTTTCATTTTTGAGTGGAAAAAAAACCTCTTTTTTGTGCATACATGTATATTTGTGTGCACAGTTTCACCGCATAAAGGATTCAAGATGGCTTATGAGAAAGACCCTTATACTGAAATCAATTTTAAACTCTGAATGGAAGCCCACTTCCTACAGATTTGATGAGATGCAGAGCATAGCAAACTGCTGGTGTACAGAAAATGCTCTGTGAGCAGTCCAGGCTTCTCTGCACTCTACTGCACAGGGCCAGTGCTTTGTACTCTCTTTTCATTACACTGGGGATTCATATACTCTGTTCTGGGTAACTGTTATTCCAAATCATCACCTCACAATGACATAATTTTGCCCTCCAGTTCTTCCTACCCACAATGTGTTCTGTGTCCTATATAATATACTCCATTTTTGGAATTAGTTTGCTCATGTTTTATATCCATAAATTTTATTAAAATAGATTTTTTCATACAATATATTCTGGTCACAGTTTTCTCTCCTCCAGGTCCTCCCAGATCCTGCCCATTTCCTCATCAATTCAAATCCATATTCTTTCTTTTTCTCCTTAGAAAAAAAGCAGGCAACAATAATAACAATATTAACAAAGACAAAACACAAAACCCTGAACAACCAGCATACTTGTGTATAGTTCCTTCTGTTCTAGTACATCATTTGGTTAAAACCTGAACAGGTTCGGTGCATGTTGTTTCAGTACCTCTGAGTTCGTATGTGCACTGATCCCGTTAATTTAGAGGGCTCCATTCCCTCTCGCTATTTCTGCCTCCTATTCTTTCATACCCTGAACCTGAGAGACTTGATGACATCCTGGTTTCAAGGTCTCTCATTCTCTGTACATTTTCCAGCTGTGGGTCTCTATTAGTTCCCATCTGTTGCAGGAGGAAACTTCTCTGATGATGGCTGAGCAAGACAATGATTTATGAGTACAGCAGAATGTTGTTAGGAGTAATTTTATTGACATATTCTTTTTAGCAGACCATGATCTCAGGTTCCTGGGCAGTGTCAGGCATGGATTCCATCTCACAGAGAAGTCTTCAATCCAATCAGATAGTGGTTGGTTACTGTCACAACTTTTCAGCCACTACTGCACCAGTGTATCATTCAGGAAGATCATTGTAGATGCAAGGGCTTGTAGTTGGGTTAATATTTGTCTTTCTTCTTTAGTACCATGCAGAGTTTGTTGAAATACTATGACACTAGTCAATAGGGATGAAGGATCTAGGTAGCTCAACTTCTCTGTGTTCAATGAGTTATGTATATAGGTGCTATTTTCAGCAATATGGTCTTACCATCAGTTTGTAACCAATCCTTGGCAATAACCTGGGTTCTTTGGGGGGCTTCCATGGGGTCCAACAACACAATTAAATGTAACCCATTTATCATACTGGAAGTTTCATTTGGTGGTGAGAGGTATCAAAGTTGTGGCTTTGCCTCCCCCATTATTTGGTGATTCCATTAAGATTTTTTCCTATCTATCTGTCTGTCTGTCTGTCTATCTAGCCATCCATCCATCCCATCATCTATCAATCATCTATCAACTTATTATATATCTATCTAATATATAAATAATCCTCTACTGTAGGTTTCCATATGATTATCAAATATGCATTTTTAAATTAAGCACAGATGCAAATGTGTTGGATGTATAGATAGATATAACAATGAGAGAGTCCTTCCCCTCTCACAACTAACCAAGGTTAGACCAACTTGAAACAGTGATTTCCAGTTCTGAGTGAAGAAGTGATGCTGTGTGTGTCCTGAGAAGTTTTCATATCCTGACATGTGGTGTGCTCCTTTGCTCTTTCTGGAATAATGAAAACTTTTCATGAATTATCTGCAGGGCCTGGGAACCTATACTGAGAATCAGGGAACTTCAGTCAAGTGTAAGCCACAGCAGGTTAAAATGTGTTTATCTCCCATGCAGACCTCACATGATTTTCTTTTCCTTTCTAATCCAGTTTTCCTTTCATGGGCAGATTTTTAGGGTGAGCTTCACATGCTCAGAGTGGAGTGATCCAGATCGAATGTTCACACCACCTTCCACACACACTTTCTGGAATCCCTGCCTACCCAGAAACCAAAGCAGACATTCTTCTCCCCCACCCCTTTCTATGATTTCAAGTACACGGTTTAGCCATTATTAGTATATTACCTGGGAGTCAACTACCTCAATTTTAAAACATCTCAATATTCCAAAGAGAAACTCTAAGACTTTATCAGTCCCTTTTCATCTCCCACTCCTAGGTGACCACTGATGGTCTGTCTCTACAAATTGCCTATGTGGATATCAGTATAATGGTATTATACCACATGTGGTCTTTTATTCAGCTTCATGTTTTCAAGGTTAATCTATGTGGTAGTGTGTATTCATTTCCTTACTACCAAGTACTATTCTGGCATATGGATATACCACAATTTGTTCATCTGTTCATTAGCTGATGGGCATATGAGTTGTTTCCATATCTTTTCATTTCTCTTGGAAACATCTAGGTATGGAATTGCTGGACCATTATTAAACTGTTTGACATTTTCAAACTGCCAGGCTATTTTCTCAAGTGAATGCACATTAATTTACATTCCCATCAGCAATGTATGAGAACTAATGAATACATCTTTCCTTCACTCTGTCCTTGACACTAATGGGACCTAGCACCTGGCTAACTCTCCTTGACATCCTTCTATGAGACAGCCGGCCAGAGCAATTTCTGACCTTTTTCTACTTCTTATCTCTCTCTTGAAGGCCTTGTTATTCATCAGTCAGTGGCATTCCAATTTCCTCTGGTATACATTCTTCTTCAGGAATTGAAGTCTTCCCAACTCAATGCCTAGCACATGAATCAGTTATCTGGTCTACTGCCCCTAATCATCCTATGGGTGAGTTAGCACAAGATCCAGACTTAGGAGGAATTATTAGGAAGCTTAGTGGTAGTAGTACATCAATTTTCCCTCTCTCCGGACCTGTAAGCATACAACTATAAGGTGTTTAGTGGGACAGGTTAACACTGACAAACTTCTAGTATCTTTGTAGCTTGTGGCTACATTGTGACAATAAGTGTTTCTGCTTCATGTCTCACCTGCTTTTGCTGGCAAGAAGGCTGGGCAGGACACAGAACATGGATGTAGAATGTATAGCTTCAATTCCAGTTCACATAGTAGTAGCATGAATTACTGGCTGAGACACAACATCCAATCTCTCTAAGGAGTTGCTGTGTGGGTTGAATGAGAATGCTATCTCCAAGCCTCACTCAACATTTAGTAGCCATTGGATAGGTGTTATTTTACTTATCTTTCCAGATCTTGTCTCCTCTAAAGGAGACCACCATTAATGCATTTAACAAGTAATCTCAAAGCATCTCAGGCTTTTCATTGTGTGAAGGTTAAAACTCCATCGTCTGATATTTAGCATGCCCTTATTTGGGCCACCAGCGAATCCCATCTGAATGTTAGGATTACAGGCATATGCACTACCACACCTGGTTCTTCACAACGATCTGATTCACAGTCTTTTTGGTTTCATAGCTCATGCTGCTAACCACTTTCCAAGAGAGGGCAATAGTACCTAATGTGTAAAGTGAGTGCCACTCAAGTGCCCAAGAACACAGATGAAGATCTGAGTACCAGAGTTAGGGTTTGGCAGCCTAGAACAAAGTAGCTATGCCACCTTGGCAATATAAGTGATACATCATTCCTACTGGTCTCCAAGCACCAACCAACTTGTTTCTTCCCACTAGAACCCCTCACTTTATCTTGGCCATTGTCCTTGAGAAGATGTCTTTACTAGAGATGTGATAGCTTCCATTATTTAGGGAAACTGTTCATGTCTGGAAATGCATGCTTATTTTTTCCCCTGGGGATATCATTTTAGGCAGTTTTAGATAGCCTCTCCATGGTCTCCACTTCTGCAGGCGAGAAGTCCATACAGTAGCACCAGTTCCTGAGGGTTACCAACTGACAAAGTCCTTGAGGAGGAAACACATGGCTCATTCCTGAGAGATGGAATTTCACTCAGTTATAGCTGAAATTCTTGGAAAAGTAGACAAGACAGGTACTGTGCTGTAGAAACGATGTGAACTTGGCAGCTAGATCTGCCACTGACAGGATGTGTGATCTCAGACAAATTACTTAAAAACACAAACAAACAAACAAACACTTCTGTAAAACAAAAAAGATTTAACAGGCTCTTTAACTGACTGGCTACAAAGTGCTCAGGCTGTAATATAATGGACTTAACAACAGTGCAGGCAGGAGAGGCTGTGGACAATTCTGGATTATACGTTTTGTTTGCATATGTCTGCTTCAAAATTCAGGTGTTGCCAATGTGACAGAGTTAAAAAGTGGGGTTGGGATAATAATCTGGGCTACTTCTTTAATGGGCAAAAGGCCCTTATAAAAGGGGGGTGCCTCAACATTAGGGTAATCTGCTAGTTAGTATTGAGCCTAAGGATAAAGACATCTGCCCTGGGGATGATGCAATATAGCCAAACACAACTATGTCACTACCTGCATCCTAGACCTAGCCTCCAGAAATATAAGAAACAATACCTGGTCTTTATAAATGGCCACACCTCAGGTATTTTGTTGCAGCAACACTGATGGATTAAGAGGAGCTTATCCAGTTCTTAGTGTGTTTGTGGTAAGGATGACAGGGAGGGAAAATATCCACAAAGCTGAAGCCTGAGGGGTGAGAAGTACCCCCTGCCCCCCAAGTGGAGCAGAAATGTCAAGAAGCCACACAATTAGGTCACCAATCTATGAAACTGGTTCTCTAGCTGTCTGTTTATCCATCCCCTCAGGTTAGGGACCATTTTACATATGCTCAGCTTTCTCCCCATACTCAAAGGTATCTTTTTGACAATTTGAGCAAACGATTTACGTATTTCATTTCCAATGCAACAGAGGGATGATTCTGCTCTCTGCACCTGAGCCTCTGAGAGGCAGCTGCCCAGAGTTCTTGTTCAGGTGGGGATGACAGGATGTTCTGAAGGATGGAAGCAAGTCAGGGTCTTTGCTGTTTTGGGGAACACAAGGGTGTGATCTTGGAACTATGGATCTATACAAACCCTTGCTTGGATTCTTCACGGACCTAAAAACCACTGGGCAGGACCACAACTCCTATCTCTAAGTTATGTGACATATCTTTCTTGCTGAGATGCTATGGAGATGGACTCAGAAGTGTGCTTATATTGAGCTGTGCATTCCAGCAACTACAGAACCTACTGAGTCATGATGTCCTGGTGACGGGAATGAGCAGGAGCTGTGCTGGGAACAACAACTGGGATGTGGCACGCTATTTCCATTTTTTTTTTTTCAAATGGCCAAGCACTCCTGTTATCCCAACAAATAAATAAAAAAGAGAGACTAGTACTTTGATAATTTGGGGGTTCTTCTCTTGCTCTAAAACTATATCCCACTGATCTGGTGATGTGCAAGAGGACAATTCATCATCAAAACCCCATGAGGAAAACAGCTATATTTAGATATGAAAACATTTGTCAATGTTAAAATAACATACCTTTAGCCAACTGTAGCAACTTCTTTCAGACCCTTCTCCCTCCCCAGCAAACTTCTAAGAGAAACCTTGTGCTGAAGGAGATAGTCAGGCCTTCTCACAACACCGGAAATGCTCCAATGAGTCTCCACTGTGGGTCAGGTTTGGAGAGACACAAGTGTACCTCTTGGAAGGGGAATGGACACAAAAGGTATTCCTTGATTAATCTTTTTGAAACAAGCACTTGGGCCTCACTTGGAGAGCTCAGTGTACATACTCTGGGTCCATTTTACAAACACTGATTAGTTTTTCTCTTACAGGTTGGCAGTTTGCAGTGTGGGCAATACCTTAGTTATGGCATTCACAGTGTGTGTGCAGTCTTGCTTTAAGAAAGCATCTAGGAGCTGCCCAAGCAAGTCCCAACCAGCTACTGAAGGGAGCATTAGCACATGACTCCTACTTTCTTTCTCATTCTTTTGTTGGATAGACTATAATAGCTCAAATCCAAGTACTCTGAAACAACACAAATATGTCAAAGTAAATTTAATATAGATTAAAATGTTAACATATATCATTCAATTAGTAACAAAGCCACTAGGTTATATACATATTCCCTTAATACCACCCTCACATTAATGCCAAAAAAATGCCTGCAGAACAGAGAAGGCAAATGGCAAGGAGTGTGAAGTATGAAAATTGTTTTCACTGGTGCTCCCCTGAAAACTCATTTTTTTCTCTCTCTCTTAAAAATGTCTCCTGTTGCTAAGGTGCAGAAGCAATTAAATTCCATTCACTGGCATGGCACCCAGAATAAGCCTTTGAATTTTAGGCTGTTTACGACTCTCCCAAGGGTAAATAATATTCTTAAAGAGATCAGATTCTACTCCCTATTCTTCTGGAGACACATAATTTGGAGTAGCAAGACCACTGATGCTCAGGACGAGTGATTAGGGTTATAGCAAGTCTAAGGAACTAGGTATAGTGAAGCTGTCTGTGATACACAGGATAGAGAAGATGGTTCTGGAAACCTAACTGCCATTTCTGCCACTCCAAAGACATATCCTAAAGGTGTTTTGAAATAGAACAAGTCTGTTCTAGTCACTCTCAGGTTGAATTTGGAAAGGAAATTGGAATCTGCAATGAACTTTCAACTTCCAAAGGGAATGACTACAAGTAATTAGTCTTGCCCTTGTATTTGCCTCAAATGAAGAGTGTGGAATTGAGAGTCTCGAAGGGAAGGGAGACTGGGTAGAATCAATAGGACTGAGCTCAGTCTGGAGAGAAAGGATTCCTATTTAGGCCAATAAGGATGCTCAGCAGAGCTTTCCTAGCTCTGTACCTAGGGCAGTCAAAGTAGGATAATACATCCTTATGGTGTGAGCAAGGGTAGAACACACCTGCCAACCTGCAGCCACTGGGGACCACTCTTTTTCTAGTGCTGTCTTCCCCAGACACAACCATGAGGGAAGTCAACAAAAATGCCCATCACAGGACACTGGTAGATTTCCCCAGGCAGCCATTCTCACCTGTGGCTTAAGGCCAGTCTGGCTGGAAACTTTCCTTAATCCATTGAACCTTCTGTTGTAAGGGTCAACAATGATCATGTTGATGATGATCACTATGACTCTCATGCTTTTGATCCCAAGTAGTGGTGATATTAAGGTAACTAACTTCAATTTTGGAATGAGCAGCCACACTTAGTGAGGAGAGAAAGGGTGAAGGAGGAAGAACATTTCTGAAGTGGATATTTTCCTATGTAAGGGAAGAGCCAACTTTTTGCAGTAGTAAATGGAAAATACTATTAAAATTATAGTAGATATCCATGGTGTCTGAGTTGCACAAAGTATCCTAAATTTCTAAGCCTTGGCATAGAAAAGATCTTATCCTTAAGCCCACCTCTTTTAGCCTATTTTCTGATTGGTCTGACAAAAACCACCCTGATTTATTAGAATGATTTCTGTATTGATATGTAAGAGGATGCCAGAAAGGTAGGTCCCTGTGAAAGGAGAGAGTAGGCTGCCTTCAATTAAGTAATTTAACATCCTACATCAGTATGTAAAGGAATCCAAATATTTCCTATGGAAATTTTGTAGCATTTGCTTCAGAGTCATATGAAAAATATGTCTTCCAGAATCTGATTTTCCTCCAGGTCTTCAGGGCTCCTGCGTGTCCCCACTTTCTTCCAGGCAGATTTCTGAGGGCTAGGTCGGAAAGCACTCCACATTCCTGCTGCTCTGGAGGGATGGGGCTGAGATTTGGGAGCAGAATTTGGGCTCAGAGACTGAACCAAATCCAACAGAGATGTCTCATACCTGTAAGACAGCCCAGACAAAACAGGATCAGACAATTAGAACACAAGGAAACAAAAGTGTAGACAAAGGTTTCTGTCTCATCTGGTCCTGCTGCCGTTTGGTCCCAAATAAACACACAAAGGCTAATATTAATAAACTGTTTGGGCAATGGCTCAGGCTTCTTATAGGCTAGTTCTCTCCTAATTATTAACAAATTTCTATTAATCTGTGTTTCTCCACATTGTTTTGGCTTACCAGTGATGCCAGAGCCTTTTGCTTTCTTGGCAGCTACTTGATGTCTCTCTGCTGACTCACTCTCTACGTTCCTTTTCTCAGCCTTCTCCTAGTCTGGTAGCCCCACTTATACTTCCTTCCTGGCTACATTCTGCCTGTCCATTGGCTAAAAGTGCTTTATTCATCAAGCAATAAGAGAAATATATAATCACAGCATACAAAAAGACATCCCCCAGATGCCCAGAGCAAGAGTTTGAGCACAGATTCCATCATGGGGAAACTTTAGGGGAAAACTCCCCAGGAAGGATTTGTTTTATTCTTCTGCTGACTCCACCAGGCCTTTCTAACTCAGGAAGAGAGACTGTAGAACAGGAAGAGTAGTAGTCTTGATAACAGTGATGATATCACTTATATCAAATTAGGATGAGTCAGGCAGTGGCTTCATCTGCTGTGTGCAAGCTTCTCTGCTACAGGACAGAGATGCTGAAAATATATTCTTTACGGCTTGGAAGTGATATAGTACTTCTTGTGGGGGACAGATTAGACCTTCAAAAAGAAAGGCACTCACAAAGCTTACCCACTGAGCAAATGGGTCTTTAACACATTTGGACTTATTTTCTTATTTTATGGATGAAGAAACTGGGTTTCAGAAAGATGAGACAAGTGGTTTGAACCAAGGCCCCTTTGACTTCCTAGAGTAGTGTCTTCAGTTTTTCTACAAAAACCAACAAATACAATAGTGGCAGCATTGGCCTTTAATCTTAGCACTGTGGGGCAGAGGCAGTTGAGTTTGAGGCCGGGTCTACGCAGTGAGTTCCAGGTTAGTCAGGCCTACATAGTGAGATCATATTAAAAATGAATAATAAAGCAAAGGCAGCAAAAGAGAAAGATTGTTGCCTGACTATGTATTAGAATTTTTTATAACTAGGCTAATCATAGCTGAAAGTATGCTTTTCCTCCAACAAATTAATCTAATGTACCAATACCCATCTTTATGGATCTGCTATTGATATAGAAATTCTATTTCTCTGAAAGAAACATTAAATCATGGATTACACTGTGGGAAATGAATCATAAATGAATAATAAAGTTTGTGGTAGGTAGGGAGCAAATTGTTCCTCATAGGTAATTTCAATTGTACTTTTGCTATTATAAAGGTCCAAATAACTTGACAAGTCAAAATACAACAAATTGCAAAGATTACTTAAAGAGAAATCTTGAGAATCACAGAAATTTAGCCCAAGAACTATATATGCCATAAAGAGAAATGCAAATGAATTCATATGTGATGTCATAATACATATCAGAACAGTGCCTTTACCAGCTCACATTATGTGAGCAGTTGTTCAGTGTCCTGAAATAACAAGATAGAGACTACAAAGTTATCGCTTGGTATCTGAATATTAACAGGACACATCACTTACCCAGATTCACAAAACACCATGCCTTGAAACATCTGGTCTGTGTTTTAGCCACAGACATGAATTTTATTACTTCTGAGCCTCCCAGAGCCACACCCACATTTCCTAGGTACAAAATTGACTTTAAGAGCTTCATTGTGGCAGAGTGATGAGCAAAAAGCTTGCTTGGTCTGCTTTGCCAGTCCTATTCTTGTCTGTGATGGTGTGGTTTTAATTCTATTCCCTGAGAGCTAGACATAGCGCTAGATAGAGCTAGATCCTATTCTCCATTTGTTTGCTCCTGAACTAGTAAGATGAAACTTGAAGGGCACAAAACTTGACAGCACACAGTCTCTGCTGATGTGACTTGGCTCTATACTACAAATTTTAGAATCAGTCTGACAAGGTGTGCTGGTATAGCCTGAAGACAAATTATTTCTGGGTTCATTCCATAGGCTTCCCTGGATGAGAAGAACTTCTCAATAGGCTACCACCAAGAGAAGTATCCCTCCTTTAACTGCCCTGAATGAGAAGCCCCTCCCCATGCTGCCTCAATGAGATGTCCCTCTTCATTGGTTGCCCATGATGGGAAACACTATTCCATAGGATGCCCCTGATGAAAATCATCTCTACATTTGCTGCCCCAAATAAGAGGAACCTCCCCATGGGCTGTTACAGATGAGACATGATGACAGAGGTTTTCTTCCCCTTTCTGATATTTTGTGATTTCATTAGACCTCCCTGACTTTCATTCTTCTCCTGCCAGGGTTCAGTCCTTATCTCCCATCTCTGGTGATTTCATCCACTCTCAAGACCTTCGTTAGGATCTACACATCAATGACTACTGAACACAGGTATCAACATTGACCTTAAGTTCCAGAATAACACAGTCAACTGATGCCTGATACTTTTTTTCAGATGTGCAATAGGAATTTCAAAATATCTAAAACATAACTTGGCATTTTTGTACAATCCTACTCCTTTCTTTTAATCTAGTTGTACAGGTTAAAAAAACATCTGCTATCCTAGCCAAAACAATCCTGTACAATAGAGGGCCTTCCAGAGGCCATCACCATCTCTGACTTCAAACTCTACTATAGAGCAACAGTCCCGAAAACAGCTCTGTATTGACACAAAAATAGACAGGAAGACCAATGGTATCAAACTGAAAACTCTGATATTAACCCATACATCTATGAGCACCTGAGTTTTGACAAATAAGCTTAAAATTATACAATGGAAAAAAAAGCATCTTCAACAAATGGTGCTGGCATAGCTGCAGATAGATCCATATCTATAGCCATGCACAAAACTTAAGTCCAAATAGATCAAAGACCTCAACATAAACTTAGCCACACTGAACCTCTTAGAAGAGAAAGTAGGAGGTACCCTTGAATGAATTGGTACAGGAGACAGCTTCCTGAACATAAGATCAATAGCACAGACACAGATCAACAATTAATAAATGGGACCTTCTGAAACGGTGACGCTTCTATAATACAAAGGACACAGTCAACAAGACAAAATGGCAGACCACAGAATTGCAAAAGATCTTCACCAACCCCACATCTGACAGAAGGCTGATTTCCAAAATATACAAAGTACTCAAGAAACTGGTCACCAAAACACCAAACAATCCAATTAAAAAGTGGGGTATAGAATTAAATAGTGAATTCTCAATAGAGGAATCTAAAATGGCTGAAAGACACTTAAGTGCTCAATATCCTTAGCCATCAGGGAAATGCAAATCAAAACAACTCTGAGATACCATCTTGCTCCTGTCAGAATGGCTAAAATCAAAAACACCAAAGACAGTTTATGCTGGAAAGGATGTGGAAAAAGGGGAACACTCCTTCACTGCTGGTGGGAGTGCAAACTCATACAGCCACTTTGGAAATCTTTATGGCGGTTCCTCAGGGAAAACTGGAATCAGTCTACCTTATGACCCAGTAATTCCACTCAGGCAAAGGATGTACATTCATACAATAAGGACATCTGTTCAACTGTGTTCATAGCAGCAATATTTGTTATAGCTAGAATCTGGAAGCAACCTAATTGCCCCTCAATTAAAGAATGGATAAAGAAAATGGTACATTTACACAATGGAATACTACTCAGCAGGAAAAAAAAACCAATGGAATCTTGAAATTCTCAGGCAAATGAATGGAACTAGAAGAAACTATCTTGAGTGAGGTAACCCAGTCACAAAAGTACAAACATGGTATGTACTCACTCATATATGGATATTAGACATAGAGCAAAGGATCACCAGCCTACAACCCACACTGCCAGAAAAGCTAGGAAACAAGGAGGAACCTAAGAGAGACATGCATGGTCCCTTGGAGAAGGGCAAAGGACAAGATCTCCTGAGAAAACTGAGAGCATGTGGGGAGGGAGAGAGGGAGTTAGGAGAAAGAGAAGGGGGTAAGAGGATGGGGGAGGAGGACATGAGGGAGCAGGAAGATTGAGTCAGGGGAAGAAAAGAGGAGAGCAAGAAAAAAGATACCATAAAAGAGGGAGCCATTATAGGTTTAAAGAGAAATCTGGCACTAGGGAAATGTCCAGAGATCTAAAAGAATGACCCCAACTAAGAATCTAAGCAATAGTGGAGAGACTACCGTAAATGCCCTTCCCTGATAATGAGAATGATGACTACCTTATATGCCATCCTAGAGCCTTCATATAGTAGCTGATAGAAGCAGAAGCAGACACCCACAGTTAAACACTGAGCTGAACGCCTGGAATAAAGTTGCATAAAGGGAGAAATGATGAGCAAAGGAGTCAAGACCAGGCTGGAGAAACCTACAGAAACTGCTGACCTGAATAAGGGGGAGCACATGGACCTCAGACTGATAGCTGGGAAACCAGCATAGAACTGATCCAGGCAGTGAACGTGGGTGTCAGTTAGGAGGCCTGGGCAGTCTATGGGGCCTCTGGTAGTGGATCAGTAGTTATTTATCCCTAGTGCACAAATGGACTTTGGGAGCCCATTCCATATAGAGGGATACTCTCTCAGCCTAGATACACAAGATGTGACAGACTCTGATGATCCCCCCTGGAAGGCCTCACTCTCCCTTGGGAGCAGAAAGGGGATAGGATGGTGGTGGGTGGGGAGAAGTGGAGAATGGGAGGGAGAGGGAACTGGAATTGATATGTAAAACAAGATTGTTTCTAATTTAAATTTAAAAAAGAAGAAGAAAAGAACTGTAAAAGATTAAAAAAAAAATCGCTATCCTGTCTGTGCCAGAGAGATGGCTCAGCCATTAAGAGTATATTGCTCTTACAGAGGACCTGAGTTCAATTCCAAGCACCCATGTGGAGCAGCTTTGTAACCATGTGATTCCAGCTCCAGGGAATCCAGTGCTCCTGGGCTCTGCAGGAGCACACACACACACACACACACACACACACACTAATAAATCTTTAAAAACCCTGTTATCTTTGATTCCTGCCTCAGTCTGCATGTGTTACATCCTCTACTTAGGAGGTCCTTCCAGATATTTCTTGCTCTATCCATCCATGAATCGTTTTGTTTAAATATCACTTCCTCAAAGCTGACCTTCAAAACAACTATCATTTCATAGAAATGTTGTCTTACAATAATTTATTTTTCTTAAGTTACTTAACAAAACATAACTTACATAAGTATAATTATCTTGTTATGCACACACATATATATTTTTGTTGTTTGTCTCCTTCAATGATATGTGATTCATTCAAATTTTCCTGTCATTAGAAAAGATCACCACAGGCCAGGTTGACATACTATTTTGCCTTATAGTTTTTTGTTGCATTTATTAAGAAATATTATCAGACCTGTAGCAAAAACTAACCTCAAAACTACTCAGTCTTCTGTAATAGTTATCAAAGCAGACTTTTCTCCTTCAGGAAAAATTCAGTGTCAGTTCTGAATTTATATAAAAATTACCACTCCACCCCCAAATAAAACCACAACAAAAAACCCTTGAACACTACTAAACCTCTGAACTACTGTCACAGGTCAGGGTATCTATCCTTCTGAGAAACAAAGCAAAACATTGACCTGAGAGCATTAAAATTCATGAAAACAAGTTAGTTTTAGCACCAGCGCAATTAATTCAATAACATACAGTAAATTCAAATGCTTCTCCTCAAAGTCATCGCTGCCGAACAACTCAATGAACAACCATGAAGTACATGCCTTACATTTTCACATGATCTGTAAATCTGCCTAAGCAAGGCCTTCTCTTCTTCAAATAGTCACTATCAGTTGTAGCTCACCAGACTCCCCACAGCTTGTATGGAATTAGTGCTATCCCAACTGTTTTGCAAATATTCTTGTCTGTTCCACACAAACCATCCACAGAGGTAAGTATTTAGTCACTGTCACTATCACCAGTGGAACACTAACACTGGTCATGCCAACAAAACTAGAAAAGCATCTTAAATAATTTGCCTCTCTCTTAACAACTTTATCTAGTCAAAGGCTACAAGAGCCCTTGCTTTAAACACATCACAAAACAAAACAAAACTCTCCTATTCAGCACACTGTCCTGTGAACTTTAGCAAGCTAGGTCTCCTCAGACTTAAGTCAGAGAATTTGTTTGGTTCACTGAGGTTCCTAAGCTGTGGTCCTGAAACACAATTGTAGGGTTAGCCTCATTTGTTTGTCTTCCAGGGACAATCATCCTGTGCTCTGTTACTTGTTTATATCTCATGGTGTTTACTGCTTCAGGTGAGAAGACAGTCTAGTCCCTGTGATTCCAACTTGCTAGGAAGCACACACCCCATAACGATCTGTATTTGAATTACAAGTGACTTAAGTGCATGCTTTGAGAAAAGATCTCTTTCTTGTGGTATTATGGTTTTGCCATGGAGACATTCTGACCTTGTCTGCAAATGTTCATTAATCTGCTTGCCATTACAGGAACTTTTGGGAACTGATTTAGGATTGCATTCTGGAGTGCCAGAATCTAACAGATTTCTTAGAATACATACATTAAAGTTATAATTAGAAGTATGCCTTGCTAATCACATAATGACAGTTCATACTTCTAATTACCCAAGGAGAAAAAGGACAAATGTGATATTTGTTGAATGAAAGATCTCAGTGGCAAATAAAAAGTGCATGAATGTTATCCAAGTGGACAACAAGTTTTAACTAATCGAGGCACCAGTGTACAATAATACTAGCCATAGCCCAAACGTTATAATCCTAGTTTACACGTGCTTGTCACATAAACGTGCAGAAATATGTCACCAAGTTGCTCCTTCAGCAGGTTCCCACATCACACAGCCCAGCAGGGTTACAGCAGTAGAATGGTGGCAACCCACCATGCCAAAGGGGAAAGTCAATGCTTCCATTCATCAAGTTTAGCCCTCGAGAAATGGAAGGGGGCATGAGGCAAAAAATTAAGTGGAAAAGTTCTTGATTTCTCTTCATCAAAAAGATTAGAAGGCTTTCAGAAGTCCCTTTGAAAGAGAAAGTGGAAAGCAAGCAGAAACTTTGTAGAGGTTCCAACGTAAGGATTACAGGACCTTTTAGAGTAATCTTTTAAGCATTCTCATTAAATATGAGAGAATCTAACTTGTGCTCCTTGACATCTTCCCTTAGTCTCCCTACCCAGTAACCTTCTGCACATGTTATTGAAGTCTACAAGCCACAGAGTGTTGCAGAGAGGTTCTCCGTATGGACTACCACTTGTCTTGGAGAGGTTTCCGTATGGACCACCACTTGTTGCATGCCTACCTCGACCGGCAAGGAAACATGCAACCACGACTCTTCTTCAAGCAGTTTATTCAGGATCCTTGTACATCAGCTTCCTCTGCTCCCATCAGCTTAGCTTTTCCCATCAGCTTACGCTGCTTCTCTCATCAGCTTACACTTCTCCCAGCCCCAGCAAGCCCTTAAATGTGCTCACAGCCCAATCAGCTCATGCCACCTGGTGATCCCGGATAGGCCACAGAAGGAGGAAGCGTACCAGATCCATCAAGCACTTCCAAATAAGGCTTGTTTACAGCTAAGCGTGAACTACCTGGCATCCAGCCAGGCGCCATCTTGGGGCTGTGGCTTCCCACAACAGAGAACCACATTACTCCTCAGACAACTAAACCTGCACTTTCTATCTGCACCCTGTTTTCTCTCGTGCTGCAGTGGAGAAGCTCTGGTCCTTCCCATCTTTTTTGACCCTCAACACCCCAAGAACCCAAGGACTTCTATCATTTGTCATTATCACTGACCTCCCCTCTCTATTGTACATTCAGTGTCTAATGAAAAACAAGCCATCCTTCTGTAATCTTAGTTCTAGCCAACCATGGCTACAGCAACCAAGTGCAAGATTGATGGGGACCTTTATAAAAGATCCAGATGGCATCATTTAGGGGCACTGGTCCATCTTAAAATCACTAGTACCCATTTCTTTCCTGATATGTAAGAACAGAAGTTACAAAGACAGCATGACCTATGAAAGATCCTTGCTATGAAAAACTTGAACATAACCAAACTGCCAGATGTACCAATCAATTCATATGGAATATATAGTACAGAGAAAGGCAAAAGATTCCTCAAAAGCTAAGAAACAGAATGTGTAAAGTTTTATGACAAATGACTCAGTTACTTAGACAACTAAAAAGGAAGGAAAGTATAACAGATTTAAAAAATGCTTTAGTTATCCATCAGCCACATGCTGTACATGGTGGTTTGAGTAAGAATGGGTCCCTGGGCCTTGCTCCCGATCTGGACAGCACAGTAGAGTTGGACACGAAGAGTGGGATAGCTGGTACTGCCTTCCTCACCTGCAGTGTGGTGGTGGGGGTAAGGAAAAGATGGCCCCCCACTGCCTCCTGCTGGCAAGGGAGCTGCCCCCATTTACCACCTGAAGCACTCAGGATGTCTCAAGGCATTGCAAACTTAATTTTCTCTAGAACAAAGTCCTTACTGTTACCCCACAACTACCTATTTCCTCATAGATAAATCTACTTACTTCTCCTCTATTGCTTCCATTAAAACAAACAAATGAGCATAAAAAGCAAGCAAGCAAATAAGCAACAAATACATTTTTATCCATTCTACCACCGAAGCCCTAAGCCACAGGATCATTCTTGACACCTCCTAAAAAGGCCGTGTTGTTTCCACACTCCAAACACATTGTGGTATTGTCTTATTCTATTTCAACCCTTGTGTCCCAATTACTATGGGTTATAATCTATGCACTACAGCCTCTATAATGCAGTCAGTTTGTGCACAAAAGATTCTGTCAAGCCCCTTCAGTGGTATTCCTTGGGCAAGCTGATGGCTACTTTATGTGCCAATTTGGCTGAGAAATGGTGGTCAGTCTGGCCAAGTCTGATGTACATTGTACTATGCACATATTTTTTGGATGTATTTAACACTTACAGTCAGTCTGTTTTTAGTAAAGCAATTTTCCTCCATGGTGTAGGTTAGTCTACCCCAATGAGTTAGAGTCCTCAAAAGGAAAGACTTCGGCAAATGAACAAAACCAGTAATTACCACAATCACCAAACTTTAAGAGAAGCCTCCTACAGAGGAGGGATGCTACTTCAGAACACACTGAAGCTCTCTGCCACAGATTCCAGCCTGTTGACTGCCCTGTGGGTTTCAGATTTTTTAGTCACCATGAACTACATACATTGATTTCTTCAAAATTCATTGACTTTTATTGATTATTTTTCTGAAGAGCCCTAATGAGTACAGGTAGCAAGATCCCAGGTTTTTCCCCTTCACCCTTTATACATCTACAATTTCAGGAATGCCATTGCTCCCTCAATCTCTTTGCCCACTTTTTCTAAAACAAGAGGGCATACATTGTATTTATATGTATTACATGCAAAGTGTAAGAAGAATATTTTAAGACTAACAGTTGAATTTTAATAAGCCTCCTAGTCTCCTGAATAATTGTTATTTATCCTGCTAGATGAACTAATACCTTCAGAAAAGCCATTCTTAGCTCCACTATCTAAGGTTAGATCACAAAGCTGACCTTTAGTTCATAATCCTCTGTTCTTTTCTTTCACAGCATCAGACATAATTTACAGGATTTTATTTGTTTGAGTCTGTCTGACATGTTTCCTCATCAGACTAGAAATGGTGGGGACAAGAACCAAGTGTCTTGCCACTGTACCCTTAATGACCAGCACACAGTAAACAATGTGTCAAATTACATTATTGTAATTATTTTCTTCAACATTTTAATTATTCAAATAAATATAAGAGTCAGAACAAGATGGCTCAGTCTTGTAATCCCAGCACTTGGGAGGCAGAGGCAGGAGCACTGCTATCAGTTTCATGGAAGCAGAGTCTCTACATGGTGAGTCTCAAGTCATTCAGGGCTACACAGTGAGATTCTGTTGAAAAGGTAAAGGGAAGGATATGTTTGTAAGACCCTCAGAATGAGGAGTCTCCCCGTTTCGGTCGGTACCCCCAAGAACTCAATGTCCAGTCCAGTTGATGCAACACACAAGAGGCTTTAGTGAACGGGAAACATTTGCGCAAACGGACCCCCTCAGCACGCAGGCTAGAGAGAAGCAACATTCTCTGGGCATGGGTATTTTTAAAGGAAAAACTCACAAGCTTAGGGAGGGGCTGTGACCCTCTGTCCGTTGAGTATGTGACCAGAGTCATGGGTTCTCTTTTTGAGGCCTGAAGTTCTCGCTATTCAGGTCAGCAGACCTCAGGGCCTCAGGGTGTGCTAATTAATCTTGTCTAAGCAAACCAGAGTTGCAGCTATCTCTTTGTTTCTTAAGGACCTTATTTACCACCTGCTGACACACTGACCAGAGAGGCAGTTTGAATTCTTGGAATCTGGCTATCTTAGGGCCTTGTGAGGGAAAGTTGCAGGTGGTTAGCAAATTCCAGGAAACTGCACCACAGTAGCCTGGGTTAGCTTTCCAGGTCAGACTGCCCTTCATTCCAAGTGGGGGGTTTCCTTAACTGGACTTTACTTTTTGCCTTTCATGTTCACATTTATAAAAATTGTAAGATAAGATAATAAAGGGCAGTAATGTGATCAGGATGTGGAGAACTCTTAATACCTGTTAGGGGAAGTGCAAACTGGTGTAGCCACTACAGAAATCAGTGTGAATTCTCAAAAATCTAAACCATATGACTCACCTACACTACTCTTTGGCCCAAAGGATTCTATATTCTACAACAGAGATACTTGCTTGGCTGCTTGAACATTGTGGTGGTTTGAAGAGGAATGGCCCAAACAGATTCACATGTGTGAATGTTTGGCCCACAGGGAGTGGCACTATCAGGAGTATGGCCTTGTTGGAGGAAGTGTGTCACTGTGGAGGTGGGCTTTGAGGTCTTATAAGCTCAAGTCTGGTCAATATGACACAGTTTTCCTTTCTACTGCCTGAGGATCAAGATGAATGCCAATGCCATGTTGTCTTTCACAGCAATAGAACACTACCTAAGACAGCCATGCTTATTGTTTCTATAGTTAACATAGCTAGAAAATGAAAACAATTTAATATCTATAAATTGATGAATGGATAATAAAAATGTACATATACACAGCAGAATACTATTTCTAAAGAAAAATGAAATAATAAAATTTTCAGGTAAATGAATAGAGCTAGAAAATATTACACCAAGTAAGATAACCTAGACCTAGAAAGACAAATCCTTAGCCTTGAATCTGTACATTTGAGTGTATAACTTGGAGTAAATGTGGAAGCTAGGAAAGTAGAAGGGAACCATGGGAGGAGGAAGGGAGAAAGAGCTCTAGACAGGTGGATAACAGGACTCAGGTGCTATGAAGTGGGAGAATGGATAAACAAAGGTGGGGATGAGACTTAAGTAGGAAGAGTTTGGGAGGACAATGCAGGTAGGAAGCCATAAATAACATTATATCTTTCTTAAATCATAGGGAAATCATTATTTTACAAGCTTTCTAACATCTAGCCATCCCTCATGGCTATGTAACATACATACATATATATATATATATATATATATATATATATATATATATATATTACAATCCATAGAGGGATAATGATCTATCCCTCCAAGGGCCATAAACTACCCAACAAAAATCACAGTGCCAGGCAAGGAGTTTTCTGGTTGTTGGTCAGGAGGTCCCCAAACAATGCAGGCTATTGCCATTGCTCTTGGCTGCCTGCCATTACTTGAGGGTAAGACCCTATTGTTGAAAATATTACACACTTTTGTCACAAGACTTGGAGAAGTCAAGGTGGTAGAGACCTGGTAGCCTCCTCCCTAAGGATTAGCTCTCATAGTGTCAGTGTTATGCAAACTACTGGAGGATAAAATTTCCAAGAAAATATTCACACAATTCAGGTGCAAAGTTGCTCTAAATCCAGCAGGAAGCAGCCCCAGCTGGCTTTTTATTCCTAACAAAGGCATTCTGTGCCTTATTCTGAGTGGTCAGAGGTTAGCCTTATGTTCTTATACATGGATGACTAACTAGAAAAGGCACATCTGTTAAGCAAATGTAACTTTTGAGAATGGCATCAACCTTGTGCACATACTTTTGTCTTAGAAAAACACTGACTAAGGGAGAGATTTTTGCCAGATGGTACCTTTATTAATTATTTAAAGATGGAAATTTATTTGTCTCGTTTAACCCCATGATAGAAAAGATTGAACATTTTACTTATATTTCCTACATTGTGGATTTGACAGAAATATTGCATTCCTGAACTAGCAACAATATGGTTGTCTGCACAAGACTAGGATTAAGCCATGATGTGCCCTACTGAGGCAGATTGGTTTTTTTCTCATGAAGAGCCCTTTGATAGCTTGCTCATCCCTATGTGGCTAGCCTTTAGTTCATGTACACATGGGCAACACTACCAGACTCAGTAGGTTCACACACACACACACACACACACACACACACACACACACACACACACACACAAAAGAGACACACACACACACTCACACAGAGACACACACACACACACACACACACACACACACGAGAGAGAGAGAGAGAGAGAGAGAGAGAGAGAGAGAGAGAGAGAGAGAGAGAGAGAGAGAGAGAGAATTATAGAAGAAGAGGACATGAATTTGAGAGGGGGACAGAAGGGATATGGGTAGGAGTTGGAGGGGTAAGAGGAAAAGAAGGAGTGAATATGATATAAACTCAGTGTACTCGTGTATAAAATTCTCAAATAATAATAGAAAAGAAAAAGTATGTTTATATTATGAAGTTCAAATATATAAAATTATATAAAGAAAAGCCCATTCAGAATCGTTTCTCCACTCAAATGGCAATCCTATTCCCTGTCTCCAAAGCCAGTGCTATCAGTCTAGTGCAAAAAGATTATAAACCCTTTCCAATACAATTACACATGTGTACACATATATACAAATTTGCACAGATGCATGTACATACATATACTGCATGAAAATGGGACATCTGTGTTTCCACTCATCAGCATGTTTAGCAGATCTCTGCACAATTGGTATGGGGGGTTGTATATAATTCTAAACTGGGGCATAGTGTGCTATCTCAGGGATGCCCCCCTGCCCGAAAGTTAGAGTCCCCACAGCTTTTTACTATCATAATCTAGCTAATTTTGTATTTAGCATTAGTGGTCTGGTATTTTGCAGAGGGTAAAAACCAATCTGCATTTTGTTTTTAGAGTTGACTTTGGGGCAGTTTTCTTGGAAGCATCTTTGAGATCTTCCACTTCTACTACAATGGTGTGGCATGTGTTAACACAACAAGCTTCAAGTAGAACAAACAACGGATGGGGGTTCAGGAGCCACAGCTCAACAGCTCAAACAGTTAAGAGCAGAGCTGTTTTACCACCCCATGAACAACCAGGTCCACAAATATCTAACTATCTTTTTCTTTCTGACTTCATTCAGTATAAATCTGATCCCTGTGACAGTGTTGTTTTCTTGTCACATCTATGACAAACAGTCCTGAGTAAGAAATTATTACAGCATGACTGTTTCAAAGAAGTCAAGGTGATCACAGATTCTTACTGTTAGACAGTTCTATGTACAACTGCAATTAAAATGCAATTATGACAGCCACAAAGCTTAACTCTATTGTTGTGGTTTCTTTCTGGCTTCTGTTTGGCACTGTGATTGTGCTGTTTACCAGGACTCCCACCATCACTATGTGCCATGAGAAGCTTCACCAGAGCCTGCCCCAGGATGCTTAGCCAGCAAAGTTTACTAAATAAATTTATTCTTTATAAAGTTAAACTGCATCAGGTATTTTGTTTTAGCAGAATACAATAAACTACAAACACATGATAATTCTTGTTTCAGAGAAGCACTGGTTGTGACAAAAATGACAAAATCTGACAAGCTTTTTGAGGTTTTGTCATTTAAGGATAATTCTGTTGTAGTCACCTTAGCATGTTAACACAACTTCACTAAGACTTTTCTAGTAAGAGTTCCAAATTAATACTATTCATAAAACATTCCATTTAAGGTAACAGTGAGAGACCAGGTCCCAAAGTTGAATGCTGACTGTTAATTCTAATGTGTCAATTTATAATTATGTGATCTTTGGAAAACTGCTTATTTTTCTAACCTTCCCTTGTTTCCTCTATAAAATGGAAGTAAAAACAACAAAATCTACCTTTATCATGTTTTATGATTATACACATCTACAGTGCTTAGTATATGCCTTACTAGTGCTCAATAGTAAAGCTATTACTTACTATTTAATTGTTTTGAAGAAGTAGAAATGTAGAGAAGGAATAGTTAGGTAATCTGTAAAACAAATGAAATACCCCAAACACCTCCAGTTAATAGTGACGTTAAAAGCTATCATAACAAATTACTCCACAAATAAGCATTGTGAAAGGACCAGAGATGAAACACAGGTAACTCACATTACTGACAAATCATTTGTATGGGAGAATTTTCTGAATAGAAAAATCCTGACACATACCCAAAGTAAAAAGAAAATCTGGGAAATGATGAAAGGTATTACAAATGATTATTTGTAATAATAGATATCACAAAATGGAGTGCTTTCCTTCAAAGGAAAAATATTTGTAAGTGAAAATGAAAAATATTAACAACTTGGTGGGAAAAAATGAGCAAAGGAGTCATTCTTTATAAAAAATAAAACTTCAGGGCTGGAGCTAAAGCTCAGTTGGCAGAGTGCTTGTGTGGAATGCATGAAGCTCTGAGTTTGATTACCAGTACTACACAAAACCAGGTACAGTGGTACACATCACAATCCCAGCACTCTGGAGAAGGAGACAGGAGGACCAGAAGCTCAAGGTCATCACTGGATATGTAACGACGTGAAGGATAATTTGAGTTCTATAAGGCCCTGTCTCTAACTGAATGAATGCATGAGTAAATAAATAAAACACATAGTAATTATTGTAACAAGGTACTGTTCTCATTATCAAACTTGATACAGCATGAAACTTTTTGGTTACCCTTTTATTATTAAAACTCTATTTTAAAGAACTTACCAATGAAAAATATGCAGTTAAACAGTTAAATAGACTCAAAATATTTTCACCTCAACCAACTTCTATGTAGTTAGAATAGCTGTTCTGAATCTGTGGAGCATCACATTGGATGTTGCACTGTCACTATCAAATATAGCTTTAAGCACTTACCCACCACCAAAAATAAAAAATCTATAACATGGTTAAGGCTAAAATTTCAGCTTCATATCCTCCTCATTCATGAATAAAGTATCTATTACCTGTTTTTTGAAGGAATGACAAAATATTTTCAAATATTGCAGGTGGATATACAATCACTCTTGAAGCAATTTATTAATGTCTTTAAAATGTTTTAATGAGATAATCTGACCTATAATCGTATCTCTAGAACTGATCCTAGAGATAGCCTCTCATATACATGAATGACATGGATAGGAATAATTATTGAGCATGGTTTGTAATTACAAGAGTGAAAATAACCTAAATATCTACTCACTGGTTGACTGGCTAGTTGCATCATGGCTGTTGGATATGACAGAACACTATAGAGCAAATTAAATAAATGAAGCATGTCTACAGTACACACACACACACACACACACACACACACGCACACACACACACACACACACACACACACACACACACACACACACACACCCTAAAGCATCCATGGAAAGTTTTTTTGAAAGATCACAGAGGAAGCTGGTGATGGCCACACCAAGATGTGTACTAAGTTGGCTAAAAGATTAGAGTTGGAGTAAAGATACCTTTTACATAAAAATCCTTACAAATTTGTCCATCTGATTTTCATCTGATGACAATAACTAAAAATGTTTGTGGGTTTTTTTGTTTGTTTGTGAACTGTGGGCATTTAGTGCATCGGACATAAAATGCCTTTACAGGCTTCTTCTGTAAACCGTATAACCTATTGAACCTTCTCTACGAGAATACAAAGAAATGGTTAGAGGAAATCAGAGACATCACCTTTTATGGGATTCTTGGGCTGTGAGTAAACAAAATAAAATGTATAAGTGATTAAATTAGTTTTCATCTGCAGTTCTGAAATCTTAAAAGTACTTAACAAAATTTTCACTGTTCGATGTAATAACATTGGCCCTAACCCAAATCTGTGTGTCCACAAAATCTGACTGAAAGGAATATGAAACATGCTTTTTAAGAATATTTTGAAATATATTTGGCTCCAAAATTTTTGAAAGACTAAACTGGAACTTTATCATTTCTTTAGAAGACTTATATCTTTACTAGTTCATATCACACTAACAGAAAGTAGCTTCTAAAAGTGACCAAAGCTTTGCCATAACTCCCACCAACTAAGGTTCACAAGATACTCACTTGTGTATTTCTGAGTTCTGGTAAAAGTCTATCACTATAAATGGGGTGATTCTTAGTGGTACAGAAGGGAGGGGTAAATTAATATGAATGAGAATGAATACAGAAGGGAAAAAGTAAAATATCACAATGCACTTGACTTCGTAGGTCTGAGCAATTCTAATAAGCTATAAAAATTGAATTAATTCTTTTCTTTGTGTCACAGAAGGCACTATGCATAGATTTTTAAAGCACATTGTTTCTGTTCTTTATGACTACTTTAAAGCATTAGAGAGCATAACACGTCTCATTTTCTAGCATCTTAATTGATTTTGGGACTTACATAATGACCATCTAAGATACTTTCATTTCTATAGAATTACAATTTCCTACTAATCATGAATTAAGATACAATTTAGAACAGCTGGAGAAGCTATATAACATTTGAAATTTACAGATATCTCATTGTGGTAAGAGGTAGGTACTGCTGGGCAGCTTGAAATTGAAGAACATAATGTGCCAGACTTCCAAAGGCAGAGCAAACTACAGGAGAACAGTACAGAAACCAAGTCAAGAAGAGACTCTTGCCTCATAAACCTAGCCAGGTCAAGGTGCTGCGAGATCATCCTGTTCATTAATATCCATTGCAGTACATTTCGGGCACACATAGATATGTAATCAGTATGTTTTACACTTACATGTTAGGACAACCACATTCTATAGCATAAATAATTTAGCAATGCATCACTTAAAAGATAACTTTTAAGCCAGATAGCAGTGTGCTTCCATATGATATTTATCCTTCCTACTGAAAAGTTAATGCAGAGATAGGAACTTTATAACCGTTACATGCAACTATCAGGGAGAACAACCCAATGGCAACAAATGCAGAAATGCTTTTGTCCCTCCATACCACACACAACCATACATATACCCATATACACAGAGACAGACAGACAGACAGACAGACAGACACACACACACACACACACACACACACACACACACACACACACAGTTTTCTCTGTGTATGCTACAAACTCTTAGCTTTAATTGTAAGTTAAGCCAGGTATTGACTGCTTTAGTAAGACAGAATGAGCCAGAAGTTAATATGCTATGTGTTACAGCTGAACTTGAGAGTCTAGACTTGATTGTGAGCAAGCTGAGACAGAGTTCTTCAGAAAACCTTGGATTCTTCCATTTTAATTAAGCAGATTATAGCCCTCTTCTCTCTGGTCACAGGGAAGGTTATATGAGTTGGAAGGAAAAATCATGAAAGAGGAGAAACTAGTTCATATACAGTTCAAGGGCTCCCCGCTATGTCTTTAGTAAATACAGAGTGTTCTAAAAGAGCTATTGATTAAATAAATGGGTGGCTAGTCGGGTTTATGTACTACCACGAACTCCCTAATTCTGTGAATAATTATATGTTAGCTACTTCTCCAGTGTCACATCTGCCTACATTCTGCCATAATGAAAATGGACTAAATCTCTAGAACTATATGCCAGCCTCAATTAATTGCTTTCTTTATAAGAGTTGCAGTGGTCATGCAACTCTTAGATACAAGTTAGTACCAAGATAGTGGGGGATTGCTGCAACAGATGTGACCATGTTTTGGGGAGGATTGTGGAAAGACCTTGGAACTTTGGGTTAGAAGAGCTATTGGGTGTGGAAAGCTCAGTGGGTTGTTCTGTAAGAGATTTGAAGATAAGAATGTTTGAGAGAAGTGTAGACAACAGAGGTCTGGCTTGTGAAATTTCAGAGGGGAAAACAAAAACCCTAGCAGGCCATTTGTGGGAAGAATCTGTGGTGTCTGGTCAAGAAGAGCCCAGAACCACTACACTGAAACCTTTGTTTTACTGGGATTCTCAATGCTGGTTAGCTGGAGCTCGGAAATTAGTAGTGATTAAGAGATCAGAGTAATTGTTGTGAAATCATTTGGAAAGTGTTTTCTGAGAGTCAGTACACAGAAGCTGTGTCCCAGAATGGCCAAGGTTGTGCCTTGTGCTGGCAGCCAAAATTGGTAATGCATAAGAGTCACCCAAGTGGTCCTGGTTTTGAAAGCAAGAAGGGGTCATGGAGAGCAGTTGAGGCTTGGCACTATGGGAGGCCAGGAGACACAGATGGTGAAGATGCTCAGAGGCATTTGAAGTTCCAGGATTGAAGGGGTCATGCAGAGAAGTTGAGGCTTGACACCATGAAGAGCACCTAGGAAAGGCTACTGGTGAAAGTGCAGCCCAACTGTAGCAGAAGATCCCAGCATTGTGAGATGATGACCACCAAGAACAGTGGCAGTGGAGTGGAGCCTTCTCTGAGCTCAGAAGACAGTGTGTACTGCAGAGGCGAAGCCAGAGAAGTGAGCAAAGGCCTTTGGAGGAGCTCAGGAGATCATGAGGGGATCCCTGGACACTGCATTATTCACACTGTTCAGAGTTTGGTTTTGCTTTACCTCATTGTTACCATGCCCTGGTTCTTCCACTTTGAAGTAACTTAATTTTAATTTTTACAGGAGTCCATAGTTGAGAGATTTTTGAACTTGAAAAAGAAATTTTGGATTTTTATAGAGACAGGATATTTTATAGAGACCAACTTTAAGGTGTTTGAACTTGTAAAGACTGGGATTTTAAAAGTTATCTATGTTTTTAATGTGAGATATTGGGGACGAATGAGAGAGGAAAGGTTGGGCATTATTGGTGATGTATTTGTGTGCCCAGATGACAAGAGGTCAACTCCACCGGATAGTTTAAAGTCAACTTGACACAAGCTAAAGTCATCTGAGAGAAGGGAACCTCAGTTAAGAAAATGCCTCCATAAGGTTAGGCTGTCAGGAGGGTTGATTTCCAAAATACATAAAGAGCTCAAGAAAATATAGATGTCAAAAAAGTAAATAATCCAATTAAAAATGGGGAATAGATCTAAAAAGACTTCTCAACAGAAGAATCTCAGATGGTTGAGAAACACAAGGATGTTTAACATCCTTAGTCATCAGGGAAATGCAAATCAAAAGGACTATGAGAGTCTATCTTATACCTGTCAGAATGGCTGAGATAAAAAACACAAGGGACAGCTCATGCTGGAGAGGATGTGGAGCAAAAAGAACACCCCTCCATTGCTGGTGATAGTGCAAACTTGTACAACCACTTTGGAAGTCAGTATAGCAGTTTTTCAGAAACTGGAATGAACTTATCGTAAGACCCAGTTATACCACTGTTGGGCATATGCCCAAAGGATGCTCAATCTCACCACAAGGACACTTGGTCAACTATGTTCATAGCAGCTTTATTTGTAATAGCCAGAACCTGGAAACAACCTAGATGTCCTTCAACTAAGGAGTGGATAAGAAAATGTGGTATAGTTACACCATGGAGTATTACTCAGCGGTTAAAAACAAGAAGCACACAAGGAAATTTGAAGGCAAAAGGATAGAACTAGAAAAAATCATCCTGAGTGAGGTAACCCAGACTGAGAAAGGCAATGTGGTATGTATTCACTCATAAAGAGATATTAGCTATAAAATAAAGGATAACTATGCTACAATCCTTAGCCCTAGAGAGGCTAAGTAACAAGGAGGGTTCATGGGGCAGGGAGACACCCAGATCTCCCTGGGAAGGGGAAATAGAAGAGATTTTGGGAGAGGGGATAAGTGGGAGGGAGAGTGGGGATAAGAGCACAGGGATAAGAGAGTTTGTGGGGAGGGTCCTGAAAGACTAATGGAAAGGGTGCACATTTCATAGTGAGGTAAAAAGCTGGCACCAGGGAACCTCCCAGGAATCTACAGGGAAGACCCCAAACTAGATTCCTAGCAACAGAAGCTATGTAGCCTGATCTGGCTATCTCCTTCGACCAGACTGGTGCCTGGCCCAATTGTCATCAGAGAGGTATCATTTAGCAACCACAGCCAAATGTTAATTAGAATTTGGGGAATCCTGCAGAAGAGGAGGCGAAAGGATTGTAAAAGCCAAAGGGGACAAGAACCCCACAAGAAAACTCACATAATCAACTAACCTGGGCTCACAGAGACTGAACCAACAACCAGGGAACCTGCATAGGACTGACCTAGGTACTCTGCATATATATTACAATTGTGTAGCCTGGTCCTCTTGTGAAACTCCTAACAGTGGGAACAGGGGCTATCTTTTGGGACCCTATTCCTCATATTGGGTTGCCATGCCCAGCATTAATACATGGGGAAGTGCTTAGTCCTACTGCAACTTGATACGCCAGCCATGTTTTGTTGATACTCACAGGAGACCTGCCCTTCCCTAACAGAAACAGAGGAAGAGTGGATTCAGGGGTGGGGACGGAGGGGGGATTAGGGGAGAGACTAGGAAGAGAGGAGGGAGGGGAAACAGTGTGGCTGGGATGTAAAATAAATAATTTGTTTAGGGAAAAAACGACTAGCCTGTCAGCAAGATGGTAGTGCATTTTCTTAATTAGCCATTGATGGGGAGAGCCCAGCCCTTGTAGCACTCCTCTCCACGGCCTCTGCATAAGTTCCTGCCTCCAGGTTCCTGCCCTATTTGAGCTCCAGTACCGACTTACTTCAATGCTGAATAGTAATGTAGAAGTGTAAGCCCAATCAACCCTTTCCTTCCCAAGTTGCTTTGGTTATGGTATTTCATCACAGCAATGGTCACTCTAAGTAAGACACAGGTTATATGCTAGGGGCAGCATCACAATGCCTATGTTAAATGCAGCAGGGAACACTATGTGCAGAGCTGCCATGGAGCCCTGAGTGCAGACCACAATATTAGTCATGGAGCAATACTCTCCTTGCAAATGAGCTTACCTCAGAACCCTAGGAAAGATTTTCTTTGAGTTTATTGATAGTACTCTCCATTCTAAATGATATTTTTTTATATTGACAATAAAATTTCAGTGTGCATGTGCCATAGGGGGTTTAAACTCTTCTAGGTAAAGAAGAGGTAGGTAATGGAAGAAAGAGAAGAAGGAAGGGAGGGAGGGGATGCAAGGGGAGAAGGAGAGAGGCAGAGGAGGAGAAAAAAAAGAAATAGTAAAGGGAATGGCATCTGATTTACTGTCAAATCCCCATCAAGAGGCTTTACTGAGTTAGGAAAATGATAAGAACTTGATGGGAAGGAAAGGGAGTCACCAAGGAAAAAGTACCTGTAGTCAAACAGACTGCTTGACTGTTGTTGGCCAAGGCAAATTCAATTGGAATAAACCAGTTATCTGAGGGACACTGCCAGACCTCAGTCCAGTGGGAGCACCTTTCAGTAGTCTAGAAGCAAAATGGAAGAGAAAAGCAACCCAGAAAGATTCTCTACCTGTTTAAGGTAGGAAGCATTTGGAAAATTGAATGATAGGAAAAAGTCTGATGAGTCCATTACTGAAACATGAGATGTGTCAACAAGAAAGAATGACTCTGATGAAGATAGACGGAAGGCCAAGGATTCCTGGCTCTTCAGAGCCAGCACTAGGTCAGCATAGTAACTGAACCTGATGACCTTTGTTTGGGTCAAAAGTCAGGGGTAACTGGGAGGAAAGAGAAAAGCAATGAGTAAGTGAAGTTCCATGGTGGAAAGTCAGCATCATTTTGATGTCCCTGGAGAGGCTTGGGGAAAGAGAATAGAATCCTTTCTTAGCTTTGGTGCTGGCATGCAGAAGCATGGCACAGTGAATCTTCGAGTCCTACCTCAGCTTCTGCACAGGGCAAAGCAGGACTGCACTGACAACAGTGGTGGGCATACAGGAAACACCACTATGCTATGTGCTACCTGCCAGGAGAAGTCTTTTTCTTTTTCTTTTTCTTTTTCTTTTAATTTGCTAAATTCTTTTTTAAAAAAGATATTTGTTATTTTTTCTTATTTTACATATTTATCCCAGTTCCCTCTCCCTCCCTCCCATTTCCCCTGACCCCCTTTCCATCCCATCCCCCAAACTCCACAGGGAGGGCGATGCCTTCCAGGAGGGATCATCAAAATCTGTCAAGTCATTGGGAGTAGGGACTAGGCCCGCCCAGGAGGAGTCTGTTCTATGTAATCACGTTATCTTTCCTTCCCTTTCTTTTTTTAAATAGAGAAGTTCACTCTAGGGACTGTGGATGTAGCTCTGCTCTTGGAGGGCGTGTTAAGTGTGCACAAAGACTAGACTCCAACTCTGGTACCATATGAAACTAGATGCAGTGGCACAATCCTGAAACCCCAGCCTTTGGGAGACAGGCAGGAGCAGCAGGAGTTCACAGTCATTCTCACCTATATAGGGCCTCACAAACAAACAAGAAGATCTTTCTAATTGCTTACAATAACTTTGACACACATCTTTCTCATTGCTTTTTGTGTTTCCTTTTTAAAAAACTTTTTTATTTTACATACTAATCCCAGCTCTCCCTCCATCCCCTTTTCCTTCCCTCTCCCTTTCCCATCCCCCATCCTCAGAGGGGGTAAGGCCTTCCTCTGGGAGTCAACAAAGTCTGCCATACCAAGTTGAGGCAGGACCAAAGCCCTCCACCCTAAGCAAGGTAACCCTCCAGAGGGAATGGGCTCCAAAAAGCCAGTTCATGCACCCGGGATAGGTCCTGGTCTCACTGCCACATTCCCCACCCCCAACAGATCAAGCCACATAAGTGTCACCCACATTCAGAGGGCCTAGTTCAGTCCCATGAAGGTTCCCCAGCTATCAGTCCACCGTCTGTGAGCTTATCTTTCTCATCTTAAACAGAGTTAGAAGTAATTTTTATACTATACATAACTGTATCAGTGATCTCAATTTCAGAGTAATCTCCTAACATATAAATAACTGGAAACATCATATAATACCTTATGAGAGAAGAGTGCACTGGTATGACAACAACCAGCCTTATACAAATGCTTGCCTATGTGATGGGAGGTATTATTCTGTAAATATGTTTCTCATACTGGTTAATGAATAAAGCATTGTTGGCCAATAGGAAAACAAGATAGGCGGGGCTAGGAGACTAGGAGGAAAGAGGAAGTAGTTAGGAGGAGTCAGCATGGAGAGCCTAAAGAGAACAGCACGCTGGCCAGCTGTCTGGTAAGATGACCACATGGAAATACTTAGATTAGTAGAAATGGGTTAATCATTAAGACAGAGATATCTAATAAGAAACTAGTAACTGGCCAACAGTATTTATATCAAATACAGAGTTTTGCGTGTTATTTGGGGCTGGCGCGGCGGTAGGACCAGGCGGCCGGTGGAGAAAACATACTCGTTACACCTATGTCTCCTTATCTATTCAGAGAGTGGAAAACCAGAACTCAACTTAAAAAAAAAAAAAACAAAACAAAAAACTGAAACCAAAAAAACCAAAACCCCAACTATCTAGGGCTGGTGGCACAGTCCAGTGGTACAGCATTTGTTTAGTACTGATGAGGCTGTGAGTTCTGTGTTATTCTGTAATATTGTGTTATTACCAGCACAAAAAAGAAAGAAAAGTGAGCAAAGATTAGAGAGGACTGTCACCCACTCTTAGACACTGTGTAGCTTGATCTAGCCTCAAATTCATAGTAATGCTCCTGCCTGAGCCTCTTGGAATTAGAAGCATAAACAACCATGCCTGGTGAAAAAGACTATTTGGAAAAAAAATTACAAGTGCATATAGCAAAAACAAAAGCAGTCTATACGGAAACACAACAGACACTAAACTATTTATGGACACAGGGTATAGATAGTGGGATTAGGGTTATTGGTAATTTAAATGCTACTTCAAAACCCACAATACCATTGTAGTTGTTGCTCCAACTAAACACAAACACGTATGGTGACTGCTGTCAAGTCACCAGTGTTAGTTCTATAAGAGCATGCTCATTTCATATAGAGTGAGCTCTTCTTACTTCATGTACATGTACAGCTACCATGTTGGCCTTGTGAGGAGGTGACTGCTGGTTTTTCATGCCATAGTACTTATTTTTACTTAGTCAATAATTACACATATGTCCTACTGACACTGATCCTCTATATACTGAGCCATCTCTCATATAGCCTGTCATAGAGAAGGCTGGCACCAGCAACAGCTCTTAGTGACTAATTCTAGCACCAACCATTTAGATTAATACATGAGGCTCTTTGAGATTGTCTTAATATCTCCCCTGGAGGGTTTTTAATGGATTCTGATGGGAAGGAGGTGTCCTGGGGTTAGGCAGAACCAGAAGACAGAGAGGGAGAATGCTGGTATGCTTGGATGTCAGAGCTAATTTGGAAAATATCAGTCATATTACTGGGATTCATCTCTACTAATTTTGACTCAAGTAATCTAGGATAAGGCTATAGATGATTTATAAGGCATTTTGAAGTAATCCTACTTGCAGACAAGTTTTATAAGTACTGGTTGAAGGGAATTCAACCCTTTCATCATCTTTAAAAGGCTAATTTATAAGGATAAATATCTATTATCAATAACTTCAACCAGCCCTCAAGTGACTTGAAACAAATGTCCAGGCACATATCATTAAGCATTAACTCTCATATAGCCAACATTTACTCCTCCCCAACCACACAGAACAAAATCACAAGAGGAGACATTTCATGATGTAGAGTATTCATTATCAAGGAAATATTATTTACAACTTTGAAAAAATGTATCCTTTTCTTTATGATGACATGTGTGTGTGCCAATGGCACACATGTGTAGTCAGAGCACAACCCTGGTTGTTGGCACCAGCCTTCTACCTGCTTGACGTAGTCTATTGGTTGTAGGCAGGTTCTCAGGTTCTCCTCCTTGTTGGGAAGTACTTCTACCAATGGTGACATTTCTGAATACTAGAAAAATGATGCTAATACAGATCACTCATGATTGCTTTTAAATCATCTCTGCAGTGGTACTTACTATTTACAACATTTAATGGTGAGGCCAGTATCATTAACACACATTGTTCCAGGTTTCCTGACAATTCTTATTCCTCAGAGCACAGGAGAAAGCTAAAATGGATGTTAGCATGTTGAATGTGTCCAACATAGTTGTATTTAAACTGTTGCAAGGCTAAAATATAAACAGACAATACTTTGGGTATAGTGGTATTTGCCTGAAATCCCAAGACTTGAGAAGTTAAGGCAAAAAGATCCCAAGTCCTAAGCCAATTTGGGATACACAGTAAGACCCTCTTAGAAAAGACAATCCAAAAACAAACAACAAACAAGACAAAACAAAACAAAACAACAAAAACAAGCCAAATGCTCACCTCAGATTTGAACCTACCTGTATTCCTAATATTATGGTAAGTAAGCTTGGAATCATACCATGTTTCTCAGGATTATATGGTCTTGGGAAATTCTATAATGGTACTTACTCTTTGTGGAGCATTTAGCTTAGAACAGGATAGTGTGAAGTACTTTATATACACTATTCTGCTTAATCATCAAGACATTCCTATAAGGGAGCTGTTATTATTCCCATTTTATAGATTAGATGAAATTATTTTTCAAAACTGCAAAGCTAGCATTGAAGCCCAGGCCTATAAACCCAGGTGTTACAGGGCCCTTAGGTGTTCTATAATTGCCTCTTGGAGGTTTATGTTTTCATGATTCTGAGGATTATTTTATGTAACTTATATAAAGCAATTTTCTACAAAGGAATTAAAGTGCCTAGAATAGTTAGAGTTACCCAAAAGAAGTTTCTTAAAAGTCAAAGAGAATTTGGTGACCTAAAATCTGATGCAGAATTCCAAAACTGCATTTCATGGGAATAAAAACTGTGAAATTTTATCAAGGACTGCAATATTGAAAAGATGTCACTAATTACAGTTTTCAGAGTTCAGTTGACACACTACAGAAAGCATAACCCTTGCCTATTGCTTAAAAAAGAGATGGAATGTCTATGTCGCATTGGGCCAAGGGTAATCTTAGCAATTCTGCAACTACTTGAAATTATGGAGTGTAAAATTTTGAAGTGTGTTTGTCTGCTATAAATGTGTTGCCTCTGTTTTCATTTTAAATATTTTTTAAAGCTGGGCATGGAGGTGCACACTTGAAATCTAAGCACTTGAGAGGTTGATGTAGGAGGCTACAAATTTGAGGCCACTGTGGACCATAAAGCAAGGGCAGGATAACAAATGAGTAAGGAAGCAAACAAAAAAATTAAAAAGATACATTGGAAACATATCACTGTTATAGAACATTTGGACAGTATAAAAATGTGAGGAATAAAATACTTTGGATCATGTCTTCACTCTGCAGTCAGGACTCTGTAGCATTTCTTGAAGCCGAGGTCTGAATTCTAGTTCACTAGTCATTATACGTTGTGACAATATGATAATGCTGTGTTTTATTCCCATTATATCAATGTCTTAATAAGATTCCTCAAGGTGCATTCAGTCCTTTAGCATTGCTACTTAGCCCATTAGCTTCATTTTCTTACCTTAGTCTGTAAAGTATACAAGAGGCATGGATGGTCACAACATTTTATTTTGAAATGGGTTTGTGATAGCTAATTTCTCTTGCCAACTTTATTGCATAAAGAAACACCTAGGGAATTGCTGAGGCATACCTCTGAATGTGTCTATAAGAATATTTTTAAGGAAGTTTAGCTGAGGAACAAGACCCTGAATGTGGCTGCTACCAACATAGGCTGAATAAAAGGGGTAACTTCAGCTGAGCATGTGCACATACTGTCTGCTGTGATGCACACTTGCAGCTTCATGTTCCAGCTGCAACCACAGTAAACAAAAAGAACACTTCCCTCCTCTCTTAGGTTGATTCTAGCAGGTATTTGCTCGCAATCATGAGAAAAGTAGTAACAATAGTTCTTGCTATGTATCCCTGTCGGGTTTCAAAGTTAAACCCTCTTGCCTTGGCCCATCCAAGTGCTCACATTCCACGCATGCACCACGACACTGAGGTACTGATGGGCTTTAAGAGTGAGAATTATTGCATCAGCATATCATGACCCAATCAAAAGCAGCAGATCCCCATTTGCCATTGACTGCATAGTGGAATTCTGGTTCATTTACACTGTAGCATTTTACTCAACTAGTATAAAAAATGAAATCTGAAAGTAAATGGACAGAACTAGAAACAATTATCCTCAGTGAGGTAAACCAGACATAAAGATAAGTATCACATTTTCTCTTACATGAGGATGGTAGCTTTAAAAAATTTAATAGGTGTACTTAATTTTAAATAATCACAAAGGTATCTACAGTAAGGGACAGCTAATCCCAAGGATTCGAGGAGAAAGACCACTGACCCAAATTATCATGGTCAAATTAATTAAAGCAAACAATTAAGTAAAACAACCCTTTAAAAAAAATCATGTACACGGTCTGTTTCCCCATAAACAATGGACATGGGGAAGATTAGGGATTTTATAGCTCAGGGTTAGGGTGTTTCTGAATGGGGTATTTTGTGGGCAAAATAGGCAGGGTAGAATATGACAGGGTGGTCATAGCAACAGGTAGTCATAACAACCTCAGTTGCATGACAGTCATTACAACTTTTTGAAAAAAAAAAAAAGCCATGGTTGTCATTACCTGGAACAGGCAGTGCAGAACTGTTTGTAGTTAGGGTTACAGGTGGAGCAGGGTCCAACCCTTGAGAAACAGACGTTTAACCACAAACAGGAGTGAGACTAGTTCGCCTTTACTATAAGATAGTTTTTAAGCCTAAGAAGAAGGCAGGCTGGTTCGTCAGGACCAGGGGGATGAGGGAATCATCCAAGGAAGGGCACATAGAATGTAGTGCTACAAAGAGGCAAAGGGGAAACTAGAGTAGGAGGATGGGAGGGCAGGAAGGAGGAAGTATAGGGAGGGACAGCTACCACTAAAGGAGCAGTGCTCAACCTTCCTAATGCTCAGACCCTTAAATACAATTCCTGATGTTGTGGTGACCCCCAGCCATACAGTTATTTTGTTGCTACTGCATAACTGTAAATTTCTACTGTTATGGACTACAATGTAAATACCTGATACATGACCCTCAAGGGGGTCACAACCCCTAGTTGAGAACCACTTCACTAAAGTAATTTTGAAAAGCTGTGTGGGAAGAATGGAAGTAATTTAGATGGCTTTACCATGTAATATGGGAAACAGTGCCCCAGCTAGACATGTTATATCACCAAGTAAAAACCTCCAGTGTCAACAAAGGGTTGCATCTTGTTGAGTCATAGGCCAAAAGAGTCCCACAGGACCACCCTCCTTCTCCCCCTCCCAAAAAAACCAGTACAGGGTATTTACAAGGCAATTGGTTACCTCCCACGATTTGCTGGTAAGACCCTCTTGCTAGAGACTGAAGACACTGCTGACTTATGCCATTAAACATGGAGAAACTGAGATAGTGCTGACCTAGAAACTTCACCCTACTGATTAGTGTATACTGTGCTGGAAGGAACTCAACTTGCTGCCAGATGAGAAAAGTAAGCATCACTATTGCCTGGCCACTAACTCTCTGTGGCAGTGCGAACAGGAATAGCCCCCATAAACTCAAGTGTTTGAATGCTTAGCCCACAGGAAGAGGCACTATTAGGAGGTGTGGCCTTGTTAGAGTAGGTATGGTCTTGTTTGAAACTGTGTGTGAGCTTTGGGGGCGAGTTTTGAGGCTATGCCCAGTGCAGGACACACAGTTCATTCCCTGTTGCATGTGGACCAACATGTAGAACTCTTAGCTACCTCTTCAGCACCATGTCTGCCTGCATGCTGAAAATAGTATAGCACGGTTGAGGCTCCCGACACACGGTTTCTGCTGAAAATAGACCAAACCTCTGAACTGTAAGCCAGCCCCAATTAAATATTTTCCTTTATGTGAGTTGCCCTGGTCATGGTGTCTCTAAGATACTTTCCAGCTTACAACAACACAAGATACTTGCCAGCAAGATACACTGGTACAATAGTGGCACAAATGTTATGGGATATGTTATAATTGGATTTAAGGCCCACTCCATGAGCGAGAACCCTTATTTGATGCCACTGAAGTAAGTGGTCAAGAACTTAAGACTAGATAAGTAATGGACTCTAGGGAAAAAACTACTGCTATTATTTTGCTAAAGGAACAAAGCAATATTTAATGGCATATTTCTATACCCATAGGTCAATGCATCACTTATCAGAGAAACTTTTTTTTTTTCCTGTAGTGGATGGTAACTAACACAGGAACCCACAACTGGACAATGTGTGTAGGATGAGGGATTCAGAGAACTAGGTCTTAAATGGGGATGTCTATCAACCCCATCCCTTAAAGGCTCATTGATGTATATAGAACAGGAGGTGGAGAGAGCATAAGATGCAGAAGTGGTGAATCACAACAAGGAACCAGCACCTTTCAGACACAACAGGACTGATGCACATAGGAACTCTCAGATGAGGTCAGCACGTACAACATCTACACAGTTTCAAACCATACAAAATCCTAGCTCTGAGGGGGACACAAAGTCTCACCTCTAACAAAGAAGGTATTTACAACTGATGTCTGCTGGGAAAGGGGAAGCCAGTTTTCTCCAATGAAGTATCACTGGGTAAACCACACTCCATTGTAGACTTCATGGCCAACAGTGGTTAGCAAGACAAGATTGACTCTGTGTTTGTTTGTTTTGATGGTTTTTTGTTTTAGTATTTTTCATCTTATTTGGTTTTTGTTTGATTTTTGATTTTTGTTTTGTAAAGGGGGAGGGAGAGGGAGAAAGAGAGAAAATGAGAAAATACATGAGGAGGAAGATCTAGGAGGAGTCAGAGGGGGTAATATGATCAAAATATACATTATGTAATTTTAAATTAAAAAAGAAAAAGCAGTATCTTTTTATCAAACTCATAAAAAAATTCCATGCATTCAACTGTTCCTGGGGTAATGCAGCTGCTGGCAGGGAATCCCACATTACCAACTCAACTAAATGGAAACCCCTTTGAATGGACTGACTTCCACCTCCCAGGTGAAACATGTATAACCTTATAACTTTATAAAGTCAACATACCCCTTTCATATTAGACCTGTTTATTGTCATCAATTCATGTACATTATCCTGTAACTTTTACTCTACTACAATGTACAGTGGAAACAGGCAGATAGTTCTTGGCTCCATGGCTCACATTTTAAGAAAATAATTTTGAAAAGTTTAAAAAGAAATATTTCAAAATGTAATATTTTGAAACTAAGTATTTAAAAAACGTTCACAATAATATATATATTTGTGATCATACAAGTGAATAGCATAGAACCACTTCTTATGCTAGACTTTTGAAAAAAATCAGGTTGAATAGTTATGTAAATGTGCAAATAAAAAAAAAAGCATGACTAAAAAAATTACAGTGAGGATTTTGGTAGAAATGCCTGGAGTGTCAGGACCAAAGCCTGGATGGGCCAGAGAGAGACCTAGGATAGAACCAAACATGACTGACAACAATAACAAAGTCAATGTAATGATGCTTATTGATATTCTGCAATACTCAATGATGGGTGCCTAGCCCAATTTTCAACAGAAAGGCTTCATCCAGCAGCTGATGGAAACAGATGCAGAGACTCACAGCCAAACACAGGTCTAGCTTGAGGATCTTGCTGAAGAGAGGGGGAGGAAGTAGTATAGGAGCCAGAGGGGTAAAGGGCACCAGAAGAAAACTTCAAGAATCAACTAACATGGACTCACTGGGTTACACAGAGAGTGAACTGACAACCAGGGAGCCTGCATGGGACAGACCAAGGCCCCCTGCATATGTGACAGTTGTAGCTTAGTCATCTTGTGGGACTCATAACAGTGGGAGCAGGGGCTGTCTACTCCTCATATTGTCTACCCTTAATACAAGGGGATGTGCTTAATCTTACTGCAACTTGATATGCCATGTTTTGTTGATACCCATGAAAGACCTGCCCTTTTCTGAATAGAAAAGGAAGAATGGATGTGGGGGATGCATAGGAGATGTATGGGGAGGGGCTTGGAAGAGAGGAGGGAGGGGGAAACTGAGGTAGAGACATAAAAAATCACAAGAAAACAGATATACAAGAGTAAGTGCCCTAATATTTAATGAGTCACAGAAGGGCAGAGAAGGGGCTCAGTGACCTTGTACTTCAGAGACCGTAAATTAATCCTGCAGTCCTGGGTCTGGAACTGGTCTCTGTTTATCATCACTGTGTTGTCACAGAACTGAGAAATAGAAACTCCATCACTATTGCCAGCAGTGACATTTCTGCTGCTGTGAGGAAGCATAGAAGGCACGCCTTTTGTTTCAATATGAAATACACCATGTCACATGAAAGGGTATACAGCTGTGTAATACTGTATCTCCTAGTATGGCTCCAGATAAAAGATTTGACATCCAAAGCTACATTAATGCAAGAATCTGCTTGATGGAATTATACAATCAGAAAAGTTATTTAAAGTGAAGAAACACATAATTCTCCACCTTAATGGAGTGCACACCAGTTACAGCTGATGTTAGTTAATAAACAACTTCTTTGGATTTGGTGGTTAGAAACTTCTTTTATTTTTTATTGTAGTGGACATACCCAGTTTGGGAGGGTGAACAAGGGTATGTTGTGTTATGTAAAAAGTAATATTTGTGTTCCTAACAATTAATTTAAGAAGCAAAGAGTAACCTGCCCATCTCTGGCCTCATGATGGATAAAAGAGAATCAAATTATCCAGTTTCAGAGCAACAGAGAACATCCCCAGCTTTTTAACAGAGCTAAGGTTCACATACTTGCATGGCACTCACAATGAGAGGGAACAAAGCCCCTCCCGGAAGACTGGTCTGTGCAGGACCACCTGTTCTTACTAAGCAGGACTTAACAGTATCATTCTGTTTAGTACCACAATCCTCTTGGACCAAGATAGCCACTGTCCTTACCATCCCTGATAGCTAAGGGGTGCATGATGAGTGCTGGAGTCACAGGTAAGATGGCTTCTAGCAGAGAAGGTTATAATAATGTTTTTTTTTTTTGCTTGTGCTGTAAATTACATATTTATTTTGTTAGCATGAGATAGATGAATATTTCTACATAAAAGTTGCCCAGCTAAAATCAAGATAAGTGATATTAATGTCCCATGGTCAGTATTATTGAACCTCAAAAGCAATAAACTTTATGAGTTGATAAATATTACATTTGCAACATAGTTAACATTCTTTTACTGTCTCAAGCACTTATTACACATTGTAACCGCAAGTCTACAATACATTATTCATATTTGGGGTGTCACTAAGTGATGGATTACTGTAGCAGAGGCTGTCCTTTAAATAAATCAACAAATAAAAATGCAAATGTTAACATTTTCAGCCACAATCTTTTCCCATCTTGAATGGGGAATGAAAATTTCACATTATATGACAGCTAGCAGAGACAACAATTAAAAACCTATATCATGAATGGGAACCATGACTCTGCCATGACTCTTTTCTCTGCTTGTACATGGAATGATATGGGATTCTTTTAGGTGTTTTCCAAGAACAAAGGAGGAATGTGTCTCCCCCAATCCTGAAACATGCCATCATCATCTTTTTCAAGCCTTTCATGAACCTTAAACATTTTTGGAATTTAGGGTGCACAAGGCTTGAAATCTATTCTCTTTAAAGACTTGTGGGAGGAAGAATCAGAGTTTGCACTTTGATATGTGAATGACAAGTACTCTGGAATCTAATGATGGAGAAGCACCACTGTGCTGGCTTTCAAAGCACTGGATCGTTTTCAACTCTGCGCTTTGTATAATACACCAACGATATGCTGCTGTGCACTCCTGGAAAGTCTGGTGTGGTACAACTTTTAGTCAGCCAAATGCTTATTATTTACAAAGCTCCTGAGCATTTATATTTAGCCGATCAGCAGTATTAAGGACCAGGAGATGGATTATCCTTTTTGTAACATCTATAAATATAATTTTAACCAGGGCTTGTAACACACTACCATGCTTATATGGTCCATTCAGAAAATTTATGCTGAGGATGTTTTTTTTTACAAAACCCTTACAGAGAAACATTTTATTCTTATTTTTTATGCTTCTCTTTAAATTGAAACTAATCCTTCACAAATACAGTTGTGTTAAAAGTCACATCTTAGTGCTATGGTATAGCTTAGGAGTGAAATGCTTGCCCATGTGCAAAGCCTTGAGTTTGAGCCATAGTTCCAACTAACCAACAATATACCATTTAAATATTAACAGTAAGAAAATCCACTGAAATTGAAAATCTAGACTATCCACCATTTCAGACTCAGCCAAGCCAATCTACGTGGGCTGGATGGGAAGCTTCTGAGCACAAGCTTCCATCCACAGTGTGGCATAGCACAAAACAGAGGGAGCTCTCTCCACTTCTCAGAATCACAACTCTTGTTTCTATTGCGATTTAATAAGGATCAGGATAAACAGTTAGGCCGAATAGATGTTTATTAAGGGAGAAATAACTCACAACATAGGCAGATGAATGCGGCGGGTTCCACCGGATCCTAAGCCTTCCAGCATCCACCACCAAAAGGAGCGGCCTGACCCTTTCCCAGCCTTTTCTCCCAGCTCCCATCCGGCCCTGTCTCCGCCCCAATGGGCATGGCCTAAGCCACAGGTGCAGACAAGGTGAATATCTCGCTACATGTTTCTCTATCAAATCCCAACAATGCCAGCATCAAAAACAAGAAAGGGGCCAGTGGAGAAAGACGGGTAAGCTAATTACTTTATGTCACCTTTACAGTTGGGAGACTGATGATGTTGGCCATTTTACTACTTAAGGTAATGGCTTTGGACTTTGAAATGCTGGCCCTGTCTTTTAGTAGCTAAGGGTGTGTGATGGTTTGAAAGAAAATGGCTCCCAAAGGAGGTGGCACTATTAGGAGGTGTGGCCTTGTTGGAGGAAGTGTGTCATTGTGGGGGTGGGCTTTGACGTTTCCCTCAGTGAAACCTTCAGTTGACTTCATGTTGCATGCAAGATGTAGCAGTCTCAGCTCCAGCACCACATCTGCCCACATTCTGCCAAGCTCTGCACCATGATAATAATGGACTGAACCGCTGAAACTCTAAGTAAGACACTCGATTAAAGGTTTTCTTTATAAGAGTTGCCATGGTCATGGTGTCTCTTCACAGCAATGAAAACCAAACTAAGACAGGGTCTTTCACAACATACTCAATATTTCTGAGTCATGGTTTCCCAATTTTAAAATGGGAATGAGGGTAGCCCTATCTCTACAGGCTGTGAAGAGTAAATTAGATGATACATCAGGGAGTTTAGCACAGTTCTGGGTACACAGCATTCAAAAGACAGCAGCCCAACTTACTATCATCTGTAGAGTCACTTCCCAGGTCTTTTGTGTAGTTATCTTTCTGCCTCAAGAATTAAGTGCATACCAATAAGACCCAAACAAATACTGCTTCTCAAGAATGCATAGGTTTGTCTTCTGAGGCACTGTACTTATATGAGACTTGGATGAAAGATAGCTCTATAGAGAACAAAGAGTTAAAACTCTTTCCTTCCACAAATCACAAACCAAAAATATGTTTTATAGTATATCTTTGAAATCACCAGCCTTGACATTAACAATTTATGCAATTAAACTAAAAATGAAAGCCTTAAAATATGTATGCATGTGCTAAAATATGAGGGACTTAAGTGCCCCAGAGCAACCTTACCCCCAAGGAAACATAAATCAAGTCTTTTTGAAACTGATGTTTCTATATATTGAGTCTTAAATGTATAATATGTTAATATGAGTCGTTATATTAATATAAGAAGTTTAAAAGAATCCATTTCTTTTTCTAACTCCAGAAATGGCTGATCAAACTATTAGCTCCTCTAAAGTCTCTGGCATAAGTGGATGCAAACATACTGTAAGCACAAAGTCCACTGTAATTTTCAGAATTTAACACCTAAAATTGTAGACCAAATATATTATCTTCCATAATCAGTTGAGAAGGACCTGCTGCTAAGCAGAGTTTCTATGGATAGGATGCTTTAGGTTTCTATGGAAATCCTTGCCAATTGGTATAATCATTTCAGAAAGTGCAAGTATGGAGAAAAGAACTCTGCAATGAATTTGCCAAATCTATAGCTTTATAATAAGTGCCCCTAGAGCAAGAGCACTAAAAATTTCAAGATTTCTTCAGTCTTATAAACATTCTCCTAAGGGGAACACTAAGTCAAGGGTCTCCTAGGCTCACCGTGAGTTGGTATGCTGGGATGATGACGAGGCTGGGGTCATGGGGTCCTTACGGATTCTTGTTGGCATAGGAGATGTAGATGCATCTTTTCTAACTCCAGTCACTGTCTCTGCATAAACAATAGAGGGAATAGTTATAGTGTCCAACAGAAGAAATATAAAGTTTACGTCAACTAACAAAGCAGACTATTTGAAGCACCCCAAAGTCTCCAGAGCCAACTGCTTTTTCCTCCTGAAAAGGAACATTGATAGGTGAAAAATTCCTTATGATGCTTTGTTTTTATACACATCAGTGATTTACAAGCAAAACATACTCATCTATCCAATAACAGAGAAGTTATTTTGTTTTTTGACATATTTGCCTGTCATATTTCTGATGATTTGGCTTTACTATGGAAATGTCTAAGAAGGTAAGCTGTTTTAATTTGTTCCCTTTAACTATTAATAAGCACCTTTTTGCTAATGAAACAGAAAAATTTAGTACCTTGCATCTCTAGACCTTTCAAGTTGAAGGACTCTCTTTAAAAGCATTTAACATTAGACAAAAATATTCCATTTATTTTACAGAACTCAGTATTGGACTACAAAAAGTATTATGTGAAAGACATAAGTAACATATTTTCATTGTAGGGCCCTAGGAGATTCCTAAACAACAATTTATCATCTACAGCATGATTGATACAGCCCTATTCCTTCCTAAAAAGTACTGATTAGTTGATTCATAACTTTTTACTTCCAGATGTTAAAGTAATAAGGAGGCAGTTTTATTTTGCTTTTATCTATCTAATCTAAGATTCCCCTCCCTTCATTTCTCCCATTCTGCCTCACCCCTCCTCCCCTGCCCCCAGACCCATTCCTCTTCCATTTTCCTTTAAAAATGAGCAGGCTTCTCAAGAATATCCACCAAACATGTCATAACATGGGCAGATAACACTAGGCACAAACACTCCTATCAAGGCCATATGAGGCAGCTCAGTAGGAGGAAAAGGGTCTCAAGAGCAGACGAAAGAGTCAGAGACACCTCCACTCTCACTGTTAGGGGCCCCACAAAATACCAGGCTAAAAACTATAACATATATGCAGAGGACCCATGTAGACTCCATGACTGCTGCTTCAGTCTCTGTATGCCTCTATGAGCCCTACTTAATTTTTTCTTTTTTGTTTTATTTATTACTTTTCGACAACAGACAACATCCCTGTCTTTACTTTGGAGGACTATGAGAATTCTGCCAAAATTTCCTTCTGGTTCCTGAGAAACTGCTCCTCAATATGCATTAAGAGCTCATTAGGGAAGATGTACTCTTTCTTGTAGGAAAGAATGCTGTGGTGGTTTGAAAGAAAATGCCCCCAACGGGAGTGGCACTATTAGGAGGTGTGGCCTTGTTAGAAGTGTGTCACTGTGGGGTGGGCTTTGAGCTTTTTATTGCTCAAGCTTCCCTCAGTGTGACTATCAGTCGACTTCCTGCTGCCTCTGGTTAAGATGTATTACTCTTAGTACCGCATCTGCCTGCACACCGCCATGTTCTTAGTAATGGTGATAATGTACTGAACCTCTGAACTGGAAGTGAGCCACTCCAGTTACACATTTTCTTTATAAGATTTGCCATCGTCAAGTTATCTCATCAAACGAATGAATGAATGAATGAATGAATGAATGAATGACCAAAGACAAGTGAATATAGACTTAACATGCAGTGAGTTTTGGAGTGTTAGGAATACCAGATCCTAAAATGCCAAAGTACAAATCATCTGTCTTTTCTCCCAAGACTCCTCTGGATACATGAAGTTGATTCCAACTCCTTGTCTGGCTCTGTACTCTGTCCCTCTCTATCTCAAGGTTTGTCTTTTCTAGAAATTGTTTTTCTTCATACAAACATTTGCCATAAATATTATTTTGTTATCAAATTGACAGGAAAATAAAAGATAGGGGACTTATATGACTGCTCTAAGGTAACACAGATAGTAAGGCAGGAGCCTGCATCCATTTCCAGGCAACAGAGAGGGCCGTCAACATTATCTTTCACTGCTGTTGTAAAGGCATTTAAGTGAGACATCATAGTATCTAGCTGTAGGAGTAGGGAGGGATACTCTGACATGTAAGGCAGAAGTTTGAAAGGAAGAGCATGCAACTTGAAGGAGAGACTTACATTAACAAAAACATTGAATGAAAAATCTCAAGGTTGAATATATAGTTCATTCAAGAAATGTTTATTAAAAATCTACTACATGTTGATACCTTTTCTAATAACTATTTTGAGTTTCAGTTGTTTAAATGATCTCAGTTCCTTTTACTGTCCCCATCTTATGTAGCTAAAGGTGGAAATCAAGCGCATGCCCAGCTCTGCACAGCTGTTGAGGGTGACACTGGCATAAATGCAAGCAGATGTCAAGCCTGTTAGCTTGTAACACCACCATCACAGTGCCTGACTATTCTGGAGAGCAGAATCTGGTGGTAGTCTTAAAGATGGAAAGAAAAAAAAAGCTGGAGAATTTAATATTACAGAGAATTTAGGACAGACAGAATGGAGGCAGGGGATGCAAATAGGTAACAAGTAGAAACAACTGAAGAGGTCTGTGGGTGAGCACAGAGGGAAGAGGACATTCTGGTAGGGAGAGATTATGATTATCCTTTATTTACTATTTTAGAACAAAACACTAGTCTTTTTTTTGTTTTGATACTTCTGTTAAAAGTTGGTTCTGACAAGTGATATTTGATGCAGTGAAACTGCAGAAAGGAACTTTCCAAGGATCCAGGGCAGGGGACTTCCCCACTTCAAGAAGGTACTCCAGGAATGTATGGGTTCATTGGAAAAGGAGGCAAAACAATTTGCATATATGTGGGGAGAAGGGCTGTAACTTTCATCAAATTCTGAAGGGTATGGATCCCAAAAAGCTCAAGAATGTTGCCTCTCAGGTATAGGTCACATTTATTCTCTTTTAACTCTCAAAGTTTTTTTAAAACTTACATTTCAAAAGACACGTTAGTATTTAACTACATCTATTCCTTTGATAAATTCTGATTTAATATTAAGTGTGTTAGCAATGATAAAGCTTTATGTAGTCACAGAAATATACAAACTTTTACAATTACAAACACAAATGCATACAAAGATGTTTATTAAAAAAAACCCTCAGTTCTAGGAAGAATGCTAATAGGCTAAGCAAGTTTCTATATAAATGCATGTGTCTATTCATGTGTGAACATACCTATATTTTTGTGTATAAATATGTATGGGACTACTTACTACTTATATGTAGCTGAGTTTGTCTGCCCATCCATTAGTCAACTGTTGTGGAATATTTAACTCTGTAAAGGCGTGTTACATTTGTTTATGCTCTGGAATATTACTTTAATTGTGTAAAGTGGTGTTACATTTATTTGTGCTGCATTTGTTCAAGGGTGTAAGGATGTGTGTTATATTATGTAAAGATGAGTTGCATCTGTTTCATCTTGCCTGACTAAGGCACCTGATTGGTCTGTTAAAAAGCTGAATGGCCAATAACTAGATAGAGAAAAGATGCAGGGCTGGTGGGCAGAGAAAATGAATAGGAGGAAAATCTAGGATGAAGAGAAAGGAGAGGAAGAAGAGAGAAGAGAACAAAGGAGATGCCCAGGGCTAGAAGCCAGGCAGACATAGAGACAGAAATAAAGACAATGTGAAAAGCCCTGAGGCAAGAGGTAGATAAAGAGAAACAGGTTAAAAGTGCCAGCCAGAAACATGCCTAAGCTAGGTTAAATATTCAACACTAATAATAAGTCTCCATGTCATGATTTGTGAGCTGGTTGGTGGCCCAAAAGGAAAAGAGCCAGGTATAGTCAACATTTCTCATATTTTTTTCATAGTGTTCAAAGATTAAGAACTCCTGCTTCTGGGCTCTTTGTTAAAAACATGGGAATTGTATTCTATGTTGTTAAGCTTGAGAAAAACATATAATATGTATGTATGTATGCATGCATGCATGCTCGCATAACATTTACCCAGATCAAGAGGCAGCAATGGTGGTTAGGACCCCTCCAATTTCTTTCCTCAGCCATATTTCTTTGCTCCTCAGGGTCAAGCATTATTTTGATTACTATTTACTTTTCTATTCTCTATAGCTTTGGCATGTATGTATTTGGTTTTAAAACATTCTTAGCATTGTTGCTCTTGATTTTTATGAAAACTAAAATAACTTCTTAGAGTTTATCTCTGTTGACTATGTGTGTGCAGTCCCTTCTCTTTCCTAAGTCCTCTTCTGTACCATGCACCATTGCTATGGGTGCATACTGTAGCTCTGGTTGGAGTGATTATGAAAAATAGAACTGTGACCGAAGCCACTAGTTATTCACTGAAACATACTCTCTCTTTCTTCCCAGCAGCGAGCTCTACTACATTCCTCGGTTTCTTCATGATTCAGTGTGGTCAGGTTAAAAAACTATAGGATATTACATGTGGCAATCACAGCCCGACTTATAAAGAACGTTCCACGTTTCTGCCCCCACAGCCTACTCTTCCTCATCCTCATCTAGCACTGTGGCAGGGTCAACAAACATCTTAGGTTTTATGGGCCAGATTACAAGTCACTATGTTCAACTCCGTGACAGTAAACAAAACAAGCCAAGGCATTATGTATCCAAAAGGCACAGCTGTGTTCCAACAGGCTTTAGAGAACAGTGGATGTGGGGGCAGTTCAGGTCCCTTGCCTTGCTTTTAAAAGTGGGGGGTTTCAGTCTATATATGATATTCTCTGTATTCTCTGTAGGTTTTACACATAAATTGTTAAAGCTGGTTTTTTTGTTTTGTTTTGTTTTTCTGTCGACTGAGATGATCATGTGTTTTTTGCCTTCATTCTGCTAATATGGTACATTATATTGATTGATTTTTCTGAGTTGAATCACCTTTGCATTTCTGTGCTACTCCCACTTGGTCATGATTTATCATCTTATTAATATGGTGCTACATTCAGCTTGCTACTGTTTCTGTTTAGGCTATTTCCATGCGTATTTATAATAGAAATAGATATATAGTTTGTTTCGTGGTTTCCTACTTTCAGCATTGGCAATCGTTTTTACAGTAAATTCTGATGTATACCTTCCTGTTGTGAAAAGCATTTGACTTACATTTTGTTGTTTGTTTTTGTTTTTCAAGACAGGGTTTCTCTGTATAACAGCCCTAGCTGTCCTGAAACTTGCTTTGTAGATCATGCTAGCCTCAAACTCACAGAGATCTGCCTACCTCTGCATCCCTAGTACTGGGATTAAAGGCATGCACCGCCACCACCCAGCCATTTGCTTTACCTTTTAAAGATTTGTTGAAATTCATTTGTGAAGCTATACAATTCTGGCTTCTTCTTCAGGAGAGTTTTAAAGACCAATTATTGTTAGAGTCTGGTAGTTTGTGTGTTCATTTTATCTAGGTCTTGTAGCTTCTTGACTTTTATTGTATATTTTTGTCTCAGTGTTTCTTTCTTATCCTAGGAGGCAGCAGCATGTTCATTTCAAAGTGTTCACAGAATTTCCTATGAAAGTTGGGCATTAGGCAGAACAGAAAGCAGGGGCTGTGTCAGCATCTGAGGGAATCTACAGACAGGTCAAAACAGACCCCTGACATCTGAACACAGGATTCTGCTTCCCCAGAGATCAGGGTCTCTTGTCTGTGCTTGGGCTGACATCCTAGGGAAGATAGAAGCCATCCTAGGGCAGGGTTTCATCAATGCTAAGAGTTCACAAAGTTCTCCTATAATGTTTCTGTAAAGCCTTCCTTTGTTAGTAGCTCTGATGAGGTAGATTCTTAATTGTATGGTGTTCAGTGTTTCTCAGAGAGGGTGAAACACCTGTGCTTATCATTGCCACTGTTTCCACTGACATGTTATGATAACAAAATTTGACATAATCATTACAATTACACAGACGTTACCAATATCTCAGTTAGCAAATAATCAAATTGATGAAAGAAAAACCATGATTATTATGGTTTGGGTAGGAAATGTTCCCACAAAGCCTCATGCATTGAAAGGTTTGTTTCTAGTTAGTGATGATATCTCTGGAGTTTTTAGAAAAATTAGATGAGACTCAGTTTGAGAAAGTAAGTTATGGCAGTGAAGGGCATATTATTACATCCTTGACTTCTTTCTGTCTCTTTCTGTGCTTCTTACATCTCAAGAAATGAAGTACACCCATTTATGATAAAGACTCTCAACCATCTAGGAGGGACTTTTTCAACCACCAGGCTTTAGATCATACTTAGTGGGTTCAACATTGTTTTCTCTGGAATGGAAACCTTAGGCAATCAACAGCAACAACAAACATAAAAGCCATAATTATGGAAAGAAAGAAGTTGTTTATGAATTAGTTATATCTCAGCCCTAATCTCCAGTACTCTTTAAAACTCATTGTACTTAGAGACAGGGACTTCAAAGAGGTCATCAAGGGCCAAAGAAGTCACATGAGTGGTCCTACTCCAGTATTATTGCTGAAGTGGCAGTATCTTTGGAAAGAGCAGAGATGCCTGGGAGGCATATACAAAAAGGACCATGAGAAGTCACAGTGACAAGAAGGCCCCCACAAGCCTCAGAGAGGGAACTGATTAGTAGACAGCACAGGGAAGTTCTGTGATCAGGGAAATGTACTACATATGAACTGGTGATTACATGGATAGAAAACAATTGTCAGACATATCAAGCTGTATGTCTAAAATCTGTGCAACTGTATTGTGTATAATTAAATCTCAATTAGAATAAAAGGAAATGAAATAATGACCGTGGTTTTCTTGAGTTCTCAGGCATTGCTATTTTAAGGCCTCACTGTAGTCTTTCTCTTTGACATTAGCAATCAATCATTGTAAGGACTCTGATGGGGTAAGCATATATTTTGCTTAAATCACTAAATCACTGCAGGTGCTGAGGTCAAAAGGTCAAATTGATTAGGTCCTTATTTTTGGAAAGTGAAACAAGGAAAGAAAAAGAACAATCAATATATTTAATGTTATGTTAATTCAGTCAACAATTATACAATGAGAATTTACATGTGTTGAGTTATGTTCTAAGTCATAGAGGCATACATGCTATTATTGTCTAGTGACAGAAGACCTCAGACATATTAACAAACAGGTAAAGTAGATGGTACTTTGTGGAATTTCTTTCAGTTACAGAGGATGGGAAATATAGATGATTTGGTTTAAATGACAATATCCCATATTTACAGCAAGATTAACTCTTAAAGATAGGTTCTTAAACTTTAATTCCTCTTTATAGCGAACCAGGCGGGATGACTTACTCTCGTGTCTGGGTTCATTCATAGCACTCCAGTGTGTTTGTCTTCTGTATGCTGTGGATAAATCAGTGCTTAGCATAGCCGCTAGTTCACACTTCTGGCAATCCGTTTATTTTCTTATTATTAAATATAAGATGCAGATTGTAGCACAAATAATAAAAACCCAGACACAGATATAGGGGTTAAAGCTGAAGATCAGAAAAGCAAGACAGCCAGCAACTAGAGAGTTCTCACCTCTCCCAATGCTCAGCCTGAAGGGGCGATCCCCCAAACCTTGACTGCACTGCTCTCCACCAAAGCTCAGATTGATTCCCAGACTGCTGTCTCCTCCTGTCTCACATTCCTCTCCAGTGCCGGGATTAAAGAGGCTGGATGGAAACCACTTCTGGTCTTTGAGTTTTCTAACATACTTATTTACTGTGTCTCCTGTATTGATCCATCATGGGTCATCACTGCAAGCACAGGCTCACTTACAGCACTGGAGATTAATTTTACTTCAGTTAAGTCTACAATAATCATTGTCCAAAAATCAAATGTACTTGAGATCCTCTCAGAGAACTGTACCAGTGATGGTAGCTAGACAAGGTGGGCCTACAACATCCCCCAAGGAAAAATGAAGAGAGTGGTCAACAGTGTCGGCTAACCTGCAGTGCAGTGAGGATTTGGCACAAATATAAAGGGATTCAGAGATCTGTGACAGACGAACCAGTCACAGGTAACAAGTACTGTGCTGTTCTGCCAGAGTTCAAAAAGGCCAGCACCAAGCACATGGTCTAATACTTTAATTCTCAAACTTGTGCTCAGTGGCCTCTGCCTCAGCTAGTTCATCTATGTTATGGGAAAAATGCCCTAAGTTCCAAGGTTCTTGTGACAGAGAAGCAGTCATTTTTCAGGTAGAAGTAGTTCTAGAGTGTTTGCTTATACATGGAGATGATGGAAGAGGCAGGAAGAGCATGTGTTCCCTCTGCGCATGCCTTCTAAAAGCTGTTGACTCAAGTTTACATTTTTCTGAAGCAGCATCTCCCCATTCTACGTAACTCAGTGAAAACCAACTAAAATATAACATCCTAAGTGCTGATGGAAGAGAAAGTTTATGTTGTAAGCTAATTTTTTATAACAACATACCCATTTTTGTTATCAAAATGCTTCTCTTTGAGTCGACTCTGTCTCTTTTATATGTTTAGCATCAATAAAGTTGGCAGAGTGTTGAGGAGAACAGGAGAGAGAAAGGAGTGAGGGACTGGTAATAAAGATTAATGGTGCTGCAGTAAATATCCTGTAAGCACTTCATGATTAAATGACAACAACAAAAGAAATAACAGATATAAGAAATGTATACTAAAGGATGCTGTCATGCTAACGAAAGGAAAGCAATTAAGGAGGTGCAACCAAGCAGTGTAACTTGGGCAGTTGGTGCTGGGTCACTAGCACTGTAATCACCAGGGCATCCAGACCCATAGCGCACACCTGGGGAAGTTAATTCTCCCACTGGGCTGGGTGCTGCAGCAAAGGCCAAGGCGACAAGACAACCATGCCCTGTCTCTAGCCTGCACATACCAGCTCTGTGGTGCCAGAGTTGCTCAAGGGGGCAACTCCATGTCTTCGGTGATCAGGCAGACCATAGAAGGAAAGAAGATACTAGACAACCTTTTCCATGAGTAGTAAGCCTTCATGGTTCTTGTATCTTAAAATGTTGAAACATTTCAAACTTTTAAACAGATGATAAGGTTTCTGATATTATTTTCACCATCACACTACATCCTTCTGCCCTTTAAATAAAAAGGGAGGGAGCTGCTGGAAAGTAAAAGGTTGAATGACAGCACTCCTGAAAACTGCAGATGTGTAATAGCAGCTTCCCTCGAGTTAGGTGGATGGATTGTCTACGAGCACTGCAGGGATTCACTGTGCACAACAAAGTGCTGTGATGTCAGCATGCGACAAGGCACGAGCAATGCTTCCAAATTCCCAGCAGTCAAAAGTGATTCTGTTTCAAATTAGAAATTGATTTTTTTTGGGGGGGCACCAGTCTTTCAGGCTTCCGGCTTCTGTAGCTGGGGCAGGGAGAGGTCTGCCCCCCCCCCCCAGCTAGGCTGTCCCAGTGGTGCCTGACAAGTGTCTTTAAGAGCTGCTCTCTAGCTCTGCATGACATGTGCGGTGCTACTTATTCCTCTGCCATTTTGCTACATAGTTTTTTATTTTGTCATGTTAGTGATGGCACACAACATGCATGTACTGACAAGTCAACAGAAGATCATGTTAAGCCTTGCAGAGTAAAACTACACCAGTTCTGAGTGGAACCTCTATCACTCTCCAATGGCAAAAATACGGGGAACCAAAGTAAAGGTCTGCCATTGCTGAAAGACTATTGCCAGAGAGCAAGAGACTATCTCAGTCAGGAAGTCTTCTCAATTTCATCTGTCTTAGGTAGCAACACCTAAAAGAAGCTTTAATGTTGTTGTCTTCAGTGGCGCTCTCTAGAATATTTGCTTTTTTTTGCCAAAGAGAAATTGTGGAGTTTCCCTTTTGAAGGTTGGAAAAATTGTCATCTCTCAGTTGCCTGGAAAGGGGTAAAGTGATTTCTAGGTTACTGGCAATTAGTCCTGAGAATATAGCAAAGCTGGCAGCAGGTGAGCAAAGCAAAGAAAGGTACACATAACATTTTCTCACAGCGCACACCCATTCTCAAATAAATAAAACAAGCACGAGAGTTGATGCAGAGATTACAAACAGTTGGTTGCAGGACAGGGGCTTTCCTGCTGGAAGGAGGTGTATATAAAAAAAATCAGGTGACAGTTCTGAGCAGGGTGTGAGAGGAGATGTTTCCTGTACATCTGTCCACAAGGAGGTTCATTCCCTTTCTACTTTAAGGGTGTTTTCATAGACTGTACCAGCAGTCATTTCAGGAGCAGCTAGGAAACAAACACCTCTTTTATCATTTCAGAGTTAACTGTAATGTTATTAGCACTTCAAAGAATGATAGATTTGTGTGACTGTTTAATTACAATGCATGACCTCCCTTTCACATTCCCCATGTTACCAGTCAATTGAGGATCAGCCATTATTATGAGGCCTTACTTTGCAGGACAGGTTTTATGTTCAACTCCGCATTCTGTTACTCACTTTGAGAACATCATTTGATATCTATAACCATACTTTCTGTACAATTTAGCTTTTAAGGACAGAGGCTCTCATACCAGTACTCTAAGAGAAATGTAGATGTGATTTGAGAATCTAGTAGTTGTGCCACCCACAGCTTTGCAGGAATATGTTTATCTGAAACACTAACTCCAGTGTGGCATCGTGGAAGTCACCTGCTATTTAATGTAGACACCAGCCACTTTTCACTGTCCTCAGTGGCTTCTCTTTCTGCTACTGCAGACACTGCACTTACCTTTCTGGGGTCTGCATGCATCTTTCTGTTGGCACATCCACTGGACGTCATCTTCCACATGGGACTGAAACTCAACTGTCTTCTTCTCCCTCCTGTTTTGTCCGCCGTTGGGAGAGTTTGGGCACTTTTTGAAGGATGATGAGGTTCCACGCAGCCATCCGTCACATTTCGACTTCAATAAGCTGAAAGAGGAAACATGAATGGACTGTAGATGGCATGGGGGAAGACACAGATCACATGGACATACTTGAAATTGGCATGAATTCCAATACAATTCATGGCAGTGCGTATCCTTTTCTTATTTTGCTTGATTTGACTATTTCTCTGAATGTATATTTTGTGTCTTGCTACAACTGTTTTGGAGAATTAGTTTACTGATGTTAATCCTCAAAGTACATTTGGAGTTACAGAAATGAGACTCAAACCCATTAAACTGCTACTAAAGCCAGAAGAATCAGAATGTCTAAGAAATAAAAAAGAAGGTTAAAGAGAGATGTGCATATCTAACATGTTCCCTAAGTACTAAAGACGAACACTGGGGATTAGAATATCAGCATTCGCTATCTAGAGATAGTGCAAAAGCTGGAGACCCAAGGAGGTTAAGTAAACTGACAAGAAGGCATTAGTGTTCACTTTATGGTCTGAGACAGACAAGAGGAAAGGGAAGCAATGAGGAAGCAAAGCCTGGCAGAAAAGCAAAATAAAATGAAGCATTTATGTAAGAAAAATAAAAACAAAACAAAATGAGGAAAACCTTTGGCATTGTGTATGGTATGTGAGGAATGTGGGACAGAAGGCTGAAGATAAACATGCAGGAACACAAAAGCAGGGCACTAAGGATAATGTATTTGTGATGGAACTACCATAGGTGACACAAGCTTGGTGTATGGTCCCATGGAGTCACCTAGGAAATGTGGAGAAAGGAAGAACAAAATCTCCTTAGCTACACTGGGGATGGACCAACCACGCGGGTACGACAGGCTCACCAAAGGATGGCAGGAATGTGGAAATACTACGTCTTTGATTGGCATGCCAATGTCCTCCTGAGATACTGATGGAAAACAAGGGAAGGGCAGAACATAGAGGGGCACATGAGAGTCACATAAGGAGCCAGACTTTTAAGAATTGCTGGCACACTTGTTATCAAGTGTCCCAGGAAAAATAGCCTCTGTCACAAGTAGTGTTTTCAGAAAAGATGCTGATTTTAGGCACTGACTCAGAGAGTGATGGTGAATTTATCTGGAAAAGTTTTAGTAAGAGGATGTCTGGACTCTCACCCACTTAAGTGAATGGACTACCTGAGACCAATCCCATCTGCTCTCTCTACTTTTTAAAAGCTTCCTAGGGGCTTCTTCAACCATGTCTGTTCCTTCAGATGACTTTTTTTGCCCAGCATTTTGAAATCTTAAAAAACAAAACAAAACAAAACAAAAAATCAAACAAACAAAAAAACCGCTATAACTACTTAATTAAGATGTTTACTGCTAAATGAACAGTTTTCTCTTTTTTTCTCTCCTCCTTTCCTCCCCTCTTCTCCTTTTTCCTTCACAATTACAAACCCACACATCTATTGAGCTCCAAATTTCATCAGATTATATGACGGTCTTTCTTAGTCTTTTGTTCTATGAATCACTAATACAAAGTATATAAGTTGACATGTGGCTTAATGGCAGGGACAGCTGTTGTAAGAACTGTTGGAGCTAGTCCTAGGAGGTCAAGATCCACTCCAGTGTCCAACACAGAAACAGAAACACAGGGAAGACGACATACACCCCGGATGACGGTCTTTCTGTCCATTGCCTTCTAATCCATATTTGAAGTCCCTCTCATGTAATTGACTGTTCTGAGATAATTTTTACGAGGAAATAAGATCTTTCCTTTTCTTACAAAGGTTTGACCATTGCTGTGAGTTCCTTCTCACTAACTCTCATCTTTGAATAATTTTTTAAAAATGTCTATGATCAAAAAGTCACAAGTCATGGGAGAGAACAGGGACAAAATTCTTGTGAAAAGTGTTTATTTCCCAAGGGGGGAAAACTTTTAAAATCCTGAAGGAAAGGGTAGGCTATAGAGAGGAATCCACTCTAAACACGGGGACTGCTGGGCAGAGGATGAAGAGGGAAGGAAAGCAGGACAGTGCTCTCCTGCACAAAAGGGGATCTGTTGCTCTCCTCTCTCTATGGAGAATGAAAACTGACTTCTGAAGGCTCTCAGACATCCAGAGGCATCCAATTATATATAATCTCATCACTTCCTCTGCTTTCTCTGCTTTATGCTTGTGGTTGAACATGTCCTTTTTCTCAGCTTCCTGACCTGGCTGCCTTGTGTCCCCAGCCATTATGTCCCCCCACCCCCATGGAACTTTAAGCCAAAATAAACTAATCCATTTAGAAAAAAATATATTTATTTTTAAAAATGTCATATATGTATATAATAAAATAGGATCATGTTTACTTCTATTACTTTTTTTCCCCTCCAACTTCTTTATATCCTTCTAATAAGCCTTTCTCAATTTTATGTTATTTTTTGATATTCTACTAAATTCAGTTATTGCTACCCATATGTGCATGGATATGTAGTCATCCACTGGAGCATGGGAAAGCTACCAGTGGCTGTATCGTCAATAAAGGAGGATTCTGTCTCTCCCAGCGACTAATCACTGCCAATAGATCCTCAGCTTGGAATGGGGTTTGGAGATCATCTACCCATGTATGCTGGAATTTTGGCTGAGTATATCTTGTACAGGTGACCAGAGATGCTGTGAGCTCATTGTTGTGACTGTCATGTCATCCCAGAAGAGAACATTTTTTTTAAACAGCACTTGTCTCCATATCTAGCTATTGCCTCTTCTTCCATAATACTCCCTGAATGGCGGTGATGGTGGGGTTATTAATAAAGATGTCCCATTTATGGCTTAGTGCCAATTCTCTCATTCTCAGCACTCTGAGTATCTGGATGTCTCTCCACTGCACAAAGAGGCTTTTCTGATTAAGACTGGAGCAGCTCAGGTCTTCTGGTGCTAGAGGCTGGACTGAAATACATTTTGGACTTACGGTAATTTCAATTTCAGATTGGTTTATTAGGCAATCAAGGAGTAGTTACATGATGGACATAAAACAAACTCTTAATGAATGAGCAACCAGGCAGCTTCAGGAGGGATATTTAGACTATAATTAAAACTAGATGGAAATTTTAGAACTGAAAATTACAGTAGTTGACATAAAAATTGGAAAATGAAGATGAAAGCATAAATGTTAAGTGAATTTTATAACAGAAGCAACAGAAATGACCTAATTTAGAAAATAAAAAAAAAAATTGGAGAAAAATAAGCAGATTCTCCGGAACTGTAACGGCAACTCAAAGCTATCTAAGAAGGAGAAAGTGAAATCTTAAAGGAGATATCATGAAGACGGGGCAGGAAAAAATAACTAGAGAGATGTGTCCTGAACATAATAACATCAGAATATTTTCTAAGCCCGACAAAAAAACCTAATATTCAAATAGAGTAAAAGCAAAGATAAAGAGGATCCTTCAACTTGAGAAATGTTAGTGACACACAGACCAGAACATATGAGAAGGGATACTCTACAATGCTGAAAGTAAACAGACAAACCAGCCACCTCAGGATTTGACTTCTGATTAAAAAAAAAAAGTTCCTCAAAAAAGAAGAAATGATATTTTTAAATTAAAAATGGAAATTATGTTGCCAGAACACCTGCACTACAAGAAATAACAGGATGTTTTTCAAATGGCAGGAAATGATACCATATGGAAATTTGGATTTATAAAGAGAAATGAGGAGCATCAGAAACAGTACATGTGTAGATAAATATAAAAGGCTGTTATCATTATTTTTTTTCTTAAAAAATATAGAAATCCTCAAAGCCAAACTGGTAACATTATGCTGTCAGGTTTTCACATACTGAGATTTAATATATATGACAACAATATCACATGCAACCGAGAAATAAATGTACTGATACAACAGAAAAAGACCTCACTGTATACACAAAGCAGCCCAGCATTGCTGCTGCACTGTCATTCTCGAAGTTAGGGAAGCATTCTGAACTGGTCACAGAAACTACCAAGAGGAACATTTGGGGAGTTAACAGAAAAAGTATGCTGTTTTCTACTTTAAAGGGGAGAAGAAAAGGAAAAAAGCTGAGCTTGAGGGTTTATGTCTGTAAAGTCAACCCTTGGGAGGGAAGAGAAGGTGGATTGGTAAATTCACATATCCAAACACAAAAGGAATGAGCTGGCCCTGACCGCATCAGCTGTATCAGCTTAATTTTAAGTGAATTATGCACATAAATTAGCCTTTGTTCATCTGTTGTGTGGGAAGTTGTTTGACTGCAGGGCTGGGGACCAGACCCAGAACATTGCACAGGTAGGCAAGTTCTCCACTCGATGCCCAACTGTAACCACATGCAAAAGAAAAATTAAATTCCTCCAACAGAATCTCACTGCCTTTACAAACCGCACATAGGGCAGGCCCATGTCCAGCGGTAGATAGCCAACAGAAAATAAATTCAATGGTATTTTCTGGAGGTTTTTTTTTTTTAAATTTCATAATGCTTTGTCTGATCACTTTTGTAACTTTATAGGTCTTCTGCTTATATATTATGGCTTCCAATTTTGTTTGTATGGGTTTTCTGTGTGTGAGAATGTGTCTCTGTATCTGTTTCTTGCACTTTTGCTTTAGCACTTTTTTTCTATTCATATATCAGGATATATTGCATGAGAAATACTTTCAATTAAAAGCAGAATCTAAATTAAAAATCATCAGAAGACACAAAAATCATGGGACACATGTACGCATCTAGGATAATGCATCAAAACAGATATAGCAGAAACTGATAAGATTAAAGAGTACGTCCTGTGTGAGGTAACCCAGACCGAGAAACATGCTATGTACTTACTCATAATTGGATATTAACTGTAAAATAAAGGAAAACAATGCTAAAATTCACAGACCCAGAGAAACTAAGTAACAAGGAGGCTTCAAGTAGGAAATGCCAAGTTTCCCTTAGAAGGGGGAAATAGGAGAGATTTTGTGAGTGGACTTCGGGCAGGTCGGGTGATAGAGGGGGAGAGTACTGGGAAAGGGTGGGGCATTTCAGGACCAGGTAGAAACCTAGTGCAAGGGAACCTCCCAGGAATCTACAAGGATGATTCCCCAAAAGACTCCTAGCAAAAGAGTATATGTAGTCTGAACTAGCCATCTCTTGTGAACAGGCAAGACCTCAAGTAGAGTGACTGGGATATCAACCCAGTCACATAACCTTCACCGAACAGTCTGTCCTACCTATAGGATGTGCTAGGGTAAGAGTAGTCTAGAGATTGAGGGTGTGGCTAACCAATTACTGGTCTAGCCTAAAACCCACGCAAGGAGAGTAAGCCCACCCCAAAACTTCCTGGAGCACAAGGACCACAGGTCAGATGACTAGAGACCTCAGACAGAACCAAACATGACTGGAGAAAAAAAAAGTCAATGCAATGAAGCCTAACAATACTTTGCTACACTCATAGATGGGTGCCTAGACCAACTGTCATTAGAGAGGCTTCATCCAGTAACTGATGGAAACAGATGCAAACCCACAGCCAAACATTAACTAGGGCTTGGGTAGTTATGCAAAAAAAGAGGGAGGAAAAAGGATTATAGGACCAGAGAGGTCAAGGACACTACAAGAAAACCCATAGAATCAACTAACCTGGGCTCATAGGAGCTCACAGAGATTGAACTGACAACCAGGGAGCCTGCATGGGACTGACCTAGGTGCTCTGTATATATGTGACAGTTGTGTAGCTTTGTCTTCTTGTGGGACTCCTAACAGTGACAGGGACTTTCTTTGAAATGTTTAATGGTTTTGGGGGCTCTAATCCTCATAGTCCTTGTATTGAGCCTTAACACAAGGGAAGGCACTTAGTCTTAATGCAACTTGATATGCCATGTTTTGTTGATATTCATGAGAGGCCTGCCCTTTCCTGAAGAGAAATGGAGGAGTGGATTAGTGGCAGGGGATAGATGGAGGGGGGGGGGGGAGGGAATGGGAGGAGAAGGAGGAGGGAAAACTGCAGTCAGTATGTAAAATACATAAACAAGTAATACAAAAGACTAAAGAATAGAAAAATTAACATTCTGTTGGGATTTTAGTCTTCTTTTGTTATCAGCTGATAAGGAAAATGAGACAAAATTTCAACAGACTATGGAAGAACATAGCACATCAATTTTATCTAATCAGCATGGACAGATCATTGCCCTCAATAGCAGAATGAACACTCTTAAAGATACACATTTGCCCTCAATTGCAGAATGAACACTCTTAAAGACACACATGCACCATCTACCACAGCCCCAGGCAGCAGCATTCTCCCTGTTCTCCCATAACCAACCCCCTACTGCATCAGCTACCAAGGGAACCACACACCCCACCTACACTTGAAGGAAGAGGTGAGTGTCTGAATTCCCAACTGGATAGCTGTGTTCTCTAGGCCTAGCCAACAGGGGTACATCCTGTGTCCCAAACCATTCACCACAGCCGCAGTGACCAGGCAGCAGCATTCTCCCTGTCCCCCATCCAACCATCCCCTCACTGTATCAGCAACTAAGGGAGCCACACACCCCACCTACACGTAGAAGAAGAGCAACCTCTAGAGCCATGGGCCCCACCTGCACCAATGACAGGAAGAGCAATCCCTGGAACCACAGGCCCCATATGCACCAACTGGAGGAAGAGAGACCCATGGAGGAACAGGCTCCATCTGCACCAATTGGAAGAAGAGATGGGTAAATGGCAGTGTAAGAATACATTCAACAATTTAAAGAGCAAAATGGCAGCACCAGAAACTAGTGATTCTACAACAGCAAGACCTGAACATCCCAACACAGATGAAGCAGAATAAACTACATTAAAAAATAACTTTATAAAGATGATAAAGTTTAAAGAGGAAATGAAAAATTCCCTTAAAGAAATTGAGAAAAACGCAAACAAAAAATTGGAAGAAATTAATAAATCCCTTAAAGAAAGTCAAGAAAGCCAGGAAAACCAAGAAAAAAAAAAACTATCAAAGATAGTTTGTCTAAGATAGTTGTCTAAGATGTGAAAATTCAAATGGAAGCAATAAACAAAATGCAAATGGAGAGAATTCTGGAAATGGAAAATCTGAGCAAATAAACAGGAACTACAAATGCAAGCATGAATGCAGGAGATGGAAGAATCTCAGGCATAGAAGAAATAGATTCATTGGTCAAAGAAAATGTTAAGTTCAACAAATTCTAACTCTAGACATCCAGGAAATGTGGGACACCATGGAAAGATCAAACTTAAAAAAATAGGGACAAACATGGTATGTAATCACTCATATGTGATATTAGAGCAAAGGATCACCAGCCTATAATCCACACCTCCAAAGAAGTTAGGAAACAAAGAAGACCCTAAGAGACATACATGGTCCCCTGGAGAAGGGTAAAGGGACAAGATATCCTGAGAAAATGGGAACAAGGGAGGGATTAGGAGAAAGAGAAGGGGAGAAAAAAGGGGGTTGGAACATGAGGGAACAGGAAGAGTGAGTCGGGAGAAGAACAGAGGAGAGTAAGAAAAGAGATACCATTATAGAGGGAGCTATTATAGGTTTTAAGATAAATTTGGCACTAGGGAAATGTCCAAAGGTATATATTAGGATGACCCCAACCAAGAACCTAAACAATAGGGGAGAGACTATCTTAAATGCCCTTCCTGTATAATTAGATTGGTGGCTGCCTTATATGCCATTATAGAGCCTTCAACCAGTAGCTGATGGAAGCAGAAGCAGACACCCACAGCTAAGCACTGAGCCCAATTCTTGGAATCCAGTTGTAGAGAGGGAGGAGTGATGAGCAAAGGGGTCAAGACTATGCTGGGGAGACCCACAGAAATAGCTTACCTGAATAAGGCAGAGCCATTGGACCCCAAACTGACATCTTAGAAACCAGCATAGGATGGAACCAGGTCCCCTGCATGTGGGTGACAGGAGATCTGGGCAGTCTATAGGGCCCCTGATAATGAAACAGCATTTATACTTTGTGTACAAATGGGCATTAGGAGCTCACACCCCACAGAGGGATATTTCCAAGTCTAGACAAATGGGGGAGGGCCTAGGCCCTGCCCCAAATGATGTGACAGATTTTTATGATCCCCCATAGAAGGCCTCACCCTTTCTATGGAGCAGAAGAGGGATGAAATGGGGGTCAGTGGGAAGCATGGGAGAATGGGAGGAAGAGGAAACTGGGATTGATACATAAAATAAGAGTGTTTTTAATTTAAATAAAAAGTAAATTAGAAAAATTAAAAATAGAGATAGAAGGGGAAAGTATTCCAGCTTAAAGGCCCAGAAAATATATTCAATAAATCATGGAAGAAAACTTTCCCACTCTAAAGAAGAACATATGAAGGTGTAAGAAACTTATATTACACCCAGGGCATACAATGCAATAATCAAAATACTAAACATACAGAATAAAGAAATAATACTGCAAAGGAAAAAGGCCAAGTGACATATAAAGGCAGACTTATGAGAATTATACCTGACTTCTCAATGGAAACTCTGAAAGCCAGAAGGTCCTGGACAGACATTCTGCAGACACTAAGAGACCACAGATGCCAGTCTAGAAAACAATACACAGCAAAACTTTCAATCACCATATATAGAGAAAACAAGATATTCCATGACAAAACACAAATCCAGCCTTATAGAAAGTACTAGAAGGAAAACACCAACCCAAGGAATTAGCTGAACCCATGAAAACACAGGCAACAAATAATCTCATACCAGCAAACCCCAAGAAAGGGAAACACACAAACACTACCACCACCAGTAGCCAAACTAAACCAAAACAAATATAACAGGGAATAATAATCACTGACCATTAATATCTCAATACCAATGATCTCAATTTGCCTATAAAAAAAATAGACACAGGCTATCAAGATGGATACAAAAACAGGACCCATCCATCTGTTGTATGCAAGAGACATACCTCAACTTCAAGACAGACATTACCTCAGAGTAAAGGGTTGGGAAAAGATTTTCCAACTGAATGGGCCTAAGAAACAAGTGGTATAGCTATCCTAATATCTAACAAACAATAGACTTCAAACTAAAATTAATCAAAAGGTATGAAGAAGGTCATTTCATATTCATCACAGGGAAAAATCCAAGATGAAGTCACAATTCTAAACATCTATGCTCCAAATACAAAGGTGCCCACATTTATAAAAGAAAATTACTAAAGCACAAATCACACATCAAAGCCCATACACTAATAGTGGGAGACTTCAACACTCCAATCTCACCACTGGACAGGTTTGCCAGACAAAACTTAACAGAGAAATAAGGTAACTTACAGATGTCAGACTCAAATGGATTTAACAGTTTTATCTATAGAATCTTCCACCCAAAATAAAAGAATATGCCTTCTTCTGAGCATGTCATGAAACCTTCTCTAAAATTAACTACACATTTGGTAACAAAGCAAACCTCAACAGATACAAAAATAATTTAAATAACCCCCTGTATCTTATTAGATTACCATGGCTTAAAGTTAGAATTCATTAACACTAATTACAGAAAGCCTACAAACTTAAGGAAATTGAACAATGCTCAACTGAATCATCACTGAGTCAAAGAAAAATAAATTAAAGACTTCCTAGAATTCAATGAAAATGAAAGCACAACATATCCAAACTTATGAGACCCTATGAAAGCAGTGCTAATAGGAAAGGTCATAGAACTACATAAGGAACATGGAGAAATCCCATACTAGTGACTTAACAGTGCATCTAAAAGCTTCCAGGAGCAGAAGACATCAGTAAATGATCAAATTGAGGGCTGAAATCAATAAAATAGAATTCAAGAGAACAATACAAAGGCTCAATGAAACAAAGAGTTAGTTCTTTGAGAAAGCCAACAAGATAGACAAACTCTTATCTAAACTAAACAAAAGGAAGAAAGAGAATATCAAAATTACCAAAATCAGAAATGAAAGGGGGGACTTAACAACAGAGAATCATTCAGTCATACTTTGAAAACCTGTAGTTCACAAAATTGGAAAATTTTAGGTACCCCATACCAAAATTAAATCAAGACTAGATAAACAATTTGAATAGTCCTATAATCCCCAAGGAAATAGAAGCAGTCATCAAAAGCCCCCCCAAAAGCCCAGGGACAGCATTTTTAGTGCAGAATTTACCACCAGAATTTCAGAGAAAAGCTAATACCAGTACTTCTCAAGCTGTTCCACACAACATAAATAGGACTGTTGCTAAACTCTTTTTTAAAAGGCTACAGTTACCCTGATACCCAAACCACACAGAGAAGCAACTAAGAAAGAGAATTATACATCAATCTCCCTCATGAAGATTGATGCAAAAATATTCAATAAAATACTGACAAACTGAATCCAAGAACACATGGAATAGCATGATTCATGCTAGAGATGTAGGGATGGTTCAACATATGAAAAATCTATGAATGTAATCCATCAAATAATCTAAAAGAAAAAACCCACATGATCATCTCATTAGATGCTGAAAAAGCCTTAGACAAAATCCAACACCCCTTCATGATAAAGGTTTTGAAGAGATCACGAATACAAGGAACATACCTGACCAGGCCTGTAATCAGATTAGTGACTACCATAATTGTCATCACAGAATATACATCTAGTAACTGATGGAAGCAGATGCAGTGACTCACAGGCAAGCTTGGGCTGAGCTCCTGGAGTTCAGTTGTAGAGAGGAAGGAGGAATCATATGAACATGGGGGGGGTGTCAAGAGCATGATGGGGGAAAAAAACCACAGAGGGAGCTAACCCAGTCTCTATTAGGAGCTCAAGGACTATGGACTCACAGCTGGGGAACCTGCATGGGACTGAACTGGACCCTCTGAATGCAGATGACAGTTACATGGCTTCATCTGTTGGGGGGAGGGGAGGCTGGCAGTGGCACAAGGATCTGTCCCAGGAGCATGAACTGGCCTTTTGGAACCCATTCCATGTGGTGGAATACCTTCTCAGCCTTGATACAGTGGGGAGGGGCTCAGTCCTGCCTCAACTTTGTATGCCAGACTTTGTTGACTCCCTGAGGAAGGCCTTAACTCCCCTGAGGACTACTTGGAGAGTGGGAAGGGGGCTAGGTGGAGAGGCAGAAGAAAGGGAGGGAGAGGAAACTAGAGTTAGTATATAAAATGAAGAAAATAACACATTCCTAAATAATCCACAGGTTGAAAAAAAAAACATAAGCGAGGAGCTGGTATTCCAAAATAAAAATACTTTATCTAAATTGGAGAGATAAAAAAAATCAGTAATAAGAGGGAAAATAACTTCAATGTGTATATTAGAAATAAGTTTTAAATCACTAATATTATATTGTATGAAACTACAAAAAAAGGTGCATCAGCAATAAAGCCAGGAGGGAGAAAACAGTAAAGAGGAGAGATACAAATAGACAACAAAGCCAAAAGATAAAAATTAACATGGCCATTGCATATTAATAAAATGTGTATTTTCCCACATCACCACAATCGAATAAAACATGAAAATTATAGCCACAAATGCTAGAGATCATCAATGATATATCACTACAAAGTCTACAGATAATGAAAAGAACATCAAGAATGTATCACAAACAACTTTAACACCAATACAGTAAAATAAAATTAAATGAAAAATGCATGTTTCTTGGTTGTTTTTGCAAGAGACAACTGAACGAGTTTACTAATGCATGCAATGCACATTGAACAGGACAAACCCAATTGAAATGAACTCCAAAAAGCAGTGTAGAACCCTGGTCTACCCAGCATCTTCAACAGAAAACATAGGATTTTAGAGACACGACAATGCAGACAGTAGGTTTGGCTTTTGGCTTCAATTGGTGGGGAATTACGGAGAATAAACTAATGAAGCAAGGTGTGTCAATTCCTCCAGTACTAGCCATGTCTGAACTGATAATAGATATCTTTAGTGATTTGTCATAATATTTTGTTTGTGCTCTAACAAAAAAGCTTGCCTGAAGGTCAGAGGGTGGAGCTAGCTACTAGTTAACCATAGAGGTGTGGAGGTCTGTACAGACAGACAGGAACATAATGGCTTGGCAGAGAGGAATATAAGTCAGGAATAGAGAGGAGCTTAGCCTCTTTTCAGTCCGGAGATTTCATACAGGTAAGAACTCTAGTGACTAGCTGGTCTGCTTCTCTGATCTTTCAACTTTCATCCCCTAATATCTGATTCTGGGTTTTTATGATTAAGATCACTTAGAACTCATGTTACACTGATTAACTTCCTCCCCTTGTAGGTATGGGAGTGGAGGCACCTTTATACTTTTAGGCCCCACTTTTAGGTAAATTAAGGGAGGACAAAGAGTTTTTCTGACTCTGCTCATGCTGTCTGTCTTCAAAATGTTATACTAAAGATACATATTTTGGAAGGATGTCTTTTGATTTCCTTCATACCACACAAAGACACCACAGAACGCTAAAATACTACAGAGGGGCAAGACATAAGAATTCTTTTAAGATATATACACAATAATAAAGAACAACAAACCATTTCACATACTATTTCTATATGAGTATAAATTGCAACCAGTAAAAGTTTTCCTCACATTGGCAAGAAACACTGGAAAAAACTGTTGGTTTCCCGATGTTCTCCTGAAACTCTGCTAGGCACTCAAGCTGAGGAGCAGTCAGACACCTCCTATTCCCTTGCTTCATTTGGGCTCAGGGAAAACACAAATGGGTCCTCAGGTTGTTGAGGGTCAACAGTAGTGGAAATAAACTGCAATTTGTCATCATGAACCTTTCTAATATCTATTGCAAGACAATCTCTTATACAAGTTGGGCTGCTTTCTGCAGCCTTTCAATTTCTCTTCATTGTCTGTGTTACCAGTAGAAATGGCTTCCTTCCTCCCTAGAAAAGTCCTCCTTACGACGCTGGCTATTTGATGGCAGTACTTCCAGTCCAGCTGCTTGCCCTTTAGCACTGTTGGTCTTCCAGCACTCATCGTAACAGGTCATCTCTCTTTTCTTGAATGAGCTTACAGATTTTGATATTCCAGAAACATCTTACCTATCTGTTATTCTTCCTTTTATTTCAAAAACAGCTTTTCTGAAAGTGCTGTACTGGAGTCCTTGTAGGCATCTCTTAACAACAGCACCCAACTAAGATAATCACTAAAACTGTTTTTGAACTCACTCCTAAATGCATTTATGCTATATCGAAGACTGCCAGTTTGTTCTTTCATCATTGTGTAAGCTGCTGGGTAGCCTGATTTTGCTACCATCATTGCCAGACTTTTGCTCCACAGCTGACTTCCTAAAATGTGTATATTTCTAAAAGAAAAGAAAAAAAAACAAAAAAACTTCGATTGTCAAAAACTAAGAATAAACAGAAAAATATAAATAGTCTCAGGCTTAGAAAAACTGAACTCAAAAGTCAAAGATATTTTTACAATGGGAACTGCCAAAATAGCTTCACTGGTAAGTTTTATTATGTGTAAAATAAGTATTAGCAATCTTACATTAATCCTTCCAGAAACAAAAGACAATATAGAATATTGTGCGATTATATGACACAAAAATCTCATGGAGTGTGATAAGAGGATATTACTAAGTCACAGCCCACATGAACATGACACAAGAATTCTCAAACTATATTAGCAAAGTAGATCCTGGAGTATATAAAGAGTAGTACATAATGACCAAGAGAGTTGTTCTTCAAAACACAATGTTAGCTGAATATTTCCAAATAAATCCACATGTTGACCATTAAGGAGACTAATCACATGATTCTTTCACTATGCAGAACATTTGACAAAATGTTGACGGAAGATCAGCAAAAGGGCATGAGGTAAAAGTTCAATCTGTTAAAGGGCCTGCTGTGGCTTGTTACCCAAGGTCCATCTGTCAGGAACTTGGTTTCTCCAGTTAGTGATACTAGAAAAAATTGCCCAAACATAATATTTTTATCGATTATTTGCGAATTTCACATGAGGCATCTAGATCACACTCACTTCCCAGGTCTGAGCCCCTCTTGTGCTGGCCCCAAGAAAAACCCCACATGTCCAATTTATGTTGCTCATACACTCACTGGAGCATGGTCACAGTCCCAGTGGCCAGCCCCTTAAGAAAACTGCAGGGGAAATTTTGAAGAGGTGAGAACTGCTTAGTTTGAAATCCTCAGACTGACTGAGTTTGTCTTTGGATGGATGACAGTGCCTCACTTCTTTGGCTTTCTGCTTTGCAGCATGATTCCTTTTTTCTCAGGTCCCTTGCCAGCCTCAATGCTGTGTTTTGTGGACTTTCAGTCTGCAGAACTGTGAGCTAAAATAATCTACATATGCAGTTAGCCTGGTTCAGGTATTTGTATAGTAATGAAAAAATGGATTAATAAAGGGCATCTATGAAAACCTATATTTAATGGACTTATTAGTGACATATTGAATGTCTTTTCCTTTAGGTTGGGAACAATGTAAGAATTTCTTCTCTAGCTACTTTTACCTTATTCTACATTGTATTGGAAGTCTAGACAAGGGAATGAAGCAAGAACAAGCAAGAAAAGACATAAAGCTTGTAAAGGTATGAGGAAACATTTGTATATAATTGTGAACTTGAATATGGTAGGAAATCCACAAGAGAGAGAAAGTTGGAAGAATATATGCACTCAGCAAATTGTGGTACACAAAACAGATATTCAAAAGCTAGTATTTTTCCCTAAATTCTGCCATTAAACTCAATGAAAAATATATGCAAGATCATTATAATGAAATTTACAAGGCATTACTGAATTAATTTGAAAAGATTTAAATAAATGTAGAGATAACATGATTTTACTGTCAATATTTTGAGTACATTAGTTATCCCCAATGGATCAAATCAAAATCAAATTCAACTTCCTCAACAGAAATTGATAAATGAAGAGTAAACAGTAAATAAATAACTAGAAGATCCAAGAGAATTTTCAGTATGAAAAAAATGTTAGAAGACTTATTCTATATGATTTACTTATTTACTATAAATTTGAAATAATGAGCACTCCATATTGTTGACATCTGAATGGGTAAACAATCAACATTGCCCTGTGTATATATGCCCTAGCTATTCAGTTGACTTCTGACAATGCATTACACAGTTTAATGGAGAAAGAAATTTCAATAAATAATGCTTAAATAACTGGGTAACTGTATAAAGAAAGAACAAGTCTTGAGATTTATCTGGAAGTAATTTGAATGTCTATCAATAAGGACATGAAAAATCAGTAGTATTACACTTATATTATGAGTTGCTAATTAAGAAATAAAAAAGCAATGGATTATTGAAACATGCAATGAAGTATTTATATTTCTCTAACCTTGTGGCTAATGAAAGACACCAGGTATATACATATTGTATGGTTTTATTTATATGAATATTTAGACTATGCAAAACAATTTGAAGTGATAGCAGACTGATGGCTGTTTGGTACAGGGACTATAAGGAATATAATGAAAATTAACACAAAGTACTTTTTTGGTGTGTGGATGCTTTATTGATTAGGGTGCGAGTTACACAATATATATGTTAGTACTTTCTGGACTTGACAAGGCCGTGACAAACATGAATTCAAGTGTCTGTTGTCTGTTCAAGACAAAATCAAGCCAGTCAAAATCCCAGCATGGATGAGAAATGAGTCAGGAAGCCCCACTCTTAACTGAGGAGCAATTAGCATTGATGGCTGCTAGGGAAGGGAGCATCAGCTACTCATGCCCCAGTGGATGACTCTATACCCTTGTGCATGCTGGAAGCACTAATTGAACTCTGGACTGAAAATAGAGGACATCAAGATGGAGGGAGCCATGACAAAGGACTGCTGCCAGGAGTTGGAGGGGAGCAGGGGTATACATGAACAAGACACATAAATATATACATGCTGTTTTCAAAGAGTAAACAAAAGTACACTTAAAAAGAAACTAAGAAAAGGTACAGGTGGGAAATATGTCACTAAAGGAGTCCCAGATGTCCAAAGTCAACAGCAACACTGTGTCACCAACCAGGCACTGGACAGGCACTGGACACTTACTCTGTACCATGGACCACCAAGTCAAAACCCAGCTGCCAGGTAAACAGTCTTTCTTAATATTTTTACAGTCCAGATGATCTATGTCCACAATTCAATGAGGGGTTGTGACCAACAGTGCATATCTTTTAAAGTCATGGGCTAGAATTATTAGGAACAGCAGCTATTATTCAGCATTGATTGGAGTCATTAAATTGATGGGAAAGTGATGAGAACAAGGTATTAGAAGAGATTAAAGCCACACTATTTAGAATTACTACTCTATCTTCAAGTTACTAAGATTTTATTAACTTATTCCTTATGTTTTAATATTATAAAATACTATTAATTGAGTAGCTAAGAAACCCTGCTTTGGAGCATGGAAAGGTAAACCATTTTATTTAAAGCATCTTGAAGTTTTCATTCTCTTTTGCTCATATCTCATATCGCGATAGTATGCTCTTGAATGGCAAATTTTAAATGTCATTCAGGACCAATTGGAAACCACTTGTATTTGCATTCCTTAAAAAGCAGAAAAACATTAACCTTTTGTTTTATTGAATTTAAATGCCAGGGAAATGCTGATGCAGTCTTGGGAGACTGAAATACTTTTATAAGGAAGAATAGCTGTCATTTATTAACACAAAGAACAATTACTTGATAGGATGCCTTCTGACAAAAAGCAGATTGGTATTCTCATCATAGAAAAGGCATTATAAAAAAAAATCTAGCCTAGACCTCTGAGACTTGAATAATTTAAAGCTGCATTTGGTGCAATTTGAATTTTTCTTTAGGGAGGCAAAGTTAAATACCTTTAATTTGTTCTAATTATTTCAAATTTGCAAGTTAATTATGGCTGATCATTAAATAACAAAAAGGACTATCGTCTCCATAGAGTTTTACCTCCTACCCTCTGCATTACTTAAGCTAGATTTTAGTATGCATGAATTAACTTTCTAAATAATCACACGGTTTGACTAAATGGCTCAGTAAAATGAGCTCTGATCCTCAGAATAAGCATTAATGGACATTAGAAATGCTACTGGGACTCATGTTACTTACATTATAAGTATTTTTAATGGAGCCTTATTTACTAATCTTTATGTACTGCTCAAGTTAGAATGCCATATAGATACATTATTCTGCTTTACTGGAGGAAAAGTCCAATCTTGGAGACAATAAAAGCAAATGTCCGTTTAACACCAACTAAATTCATTTTGAAATTTATGCAGGGATGTGATGATGGGATTTCACTTGTTCTTGCTGTTCGTCTCAATAAATCAATCTAGGCCAGACAGGTTGCTCATTCTATAAATGCAGTATTGCTGATATATTATGTGACCCACACAGCAAAGGGAGGTTCAGTAACAGCTCCAAGTAGAACATTTGAATTCCATCCACTGCTTTCAAAGAAGGACTTGGTGATGTTCCCTACTTTCCAACTTCTGAGCTCCATTTCTAAGCATATTGGCAAAAAATGAGCACAAAGCCAGATGTCACATAACAACACTCCTTACAGATTTTCTTAAAAAGTCTTCCTAAATATCCCTCATAAACTTCTCATCCTTGGAGATAGATTGGACAAAATATTTTGGGACCGAAAAATATCCAGAATAAAACTTCCTAAATGAAATGTTTGATGCTCTTTTATCTGTTTTCCCATATCACAATCACCCATGAAAGCTTCATATATCCAGGACACTGGATCAGAAAAGCCTACTATGCACACACTAGAACAATACTTATGGGTAAACAAGGAGAAAAAAGTAGGCAAACAATGCATATACAGTATAGAGTTAGGATGGCAAAATACAGGGAGGAGAAAACAGTAATCACTAATATGAAGCTTTGAAAAAGGGTAGAAGGGAAATGAAGATGCTGAGGTAAGAGAAGCTGTGAGAAAGAGTGGTCATTTACTATGCAAAGGCAGTGGCATGGTCCCTGACTCCATGATATAGCACTTCTATGAACATTTTATGTCATGGGCTGGAGAGATGGCTCAGATATGAGCACTTGTCATTTGCTGTTCTTCCAGAGAACTTAGGTTGATTCCCAGCACCCACATGGTAGATCAGTTCCAGCGTATCTAACATTCTCTTTTGACTTCCACAGGGGTCAGACACACATGTAGTATACAGACTAAGATGACAAAACATCCATGCAAAGAAAAGTTTAAAGAGAAAAGAATTTATTCTGGGCAGTGGTAGCACACACTTTTAATCCCAGCACTCAGGAGGCAGAGGCAGTCGGATCTCTGTGAGTTTGAGGCCAGCCTGGGCCACAGAGTGAGTGCCAGGAAATGCTCCAAAGCTACACAGAGAAACCCTGTCTCAAAAAAAAAATTATTCCAGATCCCTTAGTTGTACAAGGTCTATGGTCTATGGATAATAGGCTCTTTATAAGTCCTACAGACATAACTGAAACATATAGGGAAGAAGGGAGTGTGGCTTTAGCAGCACTTAGGGGACTCTGGCAGATGAGAAGACTAGTTTTGGTGTCAGACAGAACTGGATAGATTTTAGTTATTTGTAAGTTCTGGCAGATGTGATTTTTTTCCTTTTTTTAATTAATATAATTTAAAATTTTTACATGCCAATCCCGGTATCTCCTCCATCCCCTCCTTCCCTACTCCCTTCCTTCCCTTCCTTCCCTCCCTACCCCCTCCCTTTCCTCCCTCCCCTCCCCTCCCTCCCTCTTTCAGATGTGATTTCTTAAATTGTCTTAGCCTCATAGGAATCTCATCTAAAAAAAGATTAATTACTCATTATCAACTCTTACTATTACTCTTACTATTACATTAGGCAACATTTTAAAAGCTTAGAGAAATGGATGGTTCATAGTAGATGCTCAATAAATTTTCACAGACTGGCTGAATAAACAGGCACTATGGTTATTGAGATTTTAGAGGAAAGTTAGGTCATTTTTTTATGTAGAGATTAAATAGATGAGTTAAATGGAGAGATTAAATGGAGATGCTGAATTGGACAAATCTGAAAATGACTCCTGAGAGACCATATTAGTAAGCAGTTGTAAAGACAGAGTTAGAATTCATGAAGGAAAGACATATGACCTGAGATGGAGATGTAATTGGCATATAACTATGACCTAAAGTTATGAGAATGAGCTGAGAAGATGGAAGAGGATAGAAGTGTCAAAACTGAGACAGCAGGCAGAAGAAAAGGAAGGAAATGCCAAGAGGGGAGTAATCGCCAGTGAGGAGATAAGCAGAGAAGGAAGGAATATTGCCAAGAAAACACAGACATAAAGAGGATATGTGGATAGTAAATCGACCCATAATACTTGGAATGAATCCTGTTTGGCTATAATGCATAAACCACTCTGTATTGCTGGGTTTGGTTCATTAAGATTCTATTAAGGATTTTTATATCTATATTCATTAAATATAGAAGTTTATAGTTTATTGGTTAAAAAAAATCAGGTTTGCTGTGTCACTTGCTACTGGAAAGTTATGTAAATTGAAACTGAGGAACTAGCTCAGTTGGTAAAGTGCTTGCTTTGTAATCAATCACAGGGATCTGTGTTCAACCTCCAGAATCAATGTAAAAGAAGATGGGCATCATGGTACACAGAATCCTAGTGCTGGGAGGCAGGGATAAATGGATCCATTCAGATCCCTTTGAACTTACTGCTTTTTTAGTGAACCTCAAAACAACAACAATAAAACAAATCATAGACAGCGCTTGAGCAACTGAGAGTTTGACATTGTCCTCTGGTCTCCACATTCATGTGACATATGCGCCCTCACACACCAACATCAACATTAACACACACACACACACACACACACACACACACACACACACACACACCAAAATGACTTGAGAGTTGGGGGAATAATAATAACCATGCTTTCACCTGAATGATATAGCAGGCTGCAAATGAATGGAAGGTGAAGTAGAAAAAAAATGAACTGAGAAGCAAGTCAATAGAGATGACAATAGAACTGCAACATCCAGGAAACACAATAATCGCTAGCATGGCAGGGTACCTGTAAGGTGCAATGAGTGGCACTCATAAGCTGGTGGTCCAGCCAGTGTCTAATGGACTTCCCATTTAACAGGAGGGAAGTCATGCCTGGGACAGGGAACCTAGCCACCATTCCAGAGCTAGTAAGGGCATGGACCTCTGAAAAGAATCTACCAATGTCACTTTACTGGACCAACATAATTTAAAGAAGTTTCTCATTACAGCAAATGGAGACAATCAAAGAAAATCACACTGGGTACACTGTAGACATCAACAATTTTTTGGGAGTTCAGAGCCGACAGATACTTCTGTATCACTGCTCCTGCATTTAAAGCTCAGGGAACATCACAGAAGAGGGGGTGGAAAGATTATAAGAGCCAGAATTCTAGGAAACTTACTATAATACACTCTTTCTTACAAGTGGCTGCATCAACGAGACCAGAACAATGGCAATATCAATAAAAATGCTGACATAGAAGGGGAACTCACAACTGGGATGGGGTCCCCCCCATTAAGAACTACAAGTAACTAATGACTTTGCATTGGTTATGCAATGCAAAATTGTCAGCTTTGAAACCATATACACACAAACAGCAGCAGAATCAGCAGGTATTAACATACATACATACATACATACATACAAACATACGTGTGTGTGTGTGTGTGTGTGTGTGTGTGTGTGTGTGTGTGTGTATAACAAAAATAATTCAAGAAAAAGAGACTATTAAGTTGAGGGTGGGGGCATGAGATGGATTGGAGGAAAGGCACCTTAGGAGGGCCTGGAGGGAGGAAAGGGACGAGGAAACATGATAGAATTCTATTTAATTAAAAATGTATAAGAATAAATTGAAAAATTAAAAAGAATAAGTAGATGAGAAAGGTTCAGAGTGCAGAGGAGGAGCTGAGAGGCTCGTGTGTGAAGCAGTGATATAGTAAGAGTGCTGGGAGAGAGCAGGCTATGAATGAAGTACTGTGGCAGAGACCTTTGGATGTGAGATCTTTATGAGATATCTAAGCAGAAACTCCCAGTTCAATTTTAAAGCGCCCTTCCAGAGAGAGGCTAGTGACCTCACGTGTAATTAGTACAGGTCTCATTTTTAGTGAAGATGTAATTCACACTTAAAGGCACCTCAGACTTAAACTAGTTTCATTAACGTGAAATTTATTAATGCATTCTTATGTTAAGTCTGTCCAGAAGCAGCAGGAACTGAGTGAGAGGGTTTTCTTTTGTTTTTTAAGTGAATGATAATGATTGTGTACAAAGTAAATCATGGCTGTAGCAACCATCAAACAGTTCATTCAGAGTTTTGCTGTTCTTACAGACCCCAAGAGACCACAGATGCCAGCCTAAACTACTATACCAAGCAAAACTTTCAATCACTATCGATGGAGAAAACAAGATATTTCTAGACAAAGTCAAATTTAAACAGTATCTATCCACAAATCCAGCCCTACAGAAAATACTAGAAGGAAAACTCCAATCCAAGGACATTAACTACATACAGGAAAACATAGGCAATAAGTAATCTCACACCAAGAAAATCAAAAGAAGGGAAACACACACATGTGTGCACCCCTCCCCCATGCCTATGGGGGCCATTCTCAATCAAACTACCATACTCGCCTAAAGTTTTTTTTTAAAGTTTCAATGATATAATAGGATATAAAGGGGTCTTTAAATTTGAATGTTAATGACTGTTATTCTACAGCATAACAAGTGATGAGACTAAGGAGTATTTACCAATATGCACCTTTGGGTTCAAAATAGCTTTACTACACTACATAACTCTCAAAGTTATTCTTACATAGTCATATTCACTTCCCTACTCCAAGTGCCTATAGCAGCTACTATGTATCATCCAACCACATTTTAAATTTTAGTTTTTTAAATATTAAAACATAATTACATTATTTTCCCTATCTCCTTTTTTCCTTTAAACCCCTCCTATGTACCTCTCTCTTAAATTCATGGCCTTCATTATTATTATATATACAGTGACCATACATATGCTACAATTACAATTAAAGAAAAAAAACCACACACATACTTAAACATATAAACACAACCTAATGAACCTGTTTAGTGTTGCTTGTAATGATTCAGCGCTGATGACTTGGTATTGGATAAGCAATTAGGGTGCTCATTCTCGGGGAAGACTATTTCCCCCACTCTCAGCAGCCCTTAGTTGTCTGTCTTTGTCTAGGGGTGGGATCCAAGGAGGCTTCACCCTTCCCTGTTAGACATGCCTATTGGTGGACACAAGTATGTTTTTAACTCTTACAGAATTAATGTCTAGGAAATGAATCAAACCAGATACAGGTCTTTGAGCCTCACTTGAGTTGTCACATGTACAGTAGTTAACTCTTCTGCCAAATAATAATCTACTGTATGGATTACTATTTGAGTCTATTCATATGGCATGCAGGTTTTAGCTAGGATAAATAAATAAAGGTGCCCACCCTAATTTCAATCACATAGTAAAATAAGAGGCTTTTAACTCTTAAGTACTAATAAAGCTATCTTTAAAAAGGAACCCTAGTCTTTTATTCTCAATTCAAAAATTTGTGAATGCTTTTAATAAACAAAAGGAGACTAAGGCAAGACATTAAATGAGCCCCGGATGAACAGCCTGGGCAACACAGTAAGATATGTTTTGAACTTTGGTTGCTGTTGCTAGTAGGTCTTAATCATAGAAGCACCCCATGATTGAAGGTGTATGAGAATGTAATAGAAAACTGGGTAGAAAAAGAAATTGTAGCATTTTAGAGGGATTCAAAGAAATGTAAAAGGCCCCATAATTGGAGCAGCCAGCTCCCAGCTACAAAGTCATGATTAAATGCTATTTGTATGGGTCATGCCCTGGCACTCATGTGTCTCAGACCCATTTAATAGTATTAAAAGCCCCAGATCTGAATGAGGATACAGTGAAAGGTTTTAATTACCCCAGTGTGAAAAGCCTAAGGGTAACCAATTATACCTTCTTAAAAAATTATTAATGTAATTTTTTAATGGGTCTTTGGGAATGTCACATCCTTTACCCCATTTCCACTCATTCCCAGTCCCTCTGTATCCACCTTGTAGTGTCCCCCCAAAAGGGTAAGGTTCAAATTCAAAGCCCCTGGCTTCTGGTACACCATCAATACTGGACCTTCATGGAAGCAACTCTAGGATATCCCACAGTTGCCCTCAGTCATGGAGATCCGGTGGCTATGGTTCCATAGGACCAATCCCTTTACATACTCCAGCAGGACAAAGATGGGGTAGATGTTGGGGATTGCCCACTCAAAGCCCTGGATGTATGTCTGGGTGGTAGATGGGATGTTTTGACTGGGCCCTCTAGGACCTCTCCCCTCAGATGAGGAGCCAGCTCTCCCATGCCCATGGTGAGGGGTGGGGCCAGTTTTTCCAAGTGTAGGGTAGTACCGGGCTTTCTTATTAGGGACAGGGTCAGCTTTCCCTTGCTGGGGTCAGCTCTCTGCTGAGAGGCAGGGCCAGCTCCTGCACAGCCCTCATACTTCAACACACAGTTCACATAGGCCCCTGTTGTACCACTGGCAATAGACAGCAACACAGACCCCAGCTGCAACGGGACCACAAACCCAGACATTGCCATCAGCAGCAGCTTGAGCTCAAGGCCCTAGGTAGCAGCACAGGCCTCTCAGATCAGCATGGGGCAGGTAGTAGTAGTGTGTTCCCTGGACTCCAACATGGCTCCAGGTGGCAGCTCAGACACCTGGTAGTTGTATGGCCTTCAATGACAAAAGGAGTCATGGACCTCAACACAGTCCCTGGCTGTGGGTCAGGACCTGGATATGGCCCCTGGTCACAGCTTGGGCCAGATGTCAACATGGCCCCCAGGTGGCAGCACAGGTGGCCCTGGTGGCATGGCAACATGGCCTCAGGTGTCATCCCCGATTTTGGGCATCTGTACTGCCTTCTGTGATAACTAGAGCTATGGATATCGACACAGATCCTGGCTGTGGTAGGATCAAGGACCCAGACATGGCTCTTGGCAGCAGCCCAGGCCCAGAAAACATCATGGCCATGGGTGGCAACATAGGCCACTCAGGTGCTATGGCCCCTGCAACTGCCATGTTCCTTGAATCCCAACGTGACCACAGGTGGTGGCCAAGAAGTTGGACATCCTTGTGGCTTTTGATGGCAACATGGGCTATGGACAGCTACACAGATCCTGGTTTCAGCAGGACCACAGACCGAGACACAGTCCTCAGCAGCATGCTGCCAGTCATGCTTCTTTAATGTTAGTAGTAACATGTAATTTACAGATACAGTCCTTTATATATTTTCATCACATAGTTTGTTGCTACTGGCTTTACGGTACAGTTACCAAATGGACCACACTTTGAAACGTCTACTATTTGAAATTAGGCTCTTGGACCGTGATAATCTAAAAGAAGCCTTCTTGTGTGCAAGCAGCAAAGTGAGTCATCAAAGGTATGGTGCTTTATTGATTACTGGAGAGAAATGAAGAGCAAGGGGAAGAGCTGCCAAATACACAGACATAAATAACCACTCAGCCATGGAAAACTATGACAGTGTTTTGTCTACTCTTTCATGCATCAGAGATGCAAGCTCCTTTTATGTTGCCCAAAGGTGCTGCAAACCAAATCTGAGGATCCTAACTATGGCTCCTAAGATTGCCTTCACAACATTTCTGGCCATATTTCTATGTTAGAAAGCATGTTAGAGTGACTTTGGTATTAGTTTAAATCTCCAACGACCCAAAGTCATGTTAAAGCTATTCACTAAAAATACAGACCGAGTATTACAATGAGTGTTATCTTGTCAGTCACATTACAGCAGGGCACCTGTCACACCGATTCACACAAGTATAACCAGTGTAGACAGGACTCTGACTAGCTCTTTCCATACTAGAGAAGAAGTACCCAGGGTGCTATCTAAACACACATCCCTGGGACTTGTCCCTCAACACTGGGACTTAGTAGGTGAGAACTAAATGTCCTTGGAGTCCCCTATAATTTGTTTCAAAACACAGTTTTTAGTTTTCATAGCTCACAGTTAAAGGGATTAGGTCACACAGACTAATTTAGAGATTTTGTGTGATGACTAAACATTACTGAGATTATTGGGGTAACTTAATCACTAAAGTCTACAAATACCTATCACTATGAATCATTCAACAAAACCACAACAGGGCTGTGCAGAGGGAGACACAGAAGGCAAGGCCTGGGCCTATGTGGCCAGCCTCAGCCCTCTAAGCACTATCAAGATCCCTAGGAAATGTGAGCTTAAGTACTGTCATATCAGGGGCTTCAGGATGAAGTCTAAATGCGTTATGAAAAGATACACACCTTTAGTTATTATTAGAGTTCTGGATCAAATGCTTTTGTGAAATCAGCATTTTCTTCCTGTTATATTCTTTCATATTCAGAAACTAAGACAGTGTTAATAACTGTTGTAAGTCATTTGTAAAGTAAATAATATATGTGTATGATTAAAATACTTTAATGCTACATCATGGAGTAGACACATACCAAATGTTACATTATAAAATCAAAATTAATTTGCAAAAAGAAATCAATACTTTCTCTGATTTATTTGTATTTTTCCCTCTACATATTTTATTTTTTAAAAACGAAGCTCATTTCAATGCTATTTTGAGAAAGGGCCTTCCTATATAGTATAGGTCTTAAACTCACAATCCTCCTACCTCAGTTTATGGGTTGTGGGGGAAATTCACTATCAATTTCTGCTAAGTTTAAAGCTTTAACCTAGGAATAATTGTAGATGTCTCATCATTTCCAAAGAAAATATACACAATTCCATATCCTTTCAACCAACTTTGCCTAATGTAAAAATCCCAAAAAACTATTGACCTAAGAGGGAATGCTTCTGGTGGAAAACAATAGTTTCCCAGAACTACGAGTTGGCACTGCTACTTGGACCTTTTAGACACTTCATACCTCTGAATTAACACGTTAAGGATAGCAATGGTAGTATCTGAGGTGACTGATCATGATTACCAAGTGGAAGGTAGGTCCTTTTCCATACAGGGGAGGAGTTTGTTTAGAGTGTAAGGGCTCTGCTCTGTTAGGGTATCTCCTAGTACTGTTCCTACTGTCCCCATGATGAAAGCTGATAGGGAGCTATAACCCATTTAGTAGGACCATAAATAGCCTAACATCTTTGGAAATGAAGATTTGGGTAATCCTACCAACTAAAGAAACACTTACAAGGCTACTTGAGGAACATTGGTAATGTAAAAAACTGTATAATGTATAAATACTAGTCATACATACTAGTTAGTTACTGAGACAAAATTTTTGTTAATTTTAAATATTACCTTATAATGTGGTTCTGAATAACACACACACACACACACACACACACACACACACATATATATATCAAATTTTTGCTTCCTCCTTTTTTGTAAACCTTTATAATAATACAGTAAAATGTTTACATTTTAACATTTTAGTTATAAGCAAACGAGGGAGTAAATATTCCCTTTGCATTCTCTTCTCAGCAAAGGGTCAGTATGGGTTTAGTGGTGTGCAGGATAACAGTATAATGAAATGGAGAAATGCGCATTTCATTACTATTTAGAGGTTAAGTATGGTTTAATGCTATGTATATGCATGACAACTTTCACAAGGCATGGCTGTGATGGTATCTTCCATGTGCTAAACTCAGGTTAAAGTCCTCAGTTAATGAAATCAAATACTGACAGTAGTTGTTACTGTTCATCATGGTAAGCTTCAGAAGTAACTGAAGATGCGAAATCCTAGGCGATCTGGATGGGGGTTAATCTAGTTCTTAAAAAGCTGAAATGTAGAACCAGGACTTTTCTCAATAGGAAGAAATGTCTTCTGAAGTTTGCAGCTTTGTCATGTTTTCAAGTTCCAACTGCCCTTCCTGAATGCCTACACCAACTCTGTAAGCGAACTTTGCAACATGTGTCACAATGTGTATCTTCTCTAATTCTGTTTCTCTGGTGAAGACAGCATCAACAACAGAGACTTGGCTCATCAGGTAGCCCAAGAACCAGATTCAAGGTTAAGCAATTAAGGCTTGCATACAGTGTACACCAAAGTAGAAAATACCAAACAGCAAAGCAAATGCAGAAAATCAATCTTCACTACAGGGGCAATAGGGAAAGAAAATGAGCTCAATACAAAAATTTCTCTGCAGGATTATAAAACATTAACAGTTTCATATGCCATAGTGAGCTCTTCTGAGACAGCATGTACCTAGTACAAACCGTCACTGGCCAACTAAGATGACTGTATTCTCAAATACTTTATGCATACTTAGGAACAAGGTTGTTATTTTTACCATATTATCTAATAACTCTTCAACTATTCTATGAATCTACAGAGTGCCTACACATGGATGCTTCCACAAAGACCGCTTTTTAAAAACCATTAAGTAATTCACTTACTTGCTGTTTTTATTTGTATGTGTTTATATGAATGTTAAGAATCTTAAAATTACATTTTTAACAACTTATAGGCAATTAGAAAAGCAAATTGAAGATACACTAATTAAAATTAAAACCATATATGACATTAACAAAATTATGTTCATTCTCAGAGGACTCTTGGGACTTCTGAAAATAAGAATAAATAAATTGACTTAATAATCACTGTTCTTACTGCTATACTCAATAGGAGGAACATAAAAATCTTATATGCCAATGGGATGTTGTTTGTAAAATGACTTTTGGCTTTCATCTATTTTGTTAGTGCTTGCACCCTCCTCTCTCTCTCTCTCTCTCTCTCTCTCTCTCTCTGTTGTGTGTATGTTTTTTTTGAGACAGGTTTTCTCTGTATTGTTTTGGAGCCTGTCCTAAAACTAGCCTATAGACCAGGCTGGCCTCGAACTCACAGAGATCCGTTTGCCTCTGCCTCCTGAGTGCTGGGATTAAAGGTGTGCACCTCCAATGCCTGGCCCTTAAACCCTCCTCTTAAAGCAAAATATCTAATGAGTAAATATTTTAGTTATATAAGTAAAATAGCATGCATATTTATAAATTCCCTCATAAGAAAATTGACCTGCAAATATTTTAATAAATTGGATCACAATATATAGGAACAGCCCTTTGGCCCCCACCAAATGATTATCAACTAAAAGTTATAGGCCTCAGGCTGATCTGCAATTACTGGGGCCTGCCCCCCCCCAAAAAAAGTAATTAGAAGTGACAACTTGAAACAGCTGCCATCTTCAAGTTTGTTGTTTATCTCCTGTTTATGATACAAGATGCCACCTCTGCTCCATATTTTGACAAGAACTTGTACCTTTCAGATTTCAGCAAGACACAGAGTTATTGTTTAAAAACAAATCACCCTTAATAAGTCCTAGAATGAGGTTATCAAAGTGAACGGGCTCAAACAGAAATGGGAGATGCAGGGTCCCCAACCTATCAATAATGCAATGCTCTTGGCTTGAAAGAAAATTACTTTTGAAAAGTATTTGTATAAATACTTAGAGCATAGACTCATTGATATTCCATCCATTCATGAGCAGCAGATAAGCTGTAAAGGGTTACACAATTTTATAACTATTGCTTGCATTTAACTAGTTGTAGCAATAGTATCTTTAGGAAATATCTCTAATTTCTATCAACCACAGTATGTATGTCATGCACAAATATAAGTACCCTCAAAGAGGTATACAGCTAAAAGATCCATCATGTTGAAAAATTCCATATAAGGAAATATTTCACTAGTTAACTAAGATACTATAACTAAGATGTATTAAGATGATGAATCTGACTAAAAAGTATCTAGATCCAAGAACATGAAGCTATGCTACATGAAAATACAAATTTTAAGCATATGCAATGTCAGATATTGGGGTGGGTGGGACAGGAGGCTTTCTTTTCCTATTTGAAGGTCTTTGATCTGGAAAGTAACAACAAATCATGTATGGACAACAGCTCAGAAGGGCCTTCAGTGGCCTTTGTTTTCAGTCTACTAGCCATCCTTTGAAAGCCAGTGTTTGGGGCAAGGGTGAAGGAAGGCATCTCCATCTGAAATGCAAGGAAGTTCTGCTTCAGAAGGGCACAGGGCCAGTATGACACACACGGGTACCAGACTGTGCTGGCCTTCTCCCTACTTCTTACCATGAAAATGTGCAGTACATTGATCCTGAATTTATATTTTTAAAGTTGTTGGTTACACATACTTTTTTAAATATTGTTACCAGTAACCAACAAATAATCAACATCACAAATAGGACTGCATAGTACCTGCTCCTCTTTATGGAACTATCACACCTATGGCGTATAGAGGGGTGCCAACAGCCATCTTGGAAAATCAGTTTGAAAGCAAGTCCTAAACAGTAAAAACAGGAGCAAGTGTGCAGGAAAATCTTGCCAGGGGACCATGTATTCTTTAGAAAAGCCATGCACCACTTTGTCAGTTCTCAGTGGTAATTAATTTATTGAGAATTTTTAATGCTACTAAAAGGAAATATTTTAAAGAAGTTTTAGATGCTTGAAGTGACTGTTAATGAGTTCAGGGAAGTACAATAACCATCACAACCTAAGGTTACGTTATTTCTACACACTCAAAAGAAACATTCTACACACTCAAAAGAAACATTACATCCATGTGAAATATTTCCACATTTTCCTTTCCCAAATAGATCCTGGCTGATTTATAACTTTTATCTACCAAGTTGCTTCCTCAGGACATTTTATTTAAATGGAACCATGGTAACCATGCTTTAGGTCTGCACATCAGTATCCTGATTCTTTCTATTGTTGGATTAGATATTTTATTTACCATTTATCAGCCAAACACTTGCAGCACCTCCACCTTTTAGTTACAACAAGACAACAGAACTATGAGCATGCACAAGAAGTTTCATATGGATAGCTGGACCATTCGGGCATGTTTAGTTAATAATTATACAGTTATTAAAAAGGTAAAGAACTTTTGAACATTGTAATGTAGGCCTAGGAAAAAGTATTGAAGAGAAAAAAGCCATTTATAACTAAAAACAATTTGAGGGATGAGAAACAGGTCCCTGGATCCCTTGCCTCCAGCATCTGATAACCATCATTCAATTTATAAATTCTATGACATTAGCTTTTATATCACACACATGAATGGGGTTAACCATGAAAACAGACAGACATCAAATGAACAGGAGGTTGTACCTACAAATAACTACACACGTCTTTAGTTAATTTATTTGTTTTGTTTTGCTTCTTTGAGACAGGGTTTCTCTGTAGCTTTGGAGCCTATACTGGAACTCACTCTGTAGATCAGACTGGCTTTGAACTCACAGAGATCCACCTGCCTCTGCCACCCAAGTGCTGGGATTAAAGCCATGTGCCTCCAATGCCAAGCCCTGTTAATTGATTTTTGATAAAAGTGATAAGAAAATATATTGGAGAAAAGACAATCTTATCAATAAATGGTTCTGTGCAAATGGGACCGCATGCAAAGGAATAAAATCAGGTCCCTATCACTGACTAGCTCAGTTCCAAATGTACTGAAACCTAAACCTAAGGCTTGCAATAATGAAAGTGCTAGGAAAAACATAGCATAAGCTCTTAGGACAATGTTGCTCAGGCTAATTTTTTTTTTGACACATCACAAGAATACATGAAATAAAAAAAAAGATACAGGCACACCAAAGGAAACAAGCATTAGAGTGAAGAGTGAAAAAACTATTTGTAAACTATATATCTGAAAAGAATTATGAGGACATAAAAATCAACAGCAAAAATGAAAAATACCCAAGTAGCCTGATATTAAAAATGGGAATTATACCAAGTAGACATTTTCAGAAGACATTACAAATGGCCAATAGGTATAGGAAAAAAAAGAAAAGGAAGGAAGGGAAGAAGGAAGGAAAAAAGGAGAGGGAAGGAAAGAAAGGCAGGGAGGTGGGTCATCAATCTCTGTCAACTTGTAATTTCTGACATAAACACCCCCTTCACCCTTAAGATTCTCACATGTAGGTTTTCCTAAGGTTGAGTTTACATCCACCACTCTATCTCATGTTTTTGAAAATGTTTAGATCTATGTCTTAGTCAACAATTGGAGAGCCTAGCCTGAGACTCTTCCCTGCCTAACAGTCTGACTGCTAAGGATGGAGAGACTCCTAGTGAATGTCCAGTTACTTCCTCCCCACCTCTCTGCCTCCCTCCTTCCCAGACAGGGAGATCAGGTGCACTGAGTTATCTTTAAAGCTGCTGCTAATTAATAAAAAAGTAAACCCCAGTGTCTGACTACACCAGGTGCTTCAACATCAAACTAGTCACCTCTTCTCAAATCTGTTTTCTCTTAAGTCTTCTCTCCATATCATTCAAGTTCCAAACCTGGGACCTGATATTTAAAACCTCTTAAATCTAACCTAATCTACTAGTTTATTCTTCATTTGAAGTTTCCCTTAATCTTCAAGTTGCAGTGAAACATTCCTGCTGCTGGTCCTCACACAAGTATCAATTTCTTCCTTAAAGTAAGGTCTCTCCACCTCCCGTCACTGGCAGAAGAAAGGGAGGAGGTCCCTATCCCTGGACTGCCAAAGACCTATCTTACCTTTCAGGACTCAGTTCAAATTGTATTTATAAACAGATACTTTTTATTTCCTATGCTTCTTACATAGCCCATACATTCTGAATAAATAGAAACATACATTTGCCTTCTCTTTATTTTTGAAAAACCGTATCTTATTACAAAATTTAATTACAACTAATGATTTAAAAAGTTCTCGTACCTTTAAGAAATCAGTTTGTTAAACAAATTTTATTATAAAAATCCTGCAAATAAATAAAAATATCACATACCCAAAGTAATGAGGCTCAGATTGTATACAACTCAATGAACTTACATACAGTAGGAATCACATTCGGAACAAAAGCTGTGAAGAGTCACATTAAGTTTTACACTTTCAGCTCTGAATATGTTTTATGCACTTATCTACCACCAAAACAAACAGCAACCAATGACAGAATTAGATATAGAAAAAACACTTAACTTTTATCGTTGCTTGTGTCTGTATCAGCACTCAGTCCTTCCTCTCCTTGGAATTCCTCAAGGTAATAGCTTCCCTACACTTCTGCCACACTCAGCAGAACAGACATTTATTTATTTAGCTCCTGGGAAGCCAACCCAGAATTAGTACGCTAGGCCTGGTCTACTACTGAGCTACATTTCCAGCCCTACTTAATTTTTTCAATAGTAGGTATTTCATAAAGTGTTTGGTTGAATAAATGGGCAATAAAGTTTGGGTAATAAAGTGTTTAGCATCATATGAAAGTAAAATCTGGCGAGAAGTTTAGGAATCTGCTTAATTAGAAAATGGCTACTTTATAAAAGTCATCTTTGTTCAATAGATGAATAAGAATCTAAGGAATTAAATAATAAAGGGCCTGTAAACAGAGATTCTGGTGAATTAAGTCAGTTCCATCTTTCTGTGGTAATTACTTTCCAAGGGCTTGGCTCAGCTGTGCCCTATGATTTGATCTTATTTGTCATTAAGGCTTTGCATATTATTTATTTTCATTCTATAGCATTTATGCAGGAAGGCAGCCATGGAAGCTCCCTTGTCTGTGATTCTTCCCACAGATAATAAAAAATAAATTGCAATTAGATTTTGGTAATTGTATATAATTAACTCAAAATGAGCTGTTAATTATAAAAAATATGTTTTTTAACTTTCTCATTATCTCATTTATTTTACTTCCAAATTCTTAATGCCTCACTTGAGTCAGTTTGATATTTTAAATACACAGAATACTTTTAATACTCAGGTAATTTAAATTTCCAAATAAACAAAATTAGTTTACAATTAAATTTTACCTAGGGAGTTCCCCTATTGAAAGGTCATTCTCATAATGGTTTGTGATTACGTCTTCTAAAAGCAGCAGGCATTCTAGCTCTAATAATACAGGCTGCTCAAGGCTGTACAGTAATCTCGACTGACCCAGCTCTACCTTTTTCTGGATAAATGAAGACAATACCATTTCCACAACCAGTTGAGTCAGGGAGGATTTACTGTTTTTTCCTTTTAAAGCTTTGTTTTATATTTAAAAATTTAAGAGCTACTGAGTGAGAATTCTTGGCTTTCCAACAACTATCACATTGTCAAAGCAGTTACTAAAGCTGTTTCTAATTCTCATATAACAGTATCTTAAAAGTCTATGTTTTCATCATCATAGACACACTGGGAAATAGTTTCTGGAAGCAGTGTATGAGCTTACCTTACTATCTTCACAACTTAGAGTTTAGAGCATACACACCACAATGCCAGGGACCACTTTTAAAGCATGCTCATCTCATCTCCTCACTGGAGGAGCATCAGTCAGTCCAGCATTCACTGTACACACCTGACCACAAGTCATCAACTTCAGAAATCAAACTGGGGATTTGAACAGCACAAACGTTCAGGAGGGAGTTAGCATGGCTGTATGAGTTGTTTGCATGGCTATGACTGCAGTATCTGACAGAAACTCCTTAAAGAGCAAAGGCATAGTTCTGCTCACAGTCTCAGTTCAGCTCATAGATGCTCGAATGTCCTCAGGAGCTCATTCATATCACGGCAGATACTACAGGAACCAGAGGCTGGGAGTAACCTTCAGAGAACCCCTGCTTTTGACATGCTGGACCTACTTTCTAGAGCCTACCAAAAACAGTGCTGGGAGAACCAGGGTTCAAAGCACAAGTCTCTGGGGTATGTTTCAGATTCAAACTGAATTTCTTAAGTATAATTTACAATAATAAATTATTCACAGTATCTTGTAAAAATAACCTCTGGGCTGCCAACTTTATTTTGGAGAAGTCTATTCTTGAAAAACATACTGAATACTGAATCTGCACATTGCTTATGGTAGGATGGCATTTTTACTATATTTATTCTACTGAATTATGAGCACGAGGGATCTTTCTTCTTCTGATCTCTTCTTCTTTATCTTTCTTTCATGTCTTAAAGTTTTAAGTCATTCAAGTCTCACTTGCTTAGTCAGAGCTACCCCCAAAGGATTTTCTATACATTTGAGGTTATTGTGAAAGGTGTTGTTTCCCTGATTTCTTTCTCAATCCATTTGACATTTGTATATAGGAAGGCTACTAATTTTTGTGTGTTAATTTTGTATTCAGCTACTTTGCTGAATGTGTTTATCATCTGTGGTAGTTTCCTGGAGGAACTTTTAGGGTCACTTATATATACTATCATATTTGCAAATAAAGATATTTTAACTTCTTCCCTTTCTTTTTGTATAACCAATATCTGATTTGATTTAAAGTCCACACTTTAAAGATGGAACCATTATCAAACATTGTGAGCGTAGCTAAGAACCCAAGACTTATAGGTCAGAGACCTACAGGAAGTATAAATACTATTGTTTTGTTAAAGGAATATAGCAATAAAATGATTATTAATGACATTCTGCTATACCCATAGATGTGTGCCTTGCTCAGCTACCTCAGAGAAGTTTCTTTGCAGTTTAATAATGGTCAGGATAAACAAATAGGCTGAATAGATGTTTATTAAGGGAGAAACAATTCACAACACAGACAGATGAACACAGCAGTTAGAACTGGATGCTCCTCTCTCCGTGTCCCACCAGAAAGAGAGCGTTCTCAGCCTCCTTCCGAGACCAAGTCCCACAGGTCACTTCCGCCCCTGGCTCCACCCCTCAATGGGTGTGGTCAGTGCCACAGAAGCAGACAAAGTGAATAGCCCACTACAAGTTTCCTCCTGCAGCAGATGGAAACAAGTACAAAGACCCACAACCAGACAATTTTCAGAGAGTGAGAGACCTTTAAATACTCAACCCTATAAGGTAGGCTTCCATCAAATTCCTCCTGGAGGCAGAAAGAGTGTAAGAGCAAGCCTGAAGAGATTGAGGACATCAAGGAATCAAGGCCTTGTAGACACAACAGAGCTGGCACACATGTGAGCTCACAGGCTGCTAGCATGCACAGGGTCTGCATGGGGTGCACTGCACCAGGGCCCTAGAGCTAAAAGTAGAAGTACCACTCATTTCTAACCCAGAAGCTATCTCTAATGAATAACCACTTGCATATGAAAAAGTACTTTTCTCCAAGGGAGTCTCACTGGGAAAACAAACCACTCTTAAGGTTAGGCCCTATGCCCAACAGTAGATGACCAGTACAAACAGCATCTTTGAAGGTTTGTTGTCTCATAATATAAAATGAGGGTATTTTTTTTCTTTTTTGTTTTGTTTTGTTTTGTTTTGGTTTTTTTTTTTATCTTACAGGTTCTTTTTGGCTTCTTATGGCTTCCAGTTTGAGCTTTTATAGGATTCCTGAGTGTGCAAATGTGAGTGTCTCTGCATTTGTATTTCTTGTGCTTTTACTTTGGCTGTTTTTCTTGTTTGGTTGTTTTGTCATATTCTGATTTGTTTTTTATTTATCTTACTTTATTTCATTATTATTATTCCTTAGATGCCTGTTTTCTAACAGGATACAGAAAAGGCATGGATCTGAATGGGAGGGGCGATGGGGGAAAACTGGGAGAGCACAGGGAGGGGAAATGGTAATCAGAACACTGTATGAAAAAAAAAATCTATTTTCAGTAAAAGAAAAACAAATTACCAGAACACAAGAACATATGTTTCATCATGCTTGCCTTATCACTGTGTGAAATATTAAAGAACATGGAATAACTTGAATGTTTGGTTACAGAAACTTACAAATTAAACTGCCAGTATATACCATGGAACCATGGACTGTTATGTACTTACAATAAATAATGAATTAGCATTTGTAGTAGTTTTCCATTCATTATTTAAGAACTTACCAGAAATTAACTGGATTAAATTAAATGAACTTATTACTTTACAGTTCTGTGACTCAGAAGTCTGACAGGGTCTCACTTGGCTAATGTTCAGGCGTCAGCGGGGCTGTTTCCTTGTTCGCTAAAGGTGCTATTCCCTTGCCAGCTGTCAGATGAGGTCTGTTCTTACTTTTCTACCGGAATTCCTTGGCCTGTGTTCTCCTTCTCCATCTTTAAAGCCAGCAGTGGCAGGCTGAGCCATTTTCATATTTACAATCTCTATCTCATGTATCTGAACCAGCATATAAAGATTCCCCACACTTCATTTCCCAGTAATTCCTCTGAGCCCATTAGGAGAATCCACAGTAAGCTCCCCATGTCAGGGGACAGTCCTTTATTCACACCTGCAGAGCCTCTTTGCCATGTGAAGCAATAGATTCAGAGGGTCCAGGGCTCTTGAGCAGGAACACCTTTGGGGGAGATTTATTCTGTTTATACAATTGCTTGTTTAGAGAGAGTGTGGTGGGTTGAGGACGGCTTTCAGGAATTGGTTCTGCCCTCAGCCTTGGTACAAGTATCTTTACGCACAGAGCCATGTTACCAACCCCTTACTACAGTTGTCTATCTAAAAACTTGATAATCATTAAATACTATATGGTTCTGGGAGGCCTCATGTGTTCAGATTGATCTGAAGTGTATGTATTGCTCTTCTATAATCATAAAGAAAGGTTTAGGTTTATCAAGGTATCAATAACTGATTCAACCAAAACAGGATAGGTAGTAAGATACAGAACAAAAGGAGACTAATATTTTCTCACTAATATATGCCTCACTTTATTTTTTTTTAAAAGAGAGTATCTTACTATTTGTAAGATAAAGTTATTAATTTTTAAATGTTAATGAAGGTTAGAGTATTTAATGATTTGAATTTGATAGATTTTGAAACATGATACATTATTAATATAAAAAGTACACTGATTTATCAGATATAGAAATTATATATTACACCTGGATGATGAGATTACAGGTACATTTAATGTTCTTGTTTTAACTTGCTAGCATTTGTTTCTTATGCCACATATAAGTAAAGACATACACATATGTATATACAAACATATGAAAATAATATTAATAGGAAAATATTTTAAACTAAAAAGTAACAAGAAGGCTGCACATGGTGGCACACGCCTTTAATCTCACTACTTTTGAGGCACAGGCAGGGAGACTTCTGTGTGTTTCATGCAAGCCTGATCCACACAGTGAGTCTGAGATCAGCCACGTCTATATAGTGCCTCCTGTGCCTCCCTCCAAAAAAAAGTAATAAAAAATTCTTGCATAGCAACTAAAAACAGTAATGCCCCTACCCAAAAAAAAAAAAAAAAAAAACTATCAGAGAACAAAAATTCTACAAAGAAGAAATACAAAGTGCTAATGGATATAGACGAATGTTCATCTCATCTGGATATTGGGAAATTGCTAATTATGTAGGATTCTGTCTTTCTGTTTATTAAATTTCCAAGTGTTGCTTAATTATTCAAATCAATATTAGAAAACCAATTTACTGGCCTGATTGAAAACATAACTCTGTTCTATTCTGAAGCCTCTCTGTTTTATTCTCAGTAAAAGAATGAGAAGGACAGAAGCCTGTCAAGCTGTAGAAATGTGACAATAAGTAAAAGATGTCACAAAGTTTAGAAGTCTGAAAAGCATATATGAGTTAAAATCAATTAGCCAATTAGAAAAAATAAATAAAAAACTGCTATGGATCTGAAGGAAAAGGGCCAGAGTATTCCTGAAAGCCTTAGTGCAGGAACACATTGAAAGTAAATCACAAAGAACACTCCTGTCTCTCATTAGCTTCCTGGAAGTGGCCAGAGCCTTAAAAAACACCAAGCTGCCCTTGTCTCTCTGTCTCCATCTAGTGGTGAAGACTGGAGGTTTACTTCCAGAAATGTGGAAAATGTGACTGGTGGCTGGCGAGATGCTCAATGGGTAAAACACTTGATCTTTAGCACCCATGTAAAATGCAAAAACCATAAACAAATAAAAGGCAATCCTCAGATAGGTGTCAGATGCTTGTAATTCCAGAACAGGGGAAGTGGAGGTAGGTGAGGCTCACTGGCCAGCCTATTTGTTAAGTTCCAGGCCAGAGAGATGTTATCTCAAAAATTGAGGGAAATGAGACGGATATAAAGGAGTTAGGGGGGAAATGGAGGGTGAACATGTTAAAATGCATTGCATGACATTCTCAGAATTAATAACAATATTATATTAACAAGGTAGATGATGCCTGAGGCCTCTGGCCTCTGCATGCAGTCACAGACATGTCCATGTGCACATGAATCCATAAGAATAACTCTAAACTTAGGGGTCTGAAATACAGTTGAGGTTAAAAGGCCAAATAGTTCAAAAGGGTATTAGGTGAAAGCTCATATCACAAGCCTCTTCCTAGTTCACAGAGCCCCTCACATTGCCAGCTGGTATAGTTTATATCTTAAATGTTCTGAGGGATTTCTACTTGCTGGTGGTAGCTTTAGCTGATGATCTGGAGCACAACACTGGGGGCACACTCGAATGGAATATTGGAACACTGCTCTAAACTCTCTGCTTTCTGGCTACCATGAGGTAAACAACGTCATTCTTCCAAGTGTTCCCTACCAAGATATTCTGCCTCACCACAGACCCAGAAACAATAGGTCAACTCACCACAGATTGAAATCTCTGAAATAAAACAACAACAAAAACAAAAACAAACAAACAAACCAAAAAAAAAAAAAACAAAAAAATGACTGTTTCATCTGTGAGAGATTTTTAAAATGCATTTTGTCCTAGTAATGAAAATCTGACTAACAGCAGCCTAGCTCATAAATGTTCCCATCCAATTTTCCCAGCAAGTCATACAATTTATCCTTAGGAGAACTGACTACCTAAGAGAAAGACCTATGGGCAGAAACAGGGAGGAGGCCCCACTGGCTTCTATCTAATCCATAGGGAACACAGGATTTGACAAACTTTGTTGACATAGACCAAAAGCTTTTAATAGCTGTTTACTGCTTTTGCTTAGAAATAATAGTTGCTTACTAGACATTTGTAGACAAAACAAATTTGAACTTATTGAAAACAGAATAATGTGTCAGGGACAGAAGCAGCTTCAAAACCCACTATAAATACCTTCAGAGTTATGAGAAATATGACACATATAAAACAAGAATGGGCGAATATTTTATAAAGGCACATATGGAGAATAGTGGGTCTCTGACATTAAAAATTATAGCAATAATAAAATCCAACAGAAGCACAGATAGATAAAATTCAGAAAGTTTCTTAGGAACTAGATGAATAGTAAAAATAGGAGAGGAGGAAGAAAGAGGTAATGGAAGATGATTCTAAGAAATTCAGCATCTGAATTTTAACTCAAGTACCAGGAAGAAACCACACAAAAATAGACCTGATAAACTACAAAAAGTACATTTCTTTGGACTGAAGAAAGTTTTCCAGCTGTAGGGGTACACTGTTTATTCAGTACAAGATAGATGTGTGAAAGGCTACCTAATGTACAGTAGCACTAATGTTTAGGATATTTCACAGAAAGACAAGGTCCAAATAGTTTTCATAGAAAATGAATCACAAAAAAGACCAGTAATCAAACTGCATCAATTTTAAAATGGCAGTAAATGTAGAACAGATAAATATGAAATATTGGGGCATACAGTAGCTACACAATGAGTACTTGCTGACTAAACTAACACAGTTTTACAAAGTACTAAATGATACCAGAAAAGAGCAAGTAAATAAAATTCTGTATAAGCATAATCTTTATTACTCAACACAGAACACAACAGTTATGAATAAAAAATAAGTGGCTTAAAGATTGTTTCTGAAGATAGGATTGTAAACAATTTTTATTCTTTTCAATTTTTTTCAAAATTGTATAATTAGAATGCATTTATGTAGTTTTAAGTGATACAAAATAGTAATAAGAACCAGGCATGACCTGTGTGTCTTGGTGGAAGAGGTAGGAGGACCAGAAGTCCAAGGATGACCTTGGTCATATAATCAGTTCAAGGCCAGCCTGAGCCAGTAGAGACCTTGCCTCAAAAATACCACCATTATCAACAGAGAAAAAAGAAAAAGGAAAAGAAAAAAAAGCTAATGATGAACATAAAGCTACGAACAATTATCAAACAATTCTAAGTGTGCACATCCTTAGTATTTTGCCTTCCCCCACCCTCATGTTACCTTTGTCCAGAGTCACCATTCACATCGAGATTGAGTTCTTGGGGTTTATTAAATTCTTTATCAGCAACCAGTTCTCGAGACTTAAATATAGCTTGAGTCCTTAACCTGTAAAAATAAATTTAAGAATTTTTAATCCCCAAAGCACTGATAGGCTCAACACACACACACACACACACACACACACACACACACACACACACACACACACACACACAAACACAAATTAAGTCAGCCCATCAGTTTATAGGACTTTAGATTTTCATTAGAGAAGCATGTGGGGAGATTGAGCGGGTTAGAATGTAATTTAAAAACTCAGGATTGTAAATGCTTTTGGAGTACTTTATGTCTCAAGTCTAAAGGATAAAAGTTTCCATCTATTCATTGCTGAGTGTTTTGCTCATTGTGTTGTTTCTGTTGAAGTTGCTGTGATAAAACATTAGATAAAAAAGCCTGGGGGAGTAAAGGTTTGTGTTGGCTCATAGTTTGATGGTGTAGTCCATCAGGAAGACCTGAAAGTAAGAGCTTGAGGCAGCTGGTCACATTGCATTTCTCATCAGGAAGAAGAAGATGAATGCTTATGTAATCTAGGACCTGAGCTCAGAGAACCAGGTACCCACACATAGAGTTGGGTCTTCTTAGCTCAATCCACCTAACCAGGATAATCCTTCACAGTCATGCCTGGAGGCTTGTTTTATGTGATTCTAGATCCTGATGACTCAACAGTCAACATTAGCCATCACAATTCTCATTGCTGTTACAAAAATACCCGAGTTAAGAAAATTAATGGAGGAAGTATTTATTGGACTCATGGTTTCTGAGGCTTTAGCTTATGGTAGGTTGGCTCTATTTTTGTGGGCCTGGGGTGAGGCAGAAGAGCATAGCAGAGGAAAGCTGTTCACCTCATGTCAGCCTGGAAGCAGAGAGGGCCAAAAATACCCAGCAAAGGTACACACTGGTGAGCTATCCCTCCAAGCAGGCCTGCCTTGTATTTTACCAAGTCATAATAATGCCGCAAATTATGAATTATCAATAGCTTTAATACAGAAGATCAACTCATAGATGGGTTAACAATTATTCCATTGGCTCACTTACTTGATTAGACCAGTGCCCTCATGAGCCAATCATTTCCCTTAAGCTCCATCTCTGAACATTGCAGTTGTGACTGGGCCTTCAACATACCAGCCTTTTGAGGAAACATTTTAAATAGAAGCCATTTAAGTTACCCAGGTCTAAAGAAAGACTCTTGCAATTCTCAAGTATTACTGACTCTGTAAAACAAATTTAGGAGGTATCCAACTTCTCATGTTGACATTTCAAAGAGCTGGGAGAGCAGTGGCAACGTATTTTCTTTAGGCCACAGACAAAAATAGAACTAGGTGTCCTGGTTAAGCTGTTTTGTGAACTTGACATAAGCTACAGTCATTTGGGAAAAGGGAACCTCCATTGAGAATGTCCCCAACCAGACTGGCCTGTGGGTATTTTCTTGATTAATGATTGACGGTGGTCCTTGGTGCTACAAGAAGGCTGAGCAGACCAAGGCAGAAAATGAGCAAGTAGGGTTCTTCCATGAGTTCTGCTTTGGTTCCTGCCTAGCTTAGTTCTTGCCTTGACTTCCATCAGTGATGCACTATTACCTGGAAATGTAAGATGAAATAAACCCTTTCCTTCCAACTTGCTTATTTTGTTCATGATGTTTTATCACAACAATAGAAAACCTAAGACAGAAGACATGAAATCTACTGAGATTAAGAACATACTCACATGTACTGATAGGGAAGGCTGTTGAAAATACCAGTACAAAAATCTTCTATCTAGAGTTTAGGGATCAATCACTGACAAAAAATATGTGATGCTTAACATCCATTCTTTCAGTTTTTCAGAAAATGTCTTCTGGCAATATGTACAAGTTTATTGTTTAACTATGAAATAAAAGCCAGGAGGTGGTGGTGCACACCTTTAAACCAGCATGCGGGAGGCAGAATCAGGTGGATCTCTGAAAGTTTGAGGCCAGCCCGGTCTACACAGCAAGTTCCAGGACAGTCAAAGCTGTTACACAGAGAAAGCCTGTCTCCATAAACAAAGAAACAAACAAACAAAGTAAAAATCAACCAACTAAACAAGAAAACAAAGAGAAGCTATTAACTAAAACTATAAAGTGTTTGTACAAGAAACATGAACATAGTATTCATCACCATCAAAAGACGTTCTTTTAGTTGTAACTACACATGGTGATGTACAAAGAGATGGAATTTACAGTATTATTATTTTGTAGTGACATGCAAGTTGTTAATAAATGCAGGTGTAAAATGTTAAAATCAACCAATTATGAGAAAAAGAGTAAAAAAAAATAGTAATAACAGCAGTCAGGGTAGCTTCTGCAGCAAGAGTAGAAATGTTAATGCTGGTGATAATAGTAGCAGCCACTTATGGGATGTTTCTTACATGTGGATCTTACATGATCCACACAAATGCCCTGGAAGTAATTACTTTACTATATGTATTTACAGAGGAAAGTGGGGCAGGCCTAGGCATAATACCATAATACTTACCCAAGGTGATATGTTTTTCTGTTTCTTTGTTTTATTTTTACTATTGTTTTTTGGATTTTTTGAGTCAGGTTTTCTCTGTGTAGCTTTGTAGACCAGGCTGGCCTCAAACTCAGAGATCCACCTGCCTCCTGAGTGCTGGGACTAAAGGCGTGCACCACCACCACCAGGCCAAGGTGGCATGTTTTTAGGTGGTGAAGGTGGTACACTTTTCATAGCTAGGTATACAGTATGTATATTATAAATGCCAGAGACAAAGACAAATATTATAAATAGCTTTAACTTTACTCATTACAAATGTACTACTTTACTCTTACTCCCGAAGGAATTTATGGAGGTTCTTGGCACTGCAATCAACTGTATTCTCAATAAAGAGCTAGCTAGAAAAAAAAATCCAAACCTAAAATTAACGAAGTGTAGATAATTTGAAAAAGAAAGCAAACATTTAAACCAGAGGAGAAGGTATGACTTCAGAAAGAACTATGAATAGTATACGGAAAGCGCTACAAATTTTCAGAAAAAAAAATTCTTAGGAAAAATGGGGCAAATGGGTACAGAGATGATGGCAAATTATAGAAAGCTTTGCAAACTAGAATGACAGGTACTATCTAATCTAGAAAAAAAATTTAACCAGCTTTTAGAATTCAGAAGTGGTAAAATAAAGGCACTGTATTAGGAGAGTTCATTCACTACAGATATTTTTGGTTCATGACACTACTGGGCAGACTTTCAGATATCTCTTAAGTGATAAAACTGCATGAATCTAAAAAGTAGGCCAGAGAGTAGACTGACTTTCAGCCTAGAAATGTGAGCTGAGATACTGATTAAACAGATAAATCATGACCCTGATTTCTGGCCTGTTCCAGCTAACCATGGGTGATCAGATGATTTCCATAGTAGAAAAGCATGAAGAGAGGACCTCCTCTAGTTAAAAGCGTCTCCAGCCAGGTATGGTGAAAGCTGTCACCTCAGCACTTGGGAGCAGGCAGCAGAAAACAGCTAGCTTGGACCACAGATGCAGCATCTGTCACAAAAGCCTCCATCCCATTATCTTAACTGACTCTTTATCTGGGCATCTCACTTGAAGCTTCCAATGTCTAGGAGAATTTTATTTTATAGTTCGAACTACAAACAACAAATGAAATGGCAGAACTGTGATGGCCAAGACTCATGGAACTCAAAGGCCTTTAATGGATGTCTAAGGCATCAGAAGCCAGCAAGATCAAGTCCAAAGATGAACAGACTGTGACTGGATGTTGTTTCATGGCTTGTATATATTTACTTTGCAAGTCCTGATTAACAAGATTGAAATTACCCTAGTGTAAAACACTAATGATTTTCTAAGACTGCAGATAGCAACTACCCAGGGTAATACTCATCCCTGAAAGAGAATCGATTAAATCACTTGATAACTCGAGGACAGTAATTCTGAATACAGGAAATAAATGCAGTCAGCTTAAAAAGAAAATTAGGATAGAGAGAATGAATCCATGAAGGAGCTCAAACTATTTCTGTACAGTTTTCCAGAAGACAGAAACTTTTAGAGTTTAAGAAATGGAAGGTGAGAAGCCCTCTTTTGAGTTTTTGGTCAGGACTGTCAAAAAGACTCCAGAAACATACAGCCCATTGCTGTTTCCTTGAGTGTTCCCCAAAGGTAAGTTCCTATTGCTTAAGACACCATGCACATCAGAAATATGGTCCAGAGGCCCTAGAGCTGGAATTGACCTGAAAGCCTTTTCCCTAAGGGCATTGATGGTGCCAGAAAGTGCCAGCAAGCTTCCAAAGGAGGGAGGCAACCAACAGTCCTACCCAGCTGTGATAGCTATGAACCTCCCAGCTGACTTCAAAGCAAAGACAAGAGAGGTGGGCCATTAGTAGACAGGTGCAGAGGAAGGATGTGTGTTTCAAGGATTCTGTTTTTGTCTGCACACTTAAAATACTGGAATACTGCTGACCTAGAAACCCAAAAGGCATGGAGGAAAAAGCCTCCCCCATTTAGTCAAAGAAGTAGAAGGATTTTAAACAGTAAAACTACTTCATTATTCTATTCTAGCCAACCACAGCAGCACATGATGGCCTCACTTGTCCTGTTCCCACCAGCAAAGACCTTTATTTTCTATGGGCTCTCATGAGGCAACCAAGCCCTCTGCCATGGCAGTGTAAGAGAAGGTATCCTACAGAGAAAGATTTAAGCAACACCAGTGACTTAGGCTACAAACTAAATGCCCAGGACAAAGCTAAAAACCATTCATATTATCAATAATAATAATGATAATAATAATAATAATAATAAAGATGGCAAAAATATCTAACGAGAATGAATATTAGAACATGCATTACAAAAATGCCTCAAAGAACAAGTCTGAATATTCTTGAAAGAAACTGAAAGAAAATCTTTAAAAAGAACTAGAAGACAAATAAAAACCAGACAGAAACATGCTCACCTGAATAAGAAAAAAAAGTCAGCAACAAAAATGGAAAGAAAACAAACCCAACTAGATTATTGTTAATGATAGATTAATTGGCCCAAAAGGAGAGTCAGACACTTGAGTACAGCACAAGAGAAACAACACAGTGCAAATAAAAGCAGTATTAGCTCCTGGCACCAGATAGCCGAGACCATAACAAAAACTTTGTGTTTATGTCCATGACATTTAAGAGAAGAACATGGGTGGGACTCAAAAAATGATACCTCCCTAAAAAGTTCAAAACCCCCCTAAGTACTACAATCTTTGTAGTGACAAAATGGCTTTGTGTAAAATGGCAGCAGATAACCACACACTGTACTGATGTTAAGTCACTGGATTCCTTGTGGAACACGTAGCCACTGGTAAAGGTAATATGGGAGGTCTTTGTAATATTTTTAAAACTACTCACAAACCTACAGTTATTTCAAAATAAAGTTTAAAAGTAAATATGAATATGTATAATCTAAAAATGCATACGCCTACAAGATTGTTCTCAAAAATCCCATTTCTTAGGTCTTTTTTACTAAGCTAGAATTATAGAGATATGAGTGTATCTAATAAGACTCTAGACAGAGGAATGGTGACCAAGAAGGCAGCAAGCAAGGAAGGAAAATCTTTAATTCATTGTGCTTTAAAAAGAATATAAATACCACATTTTAGAATAATATCTGATTTACTGCTACTTTTCTTAAACAGTAAACTTTATGCATCTGAATGTAAAACCATACAGAATAGTACATAATATTAAAAGAGCAATTCCTCTTTTGAAACACTGCTCTAAAAAGGTAAATATTAAGGGAAGAACAATGAGAGTGAGGCTATCTCTCAGTGACAGAATACTAGCCTAACATCCACAAGGCCCTGCGATTGAGCTCCGGCACCAATAAAAATAAAAAAATAAAAAGGAAAGTACAGAGCAAATATGATCAACACACACACATGTACTTGAATAAAAATGTCCTATATAATAGACTATTGCATGCTATGAAATATACATAATAAAAACTTAAAAAGATTACTTGGGAAAAATAATTTTTAAAAGAAAAAGAAGAAAGTGTAAATTAGAGCTAGTTATAAGACTATGTTCAGGATTAGTAAGGATTAAATTTAAATGGGTCTCATGGTTTATTTAATTTTATATGATGGCAGAAAGGTGCATGTAGGACAATGGCAGCTAATCACACTTCTTTATAATCTGATTCTATACTCTTAAATAATAGGATTTAACTTAATCTCTAACTCTCCATTGGGACATCAAATAGCAAAGCATATGACACTTGAAGTCTCATAAAAGTTAACAATGGAACTTGGGAGATAGTTCTGTGGTTAAAGAACTTTCTGGGCAAGCAAGAGGACTTGAGTTCAAATCCCCAGATAGGCACAATTACATATGCTTGTGACTCTAGCATTGGACTGTTTAGACAGGTGGGTCCCAGAAGCTCAATGTACATCCAGCCTAATTGAAACGGTGAACTTCTGACTTAGTAGAGACTCTGTCTTGAAGAAGTAAGGTAGAGAATGACAGATAAAGACACCTGAAGTCCTGGTCTGGCCTCCGCATGTGTGCTATAGGCACAAGTACCCATGTACATACTTGCATGCATATCTTCCATATAAGACAGGGGATTTACTTATAGTCATAGTTGGTAAATACCCCAATAAGCCAAGATGCTGAAGAAACTTTGTGAACTGAGGTTTGTATAAACCAGTGTTTGAAACTGTATTCTCCATCCTACAGACAGTGCTGAAAGAAGAGGCAGGACTCACCAGTTGTAATCCAGCCGGGACTGGTGCAGCTGCTGCTGTTTGAGGAGAAGCTTTGTCTCTTGCTGGGCCAGAAGATGCTGAAGGCGTTCCTTTTCAATTTCTAGTTCCATTTTCTGAAGCATCAATTGTTGCCTTCGATCTTCTGAGAGTTGCTTTTTGGCATCAGTTTCACTGGGTTGCAGTGCCACTCTACTTTGCATGTGGGCCCAGGAAAGCCCACAATGACTGCACGATTCTGGATGTGTCTCACAATACTGAGGGGCCATGTTTGCAGGCTGGTAGTTCTCATGAACATAATCTTCACTTTCAGAGCATTTATGACCACAGTACTGACTTGACGGAGTGTGTGGAAGGTGTGGATATTCCTTTATCTTCAACTCTTCTGAGGGTAGGGCTTTCTCTATCGGGGCTGCATCTATTGGTTTCATCCCTGGAGATTCAGAAGCACCTGTTCTGGTTTCTGATGACACCCTCTCTAAACCCCCTTTATGATGATGAAGAATTATTGGTTTCAAAGAATTATTCCTCATTGCTGTAAGTGATTCTGAAACTGAGACCTGGGTTGCTGACTTAGGCCTTGCCTTGGTCTGACAGTAGATTTGAGGTTTGGCTACACTCAAGTAGGAACCATCCAGGTCCATCAACGAAGACTGGTGAGTACTTTTCTTATTGGTTATCTAAGAAGAAACACAGAAAAAAAAACAACTTCTGGTTTTTGTTTTTCAAAAATCAATGATATATGTTCACTAAAACAAAACTCTTATTTCCTTTCCTTAAATATTACAGTATCCACGTTGCTAATGTTCCACAAAGCCACATCCATTTCAAACAACCTTTACTTCAGCTAATCTATAGGGGATGAAGAAAGATCCAATATTACTACATGCTGTTTTTGAAAATCTTTGGTGAATTTAGGAGCTACAAGTACTTAAGGTTACATAAAATCAAGTTTAAGATGCAAACACATTAAATATTAATATCTGAAAATGTCTATCTTTGCATATTGAGCCAAGAAATCCATGCAGTCACCTTAAATATTTTTTGATTAGCCATTACACAGAACAAGATTTGATGTAAAACATTTCACATTATTCTGAATAGCTACTGCTAGATGAGTTTTTATAAATATCTTTAAAGAACACAGATAAAATCAACTACTTTCAACATATGTAATTCTAGTAAAAAGCAATTATTTAAATATAAAATATTTAATTTCAGCTATAAACATAAGTGATTTTTCAATTAAGCCATTCAAGTGGTTACAGTCTAATAAAACTCAGGCAGAAAGGAAGTGGTTGTAAATTTGAATTTCCAGGTGAAGAGTAAGCTTTCCCAATATCTTCTGTTCTATCAGGAGAGTGAAACTTCATCTATGTCAATTATTCTCAAACTTGAGAGGGCATGAGAGTTACCTGAAGGACTTGTAAGCATGAGAGGCTAGTTTCAGCCACAGAGCTTCCCACTCTGCTCAGAATGGCCAGCTCAACTGCATCTCTAAGAGGGTTTCAGGTGATGCTGATGTTGATCTGGGACAAGGTTTTGAAAATTTTGTAGTCTAGACTACAAAAAACTGAGTGGGCACTAGTTCAACCCTGAACATCTTTGACTTACTGTAAGTAAGCAGGTTTTCCTTTCAGTGGCTTTCAGAAACATGGCGTATCTAAATTCTAGACTGCCCAAGTTGAAATATTTTACTTTCATACAAATGCTGAGTGTACTACAGATAAGCAACTTGTTCATGAAGTTGAATACTCATGATTTAACAAAAATTAATGCAGAAGATTAATATAGTGAAAATTGATAGGGGAGAGTATAATGCTGAAAATAAGTCCAACGAACCTTAGATTTTTTCCAAGGACACAATCTTCTACAGCCAAAACCCTCCCATCGACTTAGACATTAAGCTTTACATATGAGAGCTACCAAGTCCCAATTACTTAACTACAAAGATGGGTTCTTCAATAGCATTATTATTTCTAGTAGTGTAGATTCCTTTGGGAAGTCAGAGTGTAACCTTTAGCACAAAGGCTGAAAGGCACAAGTCATTACCTCTGGAGGAACCACAGTCCCCAACACAGACTTCACTGAAAGAGAAGTCAAGAGAACACTAAGATGTAAATGAGAAAGATGTTTGAAATATTCTTTATAGCTTCCACTCACATCTCCCTCTTTCCTCTGGCTTTCATTTTCATTTACTTTGTTGCCATTTTTTATCTATATTCAATAAAGTCCAGAAAGCCATTAATAGCACTAAACAGTGCTACTAACTAAACAGCAAAAAAATCTTAAATCGTGTTGTCTAGATCAGCAGCTTTCTGGCCCTTCTTAGTCCTGAGTTATTCCATTTTGTCTAGAGCAGCTTTTTTTGTCCCCAGTTACTCAATACTGAGACAGAATGACTTAGCATCTTGTTCATAAATAATCACCATGTGGCCAGCATGATAAAGCATAGCCCGATGAGAGGCTTATTCATGCTTACAAAAAATTACCACCTTTAAGCTTATTGGACACATCAAAGCAATGAATGAAGAAGCAGCTACAAATCTGAACACAGGAGAACCATCTCATCCTGGACCATGGCACACCAACTTTGCACTTATCATGGGCCACTCCTTAGGAGATTGCTAGTGGACACACTTCCAACTGTGCCTTGACTTGGCTTAACCTGATCCTTACTGTCACTAACATCACCAACTTCAAAGTTGTCCAGTTCTCTCAACCAAGTATTTTTGAGATCTGTTCTCAACCCAGCATCTGCCCACCTGAAATGGCTCTCTGACTAGTACCAATGTAGCATCTAGTACCTGTTAGTCCCTATACACTCATGTCTAACTTTCTGTCACCTATATGTACTTGATTGAAGCGTGATGTATCATTCAAGTGCCAGATATCAGAATGGAATGGAATATTGCCATGGTTATGACTCCAAAGTAAAGTATAAGTACTTGGTAAATGTGACTCTATTAACACTCAATATATTCTGGCACCATAGAAGGGCACAAAGGTGTTTGTGTATGTTAATAATATAGTTTGCTAATAACACATCCACTGAACTAATTTTTCACTTTTCATGGAAAATTATTTGCACGCTGAAGCAACTTACTTGCTAAAGGTTGTTGAGAGAAACATCCCTTTCAGAGTAAACGAATAAGTTACAATTTCTATGTTCATTTCCTAATGCCACTATAGTGAATAACTACAAAATTTGCAGTGAATGACAGTACAAATGTCTTCCCTGAAGATTGTGGAGGTCAGAAATTAGAAATCTGTCTTACTGGGCTCAAATTCAGGTTTTGGTAGGGCTTGTTCTTTTGGGAAGCCCAGAGGAGAGAATCTATTTCCTTTTTTTAAGCTTCTAGGGGCCATATATATTCTTTGGTTTGTGGTCTCTCCTCCATCTTCAAAGAGCATCACTCCAGCTTCTGCCTCCAACATTATAGTATCCCATGCTCTGCTTTCTTTCTTACTCTTTTTTGGACTATAGGTGATTTCCCCACCCACCTCCTAATCCTAGTTTAATCGCATATGTGAAGGCCTTTTGTTCATAAATTCCATTTAGCCATATAAATTGATATTCATGGGTTGCAGGATTTAGGGCAGGTGTACGTGTGTGTGTGTGTGTGTGTGTGTGTGTGCGCGCACATGCGCACACATGCACACACGTACACACGCACATGCATGTGTGAATGTGCTTGTATTGAGTTTACACATCTTTTTAAATGAACTAATTCATGAGTAGTTTAGTTATCTAAACAGAATGAATTTTGAGAACTCTGGCAGCAGAATAAAACATCTCCCCAATTTACAAGAGCTGAAAAATGATGGATATTCAACAACCTTTGATACAAATGGCTACACACACACACACACACACACACACACACACACACACACACAAAATTGCTCAATAAACATGTTTTGATTGTATCATGTTATTGGAAAATTCAAATTGAGTTATGGACTAATAATGAAAGAAAATTAGAATCTTTTTACTTGATGGGAAAAGCTGAAGAATCACAAAGCCAATCTGGGCTCTGTAGCAGGTTCTAAACCAACCTGGCTTATGTAGAAAGACTCTGTCTCAAGAGGAGAAAGAGAGGGGGGAGGGAGGGAGGGAGGGAGGGAGGGAGGGAGGGAGGGAGAAAAAAGGAGAAAGAGAGGGAGAGAGAAGATCAGAGATCTAAGATTAGGCTAAATCATGTGTTACCAAAAGAAAGAAAGAAAATAAATAGAAATCAAACTTCCTAAAAGGGTCTAAGTATAAAATTCAGCTGCTTTATTAGTTGAGTTAAAGATATCTAAAGCTTTGGGACCCATGCAAATCACAATAGACCTGAATGAAACAGATGTGTTTTTCTTTCTAGAGTTGCTCCATGCCCTTATATGTGGCATTAACAAACACAAATTCACTCAATGAAGGCTTGAAATAACAAAAAAAAAAATCTGAATCATTTCTGTGGCATATGGGTATTTAAAACCCTTCATTGCATTTTTATTTAGTGCTTATATGTGCATGCACACGTGTGCACAAGCACACAGCTATTATGATGCTCACATAGAAGTCAGAGGACAATTTGTGGGAGTTGGTTCTTTCCTTCAACCATACAGGTCCTGAGGATCAAACCAAGATTTTTAGGCTTGGTACCCAGCACCTTTACCCCATGGAACATCTCTCTAGCCTGCATATGGGCTTAATAGGAAACTTTCAGGTAAATAACACAAACACTGAAAGCACAGCTTAAGGGATGGCTTAATGAAATTATTGGTTAAGATGGGTGTAACTATCTCCCTGGTCAAGTTACAGAACATCTTTATCACTCAGAAGTTCCCTTTTATGCTTTCTGATCAACACCACCACTGCTCTATGCTAATAAGTTATACCTTTATTCATTTAAACTACAGTAAATCAACATTCATTTTTTTGTCACTACATAGTATTTTGTTATATGGCTATGGCACAATTTATTTTTATCTTATTAATGGGGCAAACTCATTTAGAGCTCTTATAAAGCTGCTAGAGTTCTTATAAAAGTGTTTAAACATATTTTTGAAATTTAAATATAATTACATCATTTTTCCCCCATTCCATCCCATTTCTTTTCCTCACACACAAACTTGCCCAGTTCATTTAATGTTATCTGTATGTATATGATATCAGGGCTGGTATTTAATAACCAATTTGGGGGGGTTCTCACATGAGGAAAAATATTTTTCTCACTCAGCATTTTGTAGAGTTTTTTTTTTTAATCTAGGGTTTGGGACCCCATAGGATTTCTCTCAGCCATGTTAGCATGTCTATTGATGTCATCTTTGCTCAAGTCCTGTTTAGGCAGCTGAGTTGGTGAGATGTTATGGGTATCTTCTGACATTTCTAGGAGATGCAATCTTATAGAAATCTTCACATTCTCTGGCTCTCACCATTTTTTTTCTGGCCCCTCATCCTCTATGATTACCAAGTCTTAGATATAAGAATCGTGTTGTAGATGTATCAGCTGTGGTCTGGCACATGACCACTTGTTTTCTGTATTTTGATTGGTTGTGGTTTTCTTTAATTGTCTCTGTCTGCAAATTTTTCTTTATAGCTGAGTAATATCCCACAGTGTATATGTATCACGCCTTCATTATCTATTTGTCAGTTGAAGGAACCCAGGTTATTTCTTAGCTATCTATTGTTGAATAGAGCGGTAATGAACATGACTTAATATCTGTGACGTAGGATATTAAGTCCTTTGGGTATATGCCAAGAAGTAGAATGCTAAGGATAGTAGGTTTATTCTTAGCTTTTTAAGGGTTCTCCACATAGATTTTCAGAGTGGCTGCACCAGTTTGCAAACCTGCCAGCAATGAATGCTGATCGGAGTAAGATGAAATCTTATTCTTTTGAAGTATTTCTTTGCCATTTTTATTTCTTCTTTTAATAGCAATGTTTCCACATATTTTGAATGGTTTGGTAATGCAAACTGAGAGGCCTGCTCCAAGATATGCTCCAGAGTAGTAAAAAGAAAACCTCAGAGTAGCGAAGGCTTAGGAAAATTTTTTATGTGAGGGTTGCTTGACTTTTCTGAGGGGGAAAATAAGAAAACACATGCTTTTTGCTGATAACCTAAGAAAAAAGGAACAAGCACATGCTTTCCTGATGGCAACCTTCTCTTCTACTTCACCTTAAATAATCTTCCTCTTGACAATCTCTCTGCATAGTCACATCTCTTTACATACAGCTATACATCTCTCTTTACATATATACAACTCTCTCCAGCAGTTACATATTTCTCTACTCAGTAACATCATTTTGGTATAGCTCTACATCTCTCTTCTAGGCACATTTTTTCTCTCTACTCTGCTACATTCATTCACACTACTACATCACTCACTCTTTCACTCATTCAATCTCATATAACTATATCTCTTTTTTATACTTCTTACATACCTCACATTTCTATCACACTTCTACATCTTTCATGAACATGCTCCTCTGTATACACTCTGCTACATCTCCCTTTCACCATACACAACCACTCTTACAACCATACTCACTCTCACACTCATTCACTCTCTTACACTTCTCAGACGATTATTCATCTCTCACACTTCTCCCTCCACAGCCACCTTCTTCACAGCTGTACACAGCCTCTCCTCCATTTCTCTCTCCTTCTGCACTGCCACAGCTCTTACTACTAACTCCTCCCTCCCACAGCCAAACTCTGAGTAATTACAAGTTACATTTTCAGGTCCTGACCTATTCTCACAATACAAATAAGTCATGTATTTTCTCATAGGCTAGGAGTGTCATTTAGAATGGCTAATGAGTAATACTTGACTATGCATATAGCTATAAGTTGGTGAGAATTCCCAGTCAATAAACAACTGGCTGAACCTTGAGCCTGAGGTGGGGACTAAGAGCAAAAAAAGTCAATTACTGAGGAAGTTATGTCTGCATTTACAATTGCTTCTGTCCTGACCTTGAATCCGCAACAAACAACACCTGGCAAATTAACCTTGTGTAATTGTCTCTACAGGCAACCAGATATTAGTCTTCAGGAGTAACCAGCCTGTTTTGAATTTGTTTTGGAGTCTAAAATTAGCTGTCTGTACAAAAGGCTGTCATGTGACTGAGAAGACTATGTCAGTCTGATTAATGTAAAATATCTTAGTATTATCTCTAGGTATCATAATTATATAGTTATGCATATATCTTCTTCCTGACTATCCACAGCTATATCTGTGACCAATATATGAAATATTTTCACAAGATAAACACACAAGTAGTGGGAAAACACCCAAAGCTGTTTTTAGGGAATTAATGAAGTCGCAATTGAAATTACAGATGCAGACAACCAGTTTTCATAGTCAGTGGTCCTGTAAGCATTGCTAGACAGGATTATCTCTATCAGAGAATTATTTGTTTGGTGGGTTGACACATAAATTATCAATTGCTCTATGCTGTACTTCCACAGTCCCCTACAGGTTGGGTCGGGTGTTTTTGTTTTTTAGAGTTCCTTATATATTCTGGATATTAATTCTCTGTCAGATTTATAGGTGGCAATGATTCTCCCCCATCCTATGAACATCCTCTTCAAGAAATAGTTTAGATGTGCAGAACTTTTTAGTTTCATGTAGTTTTACTTCTCAATTATTGGCAAATGGGGTCCTATTCAGAAAGTTCTTTCCTATATCTGGTTCATGCAAGGTACCACCTATGTCTTCCCTAGTAGTTTCAGTGTCTGTGACTTCACACTTAACATGTTTGACCCATTTGGAGTTACTGTGGTGCAAGGTGGTAGATACTGATCTAATGTCACTCTTCTGCATATGGACACCCAGTTTTCCCAGCACCGTGTGTTGAAAATGTTTTCTTTCTCCAGCCTGTGATTTTGTCATCATTGACAAATATTAGATGGTTGTAGTGATTCATATTCATGTTTAAGATCTTCAATTTTTGTACACATATCATATTATTTTTATTGCTATGGCCCTGTAATATATTTTGAGATTGGAAATGATAATCCCCCTCAGCATCCTCCCTCAGGACTGTTTTGGCTATCCAGAGTATTTTTTTTATTCCATATGAATTGGGGAGTTATTTTTCTATTTTTATGAAGAATAAGGTGAGAAATTTGATGGGATTGCATCAAATCTATAGATGGTTTTGGTAGAATGGTCATTTTCACAATATTAATGCTACCAACCCACGAGCATGGAGCATGTTCCATTTTTCTATTCTTTTATTTCAGAGAATTAAATTTTCCTCTATTAATATTTCTATGGGTTGTTGTGAATGTTCACGATATCTTTTTCTATAAGCTCATTTTTGGTACAAGCTAATGGCTTGTTCAAAGTTGATTCTGTTTCCTGCCACATTGCTGAAATTTTCTAGGTTTTTGGTAAATTTTGGGGATCTCTTATGTTTATAGCCCCTTAGCTTCCTTTGATCACCTTATTACTCTCACTAGTTCTTTGAGCACAATAATGAAAATGATAAGAGATATTGGGACAGTCCTGTCTCACTCCTGACTTCAATGGGATTGCTTCAAGTATTTCTCCATAAAAGATATCATTGGCTTCCACATATAGGTTTCTCATATGTACTATTTGTGTTGAGATACATTTCTTCTAGTTCTATTCTAAGACATTTATCTTGAAGATATGTCATTTGATTTGTATTTGAGTACATTTATGTGGTTTATTACAATTGAATTCCAGAAACTGAAATATCCCTGCATTTGAAGAATGTTTTTTTTCTACAATGGCTTTCAAAACTCTTCGTCCTGTGTACTTACTGTTTCAACTACAGTATACCATGTGGTATACTGTACCTTTTTTGACCTTGTCTATTCGATGTTCTGTGCAAAGCTCATATTTATAAGGGTGTGTCCTTCTTAGTCTGGGGAATTTTTCTCCTATGATTTTGTTGAGTATCTGGTCTATGCCACCTACCTGAAATTCTATTTCTTCATCTATTTCTATATTTCAAAGGTTTGGCATGTTTCATGGTACCTCACACTTCCTTCATGTTTCCTGTAATTTCTTTCATTTTTCATATTCTTTGCTTATTTAATCTAGATCCTCCTTTTGGATAACCTATTGATATCCATTGATAAGCCATTCTTGTTTCTTTTTGTTTGTTTTTTGTTTTTGTTTTTTGTTTTGTTTTGTTTTTTGTTTTTTGAGATAGGGTTTCTCTGTAGCTTTGGAGGCTGTCCTGGAAGTAGCTCTGTAGACTGGCTGACCTTGAACTCATAGAAATCTGCCTGCTTCTGCCTCCCTAGTGCTGGGATTAAAGGCGTGTGCCACCAATGCCTGGCATGATGAGCCATTCTGTTTGATTCATTCTCTTATAAGGCTATTGAGTTATTTCACTGGGTTATTAGCTTTTTCAATTACATCTTCATTTCAGCTTGAGACTTCTTTATGCTTTTATTTCTTTATTGAATTCCTTTTTCAAAGCCTGGGCTTTCTTTACCATTCCTATCAGCCTTTATATTTTACTGAACATTATTCAAATACTTATTCTTGTTATATTCTCATTAAGTTCACTTAACTATTTTTGTGTGCCATCTTTAAAATGCCTTAAGTTATTCTGAGTAAGTTTACAATTGTTCTTTTAAAGCCTATGTCCTGGGCTTCATCCAGGTATTGTCACTGGAGAACATTTCTATAGAACTGGTGTGTTTTGGTGGGTAGGGAATACTACCTTGATCTTTCATATTCTTTGTATTTTTGCAAGAAGATTTGCAACATTTGGACCTCTTTTATTGGTTATGTGTCTGATATGGAGACAATGGGCTAGGTAGGGCTCCAGGTGCAGGCTGGGTTAGGCTTCAAGACAAGGTATGTTTTTGAAGGAAAGATGTCAAGTGGGTATAGAAAGCTTGCCTGGCCATCAGGATGCAGGTTCTGATCCAAAACTTTAGTTTGGGGGTAGATCTGGGGTTGGGAGGGTTTGTGGAGGAGAGGATCAGGTGGGCTCCCCCAACTAGACCCTGGTGAAGGATGTGCATGATCTTTATTATACACAAACATGCCATTTTATTTTATAGCCTACCAACAAAGTATAAAATTCTCACTAACACTTGAGCATACATTTTTTACTTTTAGTCATTCTGTTTATGTAGAGAATTCTTGCCCTATTTTAAATTTTATGAGTCTATGAAATGGTAATAAACAACTTTTCCTTATCAGCTGAGCCATCTAGATAACTCCTTACAGACATGCATGCTCAAAGGCTAACCCCAGATAGTCCTTCATAGGCATCAGCAGGCTTGTCTCCCAGGTGAGTCCAGATCCTGTCAAGTTGATGACCAATATTAACAATCACAGAAAACAAGAAAGAAATCTGTGCTAATTATTTCTAATGTGAAAACTTGGCTATAAAAGATCATGTTCAGTGACCACTAAATAGTTACATGCTCCCCAAACACCTATCACTTGGGTGTTCTGGTACATTTTTTGTTTTTGGTGTGTGTGTGTATGTGTGTGTGTGTGTGTGTGTGTGTGTGTGTGTGTGTGTGTGTGTGTGTATGCAACTGGTATCTGAAATGGTAGTGGTAGGGTAGGCAAGTATACTATTATTGAGGTATATCCTTAACCCCACATATGCAATTCTTAACTTAGAACCCAGAATGTACTGTGTCAACTGTTTTATACACACAACTCTTAATATTACTTAGTATCAGCTCTATAGCTCTACAGGACAGCTCTTTTCTTTTGGAAACAGTATCTCTCTATGTAGTACTTGGGCTGGCCTCAAACTCACAGAAATCCTTCTGTCTTGGTCTCCCACAGGCTAGGAAAACTATTTTAATTACCAGCTTATGGATAAGAAAAGGAGGTTTGTTCAAACAATATAACTTTACTAAGTTCACATCAATATTTCAATATTTCAAGTGAGACATTCCCTAGATTCCCTTTACTCTACACTTTCTTTCCTTTACAATAGATACTTTAAAATTAATTCTCTTGTATTTGTATGGATATTTTGCCTGCATATATATTTAGGAACCAAGTACATACCTGGTACCTGTAGAGGCCAGAAGAGAGTGTCCAGTACCGCGGCTATATGGTTGTGAGTTGTATGGGTGCTGAGAATCAAACCCACATCCTTTAGAACTGCCAGTAATCCCAACTACTGATCCATCACTCTAGTCCATCTTTCTCAACCATTTTTTAGAATACCATAACAATAGATAAATGTACAAACTAATATTACCAGTATGCAATCATGTGAAAATGTCTGGATGGTTGTTATCTTGAAAATTGGAATTCAGATTTACAGTTTTTTCTTAAGTCTAAATAAAGTCACATGATGCATTCTTGTTTTGTTTTGTTCTTGTTTTTGAGACAGAGTTTCTCTGTATTGCTTTGGAACCTGTTTGGAACTAGCTCTGTAGACCAGGCTGGCCTTGAACTCACAGAGATCCACTTGCCTCTGCCTCTCAAGTGCTGGGATTAATAGCGTGTGCCACCATTGCCCGGCACATGATACATATTCTTCTGTATCTGCCTTCCATTGACCAATATTACATTTGCTAAGTGAACTCTATAGTGTTGCAGATAGCTGTAATTCATTTTTATACTTAGTGGTAATCTACAGGAATTCTTTATTCTGTGAAAGATCAGACATTAAGTAGTTTAGGTTTTGCTACTTCACATCTGTTTTTGTGGCACAAAACAAGAGAAAATAATAAATGAATGTGTATAGCTGTGTTCCAGTTAAGCTTATTTATGTACACTAAAATTTAAATTTCATGAATTTTTTCTGTTCCCTAAATTATTTCTGTCATCCCTGTAACTATATAATAATATAAAAATATTCTTAGCTCACCAGTTTTACAAAACCATGTATTTAGCTGTATTTAGCCTGCTGTTGTCAACTAAATTTGGTGAATACATCTTCCAATTAAAGGGTTCTAATAGGGCTGAGGATGGAGCTCAATTGTAGAGCATTTACATTGTATGTGGAATGCTGAAAGAAAAAATGCTGTATGCTAAGATATGCTCAAAAGCCAACAAGGAAAGTAAACAACGTGGAGTTTAGCACTACAAGATTGTAACCCCAGCACTGACACTCGAGAGGCTGAGTAGAGATAATCTTGAATTCAAGGTCAGCCTGAGCTACATAGAAAGCCTCTGTCCCAACAATAAACAAATAACGATATCAACTAATCAAAACCCCTAAACCAAGTGCCCTTCAGTGTTCTTCCTATGCTTTCTATTTGAAAATAAATGTGATGAAACACGTAATCAGAAGTTAGAATGACATTTAGTGGGAGAGCATGCCAGCTAATACACATAATAATGGAAAAAAGAACTACATTAAAATTTAGGGGGAAATGATTACCATTGATAAAATTAGTTGAGTTCATCATGTTTAGTTTTCCTATATAAAGGATGCTACTGACCATGAGGAGTGACTTCTGTCAGTGAAATCCTTGGCATAGCATATATGGAATCCACAGCACAGAAAGAAAAAAAAAGACCTGGAGAAGGGTATTTTTTAACCTGGGTATACACAGACTAAATGGGAAAATCCATAGAAAGGATCAAGTGTACAAGGGCTGGTAAGATGGCTAAATGGGGAAAAGACCGGCTGTAGAAACCTGACAATCTGAGTTTGATCTCCAGAACCTATGTAAAGTGAAGAGAAAGAGAAAACAAGCTCTACAAAGCTGTCTTCTGACCTTCACACATGAGCCATAGCTCACACTCAAACTCACACCAAACATATATATCATACACACCCATATTCACACAATAATAAAGAAAAAAGAGTGTAAAATACTTAGGTTAGACATCATGAAGAGTTTTCTATAACTGAAATTTAAGAGTCTAATGGAGTTGACATTTTTCCTCAAATTTTAAGATATTTTTATATGATCCTTTATGTAGAGATTTACATTGTAAACATGTATGGTATGGTATCTCATACAGATCTATGCAAGATCATGTATAAATCCTCACGTTCTTACATGTTAAAAAACCCTACATTACTACATTTTATAATTATCCATATATAAACAGCTGTTTCTATGAATCACCACTATTGGTGGATAATCTCCCTGTTATAAAAGAACACTTAGAGCACAAACTAATTAGCAGTAATATTTCATTTAAGACATATTTTTGAGAATTTCACATGAATACTATATTTACTTCATTTATGCTCCAACCCTCTCAAGTTCTAACCTCTTCTTTAATTATTATTACACACATATATGCACATGCATACATTCTCACACACAAATACACACACTACAATATGCTGAGTGTTGCTCACATGTGTATGTGTTTAGGACTGATTGCTTAGTATAGTACAGCCTATTAAGAGTAATGGAGAAAACTGACTTTTCCTCTCTCAGCAGTCACTAATCACCATTCAGGATGGGATTCTGTAAGATTTCCCCTGTCTCTTTGGGACATCAACTAGTGTGGCCATCACATTGTTTTTGGATACTTAGGAACCGATTACTTCCAATGTGCTCATGAGTTCTTGTCCACAAGAATAGTCAATATTACCAATAAGTTTTGAGGTATTTGTTTTTGTTTTTTTATTAATAATATAATTTAAAAATTTTACATGTCCATCCCAGTTTTCTCTCCTTTCCTCCCTTCCTTCCTTCCTGCTTCATTCCCTCCCTCCCTCCCTCTTACACTCTTTCCCCTGTGACATGCACCCTGGCCACCTTCTCCTCCCATCCCCCACCCCCATTCCACCTGTAGGGCTATGCTATCCAGGTTGGGTCATGTAAATCTGTCAAGTCATTTGAAGTAGGGACTAGGACTTCTCTCCTGTCTCTAGGTTAAGGGAGTATCCATCCATAGGGGATATGTCCCCAAGCTTCTCTTATGCATCAGGAATACATCCTGTTTCTACTGTCTGAGGTTCCTTAGACTGCTCAGTCCTTCTAGCTAAGACCCATATTCAGGGGGTCTGAGTCAGTCCCATGCTGAATTCCCAGCTATCAGTCTGGGGAGGGGGGCATTAGCTCCTTCTAGTTCAGGTCAGCTGTCTTTGTGAGTTTCTGCAACCTGGTCTTGTTCCCTCTCTCTGCATCTGGATTCTAGTTCGACTCAGTGTTTGGTTATGGGTGTTTGCTTTTGTTTTGTTTTTTTTTTTTTAATGGAAAATAATTTTCCTATCTTGACAAGTGTTAACAATTCTAATTTTCCTCCTTATTGTCTTATGAAAAGATAATTATCAATTCTGAACTTCAAAATTCCCCCTCCTTTTTTAAAAGGTCAGTAGTACTATGCATGTGCCTGTGTGTGTTTGTGTATGGGGGTGCAAGTCACCCTTATCTCCTAAAATGTTTTTGAGTTACTGTGGGATAAAGCATAGAATGGCATGTTGCATTTTAACACTATACATGGACCAGTTGTCAAACTGACAGAAAATTCGTAATGCAACAGCTGCACTATGTGGTTTGCCAACGTCTCATCCCAAATAAATGTTCATTCTCCTCAGTGCAATTAACTCTCCTATACTGGCAGATTTTTTCTAGAAGATCATCAAGGTAGATTACCTTCCAGTATTATGAACTAAATACTTACAGGTGTTATATCATCAGTTATAACTTACAAACTTTTGCATTTAGCAAGACACTCAGGAAAATGAATCATCTAATTTATGAATAATTTATAAGAAATTCACAGCATGCTCCTGGCGTCATCCATGGCCTTTTCCAGGTCATATGACACCAATTAGAGCTGAATTTTAAATTATTCAATAACCTGAACTCTCTTGTCATTTAACATATAGATATCAATGCAGTAAACAAGTTAAATCTAATGGACCCTGGAGGTTTGAGCTCCTTCACAGCTCAGCAGCTGAGGCCGGAGGCTATCAACGGAAGGGAAAATGACAGAACACAGCAGCCACGCACATCTGCAAGGCTCTAATAACTTATTCTAGTTCCCAAAGGGACTCAGCACACTTTAGGAATATTGAATCTAAAAGACATTAAAGTCACTAATTATGAGGTTTAAAAGATTGTAAGCACAGAGAAGACACATAATGACATGTAAATGACAGAACAATGAAGTAGATACCAAATACCATACCAGGTCCTATGAATACCACCATAGGCCAGTCAACAATTTTTGTAATAACTACCAGGTACAGTAAAAGGCTAGACCTTCTTTTATCATTACTTTATTTCCTGAAATTCAGAATTTTAAGTTGTTATAAAAATAAGCAGCTTATAATAACTGACAGTACAGTCAACACTGATCAGAATTCTACTACAGTTACTTCAGAGTTCTGTTGCTTTAAGCAAATTACTTTGGCATTCTTAAGTAGTTTAGTCATTTGTAAAGAGGAATTTGGTTTGATAATCTTTGTAGTGTATACTGTCCTCAAGATTGGTGCTTTGTAACTCAAGGAAAGAAGGGAGAGGAAAAAGGGCTGGATGAGAAATCAGCAATGAGTAAATTTGTCTTCTGATACTCACACAATAAGGGAGATAAATCATCTTAATTTATATATTTGCCCCAAACAGATGACTGAATAAGATAAATGTATAGTTAATGATAACAATTCTAAAGATTCTGAATTTTTTAAAGAGATAATCAATTCATCAAAGGATAAGTAACTACATTAGTGACTCAGCTCATTCAGTCACAACTGCAGGAAAGGCAGCTTTAAATGTTTTAGGTAGTTTCTAAGAAATAAACACACAGCTAGCTTTATTTAATGAAGATCAGAAGAAGTGTGGTGTGTGTGTGTGTGTGTGTGTGTGTGTGTGTGTGTGTGTAAACAATGAAAGCATATTTATGGCCACATTGGGAAAAGGAACAAATTAAAGAGTTCCAGCAACTTACACGTCAATCTTCAGGATCTTAACATGAGATGTATGTTTGAATGCAGGGCAAGAAGTATGCATCACTAAGCAGTCATGCATGATGAAACCCTGCCCATCACTGACCATACTTGTCTCAGTTCAGGTCTGTCTTACAAGGTGGTCTGATGAGTTGTCAGAATTGTGTTAATTATCTTCCTAAGAAGCAACCCTCCTCTGATAGGATAGCCATTTCCATTACATTAATCCCACCAATCAACTAAAATGGGTAAACTTTCCATCTTCTGATTTTCTCAATTTCTTTCTTTAGTATCTTAAAGTTTTTTTAATATGCAGGTCCTTTACTTAATTGGTTAGAGTTATCCCACGATATTTTAACTTTTTGCGGTGATTATGAAAGGCACTACTTCCTTGCTTTCTTTCCCAGCTTGTGTGTCATTTGCGTATAAGAAGGCTATTAATTTTGTGTGTTAATTTTATGTCTTAACTTCTTTCTTTCCTATTTATATCAACTTGAGGTCCTTCAGTTGTTTTATTGCTCTAGCTACAACTTCAAGTATTACATTGACTGAGTGTGGAGAGGTGGACATTCTTATCTTGTTCCTGATTTTAGTGGAAATGCTTTGTGTTTCTTTCTGTTCAAGTTGATTGTTCACGTTGGTTTGCTACAAATCACCTTCATCATGTTGAAGTATGTCACCTGTATCCCTTGTCTCTCCAGGACTTTTACCATGAAAGGATGTTGGATTTTGTCAAAAGACAAAAAAAAAAAAAAAAAAAAATCTAAATGCAGAAAAAAAAAAGCTTTGATAAAATTCTAACATGCCTTTATGATAAAAGTCCTAAGTATGCAAGGCTAGAGCAAACATACCTTAACATAATAAAACTATATAAAAGGGACCCACAGCTAACAATATTCTAAATGGAAAAGAATTTTAAATAATCCCACTGAAATCAGGAAAGTGACAGGGACCCAAACATGAGTACAAATAACCTAGCAAATATTTGGAAAAGATACCAAAAACACATACTGGAGGGGGGAAAAGCATTTTCAGTAAAATGTATTGGGTAAATAAATTGGACACCCATATGAAGAAGAATGGAATTAGATTATCTATCACTTTACACAAAAGCTAGCTTGCTAATAAGGATGACAGATTTATGCAGTGAGAGTTCAGTACATATTTCAGGGGTCTACCCATCAGAGTTGCTTACCTCAAGGAAATATAGACCTCATTTAGCAAGGCTATGAGGAATACTGTCATCAGAGGTACACATATGTTGGAGATACCTTACTTAGCAGGGTGATAAGGTATATTGCCTTCTATATGTGCTAGCTGTCCTCATGGTTGGCATCTTGTGTGAAGAGCTCTTCCCCTCACATTACAGCTTGGGGATTTTCCCCACAGCACTACAGTGTGTTAATCACAATTTTCCCTATGCATTGGAATACTGAATGGTTTTCCCCAGCAATGTGTGATTCTGGCATGAAAGTAATCACAATCAATACCCTTACTTTCTCAACTAGGTCTTTATATAAACTTAGAAGTGTGACCCCCCCTGAAATTATCTTCCTTGCCAGATAGTGTTAGTGTTCAGGCAAAGAGACCTCAATTGAGACATTCACAGACACCCAAGGACAAGAATTATGGCATGTCTAAAGTTGTTAAGCCATAGCTCTCAAGAGACAGGGAACAAGAGTGTCCTGGATTCACTCTGCCTGCAAATAGAGTAGTGCTGTCCCAAGCTAACCTCACATTAGCCTTAAAACAACTCCTTATAGATGATTCTTGCTTTGCTTGTGATTTCACTGATTATAACCTTTAGCTTATTTACCTAGTCACATTTACGAAAATAAAGTATATGTATTCCCCTCTTAGATTTACCTAATGATTTAACCTCTCTCCCCCTCCTTTCTCTTTAAGAAGTTCTTGAAAGCTTAAACCACTCCCACCTTGAGCCATAAAGAAGACTGATAGTTATTGCTTTGTGTAAGACTTTTATCTGTTTCTATGACCCTGAAAACCTCTAGTCTTTCACCTGGCTAGAGCCAGAGAATTGATGACTGTAAGTGTGTATTAGACAGAAAATTTTACAGCACAGCAGAAGGAAAGACATTTGGGAAGAGGAGACTACAGAGGTAATTGCTGGACGGAGAAGCTGGCAGAAATGAACAGACATGTAGAAAGATAAGAATGTACGAAAAACAAGTGTGAAGAAAAATGAAGAAACATGGAGAAGTGAGAAGCAGGACAGAATTATTAGAGTAAAAACAGAACTGTAAAGAACCCATGAATAGAAAGAATGTGGTGTGAGAAGATTCCTTTCTATAGCCCTTAGATTTAGATCCTATGCCTATTGTGGTGACTCTTTTTTGACCCTGAGTGAAAGCTTTTCAGGTAAGGACTTTGAAAGTTTTCTATACTAACTCACAATGGATCAAAGACCTAAGCATGAAACTGCTAGAAGAAAATATAAGCAGTAATCTATATGATATAGGTGTAAGACAGGACTTCCTGAATAAACCATTTGCTCCAGAATTAAATCCAACAATTGACAAATTGGGCTTCATGAAACCAAGAAGACCTCTGCTCAGCTAGAGAAGCAATCAACCTGGCGAAAATGAAGCCCACAGAAAGGGAAAGAATCTTTGCCAATGATAAAACAATCAGAGGTTTAATATCCAGAATAAAAGAAGGACTCCTAAAACAGAGTCAAATAAACAAATGGTGTACCCAAATAAGAGTTCTCAAAATGAGGAGAAAAGGTCAAACAAACATCTCAAAAATATTTATTTTCCATATCTGTTAGAGAAAACCAAAATAAAACAACTTTGAAGATTTCATCTTTCTACACTTAGAAGGGCACTGAGCTGTGGAACAACAAATAGCAAATGCTGGCAGGGATGCAGTGGAAAGGGAACCCTCACTCACTGCTGATGGGATTACAAACTGGTCCAACTAGTATGAGAATCAGTGTGGAGAATTCTTAAAATGCTAAAAATAAATTATATGACATAGCTATACCATTTCTTGACATATGCCCAAAAGACTCAATTTCATACTCCACAGATACTTGCTTATCCATGTTTATTGCAGCTCTAGTCCTAATAACTAGGAAATGTAAACAATATAAATGTCCTTAAATCAAGGAATATATATGAAAATTGAGTGATACACCTATACTGTGGAACACTATTCAGCTATAAAAAAGTGAAATAACGAACTTTGCAGGTAGATGAATGAAACTAGAAAGGAATGTATTAAGTGAGGTAACCCACATCCAGAAAGACAAATGTTGTTATATTCTCTTACTGGAGGATCCTAGATCCAAATATTCAGATATAAGTACATAGTTTGTAGTAACTACAGAAAATAGGAAAGTAACATGGTACCACTGTCAGGGTAGGAGGTGGGGTGGGGAGCAACATAGAGAGGAATAGCAGGGTTCATATAATCTAATCAGGAAAATGGAAAACAGGGGAGCTCTTTAGGAGGGAGAGAGGGTAATAAACACAGAGGAAGGTAGGAGAAAGGTAAAGAGAAATAGTAGGATACAAATGATTTGATAGGAGAATTGGAAAAGGGGGGCTCCTTAAAAAAAGGACATGGAAGGTAAGAACAGAAGAATGAGTAAGGTCGGTACAATAAGATTTTGGATGAAAGTATGAAAAATCAAGAAGGAATCATAACATAAATACTTTACCTAAAACACCCAAAATGCACATAATATACATATATAGTTTTAATGAACTCTTCTCTTGGTCTGTTCCTTCCAAGAGGGAAGGAAAATGAAAAGACCACATAACAAAAAACTTTAGTACTAGACATGAGAATCTCTCTCGTCTTAGTCACGGTTCCATCGCTGTGTAGAGAGAAAGCATTAAACTGGGGGCTTGCTTAGTATCAGAGGTTAGTCTGTTATCATCATGGCAGGGGACATGAAAGCATGCAAGCAGGTCCTAGAGTGGTAGCTGAGAGCGATATCCAGATCCATAGGCAGAAAGACTCTAGAATTGGCATGGGCTTTTGAAACTTCAAAGCCCATCCCAATGACACACTATCTCCAACAAGGTCACACTCCTAATTCTCTTCGATCTTTTCAAACATCACCACTTCCTGGTGACTAAATATTCAAATATATGAGCAATTCTCATTCAAACAACCACACATATTGAAGTAACAATATCATACTGCAAAATGCATTTAATTCTAGTTCCAAAGTCCCCATTGTATCAACAATGTTTGAAAGTCCAAAGTTCAAAGTCTCTTCTGAAATTCAAGGCAATGTCTTAATTGTAACCCCCTGTGAAATCAAATCAAAAAACAGATCACATACTTCTAACACACAATGGCAAAAGATGTACATTACCATACCAAAAGGGAGGAAAGGGAGCATAGTGAGGAAATACTGGAGCAAAGCAAAACCAAGTATCAGCAAAGCAAACTCCGAACTCTGCACCTTCTGATGTCAGAATACTCTTCAGATCTCCAATTCCTTTCAGCTTTGTTGAATGCAACCTACTTCTCTCCAGCTGGTTTCATACACAGTCTGAAGCTTTCCTTAGCAGATATCCCACAAATCTGTCATGCCCAACATCTTGGGATCTCCAAGAACATCTAGGACTCAAGCTTCACAGCTTCAAGCAATGGTCTTTCTGGGCCTCCATGGAGGGACACCCGAGACACACACTTGCACTCAGTGGCTTTCCTTAGCTAAGGAGGGAGACTCCTTCCTTGTATCCTAGAGTCTTAAAGACAGAACTACATGGCAGAAGCTGTCAAGTCCTGCTGCTTGCTGGGGCCTGGGACTTGGCTGCCTCTTCAAGTATATTGCATCAGCTTTCTGTTGGTAAAGGTTTTCTTCATTGTTGAAGCTTTTCTTTAATCCTTTTCAGAAGTTGAAAACTTAGGTGGATGTGGTCTTGCCTTGAGGTCACTGCTCCTTTATTCCATTTAGCATCAGGCTTTTATGTAAACCTTTTATCTTCTCGAGCACCACACTTACCTCCATTGCACTTCCAGGTATACCTTTTCTCCTCATACTGTAACTCTGAATTTCTCTTTGTCTAACTTGTTCCTTTTCATGATAAATGTCAGTACTCAGTTGTCTTGAAATCTCCTCAGTCAAAGCCTTTATTCCAAAACTACTCAATTTAGCCTCAGGCAGATATTTAGGACAAGGGCAAAAGGCAGCCACATTTTTTCCCCCACAATGGTCTGTAGGCCACTTTCTAATATTCTTTCCCTCTGAAATTTCTTGAGCTGGACACATATAGTTCAATACACCAAACTGTCTTCGTGGACCTACTAGAATGGCCCATTAAGCTCCACTTAAAGTGTTCAACTGCACTTGCTGCCAAGCCTGAGGACCTGAGTTGGATCTAGGGAAGCACATGATAGAAGTGGAAGTGAAGTGCCTTTCCCAAGTTGTCCTCTGATCTCCACATACACCATCATAGCACACATACATACATGTGAGAACACACACACACAGAAATTTAGCATTTTAGTTTTTTTGTCCGTTCCTACTTATCTTCTTTCCATTTAATAATGTTTTTGAAATCTTTATTATTTCCCTCTATTACTTGATTTTGGGGTTTCCCTAGTACTGAATGCAAGAAGGACTGGGATGGTAGAATTTTGTGCATTTCTCTAATGATAGAAACAGCATATGAACAAAATTTTATGAGTCATTCCTCTCCTGCTTTGTAGGATTCTTCCAAGGGATGGGCAGGCAGGCAGGCAGGCAGGCAGGCAGGCAGGCAGGCAGGCAGGCAGGCAGGCAGGCAGGGTAAGGCTCTGGTGGAGGTTGCAGATGTAAGTCCTAGTCTTTATGATCCTCAAATTTGGCTAAGCACAAAAGAAGTGTTTTATGTGATCAGGTCTAGCAAGTGTTACATGCACAAACAAGAGTTAGAAGATTAGATCTGTTTTAGTTGGGGCAGGAAAGAAAATTTCATAGTAGAGGAGATATCTAAACTAAATTATGGAAGGTAACTGAAATTAATATGAGTGTACATAGGAAATTTCATGCAAAATTTAAATTATTAGAATAAGGATTGTAGAAATTTATCCATATGAATAACTTTAAATAGTGCAGAGTGTTTTCTACCACAAGCAGTAAGAATGGATGAAGCCAAAACTTTAGGTAAAGGCCAGGGGGAAGTATTAATGTCCTGTGAAGAAGGTCAGTTCTTCTGGCATAGAACACCAAGGCCTATCTATAGAAGGATTCTAAAGATGCAGTGAAATGACCTTGACTACAGTGGCATTTACAAAGGATCAAAGAAATAAGATTTAGTGCCCTCACTCCATGTATGTATAGGGGATAGAACCCAGTCATTGCATACAACAGGCAAGGACTTTGCCACAGACTCGAACAACCAACTAATGAATACCTTTGAAAGAAAAGAATTAAATTGAAAATGTGAAGAAAAGCAGTGTGCAGCATTCTCATATAAAGTGTTTGGCTCACTTCTTACAAGGTAGGATTTTGGATTGCTAAGGGTAATGAGACCACATACAAATGGCTACAACATTAGTGACGATGTATGTGTATGCATAAATGTTCATGTAGGTGCATGTTCTCATAAGCAGGATCTAAAAACAAAACTGATATATTTAAGTTTAGAGTACTAGTGTATACAAAGTTTCTGTCCTGCCCAGTACCACAGCTGTTTAGCCCTAAATGTACTGTTTGGCCAATGGTTCAGACTTCTTATAGGTTAGCTCTTTCTTAATTACTTATCAATTTCTATTAATCTATGTATCTCCATGTGGTCTTGGCTTACCAGAGAATGTCCAGGCCTCTGTCTTCCTTGCCAGCTACATGGCATCTCTGCCATGACTCAGTCACTCCATTCCTCTTCTCAGAACTCTCCTAGTTTGGTAGCCCTGCCTACACATCTACCTGGCTACATCCTGCCTGTCCATTGGCTGAAACAGCTTTATTCATCAATAAATAAGAGACACAAACATATTCACAGCATACAGAAGCATATCCCCCATCATATTAGTTACAAGAAGCTGGAGTAAATGAAGAGCAGGGAGATGGAGATGGGCAAATGGATGAATACTAAGTTATAAATCAATAGTTAAATTGGAGATAGGCCATGGTGTTCTGCTGAGTAGCATCATGACTAAATAACAAGAATGTACTGCTCTATATTAAAAAAAAATAGTCAAAAAATGATTCTGGATGTTCTTAGCAAAGAAATCATGAAGAGAAAGGTAAAGTTCCTTGGTTTGATAGTCACACTAAAGTTCATATGAATTGAAACATCACATGGCATGCAACAAATATGATAAATCATTGTATCAACTTAAGGAATGGGTCTACATTATGGTATCATAGTTTGATGTGGTTATGAAGTAAACTGCAGGTAACATGGAAAGCAAACACAAACACACACACACGTAAATGTTTTTAATTGCTACCTGAAAGAATGCACATACTCTGCTAATGTAGAAACTGTAAAAACATCAGGATGGTATGAATGCCTATTTTGCTGCATTAGTTGCTTCCAAGACACCTAACTTTAGACTGTGTAAATCTACCAATAGTTCACACTATCCATGAATGAGTTTATGTTCAAATATGTTCTGATAGCATAGAAGCAACAGAAAGGCATTATAGATTGTGCATCAGATATTCCTCTGTCTAGAAAGTTTTATTTAAATAATAGTAAATTTTATAATAATGTGATAAAATGGATTTCACAAAAGCAAATGAAAAAAATGACATTAGTTTCATCTTTGGTAATATGGAAGCCATTCATGAACAATGGCTATTATATCCTTCTAGAATAGTGTTTCTCAACTTTTAAATGTTGCAACCCTTTAGTACAGCTCCTCATGTTGTATTGACCTCCAATCACACATTATTTTCATTGCTACTTTATTACTGTAATTTTTCTAGTGTTATGAATTGTAATGTAAATATCTGATATACAAGATATTTGATATTTGATCCCTATGAAAGGGTCATTCAATCCCCAAAGGGGATTCAGAACCACTGTTTTAGAAAAAAAAATGTTCTGTTTATAACTTGGAACCAATCTTCCCTGTTTCTTCAACATGAGACACAAGTTGACTTCAAGTTGTAAAGTTTTTTATCTAAGATGTTTTAAGAAACTGGTTTTTCAGCTGATCTGAACAAGGGGGAGCTCATGGACCCCAGACTGATAGCTTAGAAACCAGCATAGGACTGACCTAGACCCACTGAATCTGGTGTTAGTTAGGAGGACTGGGCAGTCTATGGGGCCTCTGGTAGTTGAACAGTATTTACCCTTAGTATACAAATGAACCTTGGGAGTCCATTCCACATAGAGGGATACTCTCTCAGCCTAGACACATGGGGGAGGGCTTAGGCCCTGCTCCTAATGATACGACAGACTTTCAAGATTCCCCATGAAAGGCCTCATCCTCCTGGGGAGCAGAGAGGGAATGGATGGGATGGGGGTTGTGGGGAGACAGGGGAGGAGTAAGGGAACTGGGATTGACATGTAAAACAACCTTGTTTCAAATTTAGATAAAAAATATTATCAAAACAAAGAGAAACTGGTTTTTAACTCTTCTGTGTAAGGTGAAAATCTACTATGGTCTTCAGTGTTAGGGAAGACTAAAGAGCAAAAAGGGAAGCTAACAGTCTGAAGAACCACGATTAGAGCATGTGTGATATATCATCATTTAAAGGATGTAAAAAATGTCACTCACAGGATGCAATGAAAAATTTCCATTCAACTTTTATGGATTGAATTGGAAATATCACCAACATACTCATGTTTTGAATGCTTGTTCACAATTGCTAGTGGAAGGGTGTGGAAGATTTGGGAAGCAGGGTCTAGTTGGTAAAAGTGGGTTGGTCACTCCAGCAGGATGCTGAAGGTTTATATTTGTCTTCTAGTTCCCACTGAGCTGTTTCTTGGTCCACTGTGACACAAACAGCTGTCTCCCACCACTCACTCTCTCCAGCAATGTTCTGTTCAAGCTCATATAGCCGAGCAAACACAGGCTGGAGCCTCCAAAATCATGAGTCCAAAGGAATTCTCCCCCTTTAAGTTGTTTCTGCCTGGTGTTGTCAGAAATGTACTAACAACAAATGTAGAGACATAGGAACAAAGAAGTTGGTCACTGCTTTGATTAAACTTGAACATGTGGCTTTTCTGTCTCTGGAAATCATTTGAAGGAGGCAACTGGAAATGTCTGAGGACATGGGTTAAAGAAGCTTAAAAATCCTATTCTCAGAACTTAATGGGTGATTCCAGTGGGATCTGAAAGAACAGAACGCAACAGAAATATGGGCAGTACCACCACTGTGCATGAGGAAGCAAGGAGGTCAAAGCAGGGGCCATTTGTGCTTTAAATTCTGGTAAAGAATGTGTCTGCTTCGCATGAAAATTTGAGTGAGAAAGAATTTATAGGTAATGGACTAATTTGGAAGAGGAAATTTAAAGATATGCTAGGTAGGCTGTGGTAAGATTATTGCAGCTTGTGTCATATTCAAAAGGTGAAAGAGAAATATTTGGAAAACATGCACCACTTTTCAAGTGGCAAACTAAAGAGTCTTGGTTGTCAGAGATTAGAGATCCATTGTAAAGGAGGCTAGCAGACTGCACAATGAAAATAGGAAAAGCCTCTTGATAGCATTTGCAAAACTGGCAAGTCTAACCTATACAAAATAAAACTACACTCATTTGAAGGACTTTACTTCAAAATAAGAGTACCTCCAGACATTCTTTTCAAATAGTTTGGCACAGAGAAGTGTCTTCCGGTTAAGACACCCAGATATTCAATGGCTGCTACCAACAGCCCAAAAAAGTCTGGCTACTGCTTGAATGGGCAACAGAACCTGGCATTTCCATCTGACACTGGTTTCAGGCATGCATAGGACAGGAGTTATAGGCTCATGGAGGCCTATACCCAGATTCTAAAGGAAGCTTTGGGATGCCAGGCAATGATTCATTACAGATAGAGCCTAACAGAACCATGCATAAAGCTATGTTTCAGCAGAAATATCAGGATGTTGGGTGTGCCAAAAATGCGGTATGTGTACTAACCATACCTACAAGCAATGAGTGGAGCTGACCCAAAAGAAAGAGTAGGGCTGCCATTATATCAGATTCCAGTGCATGTAGTTGGCATTTTCTTTGGGCCACCAACCAGCTCCTAAATAGACACAGAGAATTTTGGGCCTTAGCTAAGGCTTGTCCCACTAGCTCTTTTAATTTAACTGGTTTATATTCATCTATGTTTTGACTCAGGGATTTTTATCTTTCATTCTGTATGTTCTATTTCCTGTTTCTTCCATGTCTGGCCCTTGATGTTTCCTGGCATCTCTTTGTTCCCTTGAGCCTAAATTCCTCCTCCTTATTCTACCTACCCGGAAGTCCAACCTATACCTCCTCCCTTGCTATTGGCTGTTCAGCTTTTTATTAGACCAATCAATCAGGTGCCTTAGGCAGGTAAGGTAAAACAATTCTCAACTTTATGTGGAAACACAAAATCTCAGGATACCTAAAACAATCCTGCATAATAAGAGAAGTGCTGGAGGTAAAGTATGCTCCATTTCAAATTGTACTACAGAATTATAGAAATAAACGCAGCATGATATTGGCACAAAAACAGACACATTAATCAATGAATTTAATTAGGTATCATCATTTGGTTTTTGATGAATAAGCCAGAAATAAACACTGAAAAAAAACCAAGCATCTTCAACCTCTGATAATGGTAAAAGAATCTAAATAGATCCATACTAATCCACTTGCACAAAACTCAACTCTAAATGGATCAAAGACCTTAACCTAAAGCCAAATACACTGAACATTATAGAAGAGAAAGTTGAAAATATCTTTGAACTCAATGGCAACAGAAGTCTTTTTTTGAATGTAAGACCATTAGTACAGGCATTAAGATCAACAATCAATAAATGGGATCCCATGAAATTTAAAAGTTTCTGCAAAGCAAAGGATACCATCATTCAAAGTGTCAGCCTACAGAATGGTAAAAAAAAACCCATAATATTAAGGAAACAAAAAAACCATTTTAAAAATAGGGTAAGACCTAAATATCGAATTTTCAAAAGAGGAAACTCAAATGGCTGAGAAACACTTAAAGCCATCAGGGAATTGCAAGCAAAAATCAACTTTAATATTCCATCTTACACATGTCAGAATGGCCAAGATCAATAATGACAGCTCATGCTTCTAAGGACATGGAATAAGAGGAACTCTTATCCATTGCTGGTGGGAGTGCAGACATACACAGCCACTGTAGAAATCAATAGGGAGGCTCCTCAGGAAGATCTACCTCAAGATCCCACTATACCATTATTGGACCCTAAAGAACCTACTATTATCATTCTGCTCAATGGACATAGCATTACATTAACGAATGACTTACTGTGACTTAAGATTTTTATGTTTATGAAACAAAACATTTGCCTGAAAATGGTATAGCATCATTATTCATACTAGTTAAAAAATTGCAAAAACTCCAAATGTCTATTAACTGCTGAAGTGAAAAAGAAGCATGGTATTTGGCAAAAAGGGATCAAACTATTGATAAATGGTACAAAAAGAATCCACCTAAAATGATGCTAATCTGAAAAAGTCAAATATAAATGTCTATTCTATGATTCTATTTACATCACACATTCAGGTAAGATAAATTCATAGATGGAGAAAACACATTACTGGCTGTCTAGCTTCAAAGGAAGGACCAGGAATGAATGCAAATGTACAGAGCAAACATTTCTGATGCGAGGTTAGACAACTGAAACATGCTATGATTATATAGATCTGTAAATTTATCAGGTGATTAAATAATATACTTGAAACAAATGAATTTTAAAATAAGACTACTAATAAAGACAATGTTCATTAATTCCTTCATTTGTTGATGTTTATCAAATGCATAAATGCAGGCACTTCTGGAAATGTGGACTCATCTGTGCAAAGAGCCTGCCTGCTTCTAATGAAATCCACATTCTAGTTGAAAGACACAACTAAATTTGGAGGTCATACTGACCAGGGGCAAAATAAGAGGGCTACCTAACTGAGAGTAAAGTAAATGACAGAGCCTGTCTGAAACTCCTGCCTCGGGATCCTGCCATCTTTCAGGAACTCATCTGTTCAAGAAAAAACAAGTTATTAACACGGATGGTCTGAGTTCCACTTAGGTTGTGACAGATAGGTCTTTAGTGTCTGGCTGAGAAGCAAGAGATATAGCATTTGCTAGCATGCACAAGTTATTTGATTTGGGGAATGATCTATTATTTACATCCACATATCTGACAAGTCCACATTATGCATATGAAAATATATACATAGTGAATAAGTGCTTTTAGAAAACAGGTGAAAGAAGAAGTTAACTTTATGGACAAAAGGAAATACCAGTCACTACTTCAAAAAATGGGCTAGATGTTGCTAAGAGTGGGAAATGACAAATACTCAAATGAAGAGTTACTGCGACAATGCTGATAACCAGTCTCTTCTTTCTGTCTTTGCATTGTTATTGGGAATACATATAACTGACTTGCTGGTGGGTAGGATATCATGAAAGTTTGTTAAACTTGTTCATTGGCTCTAACAGTCTGGTCTTCTTAAATGCTTAACGGCTTTCTATATACTTTATAATGTCTACAAACATATTATTACTCAATTCAAAACTTGAATATCTTTTTGCTTATTTTACCCTTAAATATTTTTAATTTAAAAATGCAAACAATATATTTTGATCATATTATTTCCTCTTCATCATATCCTCCCTACCCACACAACTTATGTTCTTTTTATTTCTCTCCCTCAAAACAAAAAACAACACACACACACACTAAAATAAGGATAAAAATCTCTTACTCTATACACATTGTTCAGTTGTGGGTCTCTGTTAATTATGTTGTGCAAGAAGATGGTTCTCTGATGAGGGCTGAGTGATGATGGAGTAATTGGGGTCTCAGGCCAGTGTCTTATGTTTCTTTTAGAGTCTAGAAATCATTGTGAAGTATCATATACTATATAATTTTTGGACACATTTTGGCTGAGATCAAAATTAGTGTGATTGTTTAAATTGTCTTATTGTCTGCCACAGGCCACAACAAATATGTCATTTACACTGAACGGAAACTCAGAGAGGAAGGAGACCTGCAGATACACACGGATTATCAAATGAAAGCCCTACTGCAGAGTGTGGACGGGAAACAAAAGGCTGGGCTCTTCTGCACCTTTCATGTGGAAAGAGAGAGAAAGGACTTGGTCATTTAAATTAGAAAGATAGTCAACACATTAAATCTAAATAAAATGAGCAGGTGGCTGTGAGCACGGACCACGCATATTGGCAAACAGTCTTCTTATTTTTATGTATCAATAAGAATTGGGCAATTCAAATTGTATGGAATATATGCAAATGCCAAAAAGTCATTATCTGTTCAGCATAGGCCATCTGTCCCAATGAGCTGTATATAAAGGGTTTCCACCAATCAGTGTCACCTAAGAAGACTGGCAGAGCTTCAACAAGGTAGAGAGCATCCAGAGGCTATCAGGCTTATTAACTAAGTCCTAATTACCCAGTGACTTAAATGACACCACTGCCAGACTTATTTTATTATATTACTTGCATGAAATTGTCTCCACCAAAAAATCAAACCAAACCAAACAAACAAAACAAACAAACAAACAAAAAAAACAAAGTTAGGACAGAATGCCCTTGAGCAGCACTTGAATTTGAATGTCACAACAACTGTATTTTTCAATGGTTTCCAGAAATGAGGCAGACCAGGTGTGGTTAAATGCATACATAAGAGATTGACTTTCCCAAGGAAACCAACAACTGAAATCTGCCCAATGTTTTAAAACCCAAACTGGACTCTAAACAAATACTTTTCTTTATTCAAGTCATGCTTTGTGATAAAGGCAGAGGGGAAGATGAGGGGGCTTGGCAAGAGTGAGAGGCAAACCCAGAGAATCAGAGAGAAAGGAAGAGGAAAACAAAACAAAAAACAGGAGTTAAGCCAGGAAAATCAATACTAAAAAAGTTCCATTTCAATATTTCAAATTAGGCTTAAAAACCCTTTCAAGGCTGGGTGCTGGTGGTATACACCTTTAGTCTCAGCACTTGGGAAGCAGAGGTAGGGGGACCTATGTGAGTTCGAAGCCAGGCTAATCTACACAGAGACTTCCAGGGCAGGCTCCAAAACTAAAGAGAAACCGTTTCTGGAACAACAACAACAACAAAACAAAACAAACAAAAAACCTCAAACAAATAAAAAAATTACAAACCAAACAAAAAACCCCAAAACTCTGAAAACAGTGTATTTATCTCTCCATAAGTTAGTAGCTTGAACAGGTTGATAAAAAGACGACAAAGAAAGCATGTCACATGAAAATGGATAAAAGTGGGAGGGGCAGTGGGAAAAACTTGGATAATTCTGTCTCAGATTCCTCTGTTTCATAGCTCTTGTGTGATTAAATACACCCATGTCTTCTGCTAGGAAACATTTGTAATTAATTTTATACTGTGAAGTGGTTCACTAGCCATTTTAGAAATGGCATTTCCCTTTCACAAGCATGGCTGTACTCAGTGTCCATGAGATGGACCCCTGAAGTGTCTCAGCTCCACCTCCCAAGTTTCCACTTTAGTAGGTGTAGGTGGGCTTGAGGATAAAAAACCTTGGATTAGTGTTCAGGTGATAATGATGCTGGTATGGGGACCATACACCAGGGCCATGAACTAACAAACATCACATGTGGACATCAGCACCCAGTTTATCGCACACAATGAACCCAGCTTTCTTCGATGCTCTGACATAGATAGCATCCCCTATGCCTAGTCTAAAACTAAAACTCTATCATTGGCTAACTGTTGTGAAATACACTGGAGCACATTTTCCTTATGAAACAAAGCAAAACAAAACAAAACATAAATGTCTACACATTAGTTACTTCTTCCTTCAAGGCCTATGACTTTCAGTATGTATTAAGCATGGCATTCTTTCGACTTCTTCCTCTTCTCACATTTTCTATCAGAACTTCCATTGTACATCTCAGTCTGCATGGAAAGCATTAGAAATGTGTAAGAGGCTCTTCTGTGCAGAGATGTAGCAGGCAAAGGAGATGCAGGGTTGGCATTCCCAACGGATATGGTTGGATGAAGCAAGACCCCCTGAAGCAGTGGCCCAGGTGATCCAACATTCAAAATAGCTGGGACAAGACAGCCTTGCAGACCAGTACAGCCAGGATTTCTGGGTCTTCTTTGTATCCCAAAGACAGTGCCCCCTAACAGCATAAAGTAGTTTGGAGAAAACACCCACATTCCCAAATATTGCTTACAAATGTCTGTTTTTATTTATATGGGGTTGGTTATAAATGGTAATGATCACAGTCAATCTCTTTTTGAAGGAAAAAAAAGGGAAAATGATATAGAAATAAATACTTTGCATTGGAGTGGATTTTCATTTATTGGTACAAATTTAAGGTCAATTTTGTGATATGTAAATTACTCTTTTTGTTTAAGTATTTTGTTTATACAGATATTTAAAAATATAATGCATAATTAAATACAGATATATATAATCACCTATAATAGTCAAAACTTAGGATTTTTATATGTACAGAGATATATTTGAAATGGATAGAGATTCTTCAAACTTTTTAAAGACCTTCAGAAAATGGCATTTAAAATGGTTTAGGGTTTTTCTTGCCTATGAGACACAACTGCTCCTCGCAAAACCAATTGCATCTGAGAGGAAGATGGGCATTGAAGAAACTTGTTATGGAGTTTGTTTTTGATATAGCAAGACTAGCCATTTGGGCAAGAAACTGCTAGAGTGGCTGCAAACCTTGCCTAGACTGTTTGACTGTTGCTGTATGAACTGGACATGCAGGACCCACAGGAAAATGACTGCTGAACTCGAAAAACAAGATGGACAGTCCTGAAGGGTTCCTGCTTCATGGAGGAGTCTGCCAGACATTCTGCAGGACATGGAGAAAAATAACTGACAAACTGCCAATACAGGTGGACAGTTTAAAATTCCCTGCTTCACTCAGAAGTCTGTCAGACACACTATGGCCTATGAGTTGAAGATGGATGCTCCAACATTACAGAAGAACTTTGGATGACTGTCCAGGCAGCAAATATCTCTGTCAATTCTAGAGTTTATATATTATCCTTCTGTGGTCTTTTATGGAGTTGAATACAGTTATGGTTATAGTTTTCCTTAGTTAGGATTAAAGATAAGTTACATATAAGACATTAGAATCACAAAGATAGGATAGATGATAGAATATCTTCTTTACTTCTTGGTAATGTTAATGGATAGAATATTGTAACTATTTAAGTTCTTGCTTATATGTAATTTTACTATGTTAAAGTTAAAACCCTTCTTTTTATTTAGATAGAAAAGAGATGATGGGGAATATTCTTCTGTATATATGGTTGTCTTATTGGTTGATGAATAAAACACTGATTGGCCAGGCTCAGGAAGTGATGTAGCATGGCAGATACTGCCACTAGCTAACCATAGAGGTCTGGAGGTCTGTACAGACAGGCAGGAAGTGATGTGGCTGGGCAGAATCAGAATATAAGCAGGGACAAACACATAAAGAAATGTGTAGGAGTAGGTTCCTGGAAGAATGTGTGCTGTGAAGGGTATATTTTCTCTTTTTTCTTCCTCACTCTGTTCTTTAGTTTCTCTGCCTCAGTGAAGAAAGCAGTTTTGCTACACCATAAGCTCTTTACCATATAGTCAGCCTAGTTATACACCCAAGCAATAGTGGGCTAAACTCTTTGAAACAGCAAGCCAAAATAATTTTTGTGATTTATAACATGTATTAGCTATATATTTAATCTACTTATTACAAGTATTTTATCACAATAATAAAAAATAATGACTAAAATGGTAATAGAGGAGTAAAACATGTTTTTCTTTTGAGTCAGGGCCTCACTATGTAGCCCAGACTGGCCTGGAACACCCTGAGAGACCCCTGCTTCTGCCTCTCAAGTTCTGGGGTTAAAGGCACTTACTATCACTGGCTTAAGTGATAAAATAACTAATAAAAAGAGTGGGAAAAACTAAACAGAGGTTGAAAATTTACTGAAAACTAGAAAATAAATTACAAGGTAGCAGACTTAAATGCCACCAATTTGATAATTACATCAAATACAAAGGGTACAGATAGCCCAATAAAATGCCAGAGATTTAAGACTAGATTATAAACCAATACCTGACAATATATTATCTATGAGAAACCTGCTTCAATTATAAAGGACAAAGAAGCATCAAAAGTAGGGAAAGTTACATCCTACAAATGCTAGCCATAAGGAAACAGGAGAACTGATCTTGTAATATACAAAGCATACTTCAGAAGTTAGTACATGCAAAGAATGAACACTCTTAAATGTAAATGAATTTAATGATGGAAGTTCCAAATATTTGGTGGAAAGACAGAAATAATAGGAAAAACTAACAAACCCGCAACTGGAGTTCAAAAACTTGAATTTCCATCTTATTAATGAACAGAAAAAGAATGTCCTAGTTCAATAACTGAAGAGCTGAAAAATGAAGATTGAGATGCATATAATATAAAGGTGCCTATGTAGATTTGTATGTATCTGTATACATGTTTATTGAAATCCCATTGCATACAATAATTACAGATCAGATTTTTTTGTATGCAGATGAAATATTTGCCAAAATAAGCCAAACAATAGGCTATTTAAGAAGTTTTAATAATTAAATTAAAAACTTTAATGTGAATTAAATTAGGAACATGTCACAAAAATCTGTGCAATTTGTAAATATTTAGAGATTAAGAATCTTATAGCCAAGCATGGTGGTGCATGCCTGTGACCCCCAGCACTCAGAAGGCAAATGAGGGAAAGTGCCAAAAACTCAAGGTTAGCCTGGTTTACATATAATGTAGCCTACATATAATGTAGGCTAGCCAGGACTACATAGTAAGACCCAGCCTCAAACAAAACAGAGTCTTATGATTATGAACAATTCAAAGGGCAATGATTTCAAAATACTTTGAAAAATAATAACAAAACTATAGAAAAACTTGTGAGAAGTAGCTACAAGAATTATCAAAGGCAATTCTGTAGTTTAAATGGTTGTAGTCACTGTTTAACCACAGAGATGAAGTTTGGTGATTTTCTTTCTGTATAAATGTCAGAGTATCCTTAGATAGGCTACCATCGCTATGAAGCTAATAGGCTATGAGACTGTGTGGGTCCATTGTGTTTTACATGAAGTATGTTGTTCTGAACCATTAAGTAGCATAGTGATATCAGAAAAGATGTTAAGGTCCACATCAAGATGTAAATATCTATCTCAGCAGCTTGAAAAATGCAAATTAAATTGTAGAAAAGAGAATTAAAATGAGCAAGAGAAGAAATAAGTGAAATACAAAAGAAGATGACAGAAAAATGATAAAAGCACTATGAAACTGATCAATAAATACATGCGTAAATCATAAATATGCATAAATACAAATGTCATAAACATTATTAAGTTATTGTAAAGGAAGCCACTTATGATATGAAATTTCCCTTATATTTCTCTTTTCATTTTTGAGATTATAATTAAATTTCTCCCTTCCATATACCTCTCCATGCTCTCCTTCAAATTCATGGCCTCTTTAATTGCATATATTCATGTTGTCTTAGTCAGTGTTCTATTGCTGTGAAGAAACCTCATGCCCATGACAAGTTTATAAAATAAAGCATTTAATTGGGGCTTGCTCAGTTTCAGAGGTTTAGTCCATTGCCACCATGGTAGGGAGCACGGCAGCTTTCAGAGAAACTGCTGGAGAAGTAGCTTAGAGTTTTACATCTGGATCAGCAGGCAGCAGGAAGAGAGAGAGACACTGGGGCTGGCTTGAGCTTTTGAAGCCCCAAATTCCATCCCCAGTGACACATTTCCTCCAAAAAGGCTACACCTACTCCAACAAGGCCACACTTCCTAATCCCAAGTAACACCAGTCCTTCATGACCAAGCACTCAAATCCATGAGCCTATGGAACCATTCTTACTCAAACTACCACATATTTATATGTATATATACATATTGCTAAATATGTATATACGGCCTGTTTGGTCCGTATAATGTTACATGTTTTTCAGAGATGACAGTTTGGCAATGAACTATATAAACCATTTTTTAATGAAAAAGACAAATGTTTTGAAAAGTAGAAACTATCAAGCTGGTTAAAGACAAATTAAAAAATATTATTAATAGTATTCCCATGTAAATTAAAGTATCAGATTAAAAGTGTTTTCACAGGAAAGTTGAATTACTGATGGCTTAGTAATGTAAATTTAAAAAAAAAAAAAGGAAAAAACAACGGATTTGTTTAATAAATCCAGAACTACTCTAATACACAAATCAAACAAAACCATCACAAGATAGCTTGATATCCTTTATGAACACAGATAATGTTAAAATGTCGGGGAAATGAAAAGAAAACCAACAGACACCGGATATAGGCAACTGATTGTGGCTTTTTGCCATTCTGCTCAGCAGGTAAAAAGGAAAAGAGCGTATGGTTAAAAACTGCAAGCTGCTTACAATGTTACAGTGAGAACACACACTGCAGTTGTAAAGGAAGAGTAAAGGTTAAAATGGCAAAGCCGGAACCACTGAGAAAGAAGTAAGAAGGCCTACAGTTGGTCGTGAGATACCTGAACAAACAATAATGGGACAGGGCTCTGAGAAATGAAGGTTGGCCAGCTGGCCCTCTACCCCAAGCCCACACAGGGCAGTGTTCCCTCTTATGTATTACTGCTTATAATTTGGCTTATATAACCAATTAGATTGTGAGTAAATATAGCTTCTATGGAAACTTTCATCTATTTCAGAAGAGTCTCTAGGCCATCCCAAAGAAAAGGATGAATTAAGAACAGCTACAGGTTCCTTTTTGTTAACTACACCAGCAAAGTGCTTAAAGTAATTATCAGAAATAGAAGCACTTGCAAGGTTTGCAGTAGCAACAACAATTAACAGCTAGCAGTCAACAACTAACAAAGCCAGAGTCAGAACTGGACAGAGTGCAGCTCTAACTACCCCTAACTACATAGGCAGCACATGAATAAAGCATGATAATCATTTCCCTGGTTGGCTTACCCATGACAACCCAGAGTACAGTAGTCTCCTAACAATGACCTCAGCCTGCATCCAGTCTCTGTGATAGCTCCATAATATTCCCCCTTGGGGAACTACTTTTGAGAATTAATTTCTCTCATTTTCCTCAACATCTCTTAAAGCTTGCTTCCATATTTACTAATGCCCATGAATATCCACATTCTTATTCTTCAGTCATGAGACAAAGAACTTAGTGTCGCTGTCTTTCACTTTTGATGACCACTGAGTTTTTGGAATCTTAGGTCCCTAAATCAAGCACAATTGGGCCAAGAAAAGTACCATTGAACTAAAAATCCCTGCATCATTGCCCCAAGCATCTAAACAATCCCAGCTGAAAAGAAAATCAACTTAGCAGTTCACAGGTGTTCCCTGATACTAATAACACAAAGAAATGAATAGTCTTTCAGAAATGTAACATTTAAAAGCTTTGAAGTGGAACTAAGAAAGGCATAAACTAAAAGTTAGAATCAAATTTACTGCTATCTTACACAATAAACGACACTAAAACTTGAGAGCAAATTTTAAGCAGTCTGCCAGTGCTATGAAAAAAAAAAAGAATCATTTGCATTTAGAATACAGAGAGTCTGTGATAAAATGTTAGCGGTGCTTTTCAGTGAGCTCACTGTTTCTAATTAGAATTGTACAGGAACTGTTCAAGTTATTTGTCTGGACTACAGAAACTAGCATAAGCCAAGGGTGTGTGCAATAGCTTGCACTTTCATAAATGTATCTCCATGTTAACATAACCCTTGTCTCACCAAACAACAAATTTTTAACTATTTAACAAGCACAAAAATCACAGTAGTATTATATCTGTATTTCTTACTTACATTCAGCTTATGTAATTTAATAATCAAAGATGTTCAATTTCCTGTTTGCATTATTAGATACCACTCTTTTTTATAGAACTTTCTGTCATCACAGCAACAAAACATCCCACTAGACTTCCTTTTCTAAAAATTATTTAAGATTAATCCTAAGCGCAGAAGATGTTTTGTTCTCATAGTTATTCATTCTAAGGGGAACTCTTGCTGTGTCTCGAGGACATCAGAACAGTGCTCAGGAAAAGGCTTATGTGATGAAGAACTTGGCCTTCCTAAACAGGCAGAGGATTGCCCAGGCCCTGTGAGTGCACCATCTTGGGAGTGGAATTCTTGACCTATAGAAGCTACGAGATGTGTGTTTGCTTAAGCGTCTAAATTTTTGATAATGTTTTATGCAGTAACATAGCAAATGGAAGGTGTAGGCATTCCTTATAGCCCAAAAGGTACAGTGGTAGATAAATACCCTAGGTGTGTTCTCCATAAAGCTCACAGCAGTATACATGGAGAGACAGACTGAACAACAGAGATATACAATAGTAGTAACTCCTAGTAAAGTCTCAGGAAGTCCGGGGTCAATGCTGGGTGTCTTCCTCAATTTCTCTCTCCTTACCTTTTTGCATTTATTTTTATTTTACTTATGTGTACACGTGAGTTTTTGTGAAAATACACCACAGCACACATATCCACAGAAACTAGAAGAGGGTATATGATTACATGGGTACCTGCTGTGGGTGTTGGGAATTGAACTTGGGCCTTGTGGATGAATAACAGGTGTTCTTAACCTCTTGAACCATGTCTCCAGCCTCACATTTCACCTAATTTTTTGAACCAAATCTGGTTCTCACTGACTGGGCTAGACTGGCTAGCCAGAGAGTCCCTAGGATTCTTTTGTGTCTGTGCCTGGAGCCATGGGGATTATAGGGATAGGCCACTGTGTCCATCTTTTTTGCTCTTCTGAAGATGAGTATCTGAATTCAAATGCTCATGCATGCAAGGCAAACACTTTACTCACTTATCCATCACCCCAGTCACCTGTCGCTCTAACCTGGGAAGCCACATTCTGCCATTTCCACACTATGCAACTAGTTACATGAGTCAGTCATGTTCATTGTAGAAGGGGATTTACATGGTATGTCATCTCCAGGGCTGTCACACATAGGTAATTGTTATTCTATAAATATAATTTATAGGTCCCAAAGAGAACTAGGACAATTCTCACTCAGTACCTGTGGCTCCTCCCAGCACTTCTCACCCCAACCCCCTTACCCTAAACCTCTCTAGCCCAGGGGCCAAGCTTTGCTTTTCCCAGCTTCTTATTCCTATATAATTCAGAAATTCTGGCCATGAGCTATCCTGGCCCATTGGTCCTTGGCTCCTCTCTTGATCTACTTGCCCCCTCTCTTCTTCTCTCTCTTCTCTTCCTTTCTTGCCCCCGACCCCCTCATCACACACTTCAGTCTGGACCCTTCTAGATGCCTCTGGCTGTATTCTCCTCATATCTACAATAAAACCTTCTCCTCAATCATAGAAAAAAGACTAATCCTAAGAATGAAATACTATCCTGAGACTTCAAACATCTTTTATTTTAAAGTCAAAAGTCTAAGGTACCACCAGGAGTATTACAAGTAATGGGAGTTTCAGCCAGGTCTCTGATCCCAGTGACTATACTCTTTATCTTCTTTATCGGAATAATAATCATGCATAGGATTTCATTCAGTTAAAAGGTTTAATCAGGAATTCTATCAGATTTTAAGAGAAGTTGGCAATTCTTATACATTACTGGGTCTGCCTTCGTTAAAACCCTCCCTGATCTGAAATTCAATGAGGCACTTGGGTTCTTACCAGGTCAGGTACCCTCGAAATCCTCAATTAACAAAAACCAGTTAGGGAACATTTATGCGCCCACTGTTTGGAGAAATCTTTCAGGAAACTTCCATATACATTAAACAAACACAAGGTGTATTGCCAAGTATTTCTTTCTTTCTTTTAAACTATAAAGTACAAACGTCAGAACTCAGGAGCTATACTGAAGGCATTTTCCTTCACAGAAAAGATTCTTGTAGAACAAGGCTCATTCCAGGAATGTATTGAATAAACTAGCTTCATTGTCACTAACATTCTGCTTAATTTTAAAGGTATAATACTGAATAGAACAATGGATTATATTAATAGCACTTTATTGAAAGAGTAAATTGATTTATTGTAATTATTTGTACAGATATCACCCAGATCACTTGCCATAAACCTTCTAGTGTCTAATAAGAGACTAAGATACAACTTGATAAAAATAAAATTATCATTAAACATAATGAAAAATCCAATTTGTAAATCAAACAGTGTACTTCCCAGCGTAATGCTTTGTTTAGGGTCTGAAGATTGCAATGAAGATAAAAGGGCGTCTGTAGTTTACTTAAAAGAGCTATTCTGAATCTTTGAGAAAAATTATAAAAACAATTAAGATCTGTTAGGGAAGTCTCGCCATTAGCTTCCAAGGCAATTCACTCAGATGTCAACACTTGCAATGTTTAAAGTAAAATAGCTTTTTAAATTTAATTTAAAATACTTTTAAAATTATTTCATGAGGGTGAGGGAGGCAGGATTTACCACAGGACTTGTGCTCATAAACTAAAATTCACCTCTGTGGAACTTTGAAATGAACTTCCTTAAACTCATTTCTGTGTGCACAGACAGTTACATGAACTGTTTGGTAGCTAGTTCTAGATGGAGGGATCTGAAGGACACTTCAGACCATTCTTGAAGTAAATGCGAACTGTTATGCGTACCATTTAGAAGGAATTGGTTTAAATTCACAACTAAGAGTTGAGATTATATTGTTCTAAATAGCTTCCATGGATTCTAGAGAAACTTTCTTTACAATTGATTTCCCCCATGAACAAAGTTCTTACATTCTTTCTTCACCTGTCATCTTGGAAAATTCTTGGTTGTCTAAATTTTTATTTACATTTTGAGTACTAAGAAATGTATTTATTAACTTTTTGACAAAGACAACTTATTCAACTGTTTTCAAGAAGTAATATTATCTTCAGCAAAAATCTAAAGGTGATATTATAGAAACTACAATGCGGATAGAGGCTCTGACAAAGATTTAAGAATTTCACATCTAAAATAATCACTACTTATTAACCTAAACTCAATAGTGTAATTATACTGTGGCTTATGGAACACCCACCACCTGAACAAATCCTTCAGTTTCTGTATAACATACAATAATTTATTTAAACAGTCCCTCAATAATGAAAATTTAGATATTATGCTGACGATGGAGGCTTGGCTTACTCCATCTTACCCTTCATTTAACTGTACCAAGTGGGAGACTACAAATCACATTCCAGAGTCCCTTGCAGCCACACTTCTCAGTGTCAGTTGGGTTCTGCCTCTCACATGATGCTGATATCTCTCTTCTCTCCTCCCGCCCTTGCTTCAAATTTATGCTGGAAAGGACAATAGATGAGATATAAATTTTATCCTGCAATGACATCCCAAAGAACATGTTTAAGTTTCTAAGAAGCAGCATTTGTAGCAGCAGGAGAAATAATAGCAAGGATGTATTCATCTGATTTCCTCACCCCTGTACCTCACAGGTGGGATAACCATTCTGAGTTTCTTACATTTTGAGGGGACAAAAGTTGCAGCAGCAAGCATGTTGCTCTCAATTCTAACACTGTTCCAGCTTGTCTCTGCATTACTTCCTTAGACTAGTGGTTCTATGTTGTTGTGAAGTCTAAAACCTGCTTCTTTGACCTTCTCAAAGTTTTTACATAAATCCTTTTCTAGTGTTAAATCTCATGCATTACTTATCAAATAACTACAGTGATTTCTCTTTCCTTCACTGAATTCTGACACAATCACTTGCTATGACCAACTACTTTTTTCTAAATAAAGTTATACTTTATAGACAGTAAGATTAATTGTCTTGATATACTGTTTTTCAACTTTCTTTAAACTAACACAGTTGAGTAATCTTCATAAAATTAAGATAATTGTTGGTGGTAGAGTTTAGAGATAAACTGTGGACATAGTATTTGCAAGGCTCTGGATTCAAAACCCTGACCATCCCCCACAATTCTATCATGAATTCTATGCAATTTAAAAATCAGCCTCTCACCTCTTGTGAATTACTACCTACTCACCTGCTTCTGCAGTTTTTTCTTTTTTGGAACATTACATAAAGGAATGCATAGAGTCCACTGCCTTTTGATGATGGCTTCTTTCACTTAGCATGGGTCATGCAAACAATGCAAACAGTGTACAACAGTAATTTATTCCTGGTGGTTTTTTTTTTTTTTTTTTTTGCTATATAAAGGCCATTTAGATTGTTTCTCGTTTTAAGTGATTAAAAACATGACTAATGGAAATACATAGAGTTTTTCAACTATCTTGGGTAAATACTTAGGAGTTAACCATGTGAAAAATATAGATGAATTAAGGTGACCAAAGAAGGTGTAAAGGGATGATATGAGTGGAAACAGATTTAGAAGCAAAATCTGACTCTACATGGTGATGATTTGATCTTCAGTCGAAGAAAGAGAAATCAGTTATGACTCCAAGAACACATTTTCCTGAGACACACAAAGAAAATACCAGTTAATTGAGCTAGGTGGATGAGGTAGTTATAGATAATTTTAATGGTGTGTCATTCTGCCCAAAAATTATGCAGTGAGGATCAGGCTGTCACAGGTACAAATTTACCAGCGCACTAAGCTTGTTCTATCTCCAAATGGTTACCCACAGGAATCTCTAAATTTTGTAACTGTGTCAATACAGCTAAAAGCAGCCTGGATATGATTCCATTTTCATGATGGAGGCAATGCGGGATAATTACTTCATCCAAACAGAAACACTTCCTCCTCCTCCGAGGAGGGAAACTCCCAAGACTTAAGAAGCTAAAGCAATTTATAAGACTCAAGAAGGGCAGAAGGTCACAAGACCCACCAGGCTCCTCCTTAGGACTACATTAAGCAGTGAACAACTGGTAGGGAAGATGAGTATCTTCAATGGAGCAAACTGAAAATTGGACAGGGAGTTCCAGAGATGCAGTGTTTGTGAGAGGTCACCAATTTACCTTTGAGTTGCCCATGCTCCATAGGTAGTTTCCCAAAATTCACTTGTTCACTAAGGTTGATTAGCAGTATCTCTTTGGACTGTCATTTTGGTAAACTATATGGGGTTGAATAAACTTTTGTTAACATTTTCCCAGAAAAAAGGTCACAAAACAGGCAACTTGGTTGTTACAGAATTTTTCTATACTGAGTTTTCTAGTTTGTTTTTCCCCAGCTGCTGTCATATCATCTTCTACCTTTTGGAACAGAACTCCAGATTTCCTTGTAATTCCTTAAATCTTAGTGTGACATAATTGATCAGTATAACTCAGGTACAAAGGTCAGTGATATTTTAGCCTTGATATTGTTCCCACGATTACAAGGGATTTCTAAGCACCAACTCAATACTGTCTCTTACTCTTCCAGGTAATGTATGGTTTACTTTCACCATTTTCCTTTTAGTGGACCCACAACTATAGTCAATGGTGAGCAAAGCTGTCCATTAAATTATTGTATGATCTAAGATAATGGCAGATCTAGTGAATGATTTAGTGACCAAATTTTGAATCCATAAGGGACACATTATTGTAGTTTCAAAAGTAATAGTTTAAGATATCAGGAAGAGAAAGGGAGAAGAATGCACTGGCTTACACAAATTGTTTGTTCTTCCTTGTTCTAAGGTTCCTAGAAAAACAATCTGGTTCAGCCTCCAAGATGACATCAGTGTTCCCTAGAGCAGAGCTTCTGTTTTGGGTATCCTGGTATTTGTTGAGGTTATTCTGTCTTCTGGGAACTGCTTTGCATACTTTTGGATACCTCCTAGTTACCAGTAGAAAACCATAAACTAAAAATAATTTAAAATTAACTTTTCCTGGGTGGGCAGAATTAACCCTGTTTTCGAACAGCCTGCCAAAGAGGTGGTGGCCAAGACCCTGGGCATCTTCCTGGCCTTTAGTGGTAACAGGAGCCATGGAAATCAATACAGACTGTGGCTGCAGCAGGGCCACAGATCTAGACATGGCCCTTGGCAACAATCCAGGACTGTGTTACCTTGGTCCCTGTCGGCCAGCAGGCCTCCCATGTCAGCCTGTTCCTCACCACCTTTGCCTTTTCAGATCTGTCTGTCTCCACAGGACAGGAACCATTCTGCCTCTCCTCTCTCCCTCTCCCTCCCCCTCCCTCATTCCCCACCACATATTTGCTACCATAATGGTGCCTGATTTCCCATAGTTTCTTCTCTCCACCCAGGGAAAATGGCTCTGGGCAGGTGTGTTCATGTCTACCTATTTGGTTCTGATGGGGTTGAGCAGGCCCATGGATTCCTAAACTGTTATTCTGAAATGTATTCTCGAAAATGTTCCTATGATTTTACAAAAGAAATTTTGCCCTCATTTATTTCTTATGAAGATGATACATTCTGGAGGCTGAGTTTTTTTCCCCTTAGGAATTGGCTATCATTTTCTATTGTTTAAAGATGGAATTGGCTATCCTTTTCTATTGTTTAAAGATAATGTCTAAAAAGAAAATGTTTTCTTTTGGGCCATCAGTGACATAAAGGTTAGACATTTGATATTATTCCAGTAGAGACCAAAGTCTCTAACTCATTTGTCTTTGAATGTTAGTTTAGTAGGGATATATCCTTTAAGAGGAAAGTGTAAGTTATCTCAGGTGTTCTCTTGAACTAACAAAAAACTAATACAGAGGCCAACCTTACAGATACCCAACACCTCCTCAGTGCATATCTTTGAAGATTGTGAATAGTGTCAGAAGGAAGCAATGACTGACTCAAGAAACTGAGTTATGGAAAGTATTGGTTAAATCTTCATGAAATTTTCTAGATTAGACACAATTTGAGGTTTCACTGTAAAGCAGGATATTTCTATTTAAAGCTAGATCATTGCTCTAAAATACATGTCCTTTCTTGAGGACTTTATGTACATCATGACAGAAGAAAAATAACCCATAGAATTGGAAAAGAGAATTCAGTGAAGGAAGAGAAAGATGTTAAAATTACAGCAATAGAGGCTACCCTCAGTAATGTTTTGCAAATAAATAGACAGCCACTACTAACTCAGTACTTCTCACTACTTCTCAGACATTCATTTGAATTCTTTCATGAGTCATATCAGAAACAGTACAAGGGACAGCTGCTATTGGTGGCTGTTCACCATGTGGTAGGCCTGATATGCATGAGTAAAGAATAAAGATAAGTCAGCTTAAACCCTTCCACCTGAATGCCACTGAAAATCAAGGTTTATAAAATGGAGAAAAAAAATTACAGATTATCTTAAAATTAAAAAAAGTACATTGAAATAAAAATAATGTTTATATTATTTAATATAAACCAAGAACCCGTTGAAAAGGGTGAGGGATATAAGAAAATTGGATATATTTCGGAAAGTTTATAGTATTTGAATTCTTTTGTGAAAAAGTCAGTCAGTTAATGCATTTCTAAATCCTAAGTGATAAAATCATCAAAATACAAAAGAATGACCTATAGAAAAATGTCTAAAATAATGAAATCAGATTGTCAATGGGCCATTCTGGATGACAATGTGTTTTCTTAAGACCCCTCCACTATGTTTTCCTAAGAAAAGGGGAGTAAACTGATAGAATGCAAGTAGTTTAATACAAGAAAGCTAAGGCATGGTTATAGGACTCCAGAGTGGCTTTCTTGAACTTCAAAGTCTTGTGGTATCAAAAACAGACTAACAGGAAAATTTATTGTGCATGTCAAACAAGAGTTCCAACAGTTTGAAATGTTTAACTCACACATAGAAAAAAACTTGCAAAGATAATGCCTGCTACCTTTTTCCTGATGACACATTGAAGACTAGTTGAATGCTACCTTCTAAAATTAAAAGCAAACAAAGAAGTACAGCAAAATAAAATGATGTTCCAGAGAAATGCTTTTTTTTCTCCATCTAGAGGAGTCCATGTAGGAAGACAAATTTGACAACCAAGTTCCCTTCTCTCCTGCTTCCCCTATACCCTTTTATAAGCTATTTCTCATCTAGCAACAGAAATTTAGCTGTCACAAGATGTTTAGTGTTTCAGTACCATCTTAGAGCTTAAAAGAAAAAGAACCCAGAGTTATTTACTGTTAAGTGTAAAGCCTTTTCAAAAATATAACCAACAGCTAAGACAAATATAAACACTCTCATCTGCTCCAGTAACAACCCTGCAGTCCTGTTAGCATCCTGGTCCTGCCCATTACAGTTGTAAGTAATTGACTCTGAGTAAGACAGTTAATTGATTTGACCTCCACAGAAGAGGGTAATAGTTGTGCCTATTTTATAAAGTTAAGGTGAGAATTAAACGCGTCAATGTACATAAAGAGTTTAAAACAGGATTTGGTACAGAATAAATGCTGTGTAAGCACAAGCTGTCATTGTTAATGCTGCCATTATGAAAATAAGTAAGAGTCTAAGAAAGTGAAAATGAAAATAGGTTTTAGAATCAGACATAGGTTTTTGAAAAGCTTGCTTAATATAGATGTAACACCGGATCAGCTGTCTGACCTAACAAAACCTATTTTACCATTTATGAAGAAGAGGAAACAATACAGAGTAGTGGCATCTTAAAAATGAAAGCTGTTAATAGCAAATGGAAAAAAAGTGATGGATGGACACGGGCAATGACTGTCACTATGACCAACTCCTCCTAAACCCTTAAGTTCTCCTGTGCTCTGCAGAAGCTGTTGATCCCAGAAAATGCAAACTTAATTTCACACTACTCTCAAAAGGAGAAATTTCTTATAACCCCCAAAACCAGGAAGAAAAGGAAAAGGTAGAGTGTGAGTGTGTGCATTGCGTACATGTGGGGGGCTCTGTATTTATCAGTGCATATGTATGAGTCAGAGGATGTATGAGTCAACAAAGATTATTCCTCATAGGATGTCCATCTTATTTTGAGATGCTCCCAGAGAGCCTCCTGTCCCTACCTTCTCAGCATCAGAAGTATAAGCACATGCTATCACACCCAGGTTTTTCTCAGGCTCTTGAATCTCCATGCTTGGGTGGCAAGCACCTTACAGACTAAGCTATCTCCCCACAGCAACACAAAGGTGTATTTATCTGAACTATGTACTACTGATGTTTAACAAGGATCAGGAGAAACAAATAGGCTGAATAGATGTTTATTCAGGGAGAAATAACTCACAACATAGACAGATGAACACCACCAGGTTCCTGGTCCCAAGGATGTCTCCGGATGTACTCCTGTCCCCATGCTGCAACCAGAGAGTTCTCCACGCCCCCTCCTCAGCCTTAGTTCCCCTAGGTCACATACGGCCCTGTCTCCACCCCCAGTGGGTGTGGTCTATGCCACAGGTGCGGACAAGGTGAATATGGCACTACAATGTACTGATCCAGCCCTCTGACAAAGTGCCAATAGCTATCCTGCTGGAGTGTAGACTGAAAATACAAACAGACAGTTTCATCATGCATCCAATTTTCAGAGCAGTTGTTTTACTTTATAATGAGTAATTGCTTGCTATTAAAAGGCTTTTTGAGAACTGTTAAAAAAATCAGAGCTTTGATAAAGTTTGTGAATTTTGTAGTAAAGACATGGTTGGTAAACAATAGGAAAAAGCAGAGATTTTTAGGATAAATACTGTGGCGAGAATACATAAAGCATCTATTATTGGCTTGTGAGTAATAAACTATCTTAACTATGTGTGAACAAAGCAGGCTCCTGACACAGAAATAGGCTGATGGTTACAGCTCAGAGAAGGAAATGCTGGATGTAACAAAAAAGGAAGGAAGAGAGCAGGCTGACAGGGAAGACTCGTTTGTAACATTCTTTCAGGAGACAGCATGTTTTATATGGAGGTGATTTTTCTTGGAAAATCCTGACCAATTCACAAGAGGGCTTCTCATGCCTGATGCTGGAGTTTTTGTTAGATGATCCCTGGCTCTTGGAGGGATCATTGTCAGACTAGATGGAAAACTTCATTTAAACTATCTAGGTATACTGATACACTATGTGTATGTTATGTGTATTATGGGCATTTTCAGGTAGATAGTTATTTTGTGATTCCTTATGGCTTTTTCAGACATCCTTATTGTTAGTTTACCTCCTCCCTCTGTATTTATCTCCTTTGCTAATCAAAGGCCCTATGTTTCCTATTTTCTCTACCAGATCACTTGTAAAATGCTGTTCCCCTCGTCATTGCTCCCTAATTCCTCTACACTAGCAATAGTTGTCTTTTACTTTTCTGGCTTCTGTGGACTCCAATGTAGGTACTCACACCTGAAAATTTGGAGCTAGGAGCCTCTAATGAGAAAAATCATGGAACATTTACCTTTGTGGGTCTGGGATACTTCACTCAATATGATCTTTTCTAATTCTATTCATTTAGAAATGCATGAACTGCAAAGTGCATGATCTTTTTATTTTTAGCTGAATAGTGAATATGTAACATATTCCAATATCCATTCTTCAGCTGAAGGACATTTAGGTTGTTTCCATTTCCTAGGTATGGTGAATAAAGCAGCAATGAACATACTGAGCAAGTATCTGTGAAGTATGATGTACAGTCCTTTGGGCTTCATGATCCTCATGGAGTAAGGAGGAGTTATGAGTCCCCACCCCTAACTGAGGAGCTATGACTTCTGGGGGAGGGAGGGTTAGTTCTCTTTAAGAGTGTGGCTTCTAAAAACAGCTGACTTGAACAAGGGGGAGTTCATATACCCCAGACTAATAGCTGGGAAACCCCCTGAACGTGGGTGTCAGTTAGGAGGCCTGGACAGTCTATGGGGACTCTGGTAGTGGATAAGCATTAATCCCTAGTATACAAATGGACTTTGAAAGCCCATTCCACATAGAGCGATACACTCTCAGTCTAGACACATGGGGGAGGCCCTGCTCCAAATGATATGATAGACTTTCAAGATCCAGAGAGGAAATGGGATAGCGAGTTGGTGGGGGCAGCGGAGTAGGGGAGGGAGAGAAAACTGGGATTGACATGTAAAACAAGCTTGTTTCAAATTTAAATTAAAAAAAGGAAAAAAAAAAAAAGGAAAAATAAACAGTCCCCCCAGAAAATAGAAAAAAAGAAAAAAGAAAAAAAGAGTGTGGCTTCTGGTGTTCCAATAGATGGTCCAACACCTACAATCATATGGATAGCACAAATTGGATTTAGTGGACCATTAAAAAAAAATAGCTCATGAGGTTGAGATGAGTGGAGGTGGATCTGGTAGGAGTTAAGGGGAGAGAAAAAAAAGACCCATCCTAATATTCATATGAAAGCACAAAAAGATTCTAAATAGCCCACACAATCATAATCAGAAAAAATGCTTCTAGAGATTACAATATTTGACAATTTATTTTGGCATATATTACAAGGAAATAGAATCAGTATATTAAATAGAAAAACTACATTGTAAGATATTCTCAAAGAATTAATACAGATATTATGTTTAAATAGAAACCTGTACATGAAGACTTAGCCACTATAATTACAGCCACTTGCTATGTGTGTTATACATCTCCTTGTCACTGAACAAGATGATCTCAAAATTGATTTTACTTTTAGACATTATATTTCAAATAAAAAAGAAACTTCCTGCAAGATTAAGTTCTCATAATAGCCCACCGTGAACTTTCCCTTTGGATAACCTCAAAGCTTCCCAGGCATAAGTACATGAGAATAGCAGTCTGAGATTTCCTCCATTAGTCGATGTCTGTCAAACAGATGAAGGTATATATGAGTTTAACTTTATAACCTGTGATGGCTAATGCTGTTTGTCAGTTTCCTGAGATTTAGAATCACCACAGAAACAAACCCCTGGACATTTCTGTGAAGGAGTTTCTAGAGTGGAGGCAGAATGGGGGGAGGGGGAAGTGTACCATTCATGGGATTTCTAGAGTGGACTGAGGCAGAAGATCCACTCTGTAGATGGGGGGTGGGATCACCATTCTATGGGATTTCTAGAGTGGACTGAGGCAGAAGATCCACTCTGTAGATGGGGTAGGGAGGAGAGTACCATTCTATGGGATGGGTCCTGAACTCAGAAAAGGGGAGAAAATGAGCTGAGGGCCACAACTCACCTCATGTTCTTGCCCCATGCCTCCCTGCCATGACCACTTGTCCTTTCCAGCTGAATCAAAATAAACTCTTCCTTGAGGACTTTTTCAGGTACTTTACCACAACAACAAAAGAAAATAATACATAACTCAAATTAAGTAGGTTCACTTCCATTAAACTGCTACAGGGTAAAAATTTTAAAATGTTTTCTTGGGGGGAGGAACAGTAGTTTCATTTAGCCCAGGCAAGCCTGAAACTCTGTACGTTATCTAGTACGTTATCTAGTAAGACCCCGAATCTCTGGTCTTCTGGTCTCAACCTCCCTAGTACTGAGATGACAGGGATACACCACCACACCCAGTTTTTACAGTGTGGGGAATTGAACACAAGGGTTTATGTATGCCTACTAAGCAAACTACTGTCTGAGCCATATCCCCAGCCCCGGTGTGTGTGTGTGTGTGTGTGTGTGTGTGTGTGTGTGAGAGAGAGAGAGAGAGAGAGAGAGAGAGAGAGAGAGAGAAAGAGAGAGAGGGGGGTATTCACAAATTGATTAATAAAATATTTATGTGCATCCTAAATGAGTAGCTGACTTCAATAGTCCTGAGTCTGCCATAAATTCCTTCCTTCTAGCATGAATCACAGCAATGATGTTTTAAAGTATATTTCTATTATTTGAAAAGGTTATAAATGAACACTCAATCAGAAATAGTTACAGTAAAAAATAAAATAGTAAGAGAAAATAAAACGTCTGTGTCCTCCACATGCCTTGTGGCCAAAGAGAGCTCTAAAGAGAAGGGTGGCTACTTTAGGTTTACTTCCAAAGACAGTAGGTTCAGACTTTTTTTTTTTTTTTTGCAATACTTGTTTATTTATTAATTAGGTGAGACCCAGTGTTTGCCTCAATATAACAAAGACATTAAACTTTTTTTAGTTTGGTAAGGGTCCAAGTGTCACTTCGGCTGGGTACAAGCAGGTCTAATACTCCAATGGCTCTACTCTTCCTGTGGGTGGAGGCAGGACTAGTACCAAGATGTTGGCAGACTCTGGATGGCCTGGACCGCCTGGAAGGGTTCCCTTGGGCTCAGTCCCCAGGCCTTAGGTTCTGACAACCAGTAGCCAGGAGAGGGAGAGACCTCACCTGCACCCACTGGAAGAAAGGATGGGATGACAACAGTATAAGAACATAGCAACAGAAAGATCAATATGACACCAACAGAGTCTAGGGACTCCACAGCAGCAAGACAGGAAGATCCCAACACAGATGAAATAGAAGAGAATGACCCTAAAAACAACTTCATGAGAATGACAGAGATGCTTAAGAAAGAAATGAGAAAATCCCTTAAAGAAATTTAAGAAAAAACAAACAAAAATTTAAAGAAATGGAGGAAAAGACAAACCAAAAAAATGTTAAGAAATCAAAAAAATCTCTTAAAGAAAACAAGGAAAGCCAGGGGCAGGGGGAACCAAACAAGTGAAGGAAACAATTTAAACTGTTCAAGACTTCAAAGCTGAAATAGAGGCAATTAAAAAAAAAAACATTCTGAGGGAATGCTGGAAATAGAAAAGCAGGGTAAATGATCAGGAACTATAGATGCAAGCATAATTAACAGAATACAAGAGATGAAAGAGAGGATCTCAAACACTAAAGATAAAGTAGGAGAAATAGATTAATCAACCAAATAAAATATTAAGTCCAACAAATTCCTAATACAAAATATTCAAGAAATGTGGGACACTGTGAAAAGGCCAAACCTAAGAATAATAGGTATAGAAAAAGGTGAAGAAACCCACCTCAAAGATGCAGAAAACTATTCAACAAAATCGTAGAAGAAAACTTTCCTAAACAAAAGAAAAATGTGCCAATAAAAGTACAAAAATCTTACAGAACATCAAATAGAGTAGACTACAAAAAAGTTCCCTAGACACATAATAATAAAAACCCTAAACATATAGAATAAAGAAAGAATATTAAGAGCAGCAAAGAAAAAAGGCCAAGTAACATATAAACCTATCAGAATTACACCTGACTTCTCCAAGGAACCTCTTTGAAAGGCAAGAGGTCCTGAATAGATGTTCTACCAACACTAAAAGACCATGGAAGTCTATGGGTCCCCTGATAATGGAACAGCATTAATGCCTAGTGTATGAATGTATATTGGGAGTGCATTCCCCACAGAGGGATACTCTCTCAGCCTAGACACATGGGGGAAAGCCTAGGACCTGCCCTAAATGATGTGACAGACTTTTATGGTCTCCCATAGAAGGCCTCACTTTTTCTATGGAGGAGAAGAGGGATGGGATGGGAGTCTGTGGGGGGCATGGGATAATGGGAGGGGACTGGGAATATATAAAATAAGATTGTTTCTAATTTAAATAAAACATAAAAAATTTTATAAACATATATATCACCTTTTAAATTTGGATTAAGGTCTACTTCATCTATCACTTTAGATTGTACTTTATATAGCTTTTTTTAAAGTTAGTATATGAAACTGTGGATTTCACTATGTTATTTTCATATATATTTTAATTTACTGTCTTTTTCTATTCCTCCTCTTGAAACTCTGATTCCATCTCCCAAGTAACCCTCCCCTCTTTCACGGCATATGTGTCCTTTTAAAATGATTTTACTTCTAAGTTTTGTGTATATTTGTGTATTTGGGTGATGTGTGTGTGTGTGTGTGTGTGTGTGTGCATGTGTGCATGCATGTGTTTGTGTTCATATGAGTGTGGGTATGTGATATGAGTGTGCCTGTGTTTATGTGATTGTGGGTGTCTGTGGAGGCCAAAGACACTGGATCTTCCTGGAATAGGATAATGGACACTGGGAACCCAACTCAGATCTTCTATAAGATTGGTACTTGCTGAGCCATCTCTTCAGCCCTGATATATGAATCCTATTTACCTCTACTCCAACCCTCCTTTTAAGATTCGTTTTCCTCTTTCATTATTGCCTTTCTAGTTTGATGACCTAGTAGCCCTTCACAAATATTCATACATATATGTACATTTCAGAGATGAAATGTGAAAAAGCATACAGTATTTATCTGAATCTGGGGCACTTTGAACACAACAATCTCTCAATATCTATTTTCCTGCAAAAATAATAATGTCATTTTTCTTCATAACTGAATAAAATGTCATTGTATGTATGCTCCTTATTTCCTTTCCCTTCATCTAATGCTGACAGAAATTTGTGCTGCTTCCATTTGCTAGTGACCCTGCATAATATAGCAATATGTATGGATGCACAAATGTCTCTGTGGGGGTCTTGCAGTTTTCATATGAACTTAGGAGTGGTGGAGCTGGGTCAGAAGGTGGTTTTGTTTTTACTCACTTGTTTGTTATTGTTGCTATGAGAAACATCTATATTGATATTCACAATGGCTGCTGCGGTTTACATTTCTACCATTTTCTCCTTCAGCATAGCCTTGCCAGCATGACAGCTATTCTAACTGGTATAAGAATCTCTACACAAATTTTTATCAAAATTCCCCTGATAACTAAAAATGTTGAACACTTTTTAAAATGTTTATCAGCCACTGAAAGATAAATTTAAAATTTGTTGATTGGAAATTTGATTTCTTTTTTCAGATAGTTTGATTGTGTTTATTTGCTTATTATTTGGGTCAGTTGGAGTCAGTGATTTAATCCCTAGTATATAAACCTGTGAGAGATATCTGTAACTTATCTCCTTCCTTCCTCTAGTGATGCTTTCATCTGTGAAATGAACATATATGTATGAACATTTAGAAGACTTACTAGGTCATGAAACTAGAAAGACCATAATGACAGAGGAAAACTAATATAGTACTTTTGACAAGTACTGTTAGCAGGTCATTCTTTTTTATTTCTTTATTTTGTTGTTCTTTGTTTTATTTTGTTGTTTTTTTTTCAAGACAGGTTTCTGTATGTAACAATCCTGGCTGTTCCAGAACTTGCTCTCTAGACCATATTGGCCCTGATCTTGCAGAGATCCACCTGCCTCTGCCTCTCAAGTGCTGGAATTAAAGGTATGTGCTCAGCTAGCAGGTCATTCTAAAAGTGTGCAAGAGCTCAACAATAAATCTGTTTAACACTTTTCTTTGTGGAGAGGTGTTTAATTACTACTTCTAACATAACCTGTTATAGGATTAAAAAGTTGATATCATCTTGATTTATTTGTATTAGGCTGCATATTCTAGATATTTCAACTTGGTGGAATATAAGCTTCCTATGTTTTCCCTAATATTCCTGTGGATTTTATTAGGGTCTACTGTAAGAATTTCCATTTTATCTCTAAGTTTTGTTCTTTTTAATATCCTTCCTCCTTTGGTTAGTTTGGTTAGGTTAGAGGTTTGTCAATCATTTTACCTTTGAAACTACCAGCTTTTTGAGTCTATGCATTCTAGTTTTATTCTCTATCTCATTATTTTGCTGTAATACTTACTATTTCTTGTCATCTGCTATATTTGTTTGTTTGCTTGTTTTACTTTTCTAGAACCCTGAAGTGGATCATTGGGTTATTTATTTGAGCTCACTCTGAACCTTACACCAGGCTCTGAGAGTATACCATCACCCCTGTAACAAACAGCATGCCTGACTTCAGAACACTGTATGAAGGAGGTAGATAAATAAACAATAACTACAATAATAAAACGGTGCTCATCAAAGATAGGCACAGGCTAGTTGTGAATACATTAAGAGTACACTAGACTTCATAGTGAGCTAAAGGGAAAAGAGGACTCAGGCCAGGATGGGCTCTTCCTATAGGGAGTAAGGAGTTGATTTACCCATGTCCCAACAGGAAAGAGAGGGTGTTTCCCTATGCTCAGCTTAGAGAAGCCTGCCACAAAGAATGAACCAGACAACAAAGGAAGTGACCCACCTTCTTCCTTAAGAAGAAAAGAGAAATAAAGAAAAGAAAAGAAAAAAAAGCCTATTCCTCCCCCACCCCCATTTTCCCTTTCTAGGTCAAACAGCAGAGCTTAGAAGCCACTTTATTCACAGCCTCATTTTCACTGTTTAGGAGGACATTTAGAACTTGATCATTAAGGACTTGAGGAAAACATGGTTTAAACTGGATTGATGGCCCAGCAGTCAGGAGCACCCAGTGCTCCTGCAGAGGACTGAGTGCAGTTCCCAACACCTACATGGGACAGCTTACAACGACCTGGGATATGACACCTCAGCAGACACATACATATACCCATACACAAATATATACACATGATTTAAAATGAAAAATATACCTCAAAAAGATCTCTGGATAAGTGAAAAACAAGAGATATCCCCCTGGTGTGTATGTCGGTGGGGGGGGAGCTGGAGGTAGAACACAGGACCTTCCTTACACATGCTAAGCAAGTGTTCTACCTACCCCAAGTCACACCCCAAGACCAGGAAACCCTTTTGAAAGTATACTCTCTTCAGACAATTGCCCAATATTTTCATTCTAGCATCTCTTTTAGTTACACTGCTCAAGGTTTTTGTGGCGGTATTAACTGTAATTGTTTCAATTTAGCTCAAATATAAACCACCAGCAACAGAGGAAGTTTTGCTTGTTCCCAGTTTCAGGGTGGGCTCTTCCAGGTATTCTTAGCGCCTCATTATCAACTATCAACTTTTCTTTTCCTCTCTGCTATTGGTTTTCTTTTTCTTCTTTCCTCTTACTCTAGCAATCATGTTTTGACTCTTAGCCTATGTTCCTACGGTTTAAGACTCTACTAGCATTGTTAAATGGAGACTCTCATGTTTCCCTGCTGCAGTCCCTTCTGAAATAAGTTGCCTTTGCTTTTGTGCTCTTTCCATGACATGCCAAGGGCATGAGCAGAAATGTGAGGGTGAACCTGAACCTGACCTTCACAAGCACTCTGGCCTAGAGGCACCTACAGAGCTGTCAACCTCTTTTAGACTCGTGAAGACATGCACAGAAATAACAAGCTGCCACGTTCCTCTGTGGCCAATGTACAATCTAGTTTTGTGAAAACAAAGCAAGAGATACTCAAACTAGAATATCGGCAAGCCATTAATAATTTGAATAGTAATTTAAATGTGTTAATTAACACAGCTAAATCACATAACATGACATTAATATTGTTGGGCTTTTCATTTGTTTTCACTTTCCAATATATGCAAATTGTAGGTTCAAAACAAGATTCCATTAGTCAAAACTCGTAACACATCTAAGGCAGTTGTCTCCAGTCTGAGCAGCAATGTTATATAGAAAGTTTGCAAGAAACCCTCATGGTTTGGTCTTTGTGCTTTTGACAGTACTTGGGAAATGACAGTTAACAAACTGTATTTTCATGCTCATGATGATTTTATATGGCACTGTCCTTTCTATCTTACTATATAAAGATTACTTTCAGCCATTTGAATTATTAACTCATAAGGATAGAAGAAAGAATTAGAAGTATTAGAAAGTATTAGAAGGCCAAAAGTATGGCTTTGGTACTTGCTTTTATATTATAAAAGGCAAAGTTCTGAATACTCATCACTTGATTTTATGTAGTTACTTATATGCACTCATTTATTTAAATTAACACACTAACATATATTCTAAATATTTATGTTATGTGGTAATAAATGCTCACATATTAAAGTTAACAGATATAAGCTTATATAGAAGCCACAAAATTCTAAGAACTAAGAACAGAAAAGGGATATTAATGGTTTCCAAAAAGACACCAAATAGCCATTGCTCTTTAAGAAGTAACAGATCAGTGCATTTTCTTATCCTATCAAAAGTCTCCCCAGTAGCAACCTCCTACTTCAAGTTTCTGTTTCTCATCACTAGACTCACAAAACAGGACAAGAATGTCACAGACAGGGAAGTCATGAGTTATTTATTTAAAACAACATACATATCATGTGATTTCCACACACCCCCAATAAAAAAGAAAAGGAAGCTAAACCTTCTAGGTCAGAAGAAGTCACTTACCTGCTGCTCCTGCGCTCTAGCAGCACCAAGTTCTGAGAGTGACATGGTGAGCTTCTCCTGCTGCTCTGATAGGTACTTCTGGTAGAGACTTAGAAGTTCTTGACATTCTCTATACTGTAGCTGAAGAGGTGAGATTGCAAATTAAGGAGAAAAACCTGGCTCACACACAGATTCCAATAAACAAAACAAAAAAATACAATAATATTTGGTCACAGACAGTGAGTATGGAGTCATCAGATAAAAAACAGTTCATGTGCCCAGTCATGAAGCAATAATTTTTATAAGAAAGTAGTACAGATAAAAACAATTCATGTGTGATGGGAGATGCTATTCTGTATATATGTTTCTCATACTGGTTAATAAAGCACTGTGGCCAATAGGAAACAAGATAGGCGAGGCTAGGAGACCAGGAGAAGGAAAGAGGAAGTAGTAGGGAGGAGTCAAGATGTAGACCGGGGAGGAAGGAAGATGCTGGCCGTGGCTCCTCGATAACATGACCACGAGGAGATACTTAGATAAGTAGAAATGGGTTAATAATTAAGACAGAGCTAGCCCATTAACAATAATGGTAACTGGCCAACAGAATTGTATCAAATACAGAGTCTCTGAGTGTTATTTGGGGCTGGTGCTGTGGGCCCAGGCCGGCGGCAGGTGGGCTGGTGGGCTGGCAGGCTGGCGGAAAACATACAAGCTACACATGTGTCCAATCATGAAGCAATAATTTTTATAAGAAAGTAGCACTGACCATCCTAGTGAAGAGATACTTCTCTTAGTTCTTTGCAGAGGTCTGCAAAGGAACTCCTCCCACATTATATGAACAGTAAAATGAAGCTGGGCAAAGAGTACATGCCTGCAATTCCAGAATTCAGGAGGCTGAAGCATCTTGATGAGAATCATGAGTTCAAGGATGGACTGAGCAACTGCAAAACATGGGAAAGGAAAGGGGGAGAGAAAGGAAAAGAAAAAGGAGGAGAGGGGAAACAAGAAACCAATGATTTAAGAGTTAAAACTACAAAACTCTCACAAATTCAGCTTTGTGACCTTGAAATAAGAAACTGCAAAGAAACAAACAAAACAAAAAAACCCTCAAAATGAAAGACTCTGAAATCATTTATATGATAAAAGATTCATATTCAGAATATATAAACAGTTCATAAAATTCAACAGAAATAATACTAATCTAATTTTTAAAATTGGCAAATGCTCTGAGGCAATCTGCAAAAGTAAATATATAAATGATCAATAAGTAAAAGATGCTAATCACAACTGGCTATGGGCTAGAGCAAATCAAAAGCACAAGGACATAGTACTTTATATCCAGCAGGACAGCCTTAATCAAAGGCTCAAGATGGCAAGTCTAACAAGGATATGTTCAACTGAAACCTTCAGAGAAACCCTGCTCTCTGTAGTTTAGAAGCAACAAGAGCCTAAATGTCCATCAACTCATCAACAAAACATATCTATAAAATGGAACACCATTTGTCAATAAAATAAATGAGAGACTGGTACATGCTACAAACCTTAAAAATATTATGTCATGGAAAAGAGTACTGACACAAAGAATATCTATCATAAGCATTTATTTTTATGAGAAGTCAAGAATAGGCCAAGTGTATTCAGACAAGGGAGTGGATTGATGGTTGCTACAGACTGATGAAGAGAACTGGGGAAATGGGTGCAGGTTTGGGAGGAGATTTCGGAGTGAGATGATGGTAGTGTTGACACTCCAAGAAATGTTTACTGCCATTCAATTGTATACTTGAAAATGTCATATTTTATGTAAATAGTATCTTAGTGATTAGTGTCTATTTTATACATTGAGTTCCTAATTCTATCAAGCATAAAGGGATTATTCTTTGAACTTTGGTTTTGCATATTAATAATCACATCACTAATACCATCACCAGGAGTTTTCTGCCCATATATCTTCTTCCTGGTGTATAGAACATGGCACCCTATCCCGGGGTCCCTTTTCATGGCTCCAGAATGGGAAGAATGCTAGAGGTAAAAGCACTGGGTCAGAAAGGTCCGATTTCATAGGTCAGGACCTCCAAGCTTCTTTTAATGTGGTTAGTTTCTCCTAGGTTCCTGTTTGCTCAGATCATTTCTGAATCTCCCTCTCAGCACTTATTTAGATGTGCTGTTGGCAAAAGAATTACTGTCCAATGGGATTATTCTGTACATATATTTCTATACAAGATCATCATGATTAAGAGTAGGGATAATATTTCTTAAATGTCAAAAATTGTAACTAGTTTCAATATTCCTTAACATTTTCATAACCTAATCATTGCTTCTGGGCAGATTCCTGTTCTAATAACTTTTGCCAATCATAACTGCATAAATAACCAACTGCTTCATTATTCTGGTTATTAACCTTTAACAAAAAGGAGCCCAAGATGGCTTATAGGAGTGGACTGGCTCACAGTGAAAGGCCAGGTCACTAAGCTTATAGAATACATTAATTCCAAGAGCTTATTGAATACTTAAGAGTCTGAAACAATAGCAGTAATAACAGAGCAGAGCAGTGATCTAAATAAGCTAATAGTTTCTAATGCCGAACTATGTTGAATTTCTATGTTTTTGCATTTCTTTTTTTTTAGGTGTTTGTGTGTGTGTGTGTGGGGGTAAGCTCCAAGAGACATAAATGATTTGTGTGGTCCCAAGGAGTTTGTGGCAGCTATTATGAATATAAAAAGGTTTTTATTCTAGCAATAATGTTTATAAAAGGTAAATGTCTGGTCACAGAACACAGATTTTATTCTAGAAAAACCAAGCACAGCTCAACAGAAAATGAGGTAATGTGAGCTTATAGACATTAAATGCATGCCATGTGACAATATGGTGGCTCGAATAAAAATACTTCACATAGGCTTATAGGGAATGGCACTATTAGGAGGTGCGGCCTTGTTTGAGTAGGTGTGGTTTTGTTGGAGGAAGTGCATCACTAGGAGGTGGGTTTTGAAGTCTCACATGCTCAAGTCAGGTCTAGTGTGATGTTCACTTCCTGCTGCCTGCTCATCTGAATGGAGAACAGCCAGCTAGCTCTTTCTCAAGCACATGTCTGCTTGCACACTTCCATGATTTCACTGTGACAATAATGGACTAAACTTCTGAAATAAGCCAGCCCCACTTGTATTTTGTAAGCAACAGAATATAAAAGTACAGTCTTTATTTTTTAAATCTCTTTCTTTGTTTTATCAGATTCCAGAATGACCCATATTTCCTTTCTCCCTAACACAGTGAGACTTGAACCCTGTACCTGGTGTGAGATCTTAGAAAAATGTAAGTGAAATTATTTTCTTCACAGGAGGACTTATTCTTGGTCATGTAACAGAAAAGGATGTTCTAGATATAAGGAGATCAAGCCTGAGAAAAGGTGTACACCAAACCATGAAGTAAATGGGCATTCTGCAGTAGGTCCAACCACCATTTACAAAATGAGAAAAGCAACCAGTTACCTCAGCCTGTACTGAAGAAAGGAGCCTTCACCAATGAGCTATATCAGTACCAACTTGTATGGAGTAAGATCACATTGAAATCTAAACAACTGAACCAGTCAGATGAAGAGGCTGCAGGAAATGACCATTTCACACAGCGTAAAGACAACATGAAAGTGTACCACAGAGAAAAGTAAAATGAAGCATCGAAGGAGAATGAATATGGTGGCAGATGAAAAAGCAAAAACACTGAAGTGGGGACACTTAGACAAGACAAGATTGTGACAAACTGGAAGACTCTCTCTGGTCCAGCAAAATCCACTACCATCACCCACCTTAGCCTCTAGTCTGATGTTGGGAATACTACTTGATGTGGTACCCAGTATCCACCTTAATACAGAGAAGCCTTTGTGTGAACATAAAAGGTTGATCATAAAAGGAGAAACCAGTCAGACTAGCCAAGAATTGCTTTACTTCAGCTAAATACCATAAGAAAAAAAACTGCAACCCCATGGACTTCTGGGAGCCCATCCACCACCTTCTTTCCCAGGGGGTAATTCCACAGAAGATGGAATGAAGGCCAGAATCTGAATCCCTACTTTAACCCCCGCCCCCTGCCTGTGGGGGTATTCCTGATTGTTTTTTAAAAATAAAATTTTACTTAAAGACAATCTTACATACCAATCCCAGTTCCCTCTCCTTCCCATCCTCCCATGCCCTCTACTACCAACCCCCATCCATTCCTCAGGGAGAGTGGGGCCTTCCATGGGGGATCATCAAAGTCTGACACATCATTTGGGGCAGGACCTAGGCTTGCCCCTGTGTATCAAAGCTGAGAGGGTACCACTCCATGGGGAATGGAGGCTCCCAAAGACCATTTGTGCATTAGGGATAAATACTGATTCCACTGCCAAAAGCCCCATAGACTGCCCAGGCTACCCAGCTGACAACCCCATTCCATCCTATGGTGATTCCCCAGCTATCAGTCTGGGGTCCATGAGCTCCCACTTACTCAGGTCAGCAGTTTCTATGGGTTTCTCCAGCCTGGTCTTGACCCATTTGCTCATCACTCCTCCCTCTTTACAACTGGATCCCAGGAGTTCAGCTCAGTGTTTAGCGGTGGGTGTCTGCTTCTGCTTCCATCAGCTACTGGATGAAGGCTCTAGGATGGCATTTAAGGTAGTCTTCAATCTCATAATACAGGAAGGGTATTCCTTTTGTAAGAGTAGGATAGGAAGCTAACAGGGACTATTTCAGCTGCACACTGGAAGGCATCAGGAGAGCTTTTGCCCTCATCAGGTGGGTAATGATATCTACAGGTGACTAAGCTTCCATCCCTACCCAGCAATAATGAGGTGCTCACTCCAAGTGCCAAGGAAAGTCTAGTAAGGACCCTGAGCTTTCATCACAATCTCAATGCAATGAAGCGGAACCTTTTCTTCCCCTATTGGTGATACCAGAAAAGGTCTACTAAAACACACAACTGATCACATACCACACCATGAGCCAAGACATATCAATTCAATGAGAAAAGAAAATCAACAGATATCAATACTGAAATAACCTAGATGTTAAATAAGAAATTTATTGTTTCTTGCAAAGGACTTTAATCTGGTCATCCTGAAATGTTTCAATGTGTATGCTTCAAACAAATAAAAAATTAGAATGTCTCAGAAAAGAAACACCAGATACAGAAGAATCAAATTGAAAAGTTGAAACTGAAAATTATAACAATCAAAATAAAATGCCCATTGCATGAACTCAACAGAATAAAAGACAAGGAAATTAATGAAGTTGAAAATACAATACACAACATATTTTCTGAGCAGCAGAGAGAAAACAGATGGGAGAAGAAAATAAAAAGAGCATAAGGGAACTTATGGCAACATATCAAAAGATTCACCTGAGTGCCACTCCACTCAGATAAAGGAGAAGTTAGGTGGGGATGAAAAGGCATTCAAAGATCGAAAAGCTGAAAATTCATTCTCCTTTTCCAAAAGTTGAACAAACCCTGAACAGAATTAACTCCCAGAGAAATCCATGCCAAGAATTATTGTCAAATTCTGAGCCCAAAGATAGAAGTTGGGGGAAAGAAAGGGGAAGAGGGGGAAGAGGAGAAATCATCTTGACAGCAATGCAGAAGTAGGACCCCAAAAGTGAAAATGGTAAATTATAGGGGGTTCTCATCACAAAACATGGACATCAACGAATAGTAGCAAATTTTTTTTCAGGTAAAAGAAAAGAATTGTCACTCCAGATGTGTATATTCAACAAATATATCCTTCTGACATGGAAAAATTGAGAAATTCTCAGATGAAGGACTACAAGAAGTCATTGTCATCTATTTTAAATGGCTAAAGAAGACTCTAAGAAGGAAGAAAAGGATAAAGAGTTGAATTTTAAACTCTTATTTTAATTTTAAAGGAATAAAAAAAAAGAACACAACTACTGACAAAGCTACTTGCCTCCTTGTCCTGAGTTTTGTAAATTATATGTGACAAAATATGTAAAAAATTATCATCAAGAGATGGAAAAAAAACCCCAAATCTTAAACTGAAACAATCTACAAGAGAAATAAACTACCATAGTCAGAGTAACTGGGTGTGCATGTGTGCATGTATGCATGCGTGCATGCGGTGGAGACCAGATAACAACTTGCAGGAGCAAGAGTCAGTTCACTGTTTGCACTATGTGTATCCTGGGAATTGAACTCAGATCACCAAGCTTGTTTGCACATACCCTAGCCAGCTGAACCATCCAGCCAGCCCCAGCATATTTCAATACATTATTATCTCACATTGTGGTGTCTGCTCAGTGTTAAATAAGCATGTCCACAGGTCCATCCATCTACGTTCTTATAGCTTAAGACACTGTTCTTCAGATTATACCATTTTTGACCTCAGTAACTTTTAGCTGCTGGCCTACAACTACATGAATTCTTAGCAAAGCCCTCTTCAAATAATGGTTCCCTTTTACAATGTCAATATACTTCTCAATATTATCACTAAAATGCTGAAGAGATTAACATGCACCCCAGTCTCTACTTCCACATTATCAAGTTAACAATTAGCACCATGTCTTCCTAGCCTTGCTCTAGAAAAACATATCTTGAAAAGTATTTTCTAATTTCAAAATGTCCCAACTTGATTCAATTTCTATCTTACTTGCTAACCACCTACTCCTTCTTCAATGGACCTTTCCCCTCTTTCTTAGCCACAGGCCCATTCCTGCTGCTTCTGCTTACTTACTGTTCTTAAATCTCATTGATCGGTTTCCTTCATATATACACCATCAAATGCAGAAATTCTATGCTATAATCTAGAACATATCCAGTACTTGTTACCTATATAGTTACATAAAATGATCTTTTACTCTTCAGTAGTTTCAGGCTCAATATATATATATATACATATATGTATATATATATATATATACTAGTGATCTCCAAATTTCTATTTCTTAATGATTCAAGAAAGTAGCATGATATGAGATCTGATAATGGTAGGAGTACAGACTATTACAGTATACAAACATACATGGCAAAATGATTTTATGAAATGTACATAAGACAATTCTCTAATCATATCAACCTTCAATTTGTCAGATCAATTTCAAATAAAAATGTTTCTTTTACTTTAAATTTAAAATGCTGATGTTCAAAGTTTACATATCCTGTTTAGAGAGCATCATCATATATTATTAAATAAACTCACTTCATAAAGTATTAATAGCTTCATTGGAAAGAAACATAAAACTCACTTTAGTGGAGAATAATATCTCATGGTTAATTCCTGACTTGATTACTCTTTGATATAAATAAAAAATGATGTACAGTATAATACAAGTGAATTAATGTCAGAGTATACACACACACACACACACACACACACACACACACACATAAAATAAAGAAAAATCATACCCAATAAAATTAAGGATATCATCAAAATAAATTTTTTATCTACCATCAGAAAGATCAAAGTGATGTTATATTTTCTAACATCCAATGACTAGTTCTAGTACAGTATTACTGCAAAATTGTTTTTAAATGACTTAAAAGCAATAAGAAAATGCGAAATAACTCAAAATAAAGTATATGGCAAATTTATGTGAACACCATAAAGATTTTCATCACTACATCACTACTGTCAACACTTAAAGATCAGGCAGCTCACCTGGACCTTTCCCATCAGTCTGTGTGATGCTCTAGAATATGAACAGTAAAGAGGGCTGGGCTAAGTTTTCAAGCTCCAGAACTTCACACAAAATTATTAGCTGTCAGCGCTGAACAAGTCACAGCAACAGCTAAGAGAAGCACTCTAATAAAAGTAGTTGTGCTCTTAAACACTGCAAACAACACTGCAGTTTTGACACAAGGCAAATTGTTCCATAGGGGCATGTTTCTAAATGATTTACCCAACATGGGCTAGGTGTTAATAACTAACACTCCCTTAGAATACAGCAAGTCTCAACAAAAATGGGTACTCTGAGCATCCTTGTGCTGGCACACTGTGAACACTACATTTCAAATGAACAGTTTCATATGAGGGCGTGGATGGAGGCGATTCTGACTGCACATAGGGAGTAAGGTGCATTGGTATCATTGCCAGGCTTCTTCCTGAAGTGAAAAGTGGAATCACTGTCTGTCAGTTCAACTGCCTGTGAAATAGTATTTTTATTAAGTAGCAGGAGTCAATGATAATTTAGTTAAAAACATGCATTTCCTAAAATATAGACAATCTCACAATTATATGCCCAATGTTGACAATTCATAAGAGATCAACAAAAAATGAAATGCAAGGCCACTGGTGGCCTGGTACTAAATTACAGGTAACTTTCCTCCTAAGAATTGTTCTGGGTTGTGTTTACTTATTTTAAAAATATTTAGATTACAAAATTAAAACAAACAAAAGCAACACTTCATAATTTAGCCATCATTCTCTACAAATTACTTATAACTGTAGCCATAAAATGATAATAATTTGCCATATGTGCAGCTGCAAAGCTAAGAAAAGCATTGGTCAGTACAGCACAAAATATGGACCTACTACTCCCCCTACTGTCAGCAGAACTGAATTGCAATAAAATAGTTTTATTTCTCCAATAAGGCATGAGGCTATGCAACGAGTTCTGTTATAACACTTCTTTAGAATACACAAAGTTTCGATATGATACATGCATAATGTGAGTACCACAGTGGCAGACGCAAGGTACAGATGCGAAATTATACAACTTAATGCAAAACTGGCAAGATACAAAACCTGTGCCCTATGCTTCAAGCTTTACATATCCATTAGCTCTCACTGTGAAAACATATGCATGTGCCCTCATGTACATGTGCACACACACACACACACACACACACAATAGTTTTATACAGTTTCATTAACCTTCCCTCTACCATCTGAGAATGACCAATATTCTGTTTTGTGTAATCCTTTCAATATTCTGAAATAGGGTGCTTTACACCTATTTATTGTAGCATTTAATGTGTTCAAAACTGCCTTGCCAATTTTTATTAAGTTTATTTTTCAGTCTTTAAATGCTTTACCAATAGTTTTTAAGTGTTGTGTTCTTAAACTCATTTTCCCATATATCTTGTATTGTCTTACCACATAATTTTGTACTATAGTGATTTTTTTCAGAAATTCCTGTGTGTGTGTGTGTGTGTGGTTTGTGTGTTTATAGCAGAACTGAGTGTAAAACAATAAAATTTAAGTACATCTGTCCTATTAACATGTGGGACTAAAGCACTTACAAATATCTAAATTGTATAATTTTTTGATATGGTCACATTATTTAGCCTATATTAACCTCAAGTTCTCAATCTTTCAAGTAATGAGATTCAGGTATGACTATTACAGCCAACTTAAAAATGTTTTATGTGTCTATTTCCTTCAGAATATTACTATTTTCCTAATGTCTCCTTTTAAATGGGTCTTCACAAAAATTTAGGAGCAAAACAATTTATGCATGTGTGCAAACTAGAAGAGAACACATACTTAAGTAACTTTGTTTAAAAACAATTGCTTTTCCCATTCACTAGTGTATTGAATACGCCTGCTCTAAGTTGACTACCAAGACCTTTTCGGATGTGAAGTAAAGGTCTGAAATGAATAAAAGTTCTGCTAAATAAAAAATGGGATTTTTCCTTAAAATACCAGAAGTTAAGTTTCTCTGGTATATATAAAAAATAAGTACCATCTACAATGGTGTTAATAACTTCTATAATATGAACCTTGAAGCAGTAAATCTGTCTGTGGATATTTGGGTGACAGGACATGTGTAGCCCCACAGGCATGAATATGAAGAAAGGACAGTGTATTAGAGTGAGCAAAGCATGACTGTAGAGATCCTGGGAAAGTGAGAGAGAAGTGACCCCAGCCTCAGACAGCATCCATGTCACCTTACTCACATCCAAAGCTCTGTGTGAATGTTCTCACAATCAAGCACAGTCGCTCTAGGGATGATTAGACAAAGTGGTCCCCACTAAGCCTATGTCAGAAAAGGACTAGATGTTACCGGTGGAGACCCGCACAGGCTCATACATAACTGAATGGCTTTGCAGATGGTGGACTGTTGAGGAGGATTAGGAGGTGTGGCCTTGGTGGAGGAGGGAGGTCACAGCGGGTGTGCCCTGAGGTCTCTGACACCTCTAACTTACATGTAAGATGAAATATCTCATGCACTGCCCTAGAGCCATGCCTACCTGCTCACTGCTGTACTCCCCACCACATTCCTCAGGGGCTCAGCCTCTAAAACTGTAAATAAGACCCTAATTAAACATGTCCTTATATTTTTTAAAAGATGGGATTTTTCCTTGTTTTGTGTATGTCATTCAAGATATAAACATAAAAATTAGACATTAAGAGTTGAAAAGAAAATACAATTCAAAAAGCTGTTTTCACAAAAGAAAAATACGATTTCTCATAGGCTTTTCATTTTTCCTGAAAAAAAAAAAATTCACTGAGGCAAAAGGGAATTCAGGAAAAACCCTTTCAGATCTGACAATACTTCATTGAGTTCATGCCTTTTCTCACATAAAGCTTCATAGTTCTAGACAAGGTTTCTCCATTCCACATGTTGCCCATCAAAGTACACTTCAACAGTAGTAATCTGTCTACACTGGGTAACATTTCTATACTATCAACCTGATGCGAAATTAAAAAAAATTTGTTCAGAAAGCAGAAAGTGTAAAAATTACTGTGAAATGCAAAATAGGACCACAGTTTGTATTCTGTGAGCTGTTTTGACAGGTCACGGGTGTGCACCTAAAGCTGCAGGAAGACAGGCGAGAGGCACTGGTTTAAGCTGCCATGGAAAGCGACTGTCATCATTGAAATATTATTTTTAGAGAATTAAATGGGGAAGCATTTTAAAACTTATTTTGTTTATATTTTTAATCCTCTGGAACACAATGTATATATTTGGAAACTAAAGTATAAAAATACTCAAGTATTTCTTTTTCAAAAGATGTCTAGAGTAAAATTAAATATGTTTATATATTAATTTCTCAAAATTCCTATATAAGTTTATGTATAAAATAAGATACTTTTCATATATACAGGCAGACATTTGCATAATATAAAGGCAGTGATATCAATAAAAACAGAAAAAAATTTGATAAAATTCAGTATCTTTATAAACCCTTATCAAATCCAGCATAGAACCAATGCCTTGTAAGGGCATACATGGAAAGTTCATAACTAATGTTTTAACACCAAAAAGTTGAAAGATTTTCCTCTAAGACCAGAAAAAAGGCAAGGATGCTCACTACCAGTACTCTAACACAGTTCGGTGTAAGTTCCAGTCAAAGCAACTAGACAAGAAAAAGAAAGGAAGGAAGGCAGGAAGGAAGGGAGGAAGGAAGGAAGGAAGGACTTCCAAACAGTGAAAGAAGTAAAATTATCTGTGGCATGATCTTATAGATATAACATAAAGGCTAACACACACACACACACACACACACACACACACACACACACACAAAACAATCAAAATTCCAACATTATTCTTAGAAAAACAAACATAAAATTTGCATTAGCTACAAAGCAACTCAAACAGCAAAGAAGAAATGTGTAAAAAATAAAAAATTAACAAAGCTAGAAGCATCAATCTATCCCACTTCCAAATCATTACCAAGTTATAACGAGAACTGTGTGGCACTGACATAAAAAGACTCCATGGCTTGAAGATTTAATTCTAAGACCTGAAACTATTAAACTAGATGAAAGTATCAGGAAATATTCCATTGTATTGACACCAGCAGATGACCTGAACATGATTCCAAAGGCAGTTAGCAAAAGTGACAATATACAAATCAGACTGCATCAAACTGAAACCCCTTTTATAGTAAAGGAAACAATGAAGAGGAAACCTACAGACCTCAAGGAGATTCTATGGAACAACTATATGGTGAGAGCTTATAAAGAACTCAAAAGCAAGAAGACAGAGAAAGATGGGCAAAGAGACATTTCTCCATATAGGAATCACAAATGGCCCTCAGATACATGAAAAAAATGTTTTGCATCAATAAGCATTAGAGAAATGCTAATTAAAACCATGGTGCAGTACCTGCTCGCATCTGTTAGAGTGGCCTCTATCCAAAAGAACAGAGGAGGCAGGCATGCATATAATTCTAGCATATATGCAGCTGAGGGAGGAGGACTTGAATTTGAGGACAGTCTGGCAAACACACTAAGTTCAAAGCTAGCCTAGGCTACATGGTGAGACCTTGTCTAAAAATTAATATTAAATAAAGGATGAAAGATGCCAAGGACTAATGATGTGTGGAAAAGGCTACCTTGTGAACTGCTCTTGGAATGTAAATTATTAATACAGCTATTAGAGCAAGCAGTATGGAAGTTCTTCAAAAGCTAAAAAGGGAATTAATGTATTATCTAGAAATCCCCTTTGTGTACACATAAAACTTCTCAAATCAGACTGCTTAAGAAATACTGACCTGCACTCTCACGCTCAGTGAGACTCGTTTACAATAGCTAAGATATGGAAGCAGCCCACTGTCCATCAGATGATCACATGAAGAAAATATGGTCCATATTCCATAAGAATAGTAGTCACCCTCAAGAAGAAAAGTCTGATGTTTGCAACGTGGATAGACCTAGATGGCATCATACCACATAAAATAAGCAAGGTACGCACACGCACACGCACACGCACACGCACACGCACACGCACACACACCACTGCCATCAAACTCATAGAAGAGACTAAAATGGAGGTTACCATGAACTGGAGTAGAGCCTGTTAATCAGTAAAACAAAGCTACCTTTAGAGATCTATTGAGAGACATAATAAATAGCATACTGTACTTCAGAATTCCTAAGAGATTTCAAATGTTTTAACCACAAAAACCAAATATATGAGGAAATAGATTGTTTAATTAATCTGGCATCCCATGTGTAAACACATCAAAATGTTATACTGTACCCCATATACAGATACACAATTCTTACATGTTAATTAAAAATTACAGAACAGAAATCCTAGCAACTCACACTTATGCAATATATATTACTAGATAACATTATCAAAATTCCTGAGAGCTAACATTTTCTCCCTCAATTGTATATAAATGTGTCAAACTCAGATTTTTGGTTGTAATAAAGTAAAATGCATAGAAAAAGGGTATAATGATAGTATCTTCATAAGATTAATTTAATAGGACTATTTATCAAATTTTGCTAAAAACAATTACACTTCTCATTAATGCATGCATATTATTATATTAATTTTAAAATGCCAAAAATCCACAATCTATTGACAAGACAACCTCTGTGACAAAATTATGAGTGCCACCTAATACAGACATAAAATATGCTCACTACAGCACTCAAAGCACAAGGCTGAATCTACATTCAGTACTTTTCTAGACTGATGAGAAAGTGGCATTTGAACTAGGATCAGCATTTTTATCTTCTACCAACTTTTATCTTCTACTAACTCTGCAACCAGGGGACTAGCAAACAACACAAAGCTGTTGCATTGTGGTTTTGTTTTTATCCAAGAGCAAATTCCTCAGGCTATGCTACAGAGGTACTCTCCCACAGTTACCACTGAGTATCTTTTTTTTTTTTTTCCCCCTTACACGGTAATTATAACAATTAGGAAAAATACTTAAATAAGATTGCATTTTCCAATACAAAGTGAAGGATGGATTATCGGTAACGTTTATGGTCATCGGGTGACTAATATAGTATGTTTGTTTTTTCCAAGTTATCTTTGACAATTGAGTGACCCAAGGCCCAAAGAGGGAGAGCACTTCATCCAAATCTATTGTACTAGTAAATGGGTGAGTCAGGTCTGGAATTCACGCCTCCTACCTAACAGTCCAGGTGGCCTTCCTGTGGGCCTGTGTGAACACTCACTATTACCTCAATAGGAGGGAATGGGAGACAGGAACATCCAGGGAGGGGTCACAGCTTCAGAGGCAGTTGGTCCTGATGCTTGCTAGCTTGAACAAATCCTATAGTTATGTTCCATAAGTGCAGTAAGAACACTGACAAAAACAACTTACTTCTTTGTTCACATTTTACATTTTCACCCTATACGCTCTTGAAGATGTAAAAAATAAACTGATAAAAATATGGAAAGGGCCATGACATTTAAATGTGTATGGTTTAAACCTGTGATTCTCATCCTCTGGTTCATGACCCCTTTGGAGGTCAAATATCAGATATTTACCTTACTACCCATAACAGCAGCAAAATTACAGTTATGAAGCAGCAACAAAATACTTTTTATGGTTAGAGTCACCACAACACGAGGAACTGTATCAAAGGGTCACAGCATTAGAAAGGTTGAGAATCACTCATTTAAACCTTTTAACCATAATTTTATGAAATTATACAACACATTTTCTGTGAACTATAATACACAAAGTAAGATTCCATGGGCAAAACTACTCTTTTAGGGAAAACAAGAAAGTAAAGTAAAGAAAGCTGCAGAGAAGATTAATTTACACATGTCTGAAGAGACAATGTCTTCAAATATTATAATAAGTGATCTTAGAGGAAGGCCAACTAGACCCATATGTGCTCTCACTAACACAAAGCAACTAGCAGTTCCAAGACTGTCTATGAGTCCTGCTCCTAGGGTTGAGGTGGAGTTCAGTGGTAGAGGACTTGTCTAGCAACTTCCATGTTCCCTCATTAGCACTGCAATGAAATCAATAAAAGGCAACATCTGGCCCAAAGACTTTTTTGTTGTGGGTAGCAGTTGCCTACTTGTTCCCTTTAATTAAAATGGTGCTGGATCAAAGCAGAAGATAGCAACTCTCAGTCCTAGTGACCACCATAATTTTGGGATGGGCACTATCAATGGAGGAACATGATGAACAGCTCAACAGAAGCTCACAACTACATAGGTTCCTAAGCTCATAGATATTTTTATTTTTAATTGTACTACGGATGGACTCAGTGTTTTGTGCATGTCAGGCAGGCACTCTACCACTGAGCTACAATTCCAGCCCTGTCTACTGCTATGGACTAATTATAACAGCAACACTACACAATATTCACATTTGGTGTGAATGCTACACTCCTCGTTTATCTTAAACAGAAGATTAATTAAGGCAAAGGATGAGAGGCTACTGCTTGTACCTGACTTAATCAAGGGTAGGGTAACAAAGTTGATCCTGAAACTAGGTAAATGATCATGTTAAGAAGCCCACTTTTTCGAACACTACAAAATCAAGGCATCGTGATGCATGCTTTTTAGTGCTCTTTGCAATGCCTATTAAAGAACATGCTTCTATCCATTTATGTATTAACATCCTTGCTTCTATTTATGTATTAATATTCTTGCTTTAAAATTATTTTAAGAGCCTCTATTACTATATTCAAACTTTAAAGGGCAGTTCTGCATATAAAGCATTTCTTCTGTTTGACTTGTCTATAGAATACATGTCACTAGAAGTGGGGGGGTCACTCTGTTGAAAATGTCAGAAGTCTCAGGAGACTATTCCCTCCTCACCAAACATGACAAAGAGCCAGACAATCTGCAGTCTATGGTTTTAGGAACCTATTGTAAAGATGAGGTCACAGCTAATGAGCTCAATTATCTGCAGTGGGGAGCAAGCCCTCTCAGGAAAGCCTGAACCCAGATGATGTGGCCATAAAAGGCAGGCAAATAAAAAGATGAAATCTGTAACAATTTTTAGAGCTTAGCATGAACAAGTTCTTCTGAGAAAAAGCATATGCACTCACATTGCTAGTTCTTCTTCCTAATTCTCTAGTAGGGGTTCCTACAGCAAGAGACCCAAGGGAGTCCTTCTCATTGATACCCACTGGAAGCTGCTAACAGTGTTGGGGAAATACTCCCACCACCTGTCCTTAGTTCAGACCCCATAGGATGGAGTGGCTCATAACAAACAGCTGGATTCTGAGAGCAGAATCCTCAGCCAGGACCCTCTTCTGAGTTGAAGACTGTCGACCTGCACCCTATCATTACGAGGCAGAAAGACTCAGAGTCTTGGGAAATCTTTACAAATCACTAGCCCCACTCACAAGCACCTACCTCTAAGCTACGTCTCCAGTCCTTTTCACTGGGACACTGGGGTTAGGGTTTCAAAATATACATTTTTGGAGGGTCATAGACTTTCAGTTAATAACACTTGTGAGAGACCAGAAACACTAAGGAAAACCTACCAGCATCAAATGACACCATGACTAGGCGAATTAAGTGTCTGGTACACTGACCGAAAAAGAAGGTCACAAAAAGACCCCAACTCAGTTCAACTACTGATTGAGATGACTCAATTTCATACTAAATGCCTGTTGGAAGGAAGGAAGAGGCTGTTCCCAGCACAGATGTGATTGACCTCAATTGTCACTACATATCTAAAGTTAAACAGAGAAAATAAACAGGGCAGAAAGAGGAAATGGAGGATGGGGAGGGAGAAGTGTATGGGGAGTCCTACCAGTTTTCAAAAGATAAAGTGTTCAACATAAGTAACTTTAGAGATGATAGTGCTGTTGGAATTATCAGAAACTTAAAAATAACACTTTTTTTCCTTTTTTTTTTTTTTTACAAACATTGAGCATAAATGCATGAATAGATGGAGAATTTCAGTAAAAGGAAACTGTAGTAAGAATAAAAGTATATCCCATATGAACATATAGGCACATTGTGACAGATATACACAGCCCTATAGATGCATATCACAGTCAAGATGTCAGAAAAAATATACAAAAATTAATTATTGAAAGAAATGTACATTGTAGGGCTGGTGGTTTCTGGAGATGGTTCCATGGTAAAGAGCAATAGTTACTTTTCCAGAGGGCCCAGGTTAATATGTAGCACCCATACAGTGACTCAAAACCATCTGCAATGCTAGTCTGTGGAACATGATGCAGAGATATATGCAGGCAAAACACTTACACATAATTTAAAAAATTAAAACAAAGATGAAACCGATGAATGTTATAATAGCAACAGTCTTCCACAGTACTGAGAGTTGCTACCTATAAACTGTAGGAGGATTGTATTGCTGACTACTACTTCCGTGTCACTCCTAAGTGTCATAAAATGCTCTGAGGTAAGTGTAACCTCACGGCCAAGAAACAGATACAGTGGCATTTTGTGGGACAGGATTTACATCCTAGCTGTGTAACCCCAGGATAACACACCCCAGACCACTATGCCGTTTCTGTTGAATATACTATTTCCTCCCAACTGGAGCACCACAAGCAGCAACAGTCAGAACACAGCCCCTGCCCTGTCTAAAACAGTGTGATCTCACTACAACTGAGACAGCCATTTCCTACATCACTGCTAAGTTGGCACAAAGTGTTAGCTCAGTCTATATGTTCTTCCCAAAGAGATGAACACTTCAGGCAACAGAAGGATCTGGCTCTACCACTTGTATTATTCTGTGTTTAGAAGGAGGTTTTTCTTTAAAAGTACAGTGAGAACAATCCTACCAAGGAAAAGGTACTGTCTCTGTAGGAGACACATTCTCTAAGCAACAGTGTCACCACACTGCTGTAAGTAATAGACTTATTTTTAATAAGCATTTCTTTAGGATGTAGTATGTATGTATGCATGTATGTATGTAGGATTTTTGAGTTTTTGAGACAGGGTAGCTTTGTAGACCAGGCTGGCCTAGAACTCACAGAGATTCACCTGCCTCTGAGTGCAAAACTACTGAAAATTTTCCCTTTGTCGTTTCTTCCCATTACATTTACATTTCCTGAGGAAATTTGTTCAGGAAAACACTGCTCAGCTGCTCGTAAGCGGACTCATCATATCAGAATGCTTTCCCACTCTATTCATCCCTTTCTTCTGCTTCAGGGACTAATCTAGGGTACCATCTAGCATCTAGCTGTCACATCTCCTTATTCTCAACTCTGGGAAAGGTTTCTAGTTTCCTTGGTTCTTTTTTTGTGATTTTAATAGTTTTTAGGAGTACTAGACAGGCGATTGATTTGAGATAACTTGATGCTTTTCTCATGGGTGAACAAGGTTCTAGTTTTCAGAAAGCAGTGAAGGCCTTTCTCATCACATGTCAGAGCACACCCGCACAGCAATGCTGCTAGCACCCAGCTGCTCCAGTGGTTTAAGTCCTTCTGAAGACAAGGTTCTGACCATCAAGTTATTTTTCTTCCATTCTACAGACCAACCTTCAGATAAAGAACTAAACCAATCACATTCTCAAAAGTAGAAGATGGAAAGTAAGCTTCACCACCAAGGTAAGGATGGGGTGGGAGGGTGGGTTACATGTATGGTTTGACACTCTTCCATGAAAGATCTATGTCTCAGCCTATATTCCCAGCACTGGGTAGGCTGAGGCAGGAGGAGCCATGAGTTCCATGCCAGTCTAGGTAACAGTGAAAACCTGTTCCCATGAGCCTTCTAAAAATGTTTTCTTTTTGTCTCATTTTACTAATTAATAATTTTTTGTTATTGTGTAAGGGTTCAGATAAAGCAAATGTTGGTTGGGATTTTGTTCACCTAACGAAACAGAAAGAATAATCACTACCCCATTTTTCAGCCCCAATTGAAACACACACACACACACACACACACACACACACACACACACACAATTTAAATACGTCCTGCGTCATAATTGAGGAACAATTTTGGTGGCACATATATGTCAAGTTGACCTTGGGAAAGAAGCAAGGATAATTCAAAAGCATGCTCTGAGTAGAGGAGTCTTCAATAGGGCTTGGTTTCAATGGAGCATCCACAGGTTCACATGCTACCATTGAGGTGAGGGCAATCAGAATGGGAGGAAGGAAAGGAAGGAAAAGAATGAGAAACTGAGCAGAGCTTTTCCTATGAACTCAAGGATGCTCAGTGCTGCCATCTGCTGCCAGAAACGGTAACACTGGAGATCAACAATGGCAAGACAGGTATGTATGTGGAAATGAGAGCTACAAAGTATTCTTGGTTTGACTACAATGATTTCCCCAGACAATCTCTTTCATCTTAGTACACAAGAAATGGAACCACTTTGAACGCCCTTGCTTCATTATTAACTGGAAGGGAGAATAGCAAGGAAACCCCCCATACTCAGTAGACCTGCACTTAAAATTATTTCCTGATACGTTTTAGAATTATTGCATACATTGGGGGTAAAACACAAGCTTCCCAGTGTTTGCAGACTCCTGGCATATTACTCTTTGAGATTCAAGAAGAGCAGCATTCCCAGGAATACTCAGAGACATGAAAATCTTGACTATTTTAAGCATACGTCTAAACAGCCTTCACACTATCAACTGGACAGTTAAAATTCATGCCGAACGAATGAAATGCATTCGTTAATAGTGCACACAAAGAAGTACTGCGGACAAAAGTATCCACACAATGAAAAGATGTAATTTAAAATATAGACGCCCCAGGAAGGTAGCAGCCCCTCGCGGAATCACAAGTGAATGCTGCCCTTTTAGGGACTTATTTTCAAAGAACTTACAAAAAACATACTACATATGTGAGCTCATCAGAATGTGTCTTATCTTTTCCTTGTTCTCCTTTTTAAATGTTAATACCACGCCCCCCACCCCCATGGTGAGGATCTACACATGAGGGACTTAACAACGGAAAACTACAGAAGCTGATGGTTTCAGAAAACAACTAGGGAACTTCCAGATAAAGTCGAAGGAGCAAAGGAGGGTCAGGAGAAGGAAAGAGGAGAAGAGAACTCATAATGACCATTATCTTCAAAACTCTGCATTCACCATCAAGTGAACTGTTGGTCTCATATGTTAGTTACTGTTCTCTTTAAGAACCAAGGCAGAAATTTGAAGCTTTTGTGCCATAATTGTTTTCCTTTGTATGTGAGAGCCAAAGGAATTGTTTGTTTTACCTCTGTAAGGATTCAGGCATTACTCTGGCCTGCTCCTGTCACCTGGCAGAATGCACTCAGGCAGTACTCTGGTTAGCCCAGGGTTCCAAGAGTACTAGTCTGCAGGCAGGTGTAAAGGACCCCTTTAAAAGTCAGACCCCTGCCCACTTATGCTCCCTTTTGCTTTCTTTTTTGCTCTCTCCTGCTTTTGGTTGTCCACCAGCTACCCCCATCTTCTTCTCTCCCCCCCCCCTCCTCTTCTGTTCCTGGTGCCTCTATGTCTCTTCCCTTCTCCCTCACTCCCCTTTCTAAATAAACTCCTCATTTAAGCTCTATCTGCCTGGCGAGTTATTCCTACCAGCCTCGGTCACCCTCACCTCTATGGAACCTGCTAGGGTCTTACATGGTCCCTTACTTTAGGACCCTCACTGAGTACCTCCCCCACCCCTTCTCCACCTTTTATTCTTATAACTGTAACTAAAGAACAACAACTTCCACTCCCAACTGTTTCTCACAACAAAGTATCTTCTAGTGCCATGTTGCTATTAAGCCTGATTTGAGGGGTGGGGGGAAGGCATTTCCTATGTTTATAGTAATTGTTTTTTTTTTTAATCCTAGTCATTTCAAGAAAACTGTAAGAAACATGTAATCATTTTTCCAAGACTAAAGATAACTGATTAGATTGAGCACATTTATCTTAGGATAGTTTTTTTTTTTTTTACACTGTGTAAAGATATGTCTCTGTTTAACCTCACCTTTTGATCGGTTTAATAAAGAGCTGAATGGCCAATAGCTATGTAGAAGAGGACAAGAGAGACTTCCAGTCGCGGAAGAAGTTGGATATACAGTACTGAGAGGTAACAAGCCTCGAGGCAGAATGTAGATTAATATAAATGGCTTAATTTATGTTTTAAGAGATAGCTGGGACAAACCTAGGCAATGGCAAAGCTTTCAAAATTAATAAAAAGTCCCCATGTCATTATTAGAGGGCTAACAATATAAAGACTCACCATACATTTAAACAATATTAATCTATTTGTATTATATAAAAAAGGGAATGTTCCAAACTTTTAAGTTTATAATTTGTCTACCTAAGACAGTACTCAATGGTCTGCAAAGTACAAATATCCTATTTTTCTTCCTTGCTCAGCCTAGTCCATCTTTATTGAGTCATATCTCAATTCCAGAGGGTTTTCTAGTATTTACTATGTATAATATGTCTTCATTTATTCTCTCTTTATCTAAAATATCTTCATTTTCTAACTTAAATCACAGAACACAACAAAAAAGAATGACAATTATATAAACCAAAAAAAGTCATGGTTTACAAAATACTTTTCATACTCTTTTCACTGAACTTTATAATAACCAAAGCACTGTGTTATATTGTGCCACACATAAAATGATGACTACATTTCTCAAGAGCACAGCAGCTCTTATAACCTTTACACATCAGCCCCAGCCTGAAGGGCTGCATTAGCTTGGCGATTTAGCACCCTGCAGTCTCTAAAGACCCAAGGGACTTCCTGTTAAATTTATGCAATGTATGCTCACATGACTTCCTTGGCCAGTAGCCCTCCTAGAATTGTTGTTGTCTTTAGGTCTATTAATATCCTTACCTTTTCTCCAGCAACTCCTTCAGCTTATCATCCTATGAAGCTAACTTTCTATATCAAATAAACACTGAGGTTTATCTTTGGCTTTTATCTCTTTTCATGTTCTCAAGGGGAAATCTTATCAAAACTCAAAGGCACATACGTATGAAATCTGTGTGTTTTTCGGAGATATCTCACTATAGAGTTTAGGCTGACTTTGAACTTAGAATCATCCTGCTTTAGCCTCCCCAGTGCTTGAATTATAGGTATGGGCCACAATACCCACCTCAAAACTTAAAGTTTTAAAATTAAGCTAGCTATATTCTAATGATTCCATCATAACCAGGTCTATCCTCAAGATAATTTGGCCAAAATTAAAACTATATTTTTCTTCTTTTTAAATTTTTATACCCCTCAATGTCTCATTTCATCTCTAAACTAGCCATTGAAATTCTGTTAGCTCTGAGGATAGGCTCTGCCTGCCTATCCCTAGCTAGCAGCCCCCTTCTTCATATCATAACTGCTTCCAATTTGGTTCTCCTTCACATAGACAAATGATTCACCAGACAGCGAGTTCCTGAACAATGACTTCACTCATTTTTTATATTTTGAAATTAAAATACAATTATATAGTTTTCCTCTTTCCTTTCCTCCCTCCATGCTCTCCCATGTCCCATGCTCTCAAATTAATTATCTTTGTTCTTTTTTGTTATACACACACACACACACCTAAATATATAAAACTTGCACAGTCCCTATGGTTATTCATAATGTATATGATTTGGAGCTGACCACTCAGAAATCATATACATTATGATTTCAATTGGTATGAGATCAATTGAGAGGTGTCTCCTGTTCTTGGCATTCCTTGGTTGCCTGTAGTTCTTTGTCTAGGGTTATGGTTCCATGAATTTATCTCATTCTTTTCATCTATCTTCAAAAGAGTGCCAAAAGAATCTTTAAAACACAAATCAGATTATCTACCTTCAATACCAACCCCCCCAACTCCTCTTGTGCCCCCAAGCCGCTATTTCACAGGCCAGTCTTCAAACTGTAGCGGCTGAAGACACTTGTGACCTTAGGTGTGGCTGACCCTCCAGCCCACTGCCTTTCAATATGTTCTTGTGACTTCCATGAGCACTGCAACCTACCCTGGCATCAAACCAATCTGAGGCTGCTGAACACACTATTACAACTCTACTCAACACAACTGTGAAGGGTAAATGTTCTAAAGCACCAAGCACATGAACATGTGTAAAACACAGAAGTATAAACACAGTGAGTGTGATGAAGGAACAGAAATTTCTATTTTATTGTGTTCTAATTCAATCTGTCACTTGAAATTAGGGGCTATGTTGATAACCGCACAGACCTATGCTGTTTCTAGCTATCCTGGGATATGTTCCTCTGTCCAGAAGTGTGTGTTCAGTACTAGCAAAAATTAAATTCTTTACTAGATATTAAGCTATGCAAGCTACCAGTTTATTCTAGAATAAATTTTACCTGTTTATACTTATCAGGAAATTTACCACTTTTACAAAAGCTATAAGATTTACATGCATAAAATCGTTTGTTCATAGTAATATTTTACTGGTTTGATATCTGTATAATATGTAGAAATCTAGCCTCTATCTTTTTGAGTGGGTAACTTATCTTCTCTCTTTTTGTACCCTATTAGTAGTAACAGAGTTTCAACATTTAAGGAACCAGGTTGGCCTTATTGGTTTCCTCTATTGTCTTCCTGTTTTATAATTTCATACTTGACATTTATTATATTTTTCTCTTTAAGTTTCTGTTTTCTTTTTCATTGAAAATTTTTCCCGTGACAATGCTAATGTCAAACAACATTTACTACTCATGAAATCAGCACATTGACTCCAAGCTTCACTAAACAGACAAAGGTAAGAGGGGTGGGTCAATGGGTTTGAATAAAAGTATCACACCTTACAGAAAGTGAAAGGAACAGAAATCAGACTGATTTACTGAAGCACTATATAGAGGTAGACTAACAATATAGATATCCAATAAAGAGAGTGGTATGAATACATAGAAGAGCGAAGAATGGTGAGAAAGACTATCTCCCTATCTGAAGTCTTCACCTTGAACAAAAACTAACACTGTTATAATTTACAGTAAGTAAAAGCAATTAAGGGTGTTAAGGTAAAAGATAAACACTATCTTAGTTTTGTAAGGTTCCATTAACATGAAGCAGCACAATTATTAATTCAAAACACATTTTTAATAATTGAAAGAGCACCTACTGAATATGTAAAAAAATAAAACTAAAATTTCAATAACTAAATCAAAGAACAACACACAACACATCTGTTGCCCTAAGAAGGCAGTTTGAAAAAGCCTTATAGGAAAACAGAAATGACATGAATAGTAAACCAACAGAACAAAAGGCCTAAACTTAATTCTATCAATAATAGATTAGGAATCCATTAGTAAAAGACATGGCTGGAAAGATGGCTTGGTAGTTAAGAGCACTGGCTATTCTTCCAGAGGATCCCGGGTTCTGTTCCCAGCACTCACATGGCTACTCACAGCATCCTCTAACTCCAACTCTAGATGATCTGACACTCTCTTCTGGCCTCCACAGTCAATATCCTCATGTATACACACATACACATACATATAAATCAACAATAACTCTTTTGACAAAAGAAACAAGGGGCTGGAGAGATGGCTCAATGGTAAAGAGCACTAAGTTTTATTCCCAGCAACCACATGGTGGCTCAAGCCATCTATAATAGGATCTGATGCCCTCTTCGAGCATGCAGATGTACATGCAGATAACCCATACATAAAATATAAATAAGTAAAAATAACAAAAAGTGACAAATAACTTTATTTTAAAATAACATGAAATAAAAATCTATAAATGCACTATGATACATAATCAACATACAACTTAAATGGGCATTTACAGTTTAAGTGTTTGTAAGAAATGATGAAAAGCTTGGGGAAAATGGCCTGTGTGAATATCTAGGTGTTAGAAACAGAGGAACAAACAAAGTTCCAAGTAAGTTAAAGGAAGGAAAGAAATAATAGTAAAAAGACCATAAAGCAACCAAGAAGAAAAATGAAGAATGCCAAAAATGGCTTTTAAAAGGTAACTAAAATTAATAAACCCTTAAAATTGATGAAAAGTTACAGGCATAAAAGGAAAGACATTACAATGGGTATAAAACAAAAGAAAATAAGGGAAGTACAACTCCCTGTAATAGTGAAGTAGCTTGTTTTAGCTTCTTTTCAACCAACTATTGAAAAGATTGAAACTTTAAAAACTCTCTCCTCTCCCCTCTCCCTCCTCCCTTTCTCCCTCTCCTTTCTCTCTCTCTCTCTCTCTCACACACACACACACACACACACGTACTGGCTGGTTTTGTGTGTCAACTTGACACAAGTTAGAGTCATCAGAGGAAGGATCCAGCTGAAAGGCATTGTCTCAATTAGTGATCAATAAAGTGGGTACAGCCTATGATGGGTGGTGCCATCCCTGGGCTGCTTATCCTGGATTCTATAAATGGTGGGCTGAGCAAGCCAGGAGAAGCAAGCCAGTAAGCAGTTCCCTTCCATGGTTTCTGCATCAGCTCCTGCCACTGGGATCCTGCTCTATCTGAGTTCCTGTCCTGACTTCCTTCAGCGATGAACAGCAATGTGGAAATGTAGGCTAATAGACCCTTTCCTACCCACCTTGCCATTTAGTTATGGTGTTTCATTGCAGCAATAGAAACCCTAAGAGGGTGTGTGTGTGTGTGTGTGTGTGTGTGTGTGTGTGTGTGTGTGTGTGTGTGTGTAAAATAGAGAAGAGCTGCCAACAACATTAAGAAAAGTCCTGACTAAATTTCCATTTTCTACACTTTGTATTTGAAAGTATACCTAACTCACTCCTGAACAAAACAAAGCTCAGACAGAAGGTCAGACCTGTTGTTAAAAAACAAACAAAAAGAAGTAATAGTAGGTGGGAACTGAGGAGAAATACTACAGGGAAGAAAAGGCAGTACACAAATCCTATTTATGAATTGTCTAAATCTCTGGCTGACTTGAATCACACACCCAGGGTCTCCAGGTAGCCCATCAGGACAGAATGAATTGATTATAAATTCTAGTTATGGCCCAGGCTCAGGAAACAGAGATTAGTGTTCTGAGTTTAGGTGAGAGAAAATACAATTCAAAATTCTTCAGAGTAACACAACAGGATACAGATTGTGTACAATGTATCATTCATAATATGGAAGAGAGATGTAAAATTCTAAGAAAATGTGGCCCATGATGGCAATCAGTGGAGGCCAACCCTAAAATAACCTAGATGCTGGGACTTACACAAGAGAGATTTAAAACCATGATTATAACTATGTTCAATAACAAAAGAACAAGGAATTTCTTGTTCTCTTGTTCTCTACAAAGTAAAAATGTATTATCAAACTTCATATTTATTTACTTGGAAAGACAGTATTGTAAATGTTACTTTTTAATTTCATTTTAAAAAATCTTGTCATGGTGCAGCAAATTAAACCCCTATCCTGTGTAATAGGCAAGTATTCTACCACTGATATTACATTCCCAGTCCTGGTTCTATTTTTTATTTTTCCCTTTATTTTTATTGATATATTGTGTTCCATCTTAGTTACTGTTCTATTGCTTGGATGAAACACCATCATCAAGGAAACTTATAAAACAAAGTTTCAGTGGGTGTAGTGGTTTGAATACGTATGGCCCCCATAAACTCATGTTTGAATGCTTGGCCCATAGGAGTGGCACTATTAGGTGGTATGGCCTTGTTGGAAGAAGTGTGTCACTGTGGAGACAAGCTTTGAGGTGATACTCAACTATACAACAAGTGCGATGAACAGTCTCCTTCCACTGCTTGTGGATCATGGCATAGAACTCTCAGTTCCTCCAGCATGATGTCTGCCTGGCCTGTATGCTGCCATGTTTTTCACCATGATGATAATGGACTAATACAGCTCCAAACTGTAAGCCAGCCCCAACAAAATGTTTTCCTTTATAAGAGTTGCTGATATTGCTGTAATAGGTTTGATCATGCTTTGGTTTGGAAGATTGGAGACTTCAGGAGTTTAGATTAGAAAAATAGTTGAACCCTTAAAGTGGGGCTTAATGGGTCATATTAGTAAAAACATTGAAGACAGTGGTGCTATGGATGATTTGAACTGTGGAGACATGGCTCAAGAAGTTTCAGATGAGAATAATTTTAATATGCTTCCTAGAGATCATTCTTGTGATATTTTGGCTAAGAATGTGGCTGCCTTTTGTACTTGTCCTAAAAGTCTGCCTGATACTAACGTGAAAAGTTTGGATTAATTGCATTGGCAAACGGAATCTCAAAATAGCCTACTATAAACTCTCTTGTATGGTTACTAATGTTCACTCTCATGAAGATTTATAATGAAAAGGAGCAAGCTGAGCAAGTAAAAATACAAAATATACAGACTGAGAAGGGGCACCAGGAAGTGGACTGGGGCTAAGTCTATGTTCAAGGAGAGAGAGAGTTAAAAAGAGCTGGATGTTAAACAGAATAAAGGGAATGATGACTTTAGGACAAGACCCCACCTAGATAAGCTTCCTACTTGTGAAAAGGAACTAAAGAAAACCAACTTAAAGAAAAGCTTTGAGTGTGCTAGTGCTGCCTTTGATCCCTGTATTTGAGAGACCAGGCAGGTGGATCTCTTAAGTTCAGGGCAGCCTGATCTACATAGTGAGTTCCAGGACAGTCAAGTTTAGGCAGTGAAGTAAACCATCAAAAACAGAAAGCTGATTTAGCTGTAATTGAAAAAGTGTGTCATGTTAAAGTCCCAGAAAGCAGCAGAACCTGGCAGCTCCCGTCACGTGGCTCTGGCTGTAGAGTCAAGGATAGAAGAAAAGGGCTATGGAGTCCCCCTCCTTGACTAAGGGAAGCGCTGAGGCCAGGCATGTGACAGGTATCCCTTTGTAGAGGCCTAGAGAGGCCACTATATGAAGCTGTCAAGTTGAAGCCTGGTTTGCTTGGAGACCCCAAGAAGTTGGAGATGCCAGAGTCATGGGATATCTGTCCAGGAGAGCTGCTAACAGGGAGTGGAACCAGCACAACAGAAAGAACTGTGTTGCAGCCAACAAAGCTGAAAGGAGTTGGAGATCTAGAGAACATCATGACATCAGACATGAAGATGCAGAGTTCGGAATTTGCTCAGCTGGGATTTGGTTTTGTTTTGGTCCATTATTTCCTCACTATCTTCCCTTTTCTCCATTTTGGAATGGTAATTGTTTATCCAGTACTATTATATACTGGAAGTGTGTGATTTTTTTTTTAATTGATTTAAGGGGGATTACAGCTAAGAGACTACATGAATCTCAGAAGAGACTTTGAACTTTGGAGTTTTACATTGTTCAGACTGTGATAGATTATAGGGATTTTTGAAGTTGAACTAAATGTATTTTACATTATATTATGGATACAAGCCTATGAGAACTAGGTGAATGTGGTGGTTTGAAGAGATACAGCCCCATAGCCTCCTGTGTTTGAATGATTGGCCTATAGGGAATGGCACTATTAGGAGGCGTGGCCTGGTTGGAGTAGGAAGTGTGACACTGCGGGTGGGCTTTGAGGTCTCATATGCTCTAGCTATGCCCAGTGTGGTTAACAGTCTGTTTCTGCTGTAGTTTCAAGATGTAGAACTGTCAGTTCCTTCTCCAGCACCATTTCTGTTGCATGCCACCTTGTTTCCACCATGATGACCATGGACCAACCCTCTGAACTGTAAGCCAGCACCAAAGAGTTGCTCTGGTCATGGTGTCTCTTCACAGCAATAACATCCTAACTAAAACAGGATACGTCCATGATCATCATGGCCATAAGCATAGCAAGCAGGCAAGGCACTTGAGAAGCAGCAAGAGCTTAAATCTGACCTTCGGACAACAGGCAGAGAGAATGCGTGGGCCTGGCATGGAGTTTGAAACCTTAAAATCCACCCCCAGTACCACACTCCTAATCCTTCCCAAAGAGTCAACCAAGCTGGAAACAAACATGTAAATGTATGAGCCTATGGGTGCCATTCTCATACCACCACAGCTGCCATACCCCAATACCCTTCCCGATGCCCTCCTATCTTTTCTCAATAATACCCCCTTTTCATAGTCAAGTTTATCCTTCTTATTATAGATACATATGATTTTTATGTAACTATATAAAATCCAGGATCTAAAAATGAGAAAAAATACATTACTTTTGATTCTTTCTGTTGCTGTGATAAAATAGCCTGCCCCCCCCCCAAAAAAAAAGAAAAAAAAAAGAAAGAAAGAAAGAAAGAAAAAAAGAAAAACAGGGAAAAGTTTATTTGGTTTATAGTCCCAGGCACATCAAATCAGGAATATAAAACATCCACAGTCAAGAGCATAGAGAGTAAACATAAAGCTGCTTGCTTTTACTTTTCGCTTATACCATTCAAGACTCCCTGGTCAGGAAATAGTGTTGTCCACAATAGACTGGGCCTTCCTATATCATTTAACAATCAAGATGAGCCTCTTCGCAGATGATTCTGGGTTATATGGAATCACAGTTAAAACTAACCAGTACACATGTACTATCTGTTTTTTAGATTAACGTAATTCATTTCATTATACAATTCCATCATATTTATTTTCTGGAAATCAGCCTAACTTCATTCTTATTTATGGCTGAATATAATTCCATGCCACATTGTCTTTATAGACACCTGGGTTGGTAGCATATCTTAGCTGTTCTAAACAGCGTTGAAAAAAACTGATGTGCACATATCTCTGCTATGATGACTTAAGAGTCTTGGAGTAACATATCTATAAGTAATATTGGTGAATCATGTTAGTTCTAGTCTTTATTGTTTGAAGACTCTCTATAGGAATTTTTTTTTATTTTACATATCTATACCAGTTCCTTCTCCCTCCATTTCTCCTTCCTTCCCATGCCCCCTGACCACCTTCCCATCCCATCTCCCTCTTCCCCACTCCACAGGGAGGGTGATGCCTTCCAGGAGGGGTCAACAAAATCTGTCAAGCCATTTGGAGTAGGGACTAGGCCCTCCTTCCTGCCTTTAGGTTAAGGGAGCATCCCTCCATGGGGAATGTGCTCCCAAAGACCTTTTGTGCACCAGGGATACATCCTGATTCCACTGTCAGAGGTCCCTTAGACTGCCCAGGCCTGAGACCCATGTTCAGGGTGTCTGAATCAGTCCAATGCTGGATTCCCAGCTATCAGTCTGGGGGCTCATTAGCTCCCCCTTGTTCAGGTCAGCTGTCTCTGTGGGTTTCTGTATCCTGATCTTGTCCTCCCTCTGCATCTGGATTCCAGTTCTGCTCAGGGTTTAGCTATTAGTGTCTGCTTCTGTTTCTATCAGCTACTAGATGAGGGCTCTATGATGGTGAATAAGTTAGTCGTCAATCTCATTATCAGGGAAGAACATTTAAGGTAGTCTTTCCACTGTTGCTTAAATTCTTAGTTGAGGTCATCCTTGTAGGTCTCTGGACATTTCTCTAGAGTCAGTTTTCTCTTCAAACCTATAATGGCTCCCTCTCTTATGGTATCTCTCTCTCTTTTTCTCTCATCTATTCCTCCCCTAACTCAATCTTCCTAGTCCCGCATGCTTTCCTCTCCTCCCCTTCTCTTTTTCCTAGCTCCTTCTCCACTCACTGCCCCCCCATAGGAATTTCTATAATGGGTGGACTAAGTTTTATTCTGATATGTAGTATATAAGGGTTCTCTCTCTCTCTTTTTTTTTTCCTGCACCCTTCCTAGCACTGTTTGTTATGTTTTCTTAATGACTGCCATTCTAACTAAAGTGAAGTTGAACTGCAAATAGTTTTAATTTGTATTGTGCTGACTGCTGGTCAGGTTGAGCTTTTTTTTCATATATTTATTAGCTATGTGTATTTCACTTTTTTATGAACACATTTTATTAGCCCACTTATGAATTAGTTTTTCCCTATATTCTATATATTAATCCTCTGTCAAATATGTAGCTAAAGAAGACTTTTTTGCTCATTGTGTAGGCAGTGTTTTCACATGATTCATGGTTTACTTTGCTATGAGGTTTTATGTTCTTGTGTTTTGTTTTAAGAAATCCCAGTTTTTTACTGTTAACATTATTTCTTGAATGATTACAGTCTTCTGCATAAAGTTCTTGCATTGTCAATATCTTGAAGAGTTTTCCCTACTTCGTCTTCTAAGTTTCAGATCTTAGCTAAAAGTTTTTAAACTGTTACTATTTGGAGTTGATTTTTGTAAAGGATTACATGTGGATAAAGGACTCCTCCCACCCCCAGCCCTCTAAAAGGGGAAGGCCCTAAACTGATCCAGACAATAATAAGACACCCTCAGATACCAGGTGGTTTGCAGAAAAAAGACAACAGACCCTTATGAGTCAAAACAGCATCATCCAAGGAGAACAGCTAACACTACCATTCTGTCTTTAAGGGAACCACTTTCTTAGCAAAAAAACCCAAGCTTTAAGCATGGAATCTTAATCTGCCTTCCCTGAAACTCTAGTCACTGTGTTGTTGGGCCCTGTATCCTGATCATAGTGAGAATGTTGAAGGTCCAGAGGCTAATTATCTTATCTCAGGCTAGCGTTAGTCCCCTAAGGGACGATAGGAAGAACTGAATAAAATAATTTAACATATTCTTATTCAAGAGTTCTAGAGGATTGCGAATAGCCATCTTTGCCCACCTCTGTGTCTGTCCTAACATCCTGTAACAAATAGATAAAAACCTTTTGGAATCTATCAACTTAGCAGATCATTAGCTTCTGCAAACCTAAGAGCTAAGAATGATCTCAAGTAGCATTCAAAGCCCATCATGCAGTAGTAATTGCCTCTTCGATGTGCACACCAATGTGTTTTTAAATTGTCTTGATTTATGATTTTTTTGTCCTGTAAAACTATAAAACTTCATGAAGCTTGAAATAGCTGTTTCCACCTTGAAAAACAGAATTTGGATTAACCTTAATCTGTATTCCTGGGCCATGGTCACTCAAATTTGGCTCTAGAATAAACTATCTTATTTTGCATCAACATAATCAATAAAAAAATAATTTAATCAGTAACTCAGCAAATACATAGGACACAACATACCATAAAAATTGTCAAAACTAGACACATGCAAAACTACATACATGTTTTGGAATTCTATGTCACAAAATATATTTAATATGTTAAATAAAATAGATAAAGAAATAAAGAAAAACACTACATATATATGAGATCTGAGGAAGTTAGAAGAAAGCATGGAGAAACAGAAGCAAGAGAAATAAAACGATAGGAAGAATTGAATAAAATAATTTAACATATTCCTATTCAAGAGTCCTAGAGGGTTGAGAATAAAAGTGGTAACAGTAATAATAATGTAATAATTAAAAGGTTCCACTGACACCAATACCTAAATTTTCAGGCTTGGGATTGCAAATGATTTCTTAGAAGGATAAACAGGAGTCACCACAACTGTCATCACAATGAAGTCATATATATTATATAATAGGGATTGGCTTAATTTACATATGTCATTACAAATAACAATGTTTCTGTTTATAAACAAGTATCAATACATGTTATGCGTTCATATAGCTATAATTTTGCTTCCCAATTTCATGTAAATATAGTCACACCTGACGCTCTCTCAAGTTAGTTTGTAATACATGGTCAGCTTAGCTATAAAAATTACTTTATGGGTTTCTTATAGTTATAACTTGCTAAAATAAGTGAAAACAAATCATTTTAGTATCTTAAAATAACAATTGTGTATCTTAATTTAATCAAGATACACTCACCTGAGCAATGCCTTAAGGAGTAAGCAAACATTCCTTTTGGAACCCTATTTTGAAGGGGAAAATGTGTATTTATTATAAGTCAGTTAAAATTAATGTAATAATCTTTTTAAGCCCTATACTACTCTAGTTTTATACATATAAATCTGAAATCATGGAAGGAATGGAAAAATCCCTTGAAAGAGAGACACAAACTACTAAAGTTTCTTACTAAGAAACAGATAAACTGAATGAAAGTTCATGGTTACAATTGTTTCCATCTGAAAGCAGGGCAGACACTCTAGAGTCAGAAGGTTTCATTTATTAATTTTAACAAAAATTTAAGGGAAAAGGCTAATATCATATGCCAATGAACCTTTAACCAGAGAAGATTTTACAGTATATAGCAACTAACAGGAGACCCACCTGGTGGAGGTTTACTGCTCTCCAAGGCAGATTCCACACCCAAGAATATTTGGGACTTACAGGTTAAAAACAAAGAGAACATAAAATTGGGTGGGTTGGAAGGTGGGGATAAATATTGGAGGAGATATGGGGGGATGAATATGATCAATATACATCGTAAGAAATAGTCAAAGAAATAATAAAAATATCATTTTTGAAAAAAAAAACCCTATAGCCAGAAAACTAATAGTATATTAACTCTCCTAGGAAGTGTAAAAAAGGAAAATACTTCCCAAAACATTCTTCAGGCTGAGCATTATCCTGGTAAAAAATCAGACAAAGGCATTATGTAAGAAGGAAAACTTCAGAGTGCTGTGTCTTTTAAGGCATAAATTAGCAAAATCTAGCAACATATAAATGGATAATGTATCGCATCGATAAGGGTCAGTTCAGAAATACAGAGCTGGATATTAAAAAATCTCCTGATTTAACAACATATTGCTCAATTAAACAAGCAAAACCAATTGATACAATCATATCAGTTGATACTAAAAGGCTTTTTAGCAAAACTCAATATTCCTTTGTGAGTAAAAAAAAACAAACAACAACAACAATAAACTACCACCAGCAACTCAGGAAAGAAACTCTCCTAATCCTAATCATTCATTTGATCCCACAGAAATGTCCAATTTTATTGAAAATAAAGGACATCTAGGTAAAGCGGCTAAATTCACAGTTAATGGCTAGAGAGTAAATAACTTCCTTTTAAAATATGAAAGAAAGTGAGGATGGACCAATTTCATTCATCCTTATATTGCAAGTTCTCATAACTACAATAAGATAAAGAAAGGAAAGCAGAAACCCATCCTTATTTTCAGAAAACATAACTGACTATTTGAAAAGTATCAAATTATCTATAAAAGTCAATTACAATAAAATATTATTTTAAGGAGATTTTGATAAACATTTTAGGAACAAATCAATGCCTGTGAAAATACTGTTGTAGAAGTCAAGCATTAATTTTATCTCAAGATATTAAATTAACCTTAAACTTTAAAGCCTTTATATTATTTTTAGATTAGTTAAATCTTTATTCATTTTTAAAGAAAGTTTTCATACATATTTTAATCTAAACATTATTATTGTTATTAGAAAATTTAGAAAACAATTTTAAAAGCTAACTTTAAAATGACAGCTCAGGACTGTATCTCAAACACACAAAACATATGGTACCTTAGATATCTAAGTTAGGAACACAAGTAAACTACATAAATGGTTTATTTTCTTAACCAAAATTGAATTGTTAAATTTTAAGTTATTATAATAGTTATACTGAATTTTGTTTTTGTTTTTTAAAAAAAGCAATTACATTTTATTAGTGTTTATGAGGCATCCAAAGTAGAATAAGGCATCTAGAGCAGAACAAAATTTAGCATTTGTGGTCGTTTAAATAAGAATGCCCTTCATAGGCTCATATATTGGTAATGGGTCATAATGGAGTTGCAGTGTTTGAAAACGTTAGAAGGATTAGGAGGTGTGGCCTAGTTGGAGTAGGTGTGGCCTTGTTGGAGGAAGTATGTCAATGGAGGGGAACTTTAAGGTTTCAAAGGCCCAGGTCTAGGCTCTCTATTATATCTCTCAGTTAGTTCTCCAGCACAACGCCTGCCTGCCACCACACTCTCACCATGATGATAATAGACAAAGCCTGTGAAATTGTAAGCAAACCCAAAATTAAATACTTTTCTTCATAAGAGTTGCCTTGATCAAGGTGTCTCTTCACAGCAATAGCAAAGTGACTAAGACAATATTTATGACATTATTTTTTAAATTAAAAGTAGACATGAATATTTTTAAAATATAGTATGATCTAACATATTAATATAATCTATAAACTCTAAGATGTCTGTGTAAACCTTTATGTAGTTTTAAAAGACAATTTAAAAATATGTAGGGTTTTCTCCTTTCACAGGCCTAAGATCGTGAAAAATCTGTTTGTTCATTTGTTTTCAAAGAGGTATAGTGGTACATAGATTGTGTGTGTGTGTTTGTATGTATGTATATAGATAGATATAGATATAGATATGTATAGATAGATGATGGATAAATAGAAGGACAGATAACTTACGATTAAATTATCATTCTACCAAGCTTTGTGAAGGTATCAGCAGGCTGATTCTAACTTGATATGAAGAGTAAGAATAGGCAAAGCAATTCATCAAAGGAAAAGTAAAGCTGAAAGATTTGTATTATAGGATTTCAGTACTTGCCATAAAGTCAGTTATCTACTGAATTGGTGAAGAAATAGACACCACAAAACCTTAAAAACAGGTTCACACCAACACAATGACATAATTCTCAGCTGTCCAATGATAATACAATGATTTGCCTATGTGTCAACTATTAGAACTGTACCTTAAATATTAAGATATAACTATTTTTAAAAGTGTAGGATAGAAAAAGGTTTACCATGCTAACACTTCTCAAAAGAAGCTAAAGTAGGTCAATAAATCTTAGAAAGTGTAGATTTCAGTGCAAGAAATAGCCCTTGGGATAAATAAGGCTGTTGCACAATTGACAAAAAGGAGTCAATTCATACACAAAAATAACAATCTCAAAGTTTTATGCATCTGAAAACATACCTTTAAAATACATGAAGCAAAAGCAGATAGCATGCAAAGATGTATGGGTAAACTCATAATCAGACTTAGAGATTTCACTATCCCTTTCTCAGTAAATGATAGAACAATTAGATATTAGAAAAAAATAAACGCATACAGGGAAGCTTTGAACCTTAAATCTAACACTTGAGGAACAATCTACTGAGCAGCAGATTACAGCCCCCTAATATTATCCAATACTACATAATTGAAAGTGAGAGCTTAGAAAAGAGAGCAAAGAGCTGGGTGTAGATGTACAAGTATAATGTCAGCACTAGAGGAGGTTGTCAGGGCAGGAGGATCACAAGTTTAAGGGCAACCTGAGCTAAATAGCAAGACCCAGTTTCAGCAAACAAAGCACAAAAGAAAAAAACAAACATTTCCCCACTGCCCATATCTCCTATAATAAAATATTCTTCACTTCATATAGCTATTTAATGTATCGACGCTGGGGATCTTGTTTAAATGAAGATTCTGGGAAAGTATAGCATGAGACCTTGCATCTTCAGCAGTGCCCTAGGTGTTGCTGGTAAGGTTCACATTCTGAGTCTCTGAGCACCCAAAACACTAAATATGAGAGGAGAAGAACAATCACTTTAGGTGTGTCCACTATTACACAGGAGGTAACAGAAATGACTTGGGGCTATTCTAATGTATGTAGTTATGGTGCAAAGCAGTTAGTATCAGTATCTCATTTAATCTTCACAATCAGCACACTAAAATAAAGCACATACCAATATTTTTCTTGTCCAGGGAAGGAATCAGAATGCAAGCACATCATAAAGTTTTCTACCTACCTATCTTAGCAGAACATAAGTGGTCTGAACACTAAATTAGATACATGGTAAAGTCCCAACATTTTTTCCTAAAACTCACATTAATTTGAGATTTCTTTTTGAGTTCTCTCTGTACTTTCCCACCATTAAAACCATTAAACATCTTTTAGATGACTGTTCTGTTGATGTTTAAGAGATGTTAATTTTACATTAAATATAATACTATAAATCATACAAACTAAATGGAAAAGACCTGATTAATTTTTCACTCATGTCAAATTATATCAATTTTCATCTATTTTGCTATTCGAGCAATGATTAATTGAAAACAGGATTATGCCACACATTGATTTCAAGAATGAAGTAGCAATATCTGATATTATCTCCAAATATTCCACATTGGATACATACTTGCTCTGTAAATCAGAAAAAAATAAGATTTTAGACTAATAATTCAATTATCAAGCAGTATACAAACTATTTAATACCCTCAAATATAGCACCAGACATAGAATTAAGAAAAAAGTAACATATATTTGCGAATATCTCTACATGCTAATTTCTATCATAGCTAATGATGGTAAAATAAAGAAAATACAGTGGAACATCAATTCCCATTACAAATGTTTCCTTACCCAGTGCTATGTACAGAGAGTTTCCCTGAGTCCCTGCAGCCTTACAGAACCAGGGGAGCTCAGACCCCAGGATCAAGTTCCTCAGTAGTTCGCTACCTCTAAAAAGAAGGTGTTGATTCTGTTCTCCAAGCCATAAAAATTAAAATAAATATAAAACTCGAACTCCTCTCAATGGATTCACACCTTATGGCTGACATCTAACACAACTTAGAATTTTGAACTTCAAAAACTATACAGAAACTGCTCTGAAACAGAGCTCTCTTCTGAGGTTGGGCTGGAAACAGTCCTGGAGCACCTCAACTCCTCTGCTATGGAAGTAAGCATTGCAGGTCAATCATCCGAGCAAACATCGTGATCCTGTAAAGTTTCCAGAAAAAGAAGATATTCAGGAAGAAAAGGACAATGCTAGGCTTTGGCGGCAGGGATGTTTCTCCTCTTCTGTAGCAAATCACCCTTACCATCAACAACAGCAATAACTTGGTGCTAAAGGGAGCTTTGAAGGAGGGAAACACTCTGTCCTAGAACGATACAGTCTGGATTAAACTTTTAAAAACTTTATTTTGCTATTATGGGGAAGGGACTGTGATACAGTGTGCCACATACTGTGAGTGGAGCTCTGAGGGTAATCTGGTAGAATCAGTTATCTCCTTCCATCCTTACTGGGGTTGCAGAGATTAAACTCAGTCAGCCAGGCTTGCAGGCAAGTGCTTTCTTCCAGCAGCTACCACCCCCCATGCTAGCAAATATGATGCTTGATGTGGCAACAGATCTGCTGATGAGAAGGACCACTTTTCCTTTACTGCCTGCCCAATATTTTATATAGAACTCACATTTTGTAATTGTGAGAACTACTAGTTTGAGACTTATTTTAAGAGATCATATAGAAAGTTCATGAAAAAGCTGGGGTGAAAATGAGTAGCTTGATACCCATTCTAGGAGCTTCTGTACCATTCTTACTCTAATTCTTTATTCACAACTCCCCAAAGAATAGAAGTCCTTGCAAAAACTTTAGTTGCCTCTTGACGTGTTAAGCCAAATCACATTCCTATCCAAACAATCCTTGCATGCTGTATCAGTTTTGGGCTAGAGCAGGTCTGAGTTATTTTTAGCAGGTAATTTGGGGCAAGAACTCTTCTCAAAGCTGCTTCTTGCTCTGTCTTGCAAGGCTGCCAGCCTTGCGCTTTACAGTGTGCAGAGTCAGCTCCAGCACTGCAGGTCCACTAAGTGTCAACAACAGAATGCTTCCCTACTTGTCAGAATACAGGGAAAGAAGAGGTAGGACCTACCAAAAAATTTTAGTGCTTCAATGACCATCTGTCCTGTGATAAAGCCTCAAACAACTCAAAACAACTGTCATTGCTGCTGTTGACCATTCTCCAGTCAATTGGCTGGCAGCACTCACAAAAGCATCCCCGACTGCAGGGCACACAGAAGCTGACCATACACACAGAAACCAATTGGCAAGGAATCTGTCCACAAAGCACCCTGCTGTACTCTGCTACTTCCTTTGACAATCTTCCCTACCAAATGACTCGAACTCTCACACTCAAGGCTTTCTAAATGCTCTAGGGGCTAAGATGTCCAATAACATTAACATAAAAGCTTTGACCAGAAAGTTTACAACTCAGGTTAAGAGAATAAAGGAACAAAAACACAGTGAACACTTTAAAAGCTAACATTGTGACCTGCAGTATTTAAAAGAGTGGAAAAACCTACATTCAAGATCAACATTTCAGAAGCAGAATATTCTAAATATTCATAAGCCCCAAGATCTTTATTAAGACTTATCTCCTCATGCAAGACAACAGAACTAACCCAGTCAGGTAGATAGCTCATAATAAAGCATTCTGAAGAGACAACCAGATTATAACATTTAGCCCTAAAAGTTTAATTTCATAAACATATTTATACAAAGATGGACTCTATATCAAAAAGTGCAGATTTTTAAAAATGTCTTCTGCAATTTGGGGGGATGGGAACACATGCCTGATTTGTATATTAAAGCACAAGCATCTGTCCTACTGATGATATTCTAGGGTAGCACATTAGCATAAAATTTAACGATGTCAAATAAGTGGATGTGAAATAGGGACTGCGTAAAGACACTATTTCCAAGGCTGACAGAAACATCACTGTTTAGAAATGCAAATGAAACCATTATGTTCAATAATTATATGAAAATATGAACAGTTCAGCATGTTTTCCAGCCCTGATGGCGGTTAATGGGATGTACGCTTATGTAAATAACTACTATTAAAGCTAATGCTGAAAAAAACTAATAAATTCATACTAAAGCAACTGATTTAGTATGCTTTTAAACCCCAGCAGTGCTCACTTATTAGAAAAGAGTGCGTTATTATGTTTAGAACTCATTACTGCTACGAGTCACTGCAACTCCATCAATTACCATGCATTAATGAAAATGGGACACATACAAAAAAAAATTATTGCCTCTCAGCAGTTTTCTTTAAAGACAAAATCTAGGGGTATTACCACCATGGGGCCTTCTAGGGAACATATCCACATGATAATCTTTATTGCTAAAACAATACTCCTAACACTGTCACCCTAGGCCATTTTGTTGGGATGACAGAAGAATCCTTCTGCAAAATTCTTAATATTTCACAAGGTTGACCATTTTAACATCAATGGGAGGATTTTAATATTTGAATTCCATTTGTAAAACCTTTACTAATATATTTTTAACATACAGCTCTGGTCCTTTTTGTAGAGGAAGTCTAAGAAATGAAAATATATGGTGGCAATTTTAACAGTGTGAATTATAGATGGCTTCGTTCCAAGACACTGTCTGTTTTAACAGATAAATCCCACTTGATTGTCCATTATGTCTCAGTGAATACTGTGCAACCACAAGATTGGATTTTTAGGGATAAACCACCCTATACTTCATGCTTGGCAACAAGCTAGGCTTTCTTATGTTAAATAATTAGCATAAGATAATAAGAAACTGGAAAACCCCTGCTCTTTAAAATTCTGGTTTACCTGGAACCTAACAGTAAGGAAATGCTGACCAAGTAAGAATTTAAACACAGAAATGTCTTTGCTCTCACTCTTCTGTCAAACATTGTACTTTATCCTGTTTCTGTAAATGTCATTTAACTGACCCTTCATCTTTTCATAGCAGTTAGAAAAACAAAACCCTCCAGAAACTAATGTAAAATACAGTTAGTAGATCTCAGCTATACTCTTGCTAATATAAACTGAGTATGTGTTTTACTTAAAAGGTATAGATCTCACAAGAATTGTTTATACCTTCAGTTCTTACAGTTATTGATTAGAGAAACTTTTATTGTAATTTGTATCTACCACCAGGTGATGGCAGAATGCCAGATTAGGCAGCCTTTGTAATAAAGTTTAAGGCACTGTCAGGAGCAAGATGTTCTCTGAGCAATGAATACTGGTTTAGTAACTCATTCACATAACAGATATTACTGATACTAGGAATACAGTCTCTACTATAATCTAAAGACACAGCAGCACACAAGACATAAACTATGTCTGAGGGAAATAGTAAATATACTGTAAAGTGCTATGAAAAATCAACAACATCCATTCATGATTTTATAATCAGAAAACAAAACAAAAAATAGCAAATGAGGAGTAAGACAAAGCTTCAAGAAACAAAAAGGTGGGTAAAAAGGCTGTTACCATTGACCAACAACAAACTCAAGGATGAATATGTATCCTGCGTATGATCCAGAACAAGACAAGGATGTTCCCTCAGGCATATCTACTTTATAAGTAACTGGTGATACTGCAGCAAGAAAAAGAAGTGGAGGACAGAGGAAAAAAACCCTACAATTACTTTTATTTGCAGACTGACATGGTTTATATGTAAAACTACCAGAATAATAAGGAATTTAGATAGGTTAAAACCCATAAAATAAATATATGGAAATCAATTGTATTTCTAAATTCAACAATAAAAACATAAATTTAAAACCAAACTGAGAACAAACAAAATGATAAGGCTATCAAGGATTTAATCTCTGAATGCCAAGACAGAAAAGGCATGGCTCCTAATGTACGGAGTTATGACTCTAGAATACTAGGACCAGACTGTCTTCTACATGAACTAAATAAACACATTTCTTTGATTACTTGCGACTCTCAAGGATGCCAGATTCTGACAGAGTGAGGCAACCTTCCAGTTTAGGTTCAACCCCAATCATGGCACTTCCCAGCTCCTGCATCTTTCCGAGATTTCTTTGTGCCTCATCAGAGAAGCTTATGATGCCGAGACTCTCCAGCAATTCCCAGCCAACTTCTCTTGTCAATGACTTCTTTACAACTGCTTACACATTAAAGGGCTGCTCTCTGTAGGTATTAAAACATGTTTGCCTTTATAACTTGTATCATCTCATAAAACATGAGAAAGCAAATTATTTTTTGGATGATAATTTTAAATAAAAGGAAAAGGAAAAAAAAACTCTTCAAACAGAAAATAACATACTCAACAGACTATTTGCAAGACTTTATTAAACCTTCCTTCACATCATTTTACATGTGGTGAACTTTCTTGAAAAATATTTTACAAGTAAAACATTTGGTAGAAAAACTTCCATATTGTTTTATTTGGACATCTTTTGTGGTAAATTGCTCAAATGCTGCTGACACATTATATAGAATAAACTTAAGATTTACAGAGGCCGCTTTATTCAAAGCCATGTTGCTAAGATGTAAAGCATATAGCACAGGTCCTCTTTCTGAAGTGCTCTTAGTGCTTCCTGATATGTTACTAAGATTAGTCAGAGCTGAGATATCCCATACCTAATTTAATAATGGCTTACAAACAATATTCTTAATTCGTAATTTTTATTTAATGAGAAAAAAAAGCTGCTTTACCAACATGTCAAATTAGTTTTCTGCCATCTCAAGTGATGACATGATGTTATACACTGAATATTCTTCTAAGCACTGCAATTTCTCCCTTTGAATATGCATGCTGTCGTATTAAAACCTCTTTTTGCTAACTTTACGTCTCAACTTAAACCAGTCTTTTGATCTTTTCAGCTTGGCGCACTGATGCCTTGGGGCTATTCCTATGAGACACAGGTAGACATTTGAAAGTTTTTTTTTTCTGTACTTAACTAATGACTATTTTCTTTCATCACCATGTCATAGGTTCCCTTTATTGCATGTCTTGTTGGAATGTAAACTTCTCATGAGGAAAATTACTATTTCCAATCTCAGTTTCTGTAGCAACCCCCTACCCCAAGAATCTATTCTTTAAATTCTGGAAATTCATCAGGCAACAATAGCCAGTGACTCAGCCTGCTCTATTTCTGAGACTGTTAGAAGGGTTCTTCTTCTCTTTCACTCTGATTTGTGCATGCCTGAGAAAAACAAGCTCAGAATCCAGAATGTCTATATAGACTGAGGAGTGCTAAGGCAGCGTTGAAGCCTTCCAATCATGGCAGTGCTGTTGGAGAACTAATTTCAGGTTTTCGACTAGCCAGGTACAACTAATTCATAACTTGTGCAAACAAACTAAATTCTAGAAAGCTCAAAACTGAAAATTTTCTGGCCCCAAACACTTCTGATCATATTAATGTCAACTTGTATTAAGAAAAGAAAATGAACTGGAGGAAAGCCATGGCAGTCTTACCATTTTATCTGTAGCGAGATATAGTTCACATATTCTATTAACTCACAATCACTTCATGACTATACCATAACTATATTTAGTCTTGTTAAAAATTAAAGACCTTTTAAACACCAAATATTGGGTACAAGTTTTAAAATATGAAAGTTACTGTTAAAGTCATGTGAGATTTGTTGTGTTGTGTGTGGTGTACTTTGTGGTACTGCTTGGCTCCTGAAAGGCCAGAATGCCTCTTTTCAATCCAAGCTGTAACACTTACAGTAATAGGAAAAAATTTATGTCTAAAAATGTATTACTACCTAGCCAGGGGAGTAAAGACACAGAATATAATAGAGAACGACACCTGAAAGCATAATAAAGTTTTAGAAGTACAATTTTTTTTTAACAAGTACACTAAATGGATCTTTTACCTTATACTGAGGAATGGCTACCAGAGAATGGGGTACCTTTTTAATACTTTTCGACTTCGCTCAGACTTCCATAGCCAAGTCTTACAGATGAGGCAGCTTAAGCAACAGTTGATTTTCTCACAGTTCTGGACCAGACATCCCAACATCCAGGTTGGGTTTTCTATGTGCTGTCTTATGAGTTGCCTTATGGCTACACTGGTGGGAAGGCAAGCTGGGATCTCAAGCTCTATATGACCAGGGCACACCCACCATTGTGACCTCATTTAATCTGACGGTCTCCTAGAGACCCTATCTTCAGTTATAGTCATACCAGCATTAAAGCCTCAATGGACAAATTTGGGACAAACACAGTTTAGTCTACAACAAATGCTACAATAACAAATAATAAATGAATATGCAAAGCCCAGAACACAGGGGGAAGGGATAAAATTAAAACAACCCAGACATCATTCTTCCAAAGAAATAAAGGTTCCTGTTTAGCCAAAAACTGTCTCTTCCTCACAGCCTTCATTTTTTTCACCCTTAGTAAAGAACAAAATTGTTGCAAACTGGATTTCTCCTAAAATGCATTGTAACACTCACTTGTTCTACAACTTCTTTAGTCAAACTGGTACAGAAAAGACAAGGTTAAAGGCCAAGATTTGGCTCCAAGTTTTCAATTCAGCAGGATGGCTTAGTGAATAGAGAAACTTGCTACCAAACCTGACCACCGAGTTCCATCCCTGGGGCCACATAATGAAAGAAGAAGCTACCTGATCCTGACAGTTGTCTACAGACTTCCACATGTGTGCTACTGTATATATACACATATGCACACTCACACACATGCCTGCACACAATAAATGTATCATTTAAAAGATTAGAAACAACTAAAGCAAGAACCATTCCAAGCATAGAATAGCTGGCTTAAGAATAGGAATACACATAAATTAGGGCAGAGAGCATCATTTTAAATTACTTCATATACTGTAAATACAACTTATTGAGAATAGTGTTTTAAAGATTTCTAGAAAAAGAAATAAAAGAAAACTATAGGAAGTGGGGGAAAACACTCTTCCAGGTAGTCTGTAGGAACCACATAAGGGGACATCAAGAGGAAGGCCACATGTCATTTGGCACTAGTAATGCCAGACTTGAATGACAAAATCAGGACCCATTTGAAACTGGGCCAAATGATCAAGAGGCTGAGGTAGGCAGATTTCATGTTCAAAGCCTTCCTGGATTAGAGGCAGAGTGTAAGCTAGGAAAGCTTAGCTAAATACTGTTTCAAAGTTGTTTTTAAAATGAGTCTGGGTTTAGACACAAAACAAAGGATCACCAGCCTACAATTTACACCACCAGAGAAACTAGGATACAGGAGGAGTCTAAGAGATTCATACAAGGTCCCTCACAGAAGGGGGAAGGAACAAGATCTCCTGAGCATATTGGAAGCAGGAAGGGGGGCAGTGAGTGGAGAGGGAGTTAAAAGAAAGAGAAGGGGAGGAGAGGAGGAGAGTGGGACCAGGAAGACTGAGTCAGGGAACTAAAAGACAAGAGCCAAAAAAAAAAAAAAAAAAAAAAAAAGAGATATCATAATAGAGGGAGCCATTATAGGACTGAAGAGAAAGCTGACACTAGAGAAATGTCCACATAACCCCAATTAACAATCTGAGCAACAGTGGAAAAGCTACCTTAAATGTCCTTCCCCTGATAATGAGATTGATGACTAATTTATCTACCATCATAGAGCCCTCATCCTGTAGCTGATGGAAACAGAAGCAGACACCCATAGCTGAACACTGAGCCTAACTCCTGAAATCCAGATGTAGAGAGGGAGGAGTGATAAGAAAATGGGTACAAGACCAGGCTACGAAACCCAGACAGCTGACCTGAACAAAGGGGAGCTCATGGATCCCAGAATGATAGCTGGGAAACCAGCATTGGACCAAGTCAGACCCCCTGAACATAGGTCTCAGTTTGAAGTTCTGGGCAGTCTAAGGGAGCTCTGACAGTGGACCAGGATGTATCCCTGGTGCACGAAAGGACTTTTGGAGCATGTTCCCCATGGAGGGATACTCCCTTAGACCAGAGGCAGGAGGGAGGGCCTAGACCCTACTCCAAATGACTTGACAGATTTTGATGATCCCTCCTGGAAGGCATCAACCTCCCTGTGGAGTGGGTGGGGAATAGGACAGGAGGGGGGTCGGGGACATGGGAGGGAGGGAGGGAGGGAGGGGAAACTGGAATCAATATTTAAAATAAGAAAAAATAATAAATAAAAATAGAATAAAATGAGTCTGGGGATACAGCTCAGTAGTCCAGCACTTGTCTAATCCAGTTGAGTCCCTGGGTTCTATTACCAGTTCTGAAAAAAAAAAAAAAAACAAAAAAACCATTTGATCTTTTATTTGATCTTTTAAACCATATAAAGCTATAGAAAGGTATTAAAAGGCAAGTGATGTAATTAAGAAAGGTTAATCTGGCAACAGTGATGGAACATTGTCAAAGAACAGGAGACAGTAGGAACAGACACAAGAAGGCTACAATCATGCAGGAATGCAGTGAGGGGCCCTGAAAAGGGCAATGAGCTCAGAATGTGCCAACTGAAACACAAGAGACTCAAGTCAAAACACAAGAATCTCTACAGCATAGCTTCCCTATGTACTTGCTTACATAAACATGACTTTAAACACTTCAGGTACAAAACAATATAGCTACATAGTATACATTTTTATGAAGTTATGCTTCACTAGAAAACAGTACAACAGAGGGTCCCTGACACTGTGTACTTCACCAATGCTAGAAGACTTTAGCATAATGGAGAGAGTGGGCTTGTAGGGTCAGGGTTCACTCTTGGCTCTGCGACATGCTGTTCCAGTTACCTCTCCAGACCTGGAGGATCTGCCTTACCTAACTCATCAGGCTGTCACAAAGAAGGCAAGATGAGAAAGCACTCTATTCATGACAGGAACATGCAAATGGGAGATGTGTGATGATGGGAGTACTAAAAAGAACAGAAAAGAACAGTGTTATCTTGATGCCGCAGAATCCCGGGGCCTGTTACATAAGTGCTTCCTTTAATACTAAAGTCTGTACATTATATCCAGGGGGATAGACTACTGGCTAGCCTCAGTTTTTATGTGTTTTTTAAGTTTTCCTGTCACCTCTTAGTTTCAATATTTTCAGTGCAGCTCTATTTGCTACTTACAACTTTTTGTTTCTAAGATGTGATGGGATTAAATGTACAGGTACCAAGTAATGGATTTATTATTCATATGGCAGCCTCAAGAACTCTCTCATAGGGACAGTGCATACATAGTTGAGCAAGATAACATAGGAGTACTTGTTATTATTTTCTGGATTAGTTCCAGAAAAACCAAGTGTACAGACAACCCAATATGGGGTCAACTGAAATGAAGTACATAGATAAGTTAATAGAAAATATCATATTTTCTACAAACATTTGATATCAATTTCCCCTACCCTGTAGTTAGCATTAGTATCTAAACACTTATAAGAGATAATAATCTTACTTATTTACTTATATAGGATTCAATCTAGGACCTTGTACAAACTAGGCAAGCTGGGCTGGAGAGATGGCTCAGCCATTAAAGGCTAGGTTCACAACCAAAAATATAAACTAGGCAAGCACTCTGCTGCTGAGCTATATGCCTACTATTGTATTAAAGAAAAGTAGCATGCTAGAGAAAGACACCATGCAACAGGGTTCAAGCAGAGGGTTTTTTTTTTATTAGGGAAAGGGACCATAAAAGGGGGAGAGGAGATGGGGTGACTGGCCTCTGGGGACAGGAGCAGTAGGTGAGAGGGAAGAGGGGCAGAGAGTGAGGTAAGGGAGGAGGGAGGGAGGGAGGAGGAGGATGGGGTGTGGGCAGGGCCCTTTTAAAAGGGAACACAGTGAAAAGGCACAGGTAGTGCTCTTAGTGGCAGCAGCTGAGAGCATATCTTGTCAGGACCCCACAGGCAGGCTAGTACAGATGCCTGAATACTAACACTTAGCCCAAAAAAATAATCTTCAACAGTGAATGGTTTAGAAAACAACAAAAGTAACAAGTTTTTCCCCTGAAGTGGGATTATTTCCCCACAACATTAATAGAATTATTCTGTCTGTTGTTAATTCTAACTTACAATGACCTTCCATAACAACATACAAAAACATTATGGACCCAGATGTAGCAGATTCACACAGCATCATGCAGCAAGCAAAATGGCTCCAAGCAACACAGTCCCTATAGTAATTTTCTTTACAGACTCATTTTATTTATTTATATGTGTAAGTCTTTGCATGTGTGTGCAAGGCCCATGGAGGCCAGAGGAGGGAGCTAGAGTTACATGTGGTGTGAGCCGCTTGATGTGGGTGCTCACAGCTGTTCAAATAACTAAAGACAGTGAGTTCTCAGCTATGTATCAACCCCACATTCAAGGTGCAGGGATCGTAGTGGAAGAGTGGGTAGGGAAAATACACGAGCAGAATTGAAGAGGGATGCTCTGAAATGCTATTCCTTGAACAGAACATGGATTTGTACAGATGAACTCACAGGAGCCTTGGTTACCCTCCCAAAACCTGCACACACCAGTTAAAAGTCTATCAGCAAGGGAGAATGACTCCACTGTGGATAGGGGAGGAGCTGGGGGAGAGACAATTTTACTTAGGGGATGACCACTGTCGTCTGTATCTCAGCAGCACTACATGTACTAAGCAGTACATGGGCAGCACTAAACAGATTCAATCTCTCTCTCTCTCTCTCTCTCTCTCTCTCTCTCTCTCTCTCTCTCTCTCTCTCTCTCTCTCTCCCCCCTCTCTCTCTCTCTCTCTCTCTCTGTCTTTCACACACACACACACACACACACACACAGAGAGAGAGAGAGAGAGAGAGAGAGAGAGAGAGAGAGAGAGAGAGAGAGAGAGATACACACACAGAACATCAAGTTGGAAGCAAGATGTATCCTGGGAACATCAGGGAAATTAAAGGGGATGAGGGAATTGATATGAGTACAATATATTGTATACATGTATAACATTTAAAAGACTAAAATTTAAAAACAGAGGGGGAAGTGCTTGGTTTCTGACCCAGAAATGAAAAAAGAAGCCAAACAAACAAATACTCTCCCCCAAAAACATTAACAACAAAAATTTTTGGTTTCCTTCAGTGAGCAACCAACAGACACAAGCTAAGCTCCCTCCACCCAAGCACTTGTATAATATAATAAAGCCATCCAAATCCTAGAGAAAGGGGCACAGGAATGGAAAACAAAGCAAACAATCATCACCTCCATGCTCACAAGAGAAATGCCATCTTCTAATCAGTGCCTACTCCAGAACCTGGTTAGATTCTTTACAGACATGGTAAAACAAAGAACCTTTCAAATTCTAACAAGCCTGGGAAAGAGACATTATAGATACAAAAGAAATATTAGATACAAAAAGAGTAACTTTTCAGGGTGGAGATATGACTCAGTGGTACAACATTTGCTGCAGTACTGAATTCAATCTGCAATTTTATGATTATGGGTGACAGGTCCTGGGGAAGTGGCTCAGTTGGTAAAGTGTTTACTGACTGGGCATTACAACCTGAGTTCAGATCTCTAGCATGCTTGTCAACAGCATGCACTATAATCACTATAATCGCAGTGGTGGGTGGGTGGAAAAAGGCAGGTTCCTCAGCTCACTGGCCAGTTTGTCTAGCCAAAATTAGTTTAGATTCAGTGAGAGACTCTGTTTCAAACACAAAGGTAGACAGTGATTAAGTAAAACTCCTGATCTCTACCTGTGGTGATGTAAATTAGCATATCTGCATGGACAAATGCACCGCATGCAAGTGTGCAACACACACTCTCACATACACAAACACACACACACACAGGTGGGGAGTGTTGACAGAATACCATTCAGTAACCTTCTCATGCAGTCAATGAAAACAAGAATGTTTTACTCTAAGGTGCACTGGGCTGCGGACATCTGCTTTCACAGGTCAGTTCACAGTGATGCTACCAAGTATCAGATTTCACTTCCCTTCTACAAGGGCTTTTACTAACACCATCAATCTGAATCATTCTCTAGGAATACATACAAGTTCAAATATTAAGTTTTCTAATTAATATATACACTGCAACTTAAAATATTCACATGCCTATATGTTGGTTAAATTTCTCTTTCGGTGTCAGATGCTCTCTTCTTTCACACACACTTAGGAAGGCAAAGTTCCACAAGGTTCAAGAGACCATCCTTATGCTAACATGTAAAAAGTTTCTTTTCCAGTAAGGAATTGGACTGTATAGTTAATTAGTTATTAGCCCTTAAAAAACACTAATTTGGCATAACATACTTTAAAAAATATCCCAAACTACAATGTCGACATAGTGCTGCACACAGAAATGAACTTTAAAATGAACTCAGATTACCTGACTTCATGTAGATGAAAAAGTCTCAACCATTCATGTGTGATAGGTAAATGCATTTGTAGTTAAAATTATATTGTTTTAAATTACAAGCGCATTTTATGTCTCAAAGTTTTATAGAGTTTTATGTACTGTGAAATCATCTGTATTAACCCCTGACAGGTTTATTCTATTAAGGAGATTTGTACCTATGCAATATACTTGTAACAAAAACCCTGAGTATCACTGTTTGTATCATTTCTTTCTCCCTTTTTAAAAATAAACTTCTTTAAACATGACCTGCCATTTGTGATTTAAAATGCCTGAAAGGGATTACATGAACTAATCCATTTTAATTGTTGCTAATGCCTAGCATTTACTTCAATCATTCACAGTTCAAAATAAATGCTTACACCAATACCCTGCTTAATGTATATGAAACAATTTTAAGTCTATGACTTCATGTCTGTCCTTCCCTTCTTCTGTAGAGGGTTAGATAATGAGTATTTTAGACTAAGTGAATTCCAGGGCCTTGGTTGCAACTACTTGTGGAAGTTAGAGCACAAAAGTAGCCAGACAATGCATAAGGGACACAGCTAGATTTAGTGCCATCATTTTCGATTTGTGCTACAGGAGTAATGGACTGTGTCTTAAGCTAAGTTAGGAAACACTAAATACTGTACCACTTCAATACCCCTAGGCTGTCTTAACACTTTGCTTTCCAGAAGAAATACTTCATGAGCATGATGAATGCATATAGCTTCAACACTGAAAACACCATTCTTCATAGAGAACTAATGTTCTTGTCCACTGAAATCCCAGGCTACCTTCTTGGAAAGCTATGTAAGTTTCTTAAGTGTAACACTATACAAAGAAACAAAGACTTACTCAGGCTATCCAATCTTTCAAATATTCTAACACCAATCTCTCTTACTGCCTTCCCTCAACTTACCCTGATGCATCTTTTTGTCAAAATATTTCTTCCATTCTTCCTATAGAAAAAGTGAGTTCTATATCCCCTAATTTTGCTACCAGAGTTAGAGGCTAACTTCACTCTCCTTCTCCCTAAATGTGTGCACAACTGTCCAAGTCAGACAAGCTGTGTGCTTCACTTTCTCAGATTCTTTTGTGTGGTAGCAAAGCCACATACTATCAATAATATCATAAAAGGCTATCAGGTGATGGATGGGAGGACATCCCGAAAGTTTTTTTATTTTCTTTTTAAATGCAGAGTACTTTACAGTTGCCCTTTCTTCCAGCCCTAATTCAAATGGGGTCCTTTGAACGGGAGTAGCCATTAGAAGCAAGAACTGTAGCCTATACTGCTAACTTTACCCCCACAAATCAATACCAGAGGCCATCTCTCTCCAGTTCTTATTATGTGAAAAACAGACCCTTTAAATGAAAATGTCATTGGATTTCTAAACCATTTTTTGAAAGCGCTATCCAAAATGTGTTACGAATTTTCAGTAATCAGAATTTCTCTGACATGAAGAGAAAACCAGCAGAACATGATCTCTGTCCTGAGCGCTGACATTCTTGGAAAAATGAAGTCAAAACAAGCCAGAAGAGGTTCAACATGATTATCCAGGGAGGGAAGGAGAGTCAGACAGATAGACAGAGACAGAGACAGAGTCAGAAAGAGACAGAGAGAAAGAGAGACAGAGTCATAGAGAAAGAGGCAGAGAGAGACAGAGAGACAGAGTCAGAAAAACACACACAGAGAAAGAGAATGGAAAAGAGCTTTAAAATTTACTATGGTAGAGTCAATAAGTCTTATTAATGTTCTACTCTGCAAATCAAATATAAAATTTCTAACTGTATTAATTTTCTACTATATACTTCCACTATGTGAGAAACCAGTTCAGAACTCATTTTTTATAGTTACAGTTTCATGGTTTTTAAGCTAATTTTTCTTTATGATTAGATTTCTCTAATACTTTTAAATGAATGATTATTGTCAATATGAGAGTATGTCTGTCACTTACAGAATCTTTGAAACAATAACCACCAAGTTAGTAATGACACTGCCAGTAAGGACAATGGTTCTTTCAAGCATTCAAAATCTACCAACAGCTGCCTCTCTCTTTGATCTATGTCATGTGATTCTACCTAACTGAAACAAATCCATATGTATGGTGATTTTAATTCACATATCCCTCTAAGTAAAACCCTCATATTTAAATAAATTTGTACTGGAGCTAGAGATAAGATTCAATGGTTAAGAGTGCAGACTGCTCTTAACACCAATTTTTGGGGGGGGGCTAATAAGCAACTGTAACTGCAGTTCCAGGGGACTCCTTTCTCCAGCATTCATGGGTACCTGCCCTCACACACATGAAGCCCCCCACACATACATATAATTTAAACGGAAAGTAAATCTTAAAAATGTTTATTTTTGTACAAACAATGCACATAGGTATATGTACACACACACACACACACACACACACACACACACACACACACACACACACAGGCACACACAAACACTTCCAACTTTAAACTGCAAAGTTCTCTGCTTTATGACAATTGCATATTGATTTTACACTATAGTGTAAGCATTTATCAACAACAGCTACATATTCTATAAGTTGTTCTGGTTTCTAGATATTTTTTTCACCCGAGTGTTTATAACAGAATAGGATTCCTTTGAGCTATTTAAACTTTACCTAGGAAGAAATCTAAATATGAGAAAGTTAAGGCCCCATTATAGCAGTGGGACGATTTAATGAAGACCCAACATTTTGTGGTAAAGCCCAAATTTCATGTTGTCTGTTTTACTTGACAAATCTGTGCTTCACAGAGTAGTAACAGCAGCAGAACAGCTGGGTGGCCTTATCAAGCACACAGGAAGCAACAGCACATGCTGCTAAGTGTCTTTCTGATTGCCTAGAAAAGGCAGCACATGCAGATTTATTCCCTGTTATAAATCAGAACAATTATTTCTCTGGAGTTTACAGTTTCTTCACATAAGAGCCAAAGTTGCTGAACACAAAACTCAAAGTAAGCCTCAAAAGGATATCTTCCCTTTCTTTGATGATCAGTTCATTCTGCTCTTCCAACTGCCGGATCTTCTTCTCAAAGGACTCCTGCTCGGTTTTCAGTCGCTCCTCTGTCACCTCCTTTTCTTCACTTACTCTAAGAGAAATACCAGAAAGTGAAGGGAAAATGCACAGTCCCCAGAGTAAAGTCATATCCCTACCCCTTCAGTCCGCCCAAACTACATGTCTGACACACGGTTCTTAGAGAGGTTCTGTGCTTTTAATTTACTCTCTCATAAAAAGTTTCAACTTTGCAGCATTTATGCTCCACATTTTAAAACACATGCATAAGAAAACAAAAACTCATGGTCTACATTTTTAACTGAAGCAGTGTAAGACCTCATCTCCATCTCACTTTAGAGTAGGCAATAGGTTAGTCAACAAAGCAATAATCTAAATGGAGGGAACAACTAGCCTGTCCTCGTGTCCTTTATTTCAGTGTCTCCAGTCTCACTCCAGGCCTGTAGTGGCCTGTTTGCAAGGGCCTGTCCTTCCACCCTATCTCCATCCCCTGGAGACTGCAGAGCACTGGTGTGGACCCCTTCAAGCCCTCCCTTCTAATTCATCCCCAGCCCTTTGCATTAGGTCCAGATACCCAGAAATACTTTCTACCTGGGAATACCAATGACTACACCAGACAGGGACTCAGGCAGGGAAGTCGCAACATTCTTCCTGTTCTCCATTGCAATCTCTCCATTTTCCTCAGCCCAGTAATAACCTGCTTACAGGTCTGCTCCTCCCATCTCAACTCCATTCAACTCCAACTCTTAGCTCAGATGCAGGATCATCCTTTCATCCATCTTTCCAGATTATTCTCTACCTTGCTACAACCTACTAACAGGAGCTCCCTTTCCCACCACACCTCCAACTCCCTGGGGACCCCACCTGTTGGTGTGGAAAGGATTCCATTTGTTGTTTCTGAAGCTACTCATAGCCTTTTCACCTAGCATACATCCGTATTTATCTTCCACCCACTGACCCGCAACAGCACTCTCTACCAGGCAACACACTTTCCCAATATACAGAGAGCACAACAGAAACCAAGGAAAGAAACATCCATGGAGCAAAGGCAAGAAGAGTTATCAACATGGCACTGGCTAGTATTATATCAACTAGATGCAAGCTAGAGTTATCTGAAAGGAGGAAACCTCAATTGAGAAAATGCTTCCATAAGACCCAGGAATAGGGCATTTTCTTAATTAGTGATTGACAACAGAAGGGCCAGCCCATTGTGAATAGTACCTTCCCTGGGCTGGTGGTCCTGGGGTTCTATAAGAAAGTAGGCTGAGCAAGCCATGATGGGCAAGCCAACAAGCACCACTACTCCATACCTTCTGCGTCAGCTACTCCTTTATAGTCCCTGTCCTGTTTGAGTTCCTGTTCTGACTTCCTTTAGTGATGAATAATGACATGTAAGTATAAGCTAATAAATCCTTTCCTCCCCAAGTTGCTATGGTCATGGTGTTTCATCATAACAGTAGAAACCCTAAGACAAATACCTAGAATTACCTCAGTCATCCAAACTCCAGATGGCTAAACACCAATGCTAGACACAAACACCAAGAGCTAAGACCCCACTAAGTCTACTACAGTAGACACAGAGATATGCAATAAGGCTGGAGTATAAGACAAAGACTACAAAGCAGCAATTATGAGTATGTTCAAGAACCATAAAGAGGATATAAATAAATCCCATAATGAAGTCTGTGAAAACAACAGTTTAAGACATGAAAGTAGAAACAGAATCACTAAAGAAAATCCAAATTGAGACTAACTGAAAATAAAAAATTTAGGAAGTCAAAAACCTTAGAGGTAAGTCTCAATAACAGAGCACAAGACAATAAAGACAGACTTCAGGCATGGAGGATATAGTAAAAGAAATGGATACTTCAGTCAAATAATATGTTAAATCTAAAATAATCCAGGCACAGATTATGCAGGCAATCTGGGGCACTGTGAAAAGACTAAATCTACAAATAAAATCAATAGAGAAAGTAGAGGAAACCCATGTCAAAGGTACATAACACATTTTCAACAAAATCATAAAAGAAAATTCCCCTGACCTAAAGCAGGAGGTACCTATCTATGTATAAGCATACAGAACACCAAATAGACTGGACCAGAAAAGACATTCCCAATAACACGGAACACACAAAAAAAGAAAGAACACTGAAAGCAGGAGAGGAAAAAAACAAGTAACTGATAAAAGCAGATCTATTAGAATAACACCTGACTTCTCAATAGCCACTTTAAAAACCAGAAGAGCCTGGACAGATGTTCTACAAACTCTGAGACCACAGATACCAGTCCAGACAATTATACCCAGCAAAACTTGCAAACATAATAGATGGAAAAAGAAAGACATCCCATGATAAAACCAAGTTTAAGCAGGATGTAGATATTTAAGCAATATGTATATACAAATCCAGCACTACAGAAAGTACAAGAAGTAAAACTTCCACCTGAAAACTTCCATAGCCAAGAAAATAATATCAGACAAGCAAATCAAGAGAACACACACACACACCACCACCACCACCACCACCACCACAACAACAACAACAACAACAACAACAAAATGATGAAAATTAACAAATACTTCTCACAATTCTCAACATCAAGGGTCTCAATACCCCAGTAAAATACACTGGATTTGGAAACAAAATCCAACCTTTTCCTTCATCCAGAAAACACAATTTACCATCAAAGACACACATCATCTCAGAATGAAATGATGGAAAAATATATCCAAACACATAGACCCAAGAAGCAAGTAGCGGTAGCCATTTTAATATTTAGCAAAATATTACGGTAAAGCCATTTAGAAGAGATAGGGAAAGATACTACATATTCATTAAGGGAAAAAAGATCCACCAACAAGTAACTACAGTTCTAAACATTAATACACCAAACACAAAGGCACACAAGTTCATAAAAAAACACTACTACAGCTAAATCACATATTGACCCTCACAGCAGGATAGAGGGTAACTTTTAATAACCCACTCTCATTAACGAACAGGTCATCCAGACCAAAAATAAACAGGGAAATGGAGATAACTGATGCTATAAACCAAATGGACATGATAGATATTTACAGAATATTTCATTCAAACACAAAAGAAGATACCCTCTTCTCTGAAAATCATGGAACTTTCTCCAAAACTGACCATACATTTGGACACAAAGCAAATCTCAACACATAGAAGAAAATTGATATACCATCATGGATTAAAGCTGGATACCAACAACAACAGAAAGTATACAGACTCATGGAAACTAAACAACTCACTGCTGAGTTGAAAATGTGTCAAGACAGAAATTAAGAAGGAAATTAAAAACTTTTTAAGATTGAATTGAAGTGAAAACACACAAATTCAAACTTCTGGGACACATGAAGGAAGTTCTGAAGTAAGGTCGAAGCACGAAGTGCCCACATTAAAAACAATGGCATGATCTCATATTAGCAACTTAATAACATACCTGAAAGCCCTACAACAAAAGAAATAACATCTAAAAGGAGTACATAGAAAGAAATAATGAAACTCAGGGGTGAAATCAATACAATAGAAACAAAAAAATTGTAAATAATCAATCAAAGATATGGTCCTTTGAGAAAATCATTAAGCTTGATTAACCCTTAACAAACTAAACTAAAAGGAATAGAAGATTCAAATGAATAAAGTTAGAGACAAAAGGGGGCCATCATAACAGACACCAAGGAAATCCCAAGAATCATAAGGACATACTTTAAAAATCTATACTCTTCCCAACTAGAAAATTTAAAAGAAATGGATAATTTTCTTGATATATACCACTTACCAAAGTTAAATCAAGATCAGACAAACAATTTAAACATATTATATCCCCAGTAATATAGAAACAGCAATTAAAAATTTCCCAACCCAAAACAGCCCAGGGCGATGGGTTCAGCACAGAACTCTACCAGACCTTCAAAGAATAATACGTGTCAGTACCCTCAAATAATTCCACAAAATAGAAATTGAAGGATCATGGCCTAATTCTTTTGATGAAGTCACAATTACTCAACAAAGAAAGTAAGTTACAGTCCATTTTCCCTTATGAACATAAACCTAAAATTTCTCAAAATACTTGCAAACTGAATACAAGAATACATTAAAAGAAAAAAACCAAAACAGTTATATAAACAAATGACCCATGTGAAAAACAGGCATGGGACCTGAATTAAGTTTTCAAAATAAGAAAAAAATTTTAAAAAGCTACAAAATGTCACAAAAAATCCATCCTTGTCCCTATTAGGAAAATGCAAATCAGAACAAGTTTGATTTTTCATCCTTATCCCTGTCAGAATGGCAAAGATCAGTGCAGCAAATGTTGGAGGGGTTGCAGGGAAAAGGACACCCTCACTCACTGTTGGTGGAGATACAAACTGGTAGGTATAGCCAGTATGGAAATCAGTGTGGACAATTCTCAAAGCTGAAAATAAATCTGCCGTATGACATGACTATGCCATTCCTTGGCATACGCCCAAAGCACTTGACATCATACTCCACCGATACTTGCTCAAGTATGTCCATTGCTGCCTTAATCACAATAGCTAGGAAATGGAAGTAGCCTGCAGGTCTTCAACTGATGAATGGATAATAACAATGTGTTCCAAAGAAACTATGGAATAATATTAGGCTGTAAAGAAAAATAAAATTATCAACTTTGCAGGTAAATGATTGGAAATTGAAAGAGTTATATTGAATGAGGTCACCCAGACTCAGAAATACAAATAACACATGTTCTATCACATCTGAAGCTCCTAGCTCCAAATCTTCAGATGTCAGTACATATCCTGGAGTAACTGCAGAAACTAGTAACATTAAGGTACCATTGCCAGGGTGAGGTGGGGAGTAATAGAAAGGGGAATAGTAGTGCATAAGTGGTCTGATTAAAGAAATTGGGATGGGGGTTCCCTAATCAAAGAGGAATGAGAGAGACAAATACAGAAGAAATGAGGTTAAAATAACAATAAGTATGTCTAAAAATAGTCAAAAAAATCATACCATTAATCGTCTACCTAAAAAACAACCTATAATAGATATAATTAATATATAATATAATATAATATAATATAATATGTATATATGTGTGGGAACACGCGCGTGAGTGCATGCGCATGTGTGTGTATAAGTATACATGTACAGTTTAAAAAAAATTTTCTCATCTAGGCTGACAATGCTCCCTCTAAGAGCCAAAATTACTTAACAAAAACCTAACACCAGGCATGAGAATCCCCCTTTTGAGTAGCAGGTTGGTCAGTGTTGTTCAAGAAATTCCCCCAAAATACAAGCTATTGCTGTTGTCCTTGATTGCATCCCAGAGGTGGAAGTTTGATCCCCACTGCTGAGGACACCATGCAGTTCAGATACAGGGCTTGAAGGCCTCTGAGCTGAACTGACCTGAAAGACCCCTCCCTGAGAATCAGCTTTCATGGAACCAAATGGCGTCATGCAAGCTTCCAAAGGAAGGAAGCAAGCAACACCTACCCAGCTATGACATCATCAACAAGCACATTCCATGATAACCCCAAGAGTGCAGCATTGGCAGACATACTCTGAGTATAACCAATGGCTCCCTAACTGAACTTAAGACGCACTCGACAAGAAAGAAATCATGCCTGACATTGAAATTCTATCCAACTACCCAGGGCTAGTGAAGGCATGGATTTTGGAAGAGAGAGAATCTATAATTAATCATTTTACTAAACTAGCACAATTCCTAACTAAACTCTTAAATATTTTTCCTTATCTACACAAATAAATATAGTTCTTACCCCTTATCAAGGAAACTTCTCTTTGCAATATACAGAGCCCATTACAAAAAATTACAATAAAAAAGCAGGGTTGTGAAGCCCAGTCCCAGTGCACATAGCTACAAACCCTTCCCACAGCTAAACCTCAGGGAATGTTGCAGAAGAAGGAACACAAAGAGTGTAAGAGCTAGAGGATTATAAGTTTGCCATGAGAATGTGCCTCCTAGGAATGTCTGAGGGCAGACCCATAATTCTCATCAAACTGAACTGAACTGAACAAGGACAACAACAATAGACATACCAAAGTGGACAAGGGAATGCCTGTGAGGCCTGAGCCCTACACAAAGAACTATAGGCAACTAAGGAATACTAAGAGTGGAAGAAATAGTCTTCCTCAGACAAGAGCACACCAATTGGTTATCCAATAACAAATGGTCAACCCTGAAAATGTGCAGAAAAACATTATACAGACTGAGCAGGAATATATATGCATGCATACACACACATATGCACACAACAACAATGAAAACTAAGAGGCCATGAATTTTAAAGAGAACAAGGAAGGATATGTGGGAAGGTTTGAAGGGAGGGGAAAAAGGAATAAATGATGTAGCTGTGTAATAATCTTAAATTAAAAAAAGAATTAGAAATTCTTATAGACCCCTAGACACACCACCTTATATTCAAGCAGAATATTTTATCACTACATAGGCAATTATGTGTTCAACCTCAGAGTTAGGCATAGGTACTGCCCTTTTCTTTCCAGTTCCTATTTTTGAGATTATTACATAATTATATCACTTCTCCCTTTGGAGAAAGAACATTTTCATAGTATACTTCCCAAGAGAAAGGAACACTTCATTTGTAAACAGCAACATGATTAAAAGAAAACTAAATAAATAAAGCTGCTATGAACATAGTTGAGCAAATGTCCTTGTGGTATGATTGTGCATCCTGTGGGTAGATGTTCAAGAATGGTATTGCTAGATTTTGAGGTAGATTGATTCCCAATTTTCTGAGTGTATTTTAAATCATAGATACCACTGTGTAAAACATGTTTTATAAATAAAGCCAAAGTTGAAACTTTTGTTGATGCTTAGAAAAATTAAAGTTAATATCTCAAAATAAACAGAAAAGACGTTTAAGAAATTAATGATTGAACTCAAAATTTCTTCAAACAGCAAAGCCTCCAAGAAACTTATCAGAATTTTAAGCTGACATATTTTGTTGTAATGCACTGGGCACCCACAGAGAACACAGATTTTAAATGTGCTAATCAATTGCTTTAAATTCCTCTCAGCTTGCTCAGCAGCATGTGCATCCTAACTGCATCGGCTTCTGTTGCTGTCTCTCAAATTTCTCTGCTTTCTCCTGTGCCTCATGGTTTACTGATGTCTGACTATCTTGGGAAGCTCAACAAACAAGATGAATATAATTCCAATGCTCAGAACTAAGCAGAGCTTCCCCTGGCTCAGGTTCTATTAATCTCATCACAAACAGACTGCTTTAAGGTTTGCTGTTACTCTTGAACTTCAGTGAACCATAGGCATCAAATTCCTGTAGACAAAACTTTCCTTCAGGTACAGCAGATGCTTCTTCTCAATGTCTGGCACACACTCAGCTTTCCCACCCTGGTGAGCATCTACATCTACTATACACTTGGTTATCTGGGCTATGGTGGTTTTCTTTTGCCTGTTTATGCCTATACTAACAGCCTGACCAGCCTGGGTCTATGAAGCATTCTTGTCTTTCTACTATAATTGCACGTAACTCTTCCCTCTGTTCAGTTTTGTGCCTCTTTTCTACCATCTTAGGTGGTTTTTAATCATCACCTACTCTCTTCCTGAAAATGTGGTTTGTTTTACAAAGACAGAAAACCTTCCTGTCAACCCTGTAGCAAGTGTTTCTCTTCCAACACCTGCACCAAGAGAAATCAGTTTTCTTGCCAAATGGAGCCTATGAACAAACATCATCAAATAGTCCTAGCTTCCCTACTTTGCTGTCCCAGGGATACCACTCGTACTTGCCCATAGTTGGCCTTCAGCAATCTCCCACATACTTTACCTAAAACCTATGCTTATTTTCAGGGATGCTAGTGCTTGGTGCTGCCTTTCCCTAGCAACACAGGTCTCCTTAGATCTTGGGCTAATTGGTTACTCTTCGATCTCAGCTCTATTGTAAAGTGCTATGTTTTCAGTTTGTTCCACATCTTTATTTTTGTAAGGTGAGGAACAACATCCTTTAAGTCATTAGACTTAATTATGTAATTACATATGCTTATCTACATATATATAATTGTCCATTTTACACTTGCTTTTACACTTATTTTCCTAATATTCCTTTTCCATCTCCTAAGCTATAGCAAGTTTAATAACAAAACATTAATTACCATTAGAGTGTATCCCACAGAACTACAGTATGTATTAATTATAAAAGGGAAAACCAACTTCACAATGGAGAAGGAAAGGAGGAGGAGAAACCTGGAGCAGGAAGCCCCCACCTGACCCAGCTTCAGGCAAAGGCACATCACTTCTTTCCTATTCTTGCTATAATGCAGTAATTGAATCTTTCTAAGAGAGACTGTTCTTTGTGTTTCACTTGCACATCAGTGACTTTTTTTCTCTCCTGCTTATTTCAGGTCTATGATCTGAATTTATTATAGCATGTACTGGCTTGACAGAAGCAAGTGTCATCAGAAAGGAAGGAACCTCAGTTGAGGAAATGCCTCCATGAGATCCATCTATAAGGCCTTTTCCCAATTTGTGATCAATGGTCTAGGACCCAGCTATGGTGGGTGGGGCCACCCCTGGGCTGGTGGTCCTGGGTTCTATAAGAAAGCAGGATAAGCAAGCCAGAGGAAACAAGGCTGTAGGTAGAACCCCTCCATGGCCTGTGCATCAGCTCCTGCCTCCAGAATCCTGCCGTTTTCCCTGGGGGAAAAGGCTGAGGAGTGGGTCGGAGGCTCTCTGGCTGGTGGGATGCTGAGAGGAGAGGATCCTGTGGAACCTGCTGGCGTTTATCTGCCTATGTTGTGAGTTATTTCTCCCTGAATAAACATCTATTCGGCCTAATTGTTTATCCTGATCCTTATTAAACCACAATATGTCCTGACTTCCTTCAGTGGTAAATGGCAATGTAGAAGTGTAAGCCAGATAAACCCTTTCTTCCTCAACTTGCCACATGGTCATGGTGTTTCATTGCAGTAACTGAAACCCTAACTAAGGCAAGGCAAATATATAAAATGAACTATGGTAGAGAATAATCAGTTAATAGGCACATGGACAAAATACATTAAACAGACTAAATGCTTTAAGATATATATTGTATCAATGGACCTATAGAGATACCTTCTCAATTTTTCATAACCAAAATGTGAGTCAAGCATAAATCCATAAGTGAGCTGAGGTTATCCACACTCATTGGGCTGTCTGCAAATGTCACACAATAGGGAAAGGGTACTTGTTTTATGGAAAAATTAACTTTGTATAGGTGGCACAGTCTGGTCAAACCAGAAGTCAAAACATATTCTCTTGAGTGACAGATCTCAGAATGGACCATCTAAAATTGAAGTTTTAAATACTAATATTTCTGCACCATTGAATGGCTTTCTACCTACAGGAAGTTAAAAGTTCATCTTTCCTTTTTTTCCCATATTTTTATTATATTCACTCCCCTGCTTCTCCCAGATCTACCCTTTGGCAAGTCCCCCCACAAATTCATGTCCTCTTTTTTTATTTTTTTATTTATTTTTCTCGTTTTTACATATCATCCCAGTTCCCTCTCCTTCCCTCCCTCTCATGCCTGCCCCCCCCATACCCTCCCATCCCACACCCCCCAACTGCACAGGGAGGGTGATGCCTTCCAGGAGGGGTCAACAAAATCTGTCAAGTCTTTTGGAGTAGGGACTAGACACTTCCTCCTGCCTCTAGGGTAAGGGTGTATCCCTCCATGGGGAATGTGCCCCCAAAGTCCTTTTGTGCAACAGGGATACATCCTGATTCCACTGTCAGAGGTCCCTTAAACTGCCCAGGCCTTTTAACTCAGACCCATGTACAGGGGGGGTCTGAGTCAGTCCAATGCTGGTTTCCCAGCTATAAGTCTGGGGCCCATTAACTCCTCATTGTTCAGGTCAGCTGTCCCTGTGGGATTCTGTAGCCTGGTCTTGTCCTTCCTCTATGCATCTGGATTCCAGTTTGGCTAAAAAGTTCATCTTTTCTTAAAATTTCTATGAAATTAATAATAGACACTACTGTGTATCATCCCCTAACCCTAAAATATTCCATAAATGCTTCAAAAAAGAAGTAAAGCTCTTAAGTAGGTGAAAAATAAAAGTCTAATATTCCTATTGTAGGGCAATGTACACTTAATTCTTAACCAAAGGTTATAATAAATGATTTTTTATTAAAAGAGAAAACAAAATAATGATCTACTCACTTTACAATAGGAAACTAATAGTACTTTTTGTTTGTTTTGTTTTTGCATCTCAGAAATATCAAGTAGAACTAGCAAACCCATCCTCTGGGAAAAATCACAGTATCTGGGCCTTTAAAAAGGAACTTGTCCTCACATAAGTTACTGCAAAAGCAGTCTCTTGGGAATAATGCATGGACTGACAATGGAGCCAAGACAGGAAACAGAAGGGTTTTCAGAATCGTCTAGAACAGAGTTCGTCCCTATCCAGTACTGCAACTGTGGCTAGAATTACTTTAAAATGTTGAAACTTACTTTCCTTCAAAAATAAAGCTGACAAAACAATCTATGTATTAGTTTGCAGCACAGTTATCACCTTAAAGGGCCTAGTAAACAAGGGCATGCATGCAGAGAACTGTCACCACCCTTCAGCATAAACAAGAATGCTTTCCAAAGCCATTTATTGTTCAGGTCTCTATACGTAATGCTATTTTTACCATCTATGCAAACAATTCATTAATGCTACCATGAAAGACCTTTTGAGGTCATATGATTCAGCAACTGCAAAGGAATTCTCTCTATCCTAAATCTTTCTAGAGAAAGATCAGTCAATATACTGCTTATACTTATGTACATGTAAATCAATGCCAGATACCTTAGGGAAGCCCCTTCTAAAATTTACTTGAAACTTGAAACTTATATATCAACTCATCCGCTTAGTATTTTCTTCTATAAGCAACGTAATTCACATCACTGTGATTTCTTTTTGTTATACTTATTCTCTATTAGCCTCTGAATTTTCATTTACTTCTGTACATTAATATTATTTTTGTAGTTAACACAAGTGGGAAAGTTCCCTAAATATATGTAGATTAGAAAGGAAGCACCCACAGAGTGTTAACTCACAGTCAACATTGCAAAGTCTGTTTTCTTACCTGCTAGCACAATTTTGCTCACTCACATTCACTATGAATGAGGGGTTTATTTCGTTTATCTGTACTAGTCATCATGCCTTTCTATAAATAAATTTCAAACATCCCTTGGAATAATGCCAGCAGGTTTACATGAAAGCTCAAACTCCTGACCTTGTTATACTTGAACATCTGAAAGGAATATGCAACTTTTTTAGATCTTCTGACACTTTCCCTCATTTGATTTGTTTTCTTTTATTTTCTATACTGGGTCTCACTCTGCAAATGAGGCTGGCCATTGATGGGAGATGTTATTCTGTAAATATGTTTCTCATACTGGTTAATAAACAAAGCACTGTGGGCCAATGGGAAAGCAAGATAGGTGGGGTTAGGAGACAAGGAGGAAAGAGAAAGGAGGAAGGAGGAGTCAACAAGGAGAGACCAGAGAGGTAGAACGCCAGCCACGTGGAAATACTTACAATAGTAGAAATGGGTTAATCATTAAGACAGAGCTAGCCGATAAACAATGATAGTAACTGGCCAACAGCATTGTATCAAATACAGAGTCTCTGTGTGTTATTGGGGGCTGGCGTGGCGGCAGGACCAGACCGGTGACGGGGTGGGGGTGGGGAGACACGACACCTGCTCGTAACAAATGGTGTGGAAAACAACTAGCTACAGGCCTTGAACTCAGAGATCTGTCTAGCTCTGCCTCCCAAGTGTTGGGGTTAAATGTGTGTGCCACGATGGTTTGATTTTAATATACTATGCATGTCAATATCCTCTTATCAGCACTATTGTCCTTTATTTGACTGAATTCATTTTTCTACCCTATTATGTAAATGATAATTTTTATTTTATATATTTTATTAATACATATTTCCATTTAAAACTACTAATACATCTCACAGGCATCTTTCCTTTTATATTCTTTTTAATTAAAAAAATTCAAGTCAGTGCAAAGAACTTGAAGATGAAAAACATCACCCAGGTACAAGAACATATGTACTCAAACAGGCACCTGCCCAAACCCACATCTATGTCTCAGGGCACACCCACACAGTTGGAAAAGTCCTTCTGAAGCTGTGGAGCTCTGCTTTGGACTTTACACTTTCACCATCAATTTTATTTTTATGCTCTTATCTACCACAAAATTTTAAAAATCAATTACAGTCTTAAAATTAGGAAGTGATTGGCTTCATATTCTCTTTCACAACTCATGTCTTTTAACTGCACTCTGCCCTTTCTCATCACCTAATATCCCCCCTTTTTGTCTGCTTTCTACATATATACAAGACCATCAGTTACATTTGCACACATGTACATATTATAGGCTAGAATCTGCATATGAGGGAAAATATGTAGATTTTCTTTTTCCAAGGTTGGGGGACCTTGTTTGATATTATACATTCTAAGTTAATCCATTTTCTTGCAAATTTTGAGATTTCATTTTTCTGTGAAGCTGAGGGGCATCTTTCTGAGCCCTTGTTACATAGCATCAGTACAGATATTAAACCAGAGGTCCACATACAGGCTGTACATTTTCCCACATAACATTACCAAAATCAACACCCTATTTTAGAAAAAGGAGATATGTAGGAATAAGTCTTGTAAAGATGCTTTAAACCTCAAAAGTAATATATGAAAAATAAGCTAACACTATGTATTTATATTACGTATTATTCTGTAACTGAAAAAAAAAACAAAACACACAAACAAACTAAACCATTGCTTTTACTGTAGGCTTGCTGAGAACTACTGAATTCTACAACCCTCTGAAAACATTCTGCTGAAAGCCAGTGGTGAGTGGCAAGCAATCTCGGTGATGTGTCTCCTTACACAATGGCAACTGCTTTGCATCCAAGCCAAACCTGAAGTAGATGTACTTAAATGTCACAGAAACACACAGTTTCCTAATGCTTCTGGCACTTGTCTCCATTTGGTTTGACCTTATACAAGGTAACTGTAATCCCTCATGGCTAACTGTTTTCTGAAATGATATGAATTAAGATACTTTTAAAACCTCAGCCTAACCATTTCCTATTAATTCTTCATCATTGTTCTCTATTTAATCAAATTGAGCCTATTGATTTTTAAAAAACAATATATTAGACAAGGCAAGCGCAGCACAAAAGCAGCAGATTTTGTCTTATTTTACATGGTGTGATTTGTAAAGCAAAGTTTTCTCATGAATAAGCAACTACTCTAAAAATCTTTTTTATAAAGAATATATTTTTTCTCTCCAGAATGAAATTTGAGCTTTCAACTTCCTCTCTCTTCATTTTACTTTGTATTTTCTTCTTGAATAATGAGCACAACTGAGTAGAGTCAGAATCTGAATTGTATAATGATGACATCTGCACAGAAGGTTGCTCAGAGCAGGGGATCAGAGCCCAGGGAAATGTAAAGGAGTATCTATCTACACAGACGTCTAGTAGGAAGTGGAAACTCAGGCAGGTACGAAGAGCAGTGTGGAGGGACAGCCAACTACATATGCTGCACTAAGACCTAAGTAAGGTGAGATGGACTAGGAGATAGTGGCAAGCTAGTATGAAGATTCACGTCCCAAGCATGATGGGAGATCTATGTAGCATTTGGAGGCAAGTTCTGATAAACATAGCCAAGAAGTAATCAACACAATATTCATACCTAATTAACCTGGAACTGGGTATTAGATCATAAGGAGCTAAGAAGGACAAACACTCTCTGGGCAGCCCTGTATAGGGTAGAAGAACAGTTATCACAATGAAAGCATAGTTAGAGAGCCTGTGGTGAATGAGGAGGATAGACTCACCTAGGGATGCTCTGGCGTGAAGTCAAGGCCTGATGAGATGAAAGAAAACATTCAAATAGTAAGAAAGGTCAACTCAAAAGAAAACCAGAGGGAATAGGAGGGAAAAAAAGGCAGAGAGTAGCCTGGACTGGTGTACTATATAAACACAGAAAAGGAGATATCCACATAGAAGGACTGGTGAACTGCATAGCCAGCGTTCTTAACCAGTTCTAACAAACTGGGAAAAGTTTCTCTTCAGTACAAGAAGTAACAACAAAGATGAAATGTCTGTTACATGCAAAATGATGAAAATGAAGATACCCAAAGAAAAACAGCTCCTCGCTGCAAGCTAAGAGAATTACAGGTGTTTTTAAAGCCCTCTTAGACATTCATCAAGAACCATCACACCCTAGACTGTGAAACATCAAAATGGGGTTTCTAATAGTTATTTGACCATTATAGAACAAAAGCAGGAGTTGATAAAAGAAAAACAATAGGAAAATCATTAAACTCCTACAAATGTACAAGAGGAAGTGTCAAGGGAAATTATAAAGAATGTGCAGATCTGAATGAAATGAAAATATAGTAAAGCATATAGGCATAGTGAAAACATGCTGGGAAGAAAGTTTACAGCACTGTTTAAAATAAAAGAAATATGCATGGTCTCTAAGTTCTCTGTAAGAGGTTAGGAAAAGAAGAGAAAAATAAATTCAAAGCACTAAGAAGGAAATAACATGGAGAAGAAAATAAAAAAATCAATGAAATGGAGGACAGAAACACGGAGGGGGGTGGAAATCAATCAAACAAAAAGCTGGTTCTCTGGAAAGTCAATAAAAGTAATGAGTCTGACAAAGATAAAAGAGAAGATTCCAGTCACTACTGTCAGAAATGAAGGGCTGCAGAGACTGTGGTCACTGGTGAAATAGTGACAATATACTATTAACTTTATGCTCACAAATTTGATAACTTGGAAGAATTGAAACAATTCTAAAATATTACAAACTCTTTGGGATCAAGAGATGACTCCAAGGTTAAGTGCACTGGTCAGTTGTCAGGGGATCCTATTCATCATTCTCAGCACTCACCGGGGACCTGATACCCTCTTCTGGCCTCCATGGGCACCAGGCACACAAGGGGTACAAAATGTAAGGAGGAAATTGCGAATATGCATGGTGGGATTACTATCACCATGATACAAACCAAAATAACAGCACAAAAGCACAAAACTTAAGACAAATACCTCTTGTGAACTTTGTTATAAAAATTCAAAACATCAAATCAAGCTGTTTAATACATTGAAATAATCATAACAAATAAAATTTACAACAGCTTTTCAAGGTAATTAAATGTGCAAACTTCAGTCAGTGTAGCCCACAAAATTATAGGATAAAGGAAATCTGTATACCAATTGACATGGAAAAAACAGAAAATCCAGCATGGAATCACAGTAAAAACTAAGAATTGGGCAGGAGCTGGTGATGTGCACAATGAGTCCTGCAGAAACTCGGGAATTTGGAGCCAGACTGGGCAACATAGTGACATTCCATTTCTTAACAAAGAGAAGTAACAAAAAGGACCAGAAATAGAGAGAAATGTCCTCAGTACCATAAGGCACCTAAAACAACACCTACAGTCTGATGGCAGACTGAACATGAACACATCACACCTAAAAATTAAAAAAAAAAAAATGCAAAGATGCCATCCCTCACCTACTTTATTCACTTTCACTGAAAAGTTGAACTAGGACCATAAAGGGGAAGATATACATTCTGCAGAGAAAATAACACATGTGTCCCTATCTGCAAATGGCATGACTGTAGACAGAGAAGAATCCTAAGAATCAATAGCCAAACTTTTAGAATTTATCAGTAAAATTACTACAGTTATTAGAATTAAGATAAAAATACACAGTTTAATCGCATGTCTATATCCTATAAACAAAAACATAAAACCCAAATTTCCACTTGCAATTGCTCCCAAAGGTTAAATATTTATGTGTAAATATGAGAAAACTTTTACAAGATCTACATTCTGAAAGTTAAAAACAGCTACTGAAGAAATTAAGCATCTGTAATTGAAGACACATTGTGATGATAGATTTTTCTGAAAATATTTCTTGACCCCAAAGAGACTATACTTTTGTGGGACCTTAGCCAAGTTAATAACATGCCTTGAGATCATTTAAGTTTATATACTGGGCCTGTTATTCTACTGGAGGCTCAGCCTGTTTAAGTTTAGCCTGCGTTTAAGAGAACAATGTAACCAAACTTACTGTGCCTTAGATGTTCCATGAAATCAGGTTCTACAACCTAAGATAAATGCATAGCTTTAACCTTAAGTTATATAGTCTTCCATACTCCAACTCAGAACAATGTATATGTGTTGTTTTAATCATTGCCAAAAATAGCCAAAACATTGAAAACAACCTTAAACAAAACAAATATCCCATAAATATTGGAAATATGTGATATAAGTTAGTAACATATTTTTGCAAGTCTGAGTACTTATTTTGGATTCTACGGAGTCAGTAAAGTAATCCCTTCCATTAGAAACTCTGCTAAAGAGCTCTGTAAAGAACAGCTTGCTCCTTTCCCATACCACATTTTCTGTGCAATTCAATAAGCACAAAGCAAAACCCTTTCTTTGGGTCAGACAAGACACAGGGACAGAAGGTGACAATTCAAATTGGGGATCATTCTTGGTCAAACTAATCCAAAGGGAGGTTCTCATATTTTCCTTCCTTAATATGTTATCAATGCAATGAATAACTATATTAATGGATTAGAAGTACAACACAGCAAAGATTTTTAGCTCTTCCTTAAAATTGATGTACAGTTTAATGAAATACCTCTTAGTACGTCAGTAGAGTTTTTGTTTTTGTTTTACCAGCACTGGCATGCTTGTGTCAAAGTTATTACAGAAAGGACTAGCACTGGTCTTTCTGACAAACAAGAACAAAACAGGAGTAGTCACTCTACTCAGTATTAAGGTTTTCTATACTGTACATGTATAGTAATAAAGGTTGAGGGACAGGCAGGCAGAGCAAAGCAAGACAGGAACTCAGGAAGAGCATACAAATATGCTCCTATTGATTTCTCACAGAAACACAAAAAATGATTTCTATAAATGGTGCTGGTGTAAGTGGACATCAATAAAGCCAACAACAACAAACTCAACTTAGACATGCTTACAACACAAAAAACCAACTCAAATGTATCAATGACTACAAAGAAAAAAAAATGACACACTCATCCAATTAAGGTTAAAACTTTTAGACTATGGAAGATCCTGAAGATAATGAAGCAAGTCAGAGGAGAAGAAAGTATTTTACACTACATATCCAACAAAAGGTCTACATTTAGAACATATAAACAACTCTCAAAACTCAAAAAAAAAAAAAGTACAAACATTCTGGTATGATATGGCCAAACGAATGTTCCCACTTCCAGTGAAGATATAGACAGGAATAAGTACATAAAATAATGTTCACTGTCACTGGCAATTATAGAAAGACAAACTAACCAAGACATCAATACGCCAATGAGACTCATAAAATTAAAACTGTACAAATTTGGAAGCTATAATTCAGAACACCTAGATTTATTGCATTTTTGGTGGGACTCTAGAAGGCTACAACCTTTTTGGAATGTGGTTTCTTATAAAACCAAGCACATTTATTCATAAAGAAATCAAACTTTCATGTGCACATGAAAACCTCATAGCAATTACATTTGTAACTGTCAAAAACTAGGAAGAATTACAATGTTTCCCAACAGATGGACAGTTAATCAATCTAGCACCTCTATACCAAAAGGAATATAATAAAAAGGAAAAAAAAAAGTACTGAAACGCATACAATGTGAATGGCTTCAAACAATTATACCAACTAAAGAGAACTGATATCAAAAAAGGCATATCTGATCCAATTTATATCATTTTCTGGACGTGACGCAATTGTAGCAATAGAGAACAGATCAATAGGAGTTTGGGATTAAGAAAATAGGCAGGAAAGACAGTATCTACACTAAGGTTGAGGTGATGGATCACAGGTTAAAAGTGCTTGCTGCTCTTCCCAAACACTGGAGTTCATTCCCAGCACTCATGTTAGGTGGATCACAATCACCCGCAGGTCTTGGCAATCCAGCATACTTTTCCAGCTTCCAAGAATAGCTACATACATGTGCATACATGCAAAATATTTTGAGCACAAATAAAGTAGTCTACCATTTGCCTACCATGTATAAGGCCCAAGTCAATTCCCAGCACCTCAAAAAAACAAAACAAAACAAAAAATCCTTGTAACAGAACTACTTAGAATTTTGACTGGTGAATTTGGACAAATTAACAATAAATACATGTAAAACTGGTGATATCTGTAAATAACAGATTAAGTCTGTGAATGTAAGTTTTCTAGTTGTAATATTATTGTACTAGTTAATCAAAATATTATAATCATTGGACACTGGATAAAAGGTGGATAAGTTCTCTCAACATTTATAACAACTGCAATAAAATCTACAGTTATCTTGGAATAAAAAGTTATTCTTCCTTAAGAAATAAAAAAGATCATCTTCTACTTTATTTTATTTCTGTGATTTCTAGAGTTCTATTATCAAGTCTGATACTAAAAAAAATTCATTCTTCAGTAAGAATACTAATGTGATAGTAAATATAAAAGCACTTTGGGAAATATAAAGTAGCCTTTAGAGTATCATGGAATAGTGGATGGAGGCATACTGTTCAGATGCACCTTACTAGAGTCATGATAAGTTCAAAGCAAAAGTACAGCTGAATAGTGTGAGTGAGTCTCCCCTGCAATACAGCTATAGTTTTAATATGAATGGTCCCCAATCTACGCTACTAGAGGAAAGTGGCAGTAATTTTACAAGGTGAGGCCTTGTGAGGTGTTAGGTCATTGGGAGTAAGCATTTGAAGGTAAGTATCTGGATAATACAAAATCTTTTTTTTTTTTTTTTTTTTTTAGTCTAGTTACATAAGACTAATGGCAATAGTGCCATTGTCTTAGTCGGTGTTCTACTGCTGTTAAGAGAACGATGACTACAGCAACTTTTAAAAAGGAAAGCATTCAATTGGGGTTTGCTTATCATTTCCAAGGTTTAGTCCATTCTCAGCACAGTAGCAAACAGACAGACATGGTTCTACATCCAGATCTGCAGGCAGCAGGAAGAGAGACAACCACTGGACCTGGCTGGAGCTTCTGACACAAGAACACACCTCCTAGTCCTTCCAACAATGCTACTCCCTGGTGACCAAGCATCTGAGTCAACGAATCTGTGGGAATGGTTCTCACTGAAGCCACCACAGACCTCAAACGGATTAGCAATATTCTGCTCTGAAAATGGGTTGTTTCACCTATAGATGCATCCCACATAAGTTTTGTCTCACCTGGCCAGTTCTTTAATTAAGTTAGCAATGCGCCTTTTGTCTTCAAGACATAAATCTTTCAGTGATGCACTCTTCATTCCTCCCTTGCAGAAATTCTAGAATAAAACATCTCCTGGTTAATATTTTTTTTTTGCTAAAAACAACATCCAAGTACTTTCTTTTTAAGAAATTTATGAAATTAGAAATGTAAAGTGAAATTCCTTAAAAATTAATTATCTAGTTGATCACTATCCATATTTTTCACTTAAACCTACTATGAATTCCAAACACGCTAGGGAACTGATAACAAACCAGACAACATCGTGGAATATACAGAGAAATGCACACACAGACAGAACTAAAAGATAGGCCTACTAAGTACTAGAGAACATTTACCTTTCCGCTAGTGAATGCTAGAGTGACAATGGAAGACACTGAGAATATCTGACACTGTAGTTCCAAGACTGTTTAAGATACAGTCTTGGGTGGAGAGGAGACACTAGTTGTTGGGCTCTAAAAAATTCAGAATTCTGAAGGGCCAGATCTAAGAACTGGAATTTATCTCTAGTGTTTATCACATGCCAAAAATATAGTAAGTAATTTTTACCAGTTACTCTATTTTATTTTCACAGCAGTGCAATTAGGCAGGCATTGTTTCAGTTGATCACTAGGAGTACACAAATTGCTCAGAGTTATAGCAGTTACATAACAGAGTGGGGTGCAAAACTGGGTTCCAGGCTGTGCTCCTAAACACTATGCTATTCTTCTTTTGTAGTACAGTGGGTTCTCTCCAGTATGGTAACAACTTCAGAGGCATAGCAAAAGTCATGAAAGTCAAGAAGTCACAAGAGAACCCTAGTTAATACAAATATTGATGTATATATAGTCACCATGTGGATGCTGAGATTTGAAACAGGGTTCCCTGAGAGAGCAGTCAGTGCTAAAATGCTAACCCATCTTTCCAGTTAAGTCTCTCAGTTAAAATGCCTAAATAAGTGGTGACATGTTAGTTAGTTAGTTAGTAAGCCAGAGAGCAGGCCAGCAAATGGCATTCCTCCATGGATTCTGCTTGACACTTCTGCTTCAGTTCCTGTCCTGTCTTCCCTCTTGGACTATGACCTGGAAGTGTGTGCTAAATAAATAATTTCTTCTCCAAGTTACTTTTGATCAGTATTTTATCACAACTACATAATAAAACTGAAAACTGTGCCAATGGAACAATATGACAGCTGAAAGAAGTGTAATTAGCTAATGGCCTTCATTTATGGCCTTTCTGGGTGCACTGCAGTGCTAATACCAGCACCAACACTGCAACTCGCCATTCTATCCCTTACGCCATCAATATAGACACTTTGTTCTGGGGTTCACCACCAAAGCCTGTTCACTACCAAACAATCATCAGTAATTGATACCAAAAATGTCTCCACAATTACACATTAGGAATTGTGAAACTTTTTCTGCAACTAGCCTGACAGTAAATGTTTGGGGTATTTGGGGCCTTCTATGGTGACAGTTTCTATAGCAACTCTGTTATTCCACAAAGGCTGTCACAGACAATACCTCAAAAAATGAGCATTCCTGGGTAGGGGAAAAAAAGGATTTACAAAACAAGCTGCTGTGTATCTACTTCCTCCAAAATGAAGCCCTGTTTTTGAGGGATGGAAGATATCTAAGACTCAGGACTCCACAGAAACTTCCAAGGCTCAGAAAGGGCAACTCAGAAAGTTGTATCACTCCCCCAAAATTCTACAAGCAGGGCACAGTTTCTGAGGAGAGGGTTGCTGCCTGCAAGTTGAGCGGGGACCTCCAGGGTATAACTTGTCTGAGTTGTCACCCATAGTGGGGTAGATTTTGGTGATGTAGCTGCCTTAGATTCACTCATGCTTATATAAGTAATCCCAGTAAATTCACTGATTCACCAATCTAGACTGGGATGAAACAATTTAATCTGTTGTCAGTGTCTTGTCTGAGAGGACAACAGACTGATCAGTTCTCCCCAGAAAAAGTCACACAACATAAGCAGAAGGAAGATTCTGCCCATGAAGCACAGATTACAAACACTAATATCAATTGATTGAGGAAAGAAAATTTAACAATAGCTACAGCATTACAAGAAAGTGAATTTTATTTGAAATATTGTGGTTAAACAAATAGAAAAAGACATGTGTCAAAGGAATGTGCAGATACCATTATTAAGACAAAGAAAAGGGCAAAACTAACCACTGGCCTATAAAAATCAAGAGCTGTTGGCAGGAAAGGCAGGTCAGGGGACAAACAGTGCTAGCATTGTGAGAGTTAGGACCACTGGAGTCACATAAAAACCAGGCAGGTAATGGTGGACACCTCTTATCCCAGCAGTTGGGAAGCAAAATCAGAGGATCCCCTAAGAAAACCAGCTAGACAGACAAGCTGGAGGGTCATCTCTGGGTTCAACATGATGCCCTGCCTCAATAAATGAAATAGAGAAAAACTGAGGAAAAAATGTCAAGTTCAGACCTCCATACAAATCAATACACACACATTGACAGATATAACACATACAAAATGCAAAATATGACAAAAAAATAAAAAATATATAAACAAAGAAAAGCGAGAGTTTTGCTGAAAATCCAGTACTGGGGGGGGGGCAAGAAAATCATGAGCTGAAGACACAGTTACACAGTAAATTCAAGGCCTACCTGGTATATATGAGACACTGATTCAAAAAAAAAAAAAGCTTTGTTTTGTTTTTCTAGAATACAAAAATACAGAACAAAAAAATTAAAAAACATTGTTTTATAAAAGTATCGGCCATCAACTAATAAATTTTGAAAAATAAAAACATAAAGGATACCTAACAATAAAAATAGTGAATTTGACTTACTAATCAATGCCAGAAAAAGGAAACATGTAAAATGTAAATCTTTTGAGACACAGTAGATAATACATTTTCTTAGCTAAGGCTTAGAACACATCTATACATTTTGGAGCAAAACTCTCAAGAAATCCAGATATTTCACACTGATACTTAGCACTATCATGGGCCACAAAAGTTTTTGTGTCTTCTACAGATACAAACATAACATCTTTTAAAGGACTTTGTTTTTATAATATCAATAAAGGACTGTCTTTATTGATCAGTATGTACAAAAACTAACAAGCTAAGGAGACAGCTCAGTCAGCACAGGTGAATCCCTCCTTGAGCCTGACCAGGGTGAGCTCTGAGTTCAATAAGAGACCTGTGTTACAAACAAAAGATGCCCCTCTTCCACTGCCCGCCCGCCCCCCCCCCCAAAAAAAAAAAAACCCCAGCAAAGTAGAGTGGTAGAGGAGTAGATGATGAGGAAGGTACCTAACTTCTGGCTTCACACATGTACACATGTATGCATATACGTGGGTACCCACAACCACCTCCACCCCACCCTGCAGGAACGCGCACACACACACACACACACAAATAAAAGATCACTAACCTGTTCAGCTACCGAATCTCCTGCACCCTTTAAAGACTCCATGGTGATGGAAGCATCAGTCACACTGCAAGTCTTAACTTTAACATCAACTTTTGGATTTATCAACTTGAGTCTTGATCTTGTATTTCCTTCTGAAGAGAGTCCTAAGAATGTTCATTTAAAAAGACTTCAGTATTTGATCTTAATCTTTTCTGCTTCCCCACATTCCCCATTAACCCTCTCTTGGTATCCTGAACTTTATGGAATCTGATGAGAAATACTTTATAAATTTTAATTTAAAACCTGTGAGTCTGCTTGTGTGTGTGTGTGTGTGTGTGTGTGTGTGTGTGTGTGTGTGTGTGTGTACATGTGTGAACATGCTGGCACAAATACAAATACAAAAAGGTTATTTTAAAGAAAATTCAATAATTCAATTAGGTGAAATACTGTGAACATTTGTAGATCACTTTAAAAACAATAAATTACAACACACTGAGATGACATTAAACATCCAAGAATCAGAGGGCTTTCACTGTACCTTCAATGATTCTGTTTGACTACTCAACCAACTGAACAATCGGTAAACATACAGACTCATTTATTTAACCTGTATCAATTTTTCATATTTTCTTTTGAGGTGTGATATGTAAACTTTCAAAAAGAATTTCTTCTCTTTAATAAATGAAGTACTTTATAAACCATAAATTCTGACTTACTCAGGCAGACTCTAAGAGCCAATATTTCAAATCATAAGAGGATATAGACAAATATTCAAAAACATTTGCTTTTATTTGTTTTTTTTAAAATTACGTTTAAATTTATGTTAAATGAACTGTTCCATATCCAATTAGACATACAAGATTGCCCCAATGTTTAACTTTCTCCTTACAAGAAACAAGGGAAGCTTCAAGAACTTTAAGATTGATGGCATACCTGGAATATAAACTATTGATTGCTCTTCATCAGAAACTGTGAGGAAACATGAAGGAAAATACTATAAAACATCAGAGATACCCGTGTATATCTGTAATAAATTTTCATCTCTTCTGATGAGAAAAATGAGCATTTTACAGAAGTTCAACTTTAGATAGTCATAACCTTGTGTTTAGAGAAAATATTAGAAGCCAAGGTAGTCCATGAATCTTTCCCTCACACTTGTTCTCAAATAGAATACTTTTGTGATATTATGTTACTTTCCTTTTACAAAAAAAGAGTTACACACCATGGAGAAGCTGAAAGTTATTTTAGGCACAAAAAATAAATAGTTCCAAGACAGGCATTAGCTTTGAAGATCAAACAAATCTCAGATGGCACCCACTGCCTGAGCCACTGGGTGGCTTCTCACAGCCTTCTACAACACATGTGCTATCTATCACAACTTTAAGATTGGGGTTGATAGGCTAGGTATGGTGGTACATACCTATAATCCCAGTACTTAGGGGAAGAAGGCAGAAGATTAAGAGATCAAAGCCAGTCTCTACTATATGAAACCCTGTCTCAAAGAAATAAATACCTACAAAAAGATGTTGGCTGATAATAAGCACCCATAACTTTTCAATTTCTTCAAACACTGTGAGTGAGTTTTGACCATTTTGGAGAACTGTTCCTAGGAAGCCAATTCTGAATTCATCAATAACCAATCTGAAAAAATAGCCCTATGAAGTAAAATGGTATGGTCTCCTGAGCCACAGAAACCATTCTTTTACCTTATATCCTTTATGACTAACACAAAGCTTTTTATACACAGTGGGCACTCAATAAATGTGTGATTTTTGAAATGTACTTGATAAAAACAAACAGGAAAAATAATCCAAGACAAGGGTACAAAACATGCTCCATAGAGCTGTGCTTTTAATTACAGATAGACACAGGGTGTCTCCAAAGATGTCTTGGAAAACATGTTATGTTTTCTAGATCACCCACCAAAAGCCTACTTACAACTGGGAGAGAAAAGCCTGAGTAGACACTAGGGCCCCTACTCAGCTTCATGTTCAAACGAGTGTTCCTCCCTTTCTCCTCCTCATTCAGTCCTGACACACTTGCACTATTCTTACTCTCAGCTAATGATTTGTCTCCTGTTTCCTTAAGAAATCACACTGTAAAGGCCTTCCCCATCTTCCCTTCTTGCTACAGAAGAAGTGTTTATGCTCTGAAAGGCAATGGAGTCCTTACACACACACACACATAACACACACACACACACACACACACACACACACACACACACACACACACTTTTTCTCCTAAGGATATTGCTGCTATTAAGTGTTTCTATTATCATCTAAAGATGTACTACTTTTTTATTCTTTTCAGAAAAAGAAATTTCTTAACCCTGCATCCCCTTCAACTATTACAATTCTTTTCCCTTTTACAGACTAACATCTCATAAGCAACAGACATTCCACTGTCCCTAATTCCTCCCGTCCTAATTAGTCATGAACCTATCACATCAGGCTTTGATTCTATCAACTCAATAAAGCTAGTTCTAATGCCCTATATTGGTAAACGTATCAATTAATTCATAGACTTCTTTGGATTTGATCTATCAATAGCATTTTATATGAATGACCACTCATTAAAATTTCAGTGTGATATACCACACTCACAAGTTTCCTCTACTTTTGTAACAATCGCTGCTCCTTCCCCTTCAATTTCTCCTAGCCTAGCCATTCCTTGTCACTTTGGAGAGTCCCAGGGCCCCTGATTTAGAGGGGTTTTTTCTTCTTTCCTTATTCTCCTGGTGATCTTATTCAATTCTCCTGTCTTAAGTGCTACCAGTGACTTAGTTTTGTCAAATAATCTTTAGCTCAAGCATATCTGCTAAATTTAACACTACATAAAAGAGATTCATTTTTTAGTTAATCATGTATCCTGATAATTTGCTGAATGTGTTTATCAGCTATATGAGTTTTCTCGTAGTTTTTTGGGTCACTTATATAAACCATCATATCATCTGCAAATAGTGACAGTTTGACTTCTTCATTTCCAATTTGTATCCCCTTGATCTCCTTTTGTTGTCTTATTGCTTTAGCTAGAACTTCAAGTACAATATTGAAGAGATATGGAGAGAGTGGGCAACCTTGTCATGTTAGGGTTTAAAGGAATTGCATTGAGTTTCTCTCCATTTAGTTGGCTGTTGGTTAGCTATATATTGCTTTTATTATGTTTAGGTATGTTCCTGTTATCCCTGATCTCTCCAAGACCTTTATCATGAAAGGGTGATGGATTTTATCAAAGGGTTTTTCAACATCTAAGGAGATGATCATGTGGTTTTTCTTTTTCAGTTTCTTTATATGGTGGATTACATTGATAGATTTTTGTATGTTGAACCATCCCTGCATCCCTGGGATGAAGCCTACTTGGTCACGGTGGATGATTTTTCTGATGTTTTCTTGGATTCGATTTGCCAGTGTTTTATTGAGTATTTTTGCATCAATGTTCATGAGGGATATTGGTCTGTATTTCTCTTTCTTAGTTGTGTCTTTGTGTGGCTTGGGTACCAAGGTAATTGTAGCCTCGTAAAAAGAGTTTGGTAATGAACCTTTTGCTTCTCTTGTGTGGAACAATTTGAGGAGTATTGGTATGAGCTCTTCTTTGAATTTCTGGTAGAATTCTGCACTGAAAAAAATCAGTAGTCCTACTATATATGGACAATAAAGGGGCTGAGAAAGAAATCAGAGAAACATCCCCCTTTACAATAGCCACAAACAACATAAAGTATCTTGGGGTAACACTTACCAAACAAATGAAAGACCTATATAGCAAGAACTTTGTGTCTTTAAAGAAAGAAATTAAAGAAGATACCAGAAAATGGAAAAATCTCCCATGCTCTTGGATAGGTAAGATCAACATAGTAAAAATAGCAACCTTGCCAAAAGCAATCCACAGATTCAATGCAATGCCCATCAAAATCCTAGCACAATTCTTCAAAGACCTTGAAAGGATAATACTCAACTTTATATATACAAAAAAAAAAAAAGACCCAGGATAGTCAAAACAATCCTGTACAATAAAGGAACTTCAGGAGGCATCACCATCCCTGACTTCAAGCTCTACTATTGAGCTATAGTCCTGAAAACAGGTTGGTATTGGCACAAAAATAGACAGGTAGATAATGGAATTGAATAGAAAATCCTGATATTAACCCACACACCTATGAACACCTGATTTTTGACAAAAAACTAAAAGTATACAACAGAAGGAGGAAAGCATCTTCAACAAATGGTGCTGGCACAACTGGATGATAGTATGTAGAAGACTGCCAATAGACCCATGTCTATCCCCATGCACAAAACTTAAGTCCAAATGGATCAAAGACCTCAACATAAGTCCAGCCACACTGAACCTCTTATAAGAGAAAGTGGGAGGTATCCTTGAACAAATTGGTATAGGAGACTGCTTCCTGAACATAACACCAGTAGCACAGACACTGAGATCTACAATTAATAAATGTGATCTCCTCAAACTGAGAAGCTTCTGTAAGTCAAAGGACACAGCTGACAAGACCAAACGGCAGCCCACAGAAGACTTGGAAAAGATCTTGACCAATTCCACATCTGACAGAGGGCTGATCTCCAAAATGTACAAAGAACTCAAAAAACTAGTCACCAAAACACCAAATAACCCTATTAAAAAGTGGGGTACAGAACTGAAAAGATAATTCTCAATAGAGGAATCCAAAATGGCTGAAAGACACTTAAGAAAGTGCTCAACATCCTTAGCCATCAGGGAAATGCAAATCAAAACAACTCTGAGATACTATCTTACTCCTGTCAGAATGGCTAAAGTTAGAAACACCAATGACAACTTATGCTGGAGAAATTGGAGAAAGGGGAGCACTCCTCCACTGCTGGTGGTAGTGCAAACTTGTACAGCCATTTTGGAGATCAGTATAGCAGTTCCTCAGGAGAGTGGGAATCAGTCTACCACAGGACCTGGCAATTCCACTCTTAAGCATATACCCAAATGATGCACATCTATGCAACAAAGACATCTGTTCAACTGTGTTCATAGCAGCATTATTTGTAATAGCAAGAACCTGGAAGCAACCTAGATGCCCCTCAACTGAAGAATGATAAAGAAGATGTGACACATCTACACAACGGAATACTACTCTGCGGGGAAAAAACAATGGAATCTTGAAATTCGAAGGCAAATAGATGGAACTTGAAGAAACCATCCTGAGTGAGGTAACCTAGTCACAAAAAGACTTCAAGGATTGAGAAATCTCTCAATCACATTTATTTAATCATTTATGTGAAGCACTAATGTGCAAAGAATACAAGATCATAGGTGTATATTATTTGGCTTTTTCCTAGTGGAAGTTTGACTCTGGGGTGGTTTGGCAAATAATCATCAATGTGACAAAAAGAAATTGAGATCCAAAGGCCAAATGGTTCATCACTATTATATTTTTCAGCAAATAGCAACAATGTACATTTAATAAAGCTGTATGCCCTATGGAGATTTAGAATGAAATTATCAGAGGCTGGGTGTTAAATGGTCATTAGATGGAGTACGTTGAGGAAAAAGGCAATACCAATAACTTTGCAATTCTTCTCTTATATCTGAATTTCTACAGAACCTAATTACCATAACATTTTCCCATACAATTTCAATTCCTCATCATTAGTGGGTAGATCTGAATATTTTACATTAGCTATCCAGTGCAAGAGAAAGTGAAAAACAGAAAATATATTATTACTTCTATTACAAATTGTGAGTGTTAATGACTACATAAATAAGTAAAAGGTTGATAACAACAAAAGCAAAGGTTTGAACCACACATTGTTAATTTATTCAGTCCCAGTGAAACAGATTGTTATTTCCTCTATTGAATATCAGAAAAATACAATTAGCTGTTATAAGCAAATAACTCTGTTTTCTAAGGAAAAGACTGATCCCAATTTCCCGATGTCTTAATTCAGTAAAGTGGTTCTGGTGCACATACTTGCTCTTCAACTCTAATAGGTAAAGGGAAGAAAAATAAATTGCTCTGAGAATGCACTGGTCTGCTTTCTTCTACAGTACATGAGGTAATTTCATTTGCTCTGGCCAACCTATCAGAGACAAGCAGTAATTCTGTTTAGTAAATGCACAACACTAGACACACAGCAACAGAATGCAGAAGTATTCCTGTCTGCGCACAGGAAACTCGAATCTAAGTAACTCAATAAAGGAAACTGGTAATACAATTTTCTAAGTTTCACTGCGAGGTAAGTAGAATAGAATGTACAGAATGATTCTTCCAAAGGTAACAGTAATGCCTAAAACAATGTCATCACCACATCTAGCAAACCACCTGGCCTCCTTTCAGGCACTAGGGAACACTGATTTCATTTCCTCTCCAGTAATGCCCCTCTAGCAAGGAAGTACATAACCAAGATGAAAGGTTAGGATGTATAAGCTAACCTAATCCTAGAAATGAACCACTGTGAAATCTCATCAGTTACTGAACCGGGAATCCTAACTACTGCGTGACTAGAAAGTTCCAAGGCTTCCTAAGGAAAAACGACCCCCAAATTTCAATTTCCAACAAGGGTGGCTCACAACTTAGTAAGTCAGTGTTATTTCCAGGCACTTCCTATCGTATTCCCTAACACCAGCAACACTCGTCCCAGTGAAACCTATACCTCTAATAAAGACACACTAGAAGACACAGCATCACTAACGGACCTTAGACGTCCAAGAGGCCTGATTTGCCCCTAGTGACAAGAGAAAAAGACGCCTTGCCCAGCTAGCAAAGTGCCTCCACCCACACTCGCTGTCCCTAACACCACAAATCCGCTTCTCATCCTCAGCCAGCCAGTGATCTCCTGGCAAGGGTTGGCAGAGGAGCTTTTCCAGCCTTGCCCGAGACGTCACCATTAAAGGCTCCTTTCTGCAGAACCCACGGTCAAGGAGGACGGGTTTTCCCACGAGCCAAGAATTCCCACCTAGCGACAACTCGTCGCCAGGCGCCGGGGCAACAAGCTCGCAGAGGAAAGGCCAGTCCGTGGCCCGGGGTCCGCGCCGCGCTTCTCGGGCCCACGGAAAGCCTCGCGCCCCCACCCTCGCCACCCAGGAGGGCGCGGCGCCCCCTAGCAGCGGGGCAAAGGATACAGTCGCGGCTCCAGAACGCGGAGCCGGGCAGGGAGGGGCCCGCCGCACCCGCCATCTTGAAACAACCGCCACTCGAGGCGTCGCGCCGGGGCCGCCACGCCCCGGCCGCCGGGCTCAGTCCCCATTGGCCGCTCGGCGCAGAGGCCCACCCCCGCTTGCGCCTCTGGCCCTGGCGAGGGGAGAGGCTCCCGGCCGAGGGGAGGCGGGGACGCGGCGATGTGAGCTGAGGCCCAGGCCAGGGTCGCGGGAACGAGCGCCCGGCGGAACTGCTACTGCCAGAGCCGTCCGGGCCGCCCATCCTCCCCTGGCGGAGCCCTCAGGCACCGAAAACTACAACTCCCGGCATGCCGTGAGCCCGACGGCCGCAGAGCTGAGGCGGGGTCGGGCACGTCAGCCGGCAAGCCGGCTCTCCACGGCGGCCCCGGTCACTGTGGCCGCCGGGGCGCGCGGTGCGGGGACGCGTGCCATGGAGGAGACGCCGCCCCCACTGCAAGCCGGCGGCAAGCCGCACCTAGAGAAGCTGACCCTGGGCGTCACTCGCATCCTGGGTGAGTAGGGTGGGAAGGACAAAGGCTGGAAAAGAAGGGCGAGGGTGGAGGGCTGGGCGCTGGGTGGACCGCGCGGAGCTGGACCCTTCTGCAGGGACATCGCTGATGCAAATTCGCAGATGAGGAGTGGGGCAAAGGGGATCTCTGACCAGGCTGGAAAGTGTGTGCTGAGAGTTCGTGAGGGTCGCCTCCCACCTGCAAGGAGGAACACAGAGAGGCGCCTAGCAACCCGGGGGACGCGTGTCTCCCAGGAGGCTGTGTCCCTGAAATGCAAGCCCTGCAGGTGGTCTCACTCTGAACTGAGGTTAAGGGTGCTGCCCGGGTCCCAAGGCAGCCACTGCGCAGAGCTTCAGTGAACAGCACCGAGCCCGCAGCGCTGAAGGAGTTGAGAGCTGTTCTTGTCATTAGGCATTGGTTAAATAACCACTGCAAAGTTAGACGCTGGGGCTACAACTGTCAAAGAAACGGTGTGTGAAACAAACAGACAGGTTAGCTTCCTAGCCGCCCAACACAAATCAGTACTATTTCACTGACTAAGCAGAGGTAGCAGAGACCGAGAGATGCCTGGCTTTCTGAGAAGGTTAAGAAGAATCGTGTCCCAGAGATGATTCTAGATTTTCTAAGGTAAAGGGGGGGGGGGGGTCAGGGTAAAGCTGCCTGAGCAGGTTGAGAACGTGTGCTGGGAATGCTTGCTTTCATCTTACAATTATAAAGGGACTGAAATTTCTCTATGGTGACCCACACGTTCTCTGTTGTCATCTTCACTGCTTTGACCATTGTGGACATCTTGCTGTTGAGGTTATGGCTTTAAAGACACTAAGCTTGTTCCTACTTATGGCCATTTTCAGTTTGCCTGGCCTTCGTCCACCTGGAATTGTCTCCCTTTCACCATTCAGAATTCTGATCAAATTAGTATTATTTCTGATAAGTTTTACCCAGATAATGGTTATAATTGCACCCTTCCAGCTTGCTCTCTTAGCTCCCCTCTTCATTGCAGCAGCAGCTAGCACTATGTTCAATTGTATGCTTATTTGGCCGTTTTTGTTTGTTTTTTTTTTTAATAATAGAAATCTGAGACTTTGCCTGATTTATCCTAGGATTTTGTGATTTGTTTAATATGTAAAAAACGAATGTAATAGAATGTTAGTAGAATAAAGAGTAGCGCCTATATTGTTGCCAAAAAGCTACTTGACAAAATCTAGCACCCTTTGGGGAAAAAAAGGAAAAAAAGAAAAAGCTTATATGTTATAAATGCAATAAACCAGCAGTATTGCCACATATCTGTCTTAGCATCATGATAAAGTACATCTGTGAAAAATCCCATAGCTAACATCATGTTGACAGACTACCTGCTTTACTCTTGAGATCAAAAACAGCAGCAGCAACAAAATGTGCTAAAAAGTGAGCAAAGTTGGTTCTGTTTTGCTAATTCATTACACTCAATTTGTTCCAGCAGAAATAGAGAAAGCAAATCAACAAAGGGAAAACTGGAGTTATGGAAGTTAAGGAAATTCTGTGGAAGTTTTCTAGAGTTCTCTCACTGAAACCACACAGGGCCTCTATTGCAGAAACTGACAAATTAATGCTAAAGTTAATATTTAAATATAAGAGACCAGGAATAACCAAAGCAGTCTTGTAAGAGAAGAACAGAGTTCCTCTCACTCATTCTTTTCTCTTTGAAAATCTACTACATTGGGGATGACTGGTAATGGAGATAGTAATAGGGATGATTATATACCAATGTGAATAGTTACCCACTGATCTCTACACTTACATGTGATAAAAAAGGATAAATTTCCTACAACATGTAGTTACTACAATAAGGATTATATACTACAAAATTATAGTAAGTTTTTTTTAAGAGGTACTGGAATAAAGATAAAAAATACCAATTGATGGTATAGAATTGAATCTCCAAAACTAACTGTGATATTTTTTCAAACATCACAGTTAACTAACTGATATTTTTTTAAAAATATGGTTGTGAAAAGTATTCAATGGGGAAAATACTTTCAATAAATAATTCTTATAACAACTTGATGTCCTCATTTAAAATCTGGCCCAAGGAAGCCAGAAGAGAGTGTCATTTCCTCCATAGCTAGAATCACAGTTATGAGCTGCCAAGTGGGTGTTAGGAGTGGAATACGGGTCCTCTGGAAGAACAGCCAGTGTTCTGAACTGCTGGCCCATCACTCCCCTTTAGTTTAAACTAACTTAGAAATAGTGAATAAATTTTTAAATATAATACAAGAAAGAAAGGGATAAATCGTTTTTAAAAATTAAAAATGTGTAGAGGACTGTAGTGGCGCACACCTTTAATCCCAGCACTCAGAATGAGAGGCAGGCTGTTCTCTGCGAGTTTCAGAATAGTCTCCAAAGCTACACAGAGGAACCCTGTCTTGAAAAACTAAATAAAATAAAATAAATTTGTTTTTGTGGATACCATTATGTGACAACACAGCCCCAAAATAGAATATTTGTTAATCATAATATGAAAAGAGATTATAAGCTATCTATAAAGAGCTCTAGAAATTTAGCAATTAAAGAAAATCTAAATTAAGAGGGTCCTATTTGACATTTCTTTTGAATCATACTTATGTAAAGGTGATGATCATAAGTCAGATAAACTGATCAAAGACATAAGGTATAATAAAATATAACAAAAAAATATAAGATAAAATAAAACTATCACAACGCTAACAACCAGAAAGAAAAGAGCCCAAAAGAATGCACAAGAATCAGATACCCACTTGTGCAGACACTCTCGAGTCCCATAAAAACACTAGATTTGGAGCCATAATATATACACAGAGGACCTCGGATAGACCTTTGCAGGTCCTGTGCATGTTACCCCAGTCTCTGAGTTCTTATGAACTTTAATCATGTTGATTTAGAAGGCTTCATTTTCTTGGTATCTTTTATCCCATCTGACTTGTACATGCTTTATTCCTCCTCTTTAGCTGGGTTTGCTGAGCCCAAGGGGAGGGATTTGATGGAGACATTCCCTCTACAGTTTAGTGTTGCAGTCTCTCATTCTCTGCATAATGTCTGGCTGTGGTTCTCTATTTGTTCCCATCTGCTGCAGGAGGAGATTCTCTGATGATTGCTGAGCAAGGACTAATCAATAAGTATAGCAGAGTGTTATTTTACTGCTTGGTTTTTGGGATTTGTTTTCTTTTGGAACAGTAGTATTTGGTTTTAGCCTAGGTCCCTGGGTCATCTAGTCTCAGGTTTTTTTGGTTACCCAACTAGTGTCAAAATGGGCTCCATCTTGAGCAGGCCTCAAGTCAAATCAGGTATTTGTTGGTTACTCATATAAGCTTTGCTCTAGCATGTCTTGCAGGCAGGGCACCATTGTAGATCAAAGGATTTGTGGCTGGGTTGGTGTTCTGGTAGCATGCAGAGTACTTTTCCTGTGCCAAAGACACTATCATAGAGAAGTGAAGGTTCTATTCAGGCACCAGCTTGATTTTACCATGTTCAATCAGTTGTGTTGGTGTTGTCTTCAACAATGGAACCTTGACATCAAGTTTCTAAAGAGCAATCTGTAGTCTTGGCAATTGCCTGGGTTCCTATGGGACCTCTTTAGCCAACAACTCATTTAGATGTCATGCAAATCTCATGACTGGAAGTTTCATTTGGTGATGAGTTGGATGGTTGGGGCTCTATTTTCCCCATTACTTGGCAGTTTTGTTTGGATCACCATATATGTGTATATTTTAGGAAGTTTCTACTGTATTGGGTTTCCATACTAACTCTGAAATGGCCCTTAATTTTAGCTATCTCATCCCTTATTCCCTCTCTTGTCTTCCTCTTTCCTTCCCATTTGTAAGCCCCTTGAAGCATGAAGTGGTCAGGCCATTCCCCTGAGGAACTCCTATCCCAAGGTTCCACCCACAGAACACTCTACCTTAATATCCAGACCCACCTCCCACTCTACAGAGCAAAAAGCCCAAGCTCAGGACTTGAAATCCTACCAATCTCCACTGTAAAAATCTGTACCATGGAACCCCCCCCCCAACACACACACACACAAAATCCTATATAAACCCTGTCTTCTGCTCAGTTCTCTGCTGCTCCTCTCCCAGGCAGAGGTAGCCACCCTCCTGGGTTTTCCCCTCTCAATAAATGTCTTATGTGAGGTTCGTCGTGTAGGGTGACTGTGGGAATCCTTGGGTTCCAGCTGTTAAGATGCCCTTCCTCTCAGAGCTGCACTTGGTGCCATGTGGTGATGGCTGTTCTGGTGCCTGCATTCGCCATCTGGGTCTAAGCTGCACTAGGAAGCTACCCTTCATCTCCTCTTCTCCAGTATACCTTCTGACTCACCGATTCCTTGCATCCCATCCATCAGCAGACAAATTAGGGAAGTTTCCCCTTTGGTCAGTGTAAAGTTTTCCCAAAGTCTGAGGAAGTGACCATTGAGCTTTCAGCACCTCTTCGGTACTCTTGGCAGCTGGCCCTCTTCACCTAACCCCATCCGCTTACCATTGGAGCTGTAATCCTGTAGTTTTCTTAGGCCCAACTTTGCTATCGTGCTGTTTGCTGTCTTCTCCCATCTCCCCTTCAGAGTTTCCTGTAATTCTACAGATCCACTAGGCCTCAGGCTTTTGTGACTCCATTCTCCAACTCTTTCCTGTGGATGAGGCATCCCTACCACCCACCACCTAAACCCCCAGTCCCTCTACCGTGCTATCCCTGCTCTATTTCCACCCTTGCCTTCTAGCCTCCACAAATGCTCTGGCACCAGGTACCAAAGCTCTCCTAGGCCTTGACCAAGCTAAACTCCTGACCCCCATTGAGTATGGTAACAACTCACTGAATGGCTTTTGTTTTGCCTCTGGTCCTCCCTGAGTCCTGGGAACCCCTGCTGTAAGCATTGCAGCTCCAATCATGGCAGATGGGAGCCAAAGAATATCATAAAGTCACTGTAAGCGTAGAACTTTACAGCACTACTCCAGGGAAAGGTTTCCCCAATGCAAGTTCAACAACTCTGCTTTAGTAGGAGAGGGCTTCTGCAGCAAAGTTGTTACAGCTCTGCTCTACTAGAGGAAAGTTGCTCCAGCAAAAGTAATACAGTTCTCTGCTCCTGCAGAAGTTGTTAACAGCAAAAAAAATGTCACACCTCACAACAAACCTCACTTAAGAGACTTATTGGAAAGGAAGAATCCAGAAGGGTGGCTGCCTCCAGTGAGAAAAAGCAGCAAATTTTCTTGGGGGTGGAGCTTTCCAGAGTGACTTGGGATTGGTGGGTTTTGTGGTCTGATTCTGGGGCAAAATCAGGGACTGGTGGGATTCTGCAACCTGACTCTGGGGCAAGCTTGAGGATTGGTGCCATTTCAAGCTGTGGTCCTAGAGTCAAGTCAGAATCAGAGTCTTTTTGGCCCAGGTCTCAGTTCAAGTCAGGGTCAGTGGTCAGTGTGCTTTTGGCCCAGTTCTCAGGTCTAGATAGGGACAGGGTGTTTTTCCTTGGACCTTTTCACCCTACAACCACAACTATAAGTTGCAGTGCCTATTTGCCTTCCCTCATTCATGGGAACAGTGTCTTCCACACCATCTCCTTTCCCCCTTGAAATGCCTTTTAGAAAGACTTCAGTCCCACCATCTGACACTGGACCTGAAGGGCCCTAAAATTTTCCATTTTTGCAATCAAATTTGACCTCAGTACCCCTTAGATAATCAATCCAAAGGGCCACCTACCAGCACCCTAGATTCTAATATTATTTGGGACCTTTGCAAATACTACCAGCTTTGGGGGAAATGAAAAGGATTTCCCTATTTCTCTTTTCTCTGCTCAAGCCCAGTTTTTGCTCTGTACTCAAGGGACCTGAGCAGAGCTGTAACACTTCTCCAGACACAGAATGGAGCAGAACAGTAACATTTTGGCTGGGGTAACCCTGCTCTCCCTGCCCAGCAGAGTTGTTACACTTGCATGGAGAAACCTTCCCTGGAGCAGAGCTGTAAACTGCTATGCTTACAGTGACTGTGATATTCCTTGGATCCTGACTACCATGAGGCCTTTCCATGCAAGTTGCAATGTAAACAACCCTTACCAATTCGGTGTGTGTGTGTGTGTGTGTGTGTGTGTGTGTGTGTGTGTGTGTGTGTGTGTATTCATCTAAGTTCATCCAGGATCTACAGTGGGTGTCTCAGACCATCCTTACCCTGTTGAGCCAAATAGACTCCCTGGCCACCCTAGTGCCACAGCGAGGATTAGATTTACTAACAGCAGAGAGATGCAGTCTTTATCTCTTCCTAGGGGAAGAATGTTGTTTCCATGTCAACCAGTCAGGTATAGTAAAAGTTAAAATCCAGTAACTCCAGACAGATCTCAACAATCAAGCAAGCAAACAAACAAAAACAGTTGAATGCCTCTGGCCAGTGGATCATTGACAGTCCAATATTGGATTGCAGACTACCCTTCTTAACCCCCTTCTCCTTTTCTTATTCCTCCTTATTGCACTTGGCCTCATAAACTTCTTGTCTAGATTTCTTCAACAACAGATCCAAAAGGTTTCTAACCACATTTTAAATCAGCTGCTATTACAGAATTCTGGTTCCTAGCTATGAAGACAGAGGCATGCAATTTCTAATTATACCGGGACCATGAAGATCAAGTTCAGCCCCAAGGACTTCTATGGCCCCATTCATCAGGCAGTAGTCTAATGATAACATGTCCCCATTTCCCAACCCCTAGTTGTTTATCAATTCACCAAAGGGGGTGATGTAAGCCCCTTGAAGCACAGATGAACAGATCCTACCCTTGAGGACCAGCAACTACCAGGTTCTCACCCACAGAATACTCTAATGGCAAGACCCAGCCCCAACCCTATAGAGTAAAAAGCCCATGCTCAAGACTTGAAATCCTGCCAGTCCCCACCCTGGAAAATTCTGGTGACCCCACCCCCCAAGAAATCCTGTAAACCCTATCTTCTCTGCTGTTTTATCACCAGAGCAGAGCAGCCACCCTTCTGAGTTTTCCCCTCCCAATAAATTTCTCGTGTGTGGTCTGTTGTGTAGTGTGACTTTGTGGTGTGTCCTTGACTCCCAACTGCCAGGATACCTTACCCTCAGCTGTAGCACACCATTCCTACTTGATCCTCCAATTCCACCCCCAATCCATCCCTTTCCTAAAGAGATTTTTCTGCCCCCCCTCCTCCATTCCCTTACTCTGTAGTTAACGTCTGTGGTTCTATGGATTGTAGCTTGGTTATCATTGACATAACAGCAAACATCCACCATATATAAGTGAATATATATTATACTTGTTTTTCTGGGTCTGGGTTACCTCACTCAGGATGATTTTTTTTCTAGTTCATTCATTTACCTGTTAATTTTATGATTTCTTTGTTCTTAATCAACTCAACCATACTTCATTGTGCAAATATAGCACATTTTCTTTATCCATTCTTCAGTTGAGGTTGTTTGTGATTTCTGGCTATTACCAATAGAATGTCAATGAACATGGTTGAGTAAGTATGTCTGGTAGGATGAAGCATTCTTTGGGTGTATGTGCAAGAGTAGTGTAGCTGGATCTTGAGGTGGATTGATTCTCATGTTCCCCAGAAACTTCCCGCCAATTTCCATGGTGACAGTGCAGGTTTTTACTCCCACCACCAATGAATGGGTATTCCCCTTACTCTACATCCTCACCAGCATGAGCTGTCACTTGTTTTATTGATCTTGGCCATTCTGACTGGTGTAAAATGAAATCTTACAAACTTGCTTTCCCACCAGCAATGGAGGAGTGTTCCACTTGCTATACATCCTTGATAGCATAAGCCATCATTTCTGTTACTGATCTTAACCATTCTGGTGGAATGTCACAGTGTTTTTACTTGAATTTCCTTGATGACTAAGGATGTTGAACATTTCTTTAAATGTTTTTTAGCCATTTGCGTTTTCTGCATCAAGAATTCTCTGTTTAGAGCTGTACCTCATTTCTTAATTGGGTGGGTTGTATCCTTTTTGAGTTCTTCATATATTTTGGATATTAGTCCTTTATTGGATGTGTAATTGGTAAAAACCTTTATCCTTTTTGAGTTCTTCATATATTTTGGATATTAGTCCTTTATTGGATGTGTAATTGGTAAAAACCTTTCCCCATTCTGTAGGCTGCTGCTTTGTATCCATTTCCTTGCATAAGATTTTCATGAGGACCATTTATTGATTGTTGCTCTTAGTACCTATCCTAAGTGTTCTGTTCAGAAAGTCTTTGATTTTGCTGATGAATTCATTTATATCCTCCAATTTCTCTTCTTTCAAGTTCAGTAAATCTGGTTTTATGTTAAGGTCTTTGATCAATTTGGAGTTGAATTTTGTGCATGGTGGTAAATATGAATTTATTTGGATGCAGCCATCCAATCTGACTAGCATAATTTTTCTAGTGTATAGTTCTGGATATTTTACCAAAAATTAGGAGCCCATAGGTATGTGGATTTGTTATAAGTTATTTATCCGCCAGCCTGATCCCACAGCCACATCTGCCCCAAATAACACACAGGGATGCTGCATTATATATAAAGCTGTTGGTCTGTTATTAATATTTCTTATTGGCTAGCTCTGTCTTAAATATTAACCCATGTCTATCAATCTAAGTATTTCCATGTGGTCTTATCTTACCAGAGAGAGGATCCATAGTTTTACCCTGTTGGTCCTACATCTTGAAACTCCTCCCACCTCCTCCTGAATTCTCCTTGTCTCCTAGTCCTGCCTATCTTGCTTTCCTATTGGCCAACAGGGCTTTATTCATTAACCAATAAGAGAAACATATTTACAGAATGACATCTCCCATCATGGATTTGTGTCTGGGTCTTCAATTTGATTCCATTGATCAACATGTACATTTTTGTGCCAATACCATCATGCCCTTTTTGTGAAATATACCTTCACACTATGTGAATATATGTTGCTGTGATTGGTTCAATAAAGAAGTTGACTAGCCAGTAAATGAACAGAATACGGTTAGGTCAGAGGGCCAAACTGAGAATGCTGGGGAGATATAAGGGTAGAGTCTGTGCAGTCTCCAGTAGAGACAGAGGAAAGCAAGATGGGCATGCCATACTGAGAAACAGTACCAAGCCATATGACAAACTGTAGATAAGAAATATGGGTTAATTTAAATTAAGAGCTAATAACAAGCCTGAGCTATTGGCTGAGCATTTGTAATTAATATTGAGCCTCTGTGTGGATGGTTACTTAGGAGTGGTTTGTGGGACAGAAACTTATGCCAACACTTTTTATTGTTGTGTCTTTGTATATAACTTGGCATTGGGAATGGTGATAATCATCTGAATATCTTTTATTATTCAGGATTGTTTTAGCTATCCTGAGTTTTTTGTGTTTCTGGATGAAGGTGAAAGTTGCCATTCAAGATCTGTGAAGAACTGTGTTGGAGTGTTGAGGGAGATTGCCTTGATTATGTAGACTGTTTTTGAAAGAATATCTATTTTTACTATGTCAATCCTACCAATATATGGGAGATCTGGAAAGATGGGGCAGCAATGTTAGTCTTCTGACATCTCCTATTTCTTTCAGTGTCTCAAAATTTTTAATCATACAAGTCTTTCACTTGCTTACTTAAAAATACCACAAGATACTTTATATTATTTGAGGCTGTAGTGAAAGTTGTTGTTTCCATTGTTTCTTTTTCAGTCCAGTTTTCATTTGTATACAGGAAGGTTACTGATTTCTCGGAGTTAATTTTGTAGCTACTTTACTAAAAGGGTTTATCAGATGTTGGAGTTTGACAGTGGAATTTTTGGGTTCCTTATGTATACCCTCATATTATCTGCAAATAAAGATAATTTGACTTCCTTTCCAATTTGTATCCCTTTGATCTCCATCAGTTGTTTTACTGCTCTAGCTAAAACTTCAAATACGATATTGAGTGGGTATGGAGAGAGTGAATAGCCTTGTCTTGTTCTTGATTTTAGTGGGATTGTTTTATAGTTTCTCTCCATTCAAATAGATGTTAGCTACAGCCTTGCTCTAAACGTTCCTCTCTTATATTGCAATATGTCTCTGGTGTCCCTAATCTCTAGACTTTTATCATGAAGGGGTGTTGAATTTTGTGAAAGGCTTTTTATGCATCTGATGAGATAATTATGTGTGTGTTTTTTTAAGTTTATATGGTGGATTACATTTGGTTTTTTTTTTTTTTTCATTTATTGGACCATCTTTGGAATTAAACCTACTTGATCATGGTGGATAGTCTTTTTTATGTGTTCAAAGATTTGGTTTCCAAGTACGAAATTGTCCTGTAATTCTCTTTTTTTGTTGGATGTTTATGTGGTTTAGAGATCAGGGTAACTGTAGCCTCATAAAATGAATTCATCAATGTCCCTTCTATTTCTGTTTTTTTGGAATATAAGTAGTATTGACATTAACTCTTCTTTGAATGTTTATTAGAATTCTGCACTGGCTATTCGTCCTTGTACTGCTTTATTATTACTTTTTATTTTTATTTTTTTTTCTTGGGAGACTTTTAATGTTTTCTATTTCACTAGGGGTTATAGTCTATTCTAATTGTTTATATGATCTTCATTTAACTGTGGTAAGTGGTACCTATAAAGATAATTATCCATTTATTTTAGTTTTCCACTTTGGGGGAGTACAGGTTTTAAAGTATGTCCTTAAATTCTCTGGATTTCCTTGGTGTCTGTTGTTCTGTTCCACTTTTTGTTTCTGATTTTGTTAATTTGGAAACTCACTCTTTTAGTAAATTTAAATTTGTCTATCTTAAGGATTAATTTAAACAAAACAAGTCTTTGTTTCATTGATTCTTTGTACTGTTTTCTTTGTTTCTATTTTATTGATTTAAGTAAGCCTAGTTTGATAATTTCTTCCTGTCTACTCTTTTTGGGTGTGATTTCTTTTTGTTCTAGAGCTTTCAGGTGTGGTGTTAAGTTGTTAGTATGAGATCTCCCCAGTTATTTTTATGTAGGCACTTAGTGCTGTGGACTTGCCTTTTAGAACCTCCTTCATTGTGTTCCATAAGTTTAGGTATGTTGTGTATTCATTTTCATTGAATTCTAGGAAATCTTTAGTTTCTATCTTGACCCACTTTTCATTAGAGTTGTTCAGTTTCTGTGAGTTTGTAAGCTTTCTGTTTTTGTTTTTGTTTGTTTGTTTGTTTTTTCTGATGTCACTGATAAACAGATTTAATCTGGGTTGGTCTGATAGTGTGCAGGGAGTAATTTCTATTTTCTTGTATTTGTTGAGACTTGTTTTGTGTCTTATTTTGTGCTCAATTTTGGAGAAAGTTCATGAGGTGTAGAGGAGGTATATTCTCTTGTGTTTGGGGGGGGGAATATTCCATTAGGTCCATTTGGTTTATAATGTCTGTAAGCTCCAGCACTTCTTTGTTTAGTTTTTTTCTAGATGACCTGTCTGTTGATGAAAGTAAAGTATTAAGGTCTCATGTTGTCAGTGTGTGATGGTCAATATATGATTTAAATTGTAGTAGTGTCTCTTTTATGAACTTGGATGTTCTTGTGTTTGGTTTACTAGGGCTGCCATAAGAAGTACCACAGACAGAATTACTCTCAGAATTCTAGAAGCCTACAGTCTGAAATTACAGATGTTTACAAGGCACTGTGAAATCTGTAAGGGAAGAATCATTTCCTTTTGTCTTCCTGGTAGTATTTTTGTTCTTTCTTTTATGGATGAGCATTCATTTCCTCTACATATCAAAACTCTAGTAGCAAGCTTTGCCTATTGTGCTATCTCCCCAACCCCAGCTTTGCATTTGTTTGTTTATTTATTTAGGCATTGTTTTGTTATGCAGCCTAGGCTTGCCTGGAATTCACAAGTACACTGTAGCATTGACTTCTGGTAGACCCAACTCCCTCATTCTGACAAGTACTTCAATAGAGGTTGGTACCAACATGCTTTGCTTAGCTTAGCTTTTAAATCCTGAACTCCATCGAGTAGAATGATATGTTCAGGAGATTAATTTTATTTAGAACCAAGATAGAAATCAATTTTTTTTAAGTCTGTTTTTTTGAGACCGGGTCTTCCTATGTTTTCTTGGCTGTTTTGTAACTTCCTATGTAGACCATATTGCATCAATTTCACACATACCTGCCTACCTGCCTGCCTCTGATTCCTGGGTGCTGGATTAAAGTCATGTACCACCATGCCTGGTTAAGTCTTATTTCTTATAGAAAATTAAAGAGGTGCTCTTCCTTATTCCCTTTAACTATAAGTATGAACATTTACCAAGAAATCCAGTGTGAAATCACTGAAAGTTTAGAACCTCTGTATTTTGTTCAACTAGATAAATGTAGAGGGTAGATGTGATTAGGTGGTGGTCTTCCTTTGAAGTATGCTGTGTTCTGCAAGGTTATGGTACTGAGCCTTTGAGGGATCAGCCAGTCCTTCGTTTTGCTCACAGGGGATGTAAATGCCCATCCAAAGGATTAAATAGAGCAGCAATCAACACTTAACCAACCTAAAGTACAGAATGTGTGAACAGGCCAACTACAACTTTGTACTATATTTTTTTCTTCTTCCAGAATCTTCCCCCGGTGTGACAGAAGTGAGCATAATAGAAAAGCTGCCTGCTGAACGTCATATGATTTCTTCATGGGAACAAGTAAGTGTGTCTGTGTTGAATCTTCATTTCCCAACAAAGAAAGGCCATTTAAATGCCCCTGGGAAGGAATGATTAGAGCAAGAAACAGCTGCCTTTTATTCTATTCCAATTTCTCAGCAAAGCGTCTTGTCTGACCCTTATAATTTTGTGAAAGCAGTAGATGTTTAGGTTGTGTACATATACAACAAAACTACAAGTCCAGCTGTGGAAGTAAAAGATGCCTGTTAGTAAGCATAAGGCTAGAGAGAAAACGGTTAAGTGATGCAGAAAAAAAATGCTAACTGGATCCGTGACTGGTGCGTCCCAGTTTTCCTCAGTTAGTTAATCAAACTTAAATGCTTTTCATTAACAGGACTTTTCATGGTCTGTATGTAATGAAAGAATCTGCCTCTGAATTTTCACAGCATCCCAGCGCCAGGAGAGCTACATTACTATTGAGCATCTTGGTGACATTGCATGGCTACAGTTTCCCTGATGGTTCTTGGATTGGACTCTCCAGTACAGTGTGCTGATGATGAAAACTATGGCTCACAGAGGCCCCCACAATTTGGCAAAATGGCCCTTTTCTTTTTAGCCTTACTTAGATTACGGTCATAGAGTCTAGGTTTCCTTGCTGATAAGTCCTTCACATACTCCTGCTGTGACTATATTATAAGCATTTACCACACAACAGCCCTTCAGCCCCTCAAGCTTTTACTCTTGAGGAAAGTGCTTTGTTTTCCCCTCTGCAGTAGATCGACAGCTTCCTTCTTTAACATCTAAATAAAACAAAGCGAAACCTTCAGTATGTTTTTCTTCTAATTGTTTAATCATCTGTCTCTTGCATGCAAAGTATGTAGAAAACATGTCCAAGTAAGGGTTCAGGAAGTAATTTCTGTTAAAGGAACAAATAATAGTTTAGGCTCTGGCATCTCAATCTGTCACAGCAACTCATTTTAGCATGGGAATATTGAAAGCAGCCATCAACATGCAAATGCATGACTGAGTAAATAATTTTTATATAAAAAAGAAGTGATATGACAAGTGCAGAGGGCCTGTGTGCTATATTTACCAAACCCTGATCTAAATTACTGCACCATTGTTTACCTCTCAGTTATTCTCTAGCTGTCTACAGCCTCTCTTCCTCTACCGCCATTCCTTGGCATTACTCTGAACATTGTTAGTATCAGGGTTATGTTTGCTTTGTGAATGAATTTGGAAGGGTTTCCTCTTTTCAGTACATTTGGAATAGTTTGAGTAGAAATAGAAGCTGGCCAGTAGTGGTGCACACCTTTAATCCCAGCACTCAGGAGGTGGAGGCAGGCAGATCTCTATGAGTTCAAGGCCAGCCTGGCCTACAGAATGAGTTCAAAGATAGCCAGGATCGTTACACAAAGAAACCCTGTCTTGAAAAACCTAAAATAAATAAATAAATAAATAAGTAAATGTCTTCCTTAAGTATATGGTAAGGTGTAGGCAAGAATTTTCTGTTCCGCCTTTGCCCCACCATTTAGCCCCAAATGAACACACAGAGGAGTCTATTAATTATAGCCTGTTGGCCTGATGACTCAGGCTTCTTACTGGCTAGCTCTCTCTTAATTATTAACTTATAGCCACTAATACTAATCTATGTATTTCTACATGGCCTTATCTTACCAGAGAAATCCCAGCATGTCCTATCATCCTGGTATCTAAAGGTACATGGGGCATCCTCTCCCCAGCCTTTTCTCCATCTGGTAGCCCTGCCTATACTTCCTGCCTGGCTACTGGCCAATCCGTGTTTTATTCATCAACCAATAAGAACATATATACAGAAGGGCACCCCTCATCAGCAAGGTCTTCAATAAAGCCATACATTCCTGGGTTTTCCTTGTTGAAAGACTAGTACTGCCCTATTCTTACTCATTATTGCTCTATTCAGGCTTTCTGAGTCCTCCTTTTCTAAATTTTTATTTGGTTATAAATTTCCTCTACTAATTCTGGTTTAGTCTTACTTTTCTCATTATGTTGTATTATTAGGATATGTATTTCAAGTCTTTTCTGTATGTGTGTATAGGCATTCTTAGTACTGTTCACTCTTAGTACTGTTTTTGCCATTCCTGGTAGGTTTTGTTACTAATATATTTAAATTTATATATTACCCTTTGTGGCGATTTGAAAAAAAATGCCATCCAAGGTAGTAGAGCAATTAGGAGGTGTGGCCTTGATGGAGTAGGTGTAGCCTTGATGGAGTAGGTGTGGCCTTGTTGGCAGTAGTATGTCACTGTGTTAGTGGCTTTGAGGTTTCATATATGCTTTAGTACTATATCTGCCATGTTCCCCATCACAAGGATAATGGACTAAACCTCTGAACTATAAGTAAGCCACCACAATTAAATGTTTCTCTTTATAAGAGTTGCAATGGTCATGGTGTCTCTTCATAGCAAGAGAACCCTAAGACATTCTTGTTTTAAGAAATGTTTACATTTCTCTTTGATTTCTTTATTGATTTGGTTTTCTCTGAAGAGAATGTTGTTTAACTGATATATTTTTATTTTCTCAAGTCCTTCTTACTAATTTCCAGTTTTACTCCATTGTGGTCAGAATTTTCTTTGAATTTCATGAGACTTGTTTTATAGCTTATAATTTCCTTATAGAGTGTTCTGTGTTCTAATAAGAAGAGTGTTATTCTGCAGTTTTTGGTTGAAATGGACTATAAATGTATGTTATGCCCATAAGGTCTGAAGCGTAGTTTAACTTTGCTTTTATTTTTATGAATGATTTTTCCACTGATAAAAGTTATCAGTACCAGACTGTTATTAACACTGAGTCTGTTCCTCTGTTAGAATAAATATTTTTATTAAATATTTGGGTATATTTATTGTGTCTCCAAATTCTGTTTCTCTACCAATAGATGGCACCAGCACTCAAAATCTGCCAGTAGGTCCTAGCTTCTTAGAACTACAGAAGTAAACATTTTTTTTTAATTAAAATTTTCTTTACACACAATATATTGTGTCATGTTTTCCCCCTTCCCCAATTTCTCACAGATTCTCCTTACCTATCTACCCACCCAACTTTACATTCTTTTCTTTTTCCTTTTAATGTCTCTTTCAAAAAACAAGAAGCAGAAACCCTACAAAAATGAAAATCAAAACAAGCAAAAGACTAATAAGACAAAAAATGCCAAGACAAAATGTAATGCAACAAAAAGTCTACAAAAATACTATTGAGTTTGTGTGTATGTGTGCGTGTGCGTGTGCGTGTGCGTGTGCGTGTGCGTGTGTGTGTGTGTGTGTGTGTGTGTGTGTGTGTGTGTGTGTTGGCTCACTACTCCTGTGCACAGGGCCCACCCTAAAGTGTGATTGGTTTACCTAGTGAGACTCCACTGGAAAACACTTATTTTCCCGTTGTTAGCCAGTATCAATGGCAGATGACTCCTTGGTCAGGGATGAGACCCTATGTCTACTTTCCCCTCTCAGTTCTGGGACACTGTCTGACTTGAACCTGAACAGGTTTAATGTGTGCTTCCACAGTCTCCATGAGTTCATATGTTCTTCAGTCCCATTGTACCTTGAAGACACTGTTTCCCTGGAATTATCTATCACCTTTGGTTCATGCAATCTTTTTAACTCCTATTTTTCATAGGTCCCTGAGTCTTGGCAAGGGGTGGGGGATTGATGAAGACATTCCCTTTAGGACTGGGTGCTGCAAAATCTCTTCTCTCTCTCTCTCTCTCTCTCTCTCTCTCTCTCTCTCTCTCTCTCTCTCTCTCTCTGCACATTGTCCAGTTGTGATTTCTGTTAATTTCCATCTACTGCAAGAGAAAGCTCCTCTGATGTTTGAGCAAGGCACTGATCTATGGGTATAGTTATATGTCATTAGGAATTATTTGCATACTATGTTCCTTTAGCAAAACAAGCAATGGGTATTGTCTTTGGCCCATAGCCTATCTATTCTTGGGTTCTTGATCATGTTAGCAGCATCAAATCAAAAAGAATGGTTCCTTTCATAACATTTATTACACTACTATACCAGTATATCTTGGAGACAAGTCACTGTCTTGGAGACAAGACAGGTCACAAGGGTTTGTGTGATATTCATGATAACCTTTTTGTTACAGTAGCTCTTTTCTGCTGACCCTCTCAAAAAGTAGAATATTAACAACACCTAACTTCAGGTGTCCATTGAAAGTCCCAAGAATTAGCAGAAGATATTAAAATCAAACCCTGCTCAAGATAATTTACTATGTAGGAAATAAAGTCTGAGAAACTTTAAGTGTGATTGGAAAGTATTTGGTTAAAAAATAAACACTCATGCATACATCCGCACACAACAAACAAGAAACAGAAAGGAAATTTAGAAATTTAATTTGCTAAAATGAAAACTACTGTCCATTTCAAAACCTAGAAATGCTGCTTAAAATCACTTCTCAGTCTTCTTCCTATCAAGTTGCCTCCCCCACCTCTAGTGTTCTGTAGATTTCATATTAAAGTTTATTCTTGAACCTAAATTAGCAGTTTAAGTGACAGTGCCCAAGGTCACTTGACTAATGACAAATTTGAAAAATGAACCCAGATTGTCCTGCTGTAGAACACCTCCACACTTAATATTTAGAACTGACAATATAACCCATAGTAAAGGATTCCATAGTGGTCTGTATCACATCTTCCAAGGATTCACTAAGCCAAAGCTTGGATAGTTGTTACTGTCTTGTGTTTTTGCCTCTGTAGCCATGTCAAGTTATTGGAGAAGGTTCCAGAAAGGACATGAAGAACTTACCTCTCTCTGCATTTCAGGGACTTGAGTTGAATAGAGAAGACTAGTCAGGCCTGTTCATGGGTTTGAATGAGTTAGAATTCAAGGCTTGCTCCTATTACTGCCTGAAAAAACACTAAGCTGTTTGACACACCACAAGTTTGGGAGACTTTTTTTTAATCCACATAAAATACTTTCATTACAATCTTTTTGTTAAGAACTACCCCAACTATTAAAATAGATGCATGGTAGTAAATGCTATGGAAGTAGCATATGTGGCCCACTTTTAAGGTGTTTTCCTGTCCAATAATTTGTTTCAGAAAATACATGTGCATGAATCTGAAGTTTAGGGCAATCTGCTCTGATGGTGTCACACTTTATTTGAAATACCCTCTTGCTACATTTCATTGTCCCCTCTTAGCTTTTACTCCCTTCAAACTCCATCTCCAGCTCACATGTCAAGGCAGAACAGAGACCTAATCTACTTTATCTGGACACACACAAACACACTGGTAATTGCTTGCTGGGCCCAGTACCTGTCTAGGAATTTTATACGTAATATCAATCTTCTTACTTGGGGGATCAAGAAGGTGGTTAACATAGGCAAAGCTCTGAAACATTGCCTTCATTTGCTCTCCAAGCTCCTGACCTAACACAGAGAAATTTCTGGTTCTAGAAAAACAATTGTGTGATGCCTGAAGATGTGAGAAACTTCTATTTGATGACCAATGGTTTTCATATGACATGGAGTGTGAAGCTAGATGGTAAGTCATCCTCCTTAATGTTGGAGAACATTTACCTGGTGTAGATGTTAGTTGAGGCAACTCTGAAGGTTCTTAGAATTGTAATATCTTTTCATCTATACTAATTTTTTGGGTCTCAAGTATTAAATTCAGAAGCTGTGATCCCCCTCCCCTTCATCCTAATTGATGCTATCGGTGTTTTACCTACTCCTACCATGTTTGGGCCTGGTTTGTCCTGATCTAGAAGCCCAGTTAGAGGGAATCATTAGTCACCACATAGAGAATCCAACCAACTCAAACATAAAGTATCTGAGAACTCCCCCTAGGGTTACAACAGTACCTCCTTGTTTCCTTAAAACAGCTGACCAATTCTTCCAAGTGCCCAACTCCATTCTCACCATTGTGCAACTTTAAGGCTCTAACCCTCAAACTAGAGTGTCTCTTTCTCTTTTTACATCAATCACCTCAGCCTACATTACCAAACACATTATGTGCAGGCTTTTATATAAGTCATGTATCTATAACTAAACATTTGCATTGCAGATGTAGAAGCCCTGCTTATTACACGTCAGAGATTTCAGGTAGTATGTAAAATGTGAAAGGTGACAGACACTACATATGTATATGAAAACACTCAAAAAGTTCATAAATTAGGAAGTCCTGAAGTAGCCTTTGGGGCCCAGCATGTGCCTGACACAGGCTTACCAGATCCCAAAATATCTTTATTATTTTCAACTCCAGACACATCCCTACATGTCCTTTGGCCTAGGGAAGCACCTGTAGCTTCCCACTGCTGCTATTGAAGAGGAATGAATGACTTCTGTTGTACAGAAAAGCTACATAGTTGATTTCTCCCTTTCATGTCTCTGCCTCCTGCTAGCACATCTGAGTTGTCTTTTTAAATGAGGTACTTTTTATAGATTATTATATGTGATATTAGCTTTTACCAAAATCATTCTATTCGGTGGTCTAAAAACCTTGTTCATAGTTTTAATATCTTCTGTTACTTAATTTCTCAATGCCGGTCTTGTTATCCCCATTACAAAATGGCTTTCTGCAGTGACAGAAAAGGCAATAGTGCTAAAGAGATGACTGTGTAGTTAAGGGCTGAAGAGATGGCTTTGTGGTTAAGAGCACTTACTGCTCTTCCAGAGGGTTCCCCAGCATCCATGTAACTCATAATCACTGGTAAATCCAGCTCTGTGAGACCCAGTGACTCCTGTAGCCTCCATGAGCACCAATACACATCAATTAATGGTAGCAGAGGTGGCCTTTGATCTTTAGTTATCTTTCCTGGTATTCCATGATCTATATGTCTTTGCTCATTGTAGCCTTATTTTAGATTTCTGAGTTTGTGTATGCCACTCTTTATCCAGTATCTGGTATCAATAGGGTTCTATATAATATAAGGCAATATGTAGTGTGCTGTTCCTTAGTTATACCCTATTCACAAAAGGCCAGACCCAACAAACAAGAAGGTTGCCAAATTCTCTGTATCATCTAAGGGAAAATGACAGGGAGAGATATTTTTCATCATGAAGTCTTATAATAAAAAGAGAAAGGGTCTATTACATAAAGTCACTATTCCATTAGAAACTATATTTCTTGCCCGGCAATAGTGGCTCATGCCTTTAATGCCAACACTTAGAAGGCAGAACCAGGCTTATCTATATGAGTTCAAGGCCAGCCTCATCTACAGAGTGAGTTCTAAGACAGCCAAGAACAGCTAAGGCTATACAAAGAAACCCTGTCGAGGGGGTGGGGGAAGGAAGGAAGGGAGAAAAGAAAGGAAAGAAAAAGAAAGAAAGACCGTAGTTCTGGCTAACACAAGGGAATAGGGTGAAATATGTTTTAAGTTATTTAGTCTTCAAACAGTTTAAAATATTTTCTTCAAAGGCACCATAATAAAGATAGTTGGGAACTGCTCATCATCTTTGGCACCAGTTCCTCTGTTTGTTTGCATATACAGTGAGTGCTCCTCCTTGTGTACTTTCTATCATGCTCCTCAGCCATGGAGCCATTCTCAGTGGGCTGATTGGGTTATCTGAGTGAAAAAATTTATGGTCACCATTGTCTAGGCTACCACTTGTCATTCTTTTTGTTCCCATAGAGCACATCATTCCACTGGGAAGCATGGTGATTAACGGCATTTCAAAACTGACTCAGCTCACCCAGTCATCTATGTACTCACTTCCTAATGCACCAACTCTGGCGGACCTAGAGGATGATGAAGAAGGTACCTGGTAGAACTCTTGCTTTGGGTTAGAAATTAGCCCTCTTGTCTCAATTTTATAATACTAAGAGCTATAGGAATGTACTCTAGAATTACACTATGTTCCACTAAACTACACCTCTTTTCATCCATAGCTTCTGGAAGTAAGATAGAAGCAGAAGAAAACAAATATCAACAAAGGAAAATGTCATGACAGAAATTCCAGGGCCATGTCTTTTATTTTGTTTCTTGTACCATTTTAGTGCCAGACATTTAGTGGAGGCACTTAATGAGTAGTTACTGAGGGAATCAGTGTTATTGATTAACCTGAACTCAACAATTCAAGGCCAGCCATGGTAGCACAAGCTTATAATGTCAGTACCTGGAAGACTGTAGCAGGAGAATCATGCATTTGAATTCAACCAACTATATAGTGTGACTGTTTCTAAAACAAATTCAAGAAATACGGAAGCCTAAATACAACTACTTCTCTCTCCATTCCCACCTCTAATCACTTTACCACTTCAGAGAATGAAATGGCTTACAGATCAAATAGCTAGAAGTGACTAAGAGCAGTGTGTATATAACGAGTTTTTTAGTCAGAGCTGTGTTTAACTGCTATGGCAGAATCAATTACACCATCTTCTGAAGTAGCAGTTTATTTTTCCATAAAAAAATTGAGAATGGACTATTGTGACTTGGTTGAGAAAGGCAACCCTCAAGCTTCCTATTGTACCAGCCTTTTGGAATATTGTGTTTTGTTTTGTTTTTATTCATGGTTACTATATATATATGTATATATATATATATAGGTTCTACATATATATATGTATATATAGGTTCTACATATATATATGTATATATAGGTTCTACATATATATGTATATGTTATATATATATATATATATATATATATATATATATATATATATATATTCTACCTACAGGCTTCAAGTCTCTGCTCCTGGGGGAAGAAAAAAAAGACGAGGTAGGGGAAAGGTTCTTGGCAACATCTAACATTTTTTCCTTCTTATCAGAAAAACAATGTTCTCAAAAGCCATTGACCAGAGCAGTGTTAAAGCAGAGGAGTCCCGTGGCTATTTCGATTTGTACAGAATTATTTCTTCCAATGGAATTTGGAATTAATTAAGGAAAGAAAAATAAACAACTGGTTTCTAAGTCTTAAAGTTTCACCGAAGTCCTTATAAAGGCAATAATCTAAGGCTTTGCTGATAACTAGTTGATCAAGGACGAATAGTACCAGGGGAATCAAGAGACAGACTGGTTAAATCATAGGTACTGGAAAAAGAGCGCTATGGGTTCCCCAAGGGTGGGGGGATTAGTTACATTGGCTTAATACATGTATGGCAAGTCTTCTCTAAAAGGCAAAGAAGGAGTTAAACAGGCAGGCTGGGTTGTTGCTGCCCTTGAGGTTAGAAGACATGAAGCACACTAGAGAAGATATTTTGGCAAAAGAGCTGAATGAGGAGTAGAGATCACAGTGCCTACGTACACGCAGGTATAAAAACCACTGAGCCTTCTGGTTTCTGCTGAGTCTATGCATTTTACAGTAGTATGACAACTAGACTTCGGTCTCATTGTAGGCCCTAAGAAAGAAATGCATTAAGCAAACACTAGTGAAAGAAAATGTGCTGGGGCTAGAGAAATGCCTCAGTGGTAGTTAAGAGTGCTCTTACAGAGGACTCAGGCTCCCAGCACCCACATCATCAGGCAGCTCATCTGCATCTGTAACTCCAGCTCCAGGGATGCAAATGGGCTCTGAACCCTTCTGGCACCACATGCAAGTGGTGTACATAAAAGCATGCAGGCATACACATCAGGAAAAGAAGTAAGTCTTGGGGCTAGGGAGATGGCTCAGCGGTTAAGAGTACTTTTTCTTCTGTATGCTTCCCAGTATCCACAGGCTAGCTCACAACCAACTTCAACTACAGTTCTTGAGAATCTAATATCTTCTCCTGAACTCTGCAGACACCAGGGCATGTGCATGTTACACAGACATACATTCAAGGAAAACACTAATAAACATAAACTAAGTAAGTCTGAATTCTTTTTGATCTTTAGAAGAAAATGTATTTACTGATTGAAAGTATTCATCCAAACGAGGGGGGCGGATCAGGGGGACAGACATCTATACTCCCTGATTAGTAGGGAGAGGATGACAAGCTTTTAGGAAAAATGACAAGTACTTGTGGAAGAATAATAATCTTATTAATACACTAATCAAGTTTCTTGTGTGTGGTAGTGGAAATCAGAAAATAGAACGAAACATTCAGTGGTTACTGGGGGAGGGGAGAATGAAAATTGAGAGTCCTGTATATGCAAAGTAAATGTACCTTGGGTTATAACAGGAAAGTCATAAGTTCTAGGACTGTGGTGTATAATTTTGAATAAAATATAAGGAATATTTTTTAAACTTTTACCTTGTTTTAGTTAAACTTAAAGGTGTAAATAGAGGCTAGGTTAAAGTTTTGTGGGTTAATGTATAGCCCATTCCCTGATAAAGTATCTGCAATCCATAACTCTAGTACTCAGTGGGGTCTCTCCCTAAACTACAGTTTGAATTGGTTAAGATGAGATCATACTGGAACAGGGCGAGCCCTATAAAAAGAAGAAGTTTGGAGACAGGCACACATGGGAAGAGTGCCATTTGAAGATAAAGGCAAAGTTGGGGGTGATTTTTCTTTGAGCCAAAAGCATGTGTGCACAAGCACACTATCTAGCAAGAAACCCAAAGCGAGAAGAGCAGCCTGGAACAGATTCTTCCCCACAGCCCTCAGAAGGAGTGACCTCTGGGCGCTTGAATTTCTTAACTTGTACCTGCCAAGTCTATGAGGCAAAGAATTCCATTTAGGCCACTGAGTTTATGGTACTTTAAAACTGAAGCCCTCACACACACAAACACAATGGTTTCAGTGCTCCTCATATATGACAATGGAGACAATGCTGGGAAAGCAAAGGTTTCCTTTATCGTAGGAATGAGATCTTATACCTTATTGGGAGAAACAGTGCCTTGATGTATCTGCTTTCTATGCCTAAGAGATTACCACACATTTAATGAATTGTAACTATGCAAATCCATTGTTGGTTTTGTTTATTAACAATTTCTATGAGGAAGTCACCTACAGAGTAGCTGAGTCCTCTGAGTCAGCTGGTCATATGTTTCTAATTATGTGAGAAAAAAAATAGAAGTTAACTATTTGTCCATCTAAATAACAATGGAGAGAGTGACTCTTGAAAAAAGTTATCTGGGAATGAATAGAATTCCAGTCTGGCTTGTGGTTATGACAGAGCCACAGGTATGCCCAGAAAAGTTTTGGAAAGCAGGGGCTTATAAAGACACAATTCACATAAGCTTCCTTTAAACAGGCGGAAGGCCATTGCAGAGTTAATGTTAACCCTTTGATGGAGACAGCCATTGAAATCTATTGAATTTCTGCAATCTAAATTTATGAGAAAATTTAATACAGAAAACATAATGTGTATAAAATGAATATGGTATGCAAATTAGGAGGCCTTTGTGATAGTTTTTTACCTCAAACACAAGCATGAGCTGTCCACTCCTTCATGACCTAACATTTCTAAATTGGGGTGGACAGTGACTTCAGCAATGTTGACACAGTAAAGGAATAAAAATCTTCATTGACACCTCCAGTCTAAAAGGGGGACTGTGAGTAAAAATAAGAGTAAAAGGAAGAAAACATGAGAATGTAATGAAATAGATCAATGATTGTAGTAAGTGATACTGTATTGAATCTCTCTTTTGAAGAAAATACTATTCGATGGAAATAAAAAGCAGAACTTACCTGCATCCTGCCTTTTAGGATACTTAAACTGATAAACATACTTCCTCTTAAGGTAATGGGAAATAGGTGATTGAAAGCAGCCTCCCTGTTGAAGACTGCAAAAGTGGAGCAAGACTTAATAATCATCTTCCTAGAAACATGTAAGAGCTACCAATGTGATGAGGTAAAATATCACAGCAACATTCAGAAGAAGCTAGAGAATCCAGGGGACACTTAACGTGAACAGCTTTTACCCAGGGAATCCAGAGGACACAACGTAAAGAGTGGCTTTTGCCCAGTGTGCACTGTCCTTATTCTCAGGAGGTAGCGTTCACCTGAAAAACTGACCATGTGACCCATTATTCAGCCAAAGGATAAAATGGATTACAAGGCCTATGAAAGATGGCTCCCATAAAACCCACCCTAATATTTGGGTTAGTGCTGCAAAATGATGTACCCAAGGGAGATGCATGAACTGGAAGAAACATCTCTTCACATGGATTGATGCTGAAGCGTGAGACATCTGTAGACTGAAGCAACCAGGGTTCACAGAAAATATTAGACTCCAAAATTATACTAAATTGCTCCTAGATTTTTTCACTGAAATTCATATTTTATTTAATAAGACTATTTTGCAATTTATTTGTTATTTCTAAAAAAAAAAACATTTAATTCTACAGTAGAAGTTAACATTTCTATTGTGATGTAGAGTCATCTCTCTGATCAGGTGTTAAATAAACATGGTAAATGAAAGATGTGATTGTCAGCAAATGGGATTGGCAAGATGCTAGAGGGCAACCTTTCTCTAGTTATTTCCTCTTTGTGTTCATTAATTTTTCTTTTATTAAAAATACATTCTTCTCAGGTTGGCGAGATGGCTCAGTGGTTAAAAACACATTCTTCTCTCATCCAATACATCCCAACTACAGTTTCCCCTCCCCCAGCCTCCCCTCTCCTCAGATCCACTAACCCTCCATTTCCTCTTCAGAAGAGAGCAAGTCTCCAAGAGATGACAGTGAGACAGGACAAGGTGAAAGCCCTCTTATGGGAGCTGAACAAGGCAACCCCATAGGAGAAAAAGACTCTCAGAAGCAGGCGAAAGAGTCAGATACACCCACTCCCACTGTTAGGAGTCTCACAAGAACAGCAAGCTAGCAATCATAACCTACACTCAGGAAACTTGGTGCAGACCAGTGCTTGCCATTTCATTCTCTGTGAGGCCCTGCTATTGATTCAGTGGGCCATGTTCTCCTGGTGTCCTCCATCTCCTCTGACTCCTATAGTCTTTTCTCCCCCTCTTCTGCAGGATTTCCCGAACTCCAAAGGGACAGACCTGACAGAAGACTCCAATTTAGACATACACATTGTCTCTCTGTCTCTCTCTGTCTCTGTCTCTCCCTCTGTCTCTCACATGCACACACACACACACACCTCTCACACACATCCCCCCCCCCAATATCTGGCTGTGGGTCTCTGCACATGCTCCCATCTGCTGCTGGAGGAAGCCTCTCTGATGACAAGTGGACAAGACACCAATCGTTGGTCTCTGGGCTATCCAGTGTCTGGTTCCTAGCTATCCAGAGAGTATGGGGAATGTTTTCCCTCTAATGGGTTGGGCCTCAAATTAAACCAAACAACAGTAGGACACTACTGTTGCCACAATTGCCCCAGAACATCTTGTAAGGAGAACAGATTATAGATGGAGAGTTTTGTGGCTTGGTTGGTGTCAAATTTCTCTTTGTGTAGCCTGCTCATTACTTTCTCACACCAAAGAGACTAGAATGTAAGATGTGGGCTTGGAGCTCAACCCCTCTATGTTCAATAAGTTGAATGGAAGTATCCCTGACAATGCCCCCCAACACTGTTAATTTTTAGAGTGTGACCTCTGTCCTACCATCAGCTTGGGTTGTGTAGAGATCTCCATAGGACCTCCTCAGCCAACAACTCAACCAAATGAAAGCCTTGCCATTACTGGAGTCTTCACTAGAGTCCACTTCATAGATTCCAGGAAGTTTTACTGTACTAGTTATCTCCACCACCCCCAAAATGTTGCCCTAATTCCAGCTGCCTCTACGCGCACTCACTCCCTCCATCCCCGCAGCACACACACACACACACACACACACACACACACACACACACACACACACACACACACACACACACACACACACACACACACACACACACACACACACACACACACACACACACACCTACACCTACCTGATCCCTCATGCTCTTGTCCCCAGTTCAAGAATAGAAATATATTCTATTTCCTCTTCCCCTGGGAAATCCATGCTTTTCCCTATAGTTCTCCTCTTTACCTAACCTCTCTGGGTCTGTGGATTATAGCTTGAATATCATTTATTTAACAGTTAATATCCATTTATAAGTAAATACATATCATATTTATCTTTGTGCCTCTGGATTACCTTACTCAGGATGGTTTTTTCTAATTACATCCATTTGCCTGCAAGTTTCACGGTGTCATATTTTTTAACAGCTGAGTAATACTCCATTGTGTAAATGCACCACAATCTCTTTATCCATTTTTCCATTGAGGGAAGTCCAGGTTGTTTCCAGTTTCTGGCTATTATGAATAAAGCTGTAATGAACATAGTTGAGCAATTTCCTTGTGGTAAGACAGAATATCTTTCGTGTATATACCCAGGAGTGGTATAGCTGGACTTTGATGTAGGTTGATTCCCAATTTTCTGAGGAACCTTCACATTGATGTCTATAGTGGCTGTACAAGCTTGTGCTACTACCAGCAATGGTCCACATCTTCTCCACCATAAGCTGTCACTTGTGTTATTGATCTAATCCATTTTGACAGGGGTAAGATGGAATCTCAATGTAGTTTTCATTTGCATTTCCATGGCAGCTAAGGATGTTGAACATTTTAAATGTTTCTCAGACATTTTGGATTCCTCTATTGAAAATTCTCTGTTTAAACCTGTATCCCATTTTTATTTGGATTATTTGGTTTCTTAGTATCTAGTTTCTTGAGATTTTTATGTTTTGGATATTAGACCTCTATCAGATGTAGAAGTGGTAAAAATCTTTTTGAATTCCATAGCCTGCCTCTTTGTCCAATTAATGTGTCCTTTGCCTTACAGAAGCTTTTCAATTTCATGAGATCCTATTTATTGTTTATCTTAGTGCCTGGAATATCTGTATTCTGTTCAGAAAGTTGTCTCCTATGCCAGTGTGTTCAAGGATGTTCCCCCCACATTCTTTTCTATAAGGTTCAATGTATCTGGTTTCATGTTGAGATCTTTGATCCACTTGAAATTGAATTTTGTACAGGGTGATAAACATGGATCTGTTTGCATTCATATATATATTTGCCAACATTCAGCTAGACTAGCACCATTTATTGAAGAAGCTTCTTGATATTGGCATGGACCTAGAAATTTGAAAGAGTTGTGGCAATAGGCATGGCTCCCACCAGTACTCCACCATGAAGCTACTCTCAGAAAGCCAAGGAATAGAGTGGGGCCAGCTGCTGCTTTAATTGGAGCCATGCTGTTTAGCAGATTAAAGACTCATGTGGCAGAAAATGATGAAAATATACTATATAGTAAAGACAGATTCTGGGGGGGGGACCAAACAACAACCAAAAAAAAACCTCTAAACATTTTACAGTGTGTTTAAAAATATACATGGGCTTGGGAGAGAAAAGAAAATGGATAGAGAAAGTCCTTAAAAAAGAAACAGAGTAGTAGCTGGGTGTGGCGGCACATTCCTTTAATCCCAGCACTCCAGAGGCAGAGGTGGGTAGAATCTGTGATTTCAAGTCCAGCCTGATATACAGACTGAGGTAAAGGACAGCCAGAGTTACACAGAGAAACCCACATGCTTCTATTCTTTTTGTTTTACTGATGTGAAATTATTACCTGAATTTTCATGTGTGTGGTTAACCTCCTTAATTTGGATTTTTTTGTTCTAGCACCTTTTGTAGGGCTGGGTTTGTAAAGTTTATCGTGGAATATCTTGTTTTCTCCATTTGTGGTGATTGAAAGTTTCCCTGGGTATAATATTCTGGGCTGTCATCTGTGACAGCCTGCAGTACCATTTAGAAGTCAGGTGTAATTTTCTAATAGATCTGCCTTTATATGTTATTTGGTCATTTTTACTTGCAGCTTTTAATATTCTTTCTTTGTTCAGTATATTTAGTGTTTTGATTATTATGTGGGGACTTTTTTTCTAGTCCAGTCTATCTGGTGTTCTGTATGCTTCGTGTACCTTTATAGACATCTCCTTCTCTAGTTTGGGATATTTTTCTTCTATGATTTTATAGAAACTATATTCTGGGTTTTTGAAGTGGTATTCTCCTTCCTCTCTATTCCTATTATTTGTAGGTTTGTTTTTTAATATTGTTCCAGATTTCCTGGCTGTTGTATATCAGGAATTTTTTAGTTTTAACATTTTCTTTGATCAATGTATCTAGTTTTTCTATTCTATGTTCAATACCTGAGATTCTCTCTTCTGTCTCTTGTATTCTGTTATTGAAGCTTACTTCTATAGTTCCTGTTTGCATTCCTAAATTTTTCACTTATAGGATCCCTCAGTTTGTGTTTTCTTTATTGCTTCTATTTCCATTTTCAGGTCTTGGGAAGTTTTGTTTCCTTCAATTTTTTGTTTTTTTGCCTGGCTTTCTTTGAGGGATTTATTTATTTCCTCCAATTGTGTGTTTGTATTTTCCCGAATTTCTTCATGGGATTTTTTTGTTTGTTTGTTTGTTTTTCATTTCCTCTTTTAGGACCTCTGTCATCTTCATATAGTTGGTTTTAAGGTCATTTTCTTGTTCTTCAGCTATGTTGGAATATTCAGGACCTGCTATGGTAGGATAGCTGAGCTATGGTGGTGACATTTGCCCTGGCCATTGTGTTCTTAAAGTGGTATCTAGGCATCTGGGTTTGGGGAGATTATGGGTCTAGCTATGATTTCTGCGTTTGTCTCCATTGAGTGGTAGTTTTATTCTTTGGTTTCTGTTTCTCTGGATTTTCAGAGATTGTGTTGGCTGGGTGTTCCCTGTTTCACTGATCTGCTCAGCTGGTATGTTCATGGGGGATGGGAGGTCGGGAGGAGATGGTCTGAGGGATCCACAGGAAGCATCCACATATAGGGGTGAGGGTGCTTTGGCTGGTGTTCTGTTGCAGCTCAAGGGGCAACCCTGAGAATTGGATCTGTGATAATAGAGAGGATCTGGGCCGCACATCCTACCCCTAACTTTCCTCTGGCTTTAGGACAGTGGCTGCCTACCTGGTCTTCTGGCAGGCATTACCTATAGTTATACTGTGTTGAGAGCTGGGACATAACAATGTGGCAGGAAGGGAAGGGCTGGTCCTAGGTTTAGCTCAGTATCCTGGAAGATACAAACAAAAATTCACTCCAGAAAAAATTGTAAAATTAACTATAATGATTATGGCATAACTTTGTAAAATATATTAAAAGCCATGAATTCTATATCTCACATAAGTGGTATGGTAGATGAATCATAGCTTTAAAGGGCTTTTATATAAAAAGGAGGTGACATTACCCAAGGCCTTGGATTTTTTTAATAAGTAAGTTTTCAGAAAGTAAATGTTACTAAAACTATGTAGACACCTGAAGAAAGTTGACCCCATGAACAAGAACCAACCTAAATTATAAATAACATGAAGAACTCAAGGGTTTCTCCCCAGTATTGTTTCAGGCACAGACTCTAAGACAGTGTGCCTATGTTGATGGATGGAGTTAACACCTAGGGGAAGCTTCAGGGAGGAACTGAAGGCTGATGCTGTTGACTTAGAACATCATCCTAGCACTAACCTTATGCTTCTGGTAATGACAGAAGACCATTTCACTGATCCTGCCTAATTTCTTCATGTTTCTCTTTTCTGGCAGGGTCTCATATAACCCAGGCTGTCCTTGAACTTATGTAGCTGAGGGTGAGCTTGAACTCCTAATCCTCCTGCCTCTATATCCCAAATACTAGTATTATAGGCTATACCGCCAGCCTCAGCTTCTGCCTGAGAAATCCTAAAATCAAGTCCAAAGTATTTGTTTCTAAGTAATTAACTGTGTTAAGAACAAAGTTCAAGAATATTTATAAAATAGAAAACATTTAGCAATAAATTTTTAACAATAAAAAGTTAACAATTTCTGATATCTAATCAATTTCTGATATCTAATCTAATCTACTGCAGGAAAATGCAGTATTGATGGAGGGAAATACATTAATTTGAACAAATCCAGAACTGACACACATTTTGGAATATCATCATAGAGTGATAAGATGAATACATGTCAGTGGGAGGGGGAAAATTATGATTCATCTACCCCACTGCCTGACTATGGGTCCCATTCTTAATACAGTAATCCTAGAAAAAGGAAGAGGCTTCCATCAGCACCCTAACATTCATAATGCTCTGCCTTTATATGGGGTTCCATTCTCAAGATGTTCAGTGTTCTTTCCCCAGACTGCCTTCAGTTTCTGGTGATAAGAGTGCCTGATATATCAATGAATCCCAGAGAATTTACAGTATAACTTCCTTCACTATCTTTGCAAAGTTATATATAGTGCTATGTAGGATAGTGCTGTTTCTGAGTTGAGTTTGTTTGAACATTACTATTGATTTCTGGGTTTACAGGCAATGAAGACCAGCTAGAGAAGCCTCACTTTGATTGTCGCAGTGTGATATTTGAGCTGGATTCGTGCAATGGTAATGGGAAGGTTTGCCTCGTCTACAAACATGGAAAACCTGGTAAAGATCATTTCCAAAGTATGATCCTACGGTGTGGATGTGGTCTTCCTTGAACTTGCCTGTCAGCCATCAGTGAACAAAAAACTCTGAAATGCTTCCAGGTCTCTTTGTGCCAAGATTCAGCCCCTCTGATCCTCTCTGAACACTTCCCACTAGGCTGATTTCTCTATTCCATCGCCTTGTGTGAGTCCCTGTGGCCATCAGTGGGGCAGATGAGAAAAGTTTCAAGAGCTAGCCATTCTGTTCATAAGGCCATACATTAGATAACCCTTCAGGAAATGTTACCTTTCTTTTAAACTTTTGTATGTAAGCCAGTTAAGTGTAATAGAAACATGAATTACTAAACTTCAAGTCCCCACATTCAAAACCAAGAGAAAGCAGGACTAAATGATAGTTACTGAGAGACCTGAACACCTAAGTGGCAGCACTTCAGGCCAGGGACTGAATCTCTTCTTACCTCTTTCTGGTGGTGTGAGGAGATATAAACACATGAAATTACCTCTGGGGAGAGGAGATCGTTTCCAGGTAAAGCTGTTGTAGCAAAAGACTTGGAGCTGCATTGTAAACAATCACTGGAATTAGATATGAGGGAGGAGAGAAAGGGGAAACCAAACAAAGGGACAAATGGCTAAAAGCCATTATCAAGAAAAAGTTCAACTGATTTGTGGTAATGACAGTTCTCTTTTAATGAACTTAAGTGGTTTGCCTGAGCTTGTCTCATCCAAAGGAGATAGAGCCTAAATGCCGGCTGCTTCCTCTCACGCAGAGCTTGGAAAGCCAAGCAAAACGATCTGGACAGCTGTAGAAGACTAAAGAGTTGTTCAAGGCTGTTTAGGAGAGTGGCAGGATTCAAATGAAAATGGGCAGGTAGTTTGGAGAAGGAAAAGAGTAAATGGGAAATACCTAGGAAGAGATGTTACAGCTCTCTAGAAAGCTAATGAGCCAGAATAGGCTAAAGGTGACAGAAATGGAAGGCCTGAGCCAGATACAAGATAGGAACTGGTGTGGTAGTGCCTGGGTTAGCTGACCTAGGATAGGATATCATATGAGCAGGATTGCAGGAGTGGGGTGAATAGACCAGTGGTTCTCAACCTATGGGTCACAACCCCTTTTGGGAGTCAAATGACCCTCTCACAGGGGTCACCTAAGACCATCGGAAAACACAGATACTTACATTATGATGCATAACAATTTAATGGTTGGGGGTCACCACAACATGAGGAATTGTATTAAAGGGTGACAACATTTGGAAAGATGAGAACCACTGGTATAGATTCTTTCACATTGATTTTTGTTGTTGTTTGTTTGTTTGTTTTCATAGCACTTTTGATTAGAGACCTCTTTTTAAAAAAAGATTGATCATTCAGAGATTCTTTCCAAAAAAAAAAAAAAAAAGAGAACAAAAAACAAAAACCATGACCGAGTGCTGGGAGTGCTGAGTCCACTCAGAACAGAAGTATCTGCTAAGATATAAGATAGCCTTAATGAAATGCCTCAAGGTCAAAGCCAACAGAAAGATCCATTGTGTGACCAATCAGGAATCTATGAGTGTCAAATAAATGGGTAAAATCAGCCATGAGAGAACAGAACTGGGAGGCTAGAAGGGGAAAGAGTTTTGTTTTATGTTTTAAACCTTTCTGGTATGGATTTCTCTTGACTATCAATGCTTATTGGCATATTAGTTAAAATGGAAACCGTATTAAGCTGTCCTTTCCTTCTTGTGCTGTTTAGGATTAGCTCATGACACTGAGATCTGGTTTCTGGACAGAGCATTATACTGGCACTTTCTCACAGATACCTTTACTGCCTACTACCGCCTGCTCATCACCCACTTGGGCCTGCCCCAATGGCAATATGCCTTCACCAGCTATGGCATTAGCCCACAGGCCAAGGTAAGGAGAGAACACCCACCATCCCAAAATCTGATGTGTATCAAGAATTTCCTGTGAAAATGTTGCATTCCAATTTTCCCATCTGCAGTAGTAGATGGAACCCATAATTTTAATAAGCAGGACTAGTGATTCCAATGTTGGCTGTTAGCCTCACATGATTTGGATCTAAGTAATCAGGATCAACTAGAGTGTTATTTTTAATTAAATGTCACTGAGGGCTTGGGTCCAGACAGCTGTGTTTTAATTGACAATACAGTCACTTAAAAGGATTAACAAGTTTCTCATTCCCCTCTGCTCCCAGCCTGCATCCCCATTGGCAGGTACAGCTGTCAGTATGCACACCCTCCTTGAGACATTCATTACATGTAAAGCATTTTTTGTATCTTTGTGCTAACACAAATGTAGCAATTCTGCACTTTTATCCTCTTCTCTTAGCACTCCATTGTAGAGCTCTTTCCCAATCAATACATAGAGAGCTGTCTCCTGTATATTACGGATTGGGCATCATTTATACAGCCTACATTGAAAGCACCAAGTGGGCTAGAACTGTTCACTGGAATGAACTGATCTGAAGAAACATCGTAGTGATTCCTTTCAACACTTAATTAGCAAAAAACGTAGGGACCGCATTCCACTGCAGCTTTACTAGGTAGAGCCCCATTCTTCAAACATTTTTCATAAGAATACCTCCCATGTAATTAATGCTATGAAGTGTTTTGGTCAGACAATGGCACAAAAGGGGGGCGGGGATGCAGCTGCCCTTTTTTCCATAGCTTTCTAAGAAACTGCAGGTATAGAGTACCGGCATACAGTTTACCATAGGAAAGTTTTGCTCTGACCTCTTATCACCCCACTTGGAGGGATGGTGCCACTGGAACAGCCATGGTGGGCACCATCTGCTTTGATGGCAAGCGGGAGGACAATGCCCCGGTGGGCTCCTAGTTCTTATATAGCATTTATTTTAGAGACCTTGAAAAGCACTGTATGACTGCAATGTTTGGTTTTTAATTTTCATTTTAAACCTTATTTTATATATAGTAATTTACATGTTAAGTCAGACTACAATAAAATGATAGAGTTTTCTACCTTAGAAGTGAAAAAAGCACTGTATGCTTTTGTGCTTGACCAAGACAAGGCAGTTTTTCATACAACTATGTATAAATTCAGTATTACATCACGAGATGTATAAACAAGAAGCGCTTTAGATTTTATAGTTTTTTTGAATTTTGAAATAATGACATATGCTTTACCAGTTGACATTTGTTTAAAAAAGAGTGGATTAGTGATGGTCAGATTGTAATGTCTGTCCTATGTGCCCTGCCCTTGGTCCATTTCTCACTCAAACTCTTCTCACCTCTGCCTTACAGCAATGGTTCAGTATGTACAAACCCATCACCTACAACACCACTCTACTCACAGAAGAGACCGATTCCTTTGTGAACAAGCTGGACCCCAGCAAAGTGTTCAAGAGCAAGAACAAGATCTTAATCCCAAAAAAGAAAGGGCCCATGCAGCCTGCCAGTGGCCAGAAAGGACCTGGGCCTGTAGCTCCTCCTACCCCTAAACCTTCCTCTGGCTCTGGAAACCCTGTCCGAAAATAAGCATCCCATCAGCCTCAGAGCAGTGATATCAACATGCAGATGCCCTGGGGTGGCCCTTTGTGATTGTAGGCATTCTCCTGAGGACCAAAGCCTTGGGTCAGGAGTTGGGAAGACCATACTGAATTATCCCCAGGAGTCCTTTTCCCCCATAGGTTGTGCCAACTCTGTCTCCAAAACCAGCTAAGACTTTCAGTTGTGTCTAAAGTTTTTTCGTTTTGTTTTGTTTTTATGCCTGTACCCAGTCCTTAATGTCTTAGCAGTAATTAGAGCAATCCTCACCAATAAACCCATGGCACAACTTATGAAACATCAGTAACATGTGACCACCTCAGATATGAAAATTTTACACCCTCAGTTACATTAACCACATTCCAAGAATGCACATGATAGTGGATTCCATATTGGATAACTCTAAGATAGAGAGCATTTCTGTCATAGAAATGTTTTTGGACAGCATTGCATGCAAACATTTTCATACTGTTAATATGTAATGTTGATGAGGTAATGTTGATGCCTTAGCTTTATAGGCTGTATGTTTTAGATACTTTCAGAGACACAGTCTTGTGTTCTTTACAACCTACACCACAAACTCATCTCACTTGAGTCATTTCTTTTTTTAATTCACTATAAAATCCAGTGTTCCTGGTCATTTACCTATAAGGAGGTTTGTGTCCAGCTTTGTATTGATATGTCTGCATTTGCCAAAACCATCTTTTTAAAAGAGATTGACCCCTGCTGTGTTTCATATGTTAAAGCCCCAGGCATTCATTTGCAGATAAAGCCAGTCTGTTCACAAGAATTTCCAGCTGTTCTGCTTATTCTCAGTTGCTCTGTCTCTCCCAACTACGTCTGTTCTAGGCAGAACAGTGTGGGTTGCCAAGAGGTCTCTGTAAGTAAATGTCTTGTAAGTTAGGAAACATGGTAATATTAGACATTGAGCCACCCACAGGTTTATCTTGTGTTAAATATTAGGCATATAACAGAATTTCTGTAAAGATATTAGTCTGGTTTTCAGTTAAGACTGTCTTACTCCTTCCTTTGCAGTCCTGGCAGTGAACTGCCAGTCCAGTGTTCTTGATGGCTGCAATTTCTGTACTGATATTTCAGAGGTAGAACAAAGAGAAGAGGGGACGACCACACACTCCTTTACCATTGGCTAACTTATTCTTTCTACCAGGGGTTGTCCAGGCTTCATTGTGCTGCCTCTACTCACTGATCATTCTAGGGCTTCTCTGTTCTATTATGTGATGGGGGCTGGAAGTCCCTATCGTTCTCTGCCTGTATTTTTCCAACTTCACTTTGAATATTTAGGGAAATTTAAAACTCCTGTTTGGGGGCTGGAAAGATGGTCAGCAGTTAAGGGCATGTACTGCTCATGCAAAGAACCGACATTCACTTTCTAGCACCCACGTAAAGCAGGTCATAGACACCTGTAACTCCAACTCCAGGGACCCAAAGTGCTTTCTGACCTCCATAGACACCAAACACACACAAAGAATAAGTATACTTGAAAAACTTATTTTTTATTGTCATTCACTATAAAATGATGGTCAGAAATGGGGTGTGGTCTTCAGTCTTAGCTTAGGATTTCTATTGCTGTGAAGAGATACCAAGATTGGTGCAACTCTTATAAGAACAACATGTAATTGAAATGGCTCACAATCGAAGAGGTTCAGTCCATTATTGTGAGGAGCATGGCAGTGTGTCGGTAGACATGGTGCAGCTATATCTTGATCAGAAGACGACAAGAAGTGGTTTGTGACACTGGGAGAAGCTTGAGCAAAGGAGATCTCAAATTCTACCCCCACAGTGACACACTTCCTCCAACAAGGCCACATCCTAAGAGTGCCACCCCCTAGGAGCTTATGGGGGCCAATAACATTCAAACTATCACAGCCTTCCACCTCCTGTCACTTCAATAGTGTCAGGAAATCTAAGAAGAATTAAGGCAGACTGGCTGACTGCATCCACATTTTTTTAATAGTTCAAGATACTGAAATATGAGTGCTCCATGTTAGTAGTATATTCCGTTGTTTTAAATCATGTTTCAAGATGTGATCTGTCTGTATAACCCAGGCTGGCCTCAACTTTGCAGTTGTTCTGCCTCTGTTTTTCCCGGTGCTACCTCTGCTTTCCCAGTGCTGCAATCGGGGCATGCCTGTCCTCTTCTAATGAAAATATTTAAAACAGCATCACTCACCTTCTGCAACTTCAAAACCAACCATATAACATTCAGTGTGGCAAAAGAAAAAGAAAAAAAAGAAAAGTCTATATGTGTAACTTTCATGATTCTGTGACTGTCATATTATCCCTAATTTAGGAGATAATTTGAACCTTTTAAAAAATTATATTCTATTGCACTTGGAGCACTTAAAAATGTGTAACAATTCCAAGGAAATCTAACAGTACCAGACCATCATTTGCTTCTGTGTTAAGGATAGACGCAATCGTGTTATGTCAATGGAGTAGGTATCATTCATTTAGTATTTGTGGAGCCTTTGAATACTTGAATTTGATTCCAGTTATATGGCACAAATGAAGCAGCGGAGGAGAGAGGGGCACACCAGAATCTTCTCATGTGTGCACTGCTTTGTCTCCTCACTCTTCCCTTAAAGAACACACAAGGTCAGATTAAACAGAGCAGTAAATCAGATGTGAAAAACCTTCTGTACAGGTAGCCCTGTGCGAATGCATAAGAGGGTGGCTCTTCTAAGAGAAAAAAGGGAACTTGTAGCAAAGTTTTAACATGGAAACTGACTTGAGTTAAATGGGCAAAAACACTCATGAGGCTGATATTTTAAAAATGCAGTTAAGCCAAGTGGTGGTGGTGCACACCTTTAATCCTAGCACTCAAGAGACAGGCAGGCAGATCCTGGAGTTCAAGGCCAGCCTGGTCTACCAATTGAGTTCCAAGATAACCAAGGCTGTTGCACAGAGAAAACCTGTCTCAAAACACACATACCACCACCACACACAAATAAATAATAAAAAATAAACAAAAACCTATTTTTTTAAAAAAATAAAGGAAGTTAAAATGTTAGTATGCTATACAAGAAACTTAACTGCCTGGGAAAGGACACTGTACTAGAGTTAGAAAATGAGAACAGAACAGAACACCCCACGATGTACTGATGTAGTTAGTCCCATGCACAAAGTGTCACATCATCCTGCTTATAGGGAGGTAGCCAGGCCAAAGACAGGATGAAAGGGTCCAGCTAACATGTAGACAACAGCCTACAGAATCTAATGCTTAAAGATGTAATCTCTAGACTTAGAGATGTGTACCAACTGGGCATTGGTGGTGCACACCTTTAATCTCAGCACTCGGGAGGCAGAGGCAGGCATATCTCTGTGAGTTCAAAGCCAGCCTAGTTTACAGACAGTAGACAGAGCTAGTTCTAGGACAGGCTCCAAAGCAATGCAGAGAAACCCTAATCTCAAAAAAGCAACAAAAAAAAAAAAAAGAAGAAGAAGAAGAAGAAAAGAAAGGAAGGAAGGAAGGGAGGAAGGAAGGAAGAAAAGAAGTGTGCAGCAAAGTCACTGGTATCACGTGGAAAATAACACCCTTGGATCCCCACTTCAGATCTTCAAAATCAGAATTGCCAAAAAAAGATTCCAGGTATCAGGATTTTCTTCCCTTTTCTCTCTTTCTTTCTCTCTTTCTTTTCTTTCTTTCTTTCTTTCTTTCTTTCTTCCTCCTTTTTTCTTTTCTTTTTTTTAAGACAAGGCTGACCTATAGCTATGTAGTCTACCATTCTACATATAAACACATCCTGCCACTGATGTTTTTATTACACATGTACACCACTGTGCCCAGTGTGGAAATTATTTTTTAATCAATTTGATAGTAATATTGAGTCTGAAACTTTCTGGCTAAGGTCTGATTGGTTTGGCTTTAATTTCATGAAAACTGCAAATGTTTTTGTAATCCAGTAAAGTTTATATAATGGGAATAGACTAATCACAGTTTGGTTTTGTTTTTTGCTTTTCTGGGTTTTTTTGTTTTGTTTTGTTTTGTTTTTCACTTTTTGCATGATGTATTTTCCTAAGGTGCTGTATTGGAGACTATTAAACATTTACAGATGTAAATATGACAGTAGTATAAATAATCTGCTGTGTCTATCACAGCTTCAATAGATACCATCTCTTGGCTGATGTTTTAGCTATATTCCTACTTCTCCAATTTTGTCTTTTAAATAATTGCAACCTATTAGTTTTTTAAGCCGTTGCTTTGGTGGTTATAATGAATGTTACTTTCTCTGTTCAGCACAGTAGTTCACACAGGGTCCCTGGTCACATCATTTGTACAGTGTAATTCTGACCCTTCATTACAACTGAATGGACTACGGGTAGGTAGCAAACCATGTTGGCTGTGCCCTTGCCTTTGGAATATGTTGATAAATTCCCTTTTTTGGCTTCAATCAATACCACTAGATCTGGTTTCCCAGCTGTATTGGTTATCTTACTTTGTGCCATAACCAAAAGCAACATATAAAAGAAATTTCCAAAGGGAGACTCCATAATGGCAGGAGAGGCATTGCTGCAGGTGGTCTGCACAGGAAACTGAGAGCATATCTCCAACTACAAACATGATGCAGAGAGAACTGGAAGCAGAACAAGGCTATGTAGTATAACTACAAGCCTCACTTCCTAAATGTTCTGTGGCCTCCCCAAACAGTACCACCAATCAGGGACCCAGTGTTCCAGTATTTGAGCCAATGGAGAACACCAGCCAAGTAATTGCCTTATAAACCCACATAGCTTCCATTATGGAATTGTGACTGCTAAATGAGCTAATGCACAGTTAGCACTCAGAAAAAGCAGTCACTGCTTTTCCTATTCTTCCTTTATAATGTGACACCACTGTATCTAGCTCTTAACTTGCTTCTTCTAGCAGCTCCAGCAGCTGTCCTAAGCCATTCATTCTTTGCTTCTAAGACATCAGTGTGGCTCTCTCCTGTGCCTTTATAACTGTAGTTTTCCCCCTGAGATTCAGCTCCAGTGTGTCTCTAGCCAGAGCTCCATGAAGACCCAGCTCACTGAAGGAGAGTATTATTCAATGAACTTTGGGTCATCTTACCTCATCTCTATGGTCCCAGGGGATTTTGAGCAAGGGGGTAGGGGTTGTGCTACTTTGGAAAGCCATCCTAATCATGGAGTCCCATGAACCATTAATATATAAAATTTAAAGTTGGCTATATATAATTTTATGTTAAGTCAAATGTGTCATATTTTAGGACAACTAAGAATTAAGGAGAAAAAGCTATGAAAATGCCTAACTTTTTAAAAATTGAGAAGACAGTAACCACCTTATTTTAAAGTCTGAATACCCTTAGTTCAGCTTATGGACTATGTCAGAAAATCCTGTCATAATGAAATACATTACACATGAAGCCATGAGTGCCCTGGTCTTTTCTGTACCACATATTTTGTACCCAGAAGCCAGGCTGACTGGGTATACCACCAACAGCTATCTTGATAAGGCTCTAAAAGAACAAAAAAAGTAAATCCTGAGACATGCTGGGATGTGCCACATCTTATCCTGTGTCTAGGAAACATTCTTCAACATCGTTGATGCTCCATTTCTTTAGAAGTAAGATGGAAATTTATGGACGGGCTGTAAAACTCTATTAAATAATGCAAATTGAGTACTCACATGGAGTGGTTTCAATAAGCAACAGCTTTTTAAGAAGCATTCAGAAAGTCCATTTTCTCCCCATGAATTACCTAACCAACAGAACCGATTGCTCTAACAGATGATTTTTTGACAAAACTGACGATCTATTTTAATACATATCTTCACTGTCTATTTCAAAGCCATTAGCTTTCTTTTAAAATTGAAAAGACATTTCATTCCTTAAGCAATTTGGTACTTTTGTGGTGTAGTTATGTCTCAGATAAAATGATTTCTAATCAAAACTGGAAATGGCTAAAGAATGGTGGATAACTGAGATTTAATTTGATGACAGCCTCCCACAGCTTCTGTTATGCCTCCTAAGGGGCAACTGATTCACCCAGCCCTGGCACACAGTTATCTCCAAATCTGGGTCTCAATGCATATTTGTATAGTCATACCATTTTTTTAAAGATTGTCATAACAAGTTATGACAAACTTGATGGATTAATAGAACATAAATTTACTGTCGTGTACTTCTGAAATCCAAACGTTGACTATCCGTTTCATAGGGCCAAACTGCAGGGATCCCTGGGGCTGTAGTTGGGAGGCTGCCCTGAGAAGCTGTCCTTGCTCCCTGCAGCATATGTTAGCTTGGTCCACATCGCTTCAGTTCTTGCTTCTCTTGTGTGTTTCTCAAATCTCTTCTGCTGTCCTTTCTAAGGACACTTGTGATTGGATCTGAGGCATACCTGGACACTGCATGGTCTCCCTTAGAAGGGGATTTTAGGGTCCCGAGATTCAAACCTGAGGCTCCACGGTGCCATTCATCAATGTCCCACAGTCATCTCTGCTACTCCACCGCCTCAAGGGACCATGAATATGATTTTTTGCTTTGAGAGCTGCACATTATCCTGAAGCCACTTAAGAGCTAGGAAACTAAGCTGCTACTCACGCCCCTGCTCTTCATCCCTGTGTTGTGTTCAACACTGAATTTAGAAGGTCTTCAGCCTTCCCAGGCCCTATGCACAGTCTCCTTCATCCCCAATTCCCTTTGAATAAGTTACCTGTTAAGCAGAAAATCTTTAAGGTTCTAAAACAATCAGTTATGTTCAACAAAATAATGTTTGCCTTTCATCACTTGCCAGCATTTATGTGATGACAGAGACACAAGAATATCTATGGTAATGACCTGTAAAATTAGCAATGACATCTTAACACAGGTAAGGCACCACACTCTTTAATAGGTCACAAAGGTCTTATAGAGAAATTCAGTACAAAGCCTAGAGAGATGGCTCAGACTGCTCTTACAGAGGACCAGAGTTCAGTTCCTACCACCTGTATCAGGCAGCTCACATCGAGCTATAACTCCTATTCCAGGTGATCTTATCCTCTTTTGGTTTCTGATGATATACACATGCACACACATACACACTTTAAAAATTGCTGACTAGAGGCAAATTGTAAAGTGGCAACAAGAGGAAATAATTCTCCAGTTTGACTAAAAAGTAATGACTACTAGGCTTAAAGGTACAGAATCTTTTTTTCATAGAGGATCTCTCTTCTGAGCCTTTTGATATATCTGTTTCATCAGTAGATTTGAACACAGTAGAAATGACACAACAGTGTTTTAGAGATATCCTGAAAGGAAGGCTTGGAAGAACTCTTACAGGCATATTTTAGTGACACTTTGACACTTCCCAACAAGTACCTCCTGCAGCATGTCTGCACTAACACTCCCTCAACAAGCATCTCTGGGTAAAGAAAAGAAAGTTCAAAAGCAGACCTCTTGTATCACTATCTTGTTCCTTCCATGTTATGGGACTTGTGTATTTATGGGACACAGAGAGAATCTTGTGTATTTCTTCTGGTTTTCAGGGCAGGAAAGACCAAGCATAGTTCACTAGACACAGGGTGAAGAAAGCTTTGTTCAAACATGTCCTAACTAATTGGTTCCTTTCTTGTGTGAAAGTTATCAACACAAAATATATCTATTCCTATATAAAATGGATCACAGGATGTATACATAGGGACGGACACACACACACACACACACACACACACACACACACACCACAGCTTCAGCTTACTACCTAGGTCACACAAGGACAACTAGCCCACAGGGACAGTAGTGAGTCATAAGAAGACAGCTAGCCCCTTGAGCAAGGACATTGACCTGACAGACATTTTCCACTGCTGAGCTGATGTCACCCCCTAGAGTAAGCCCCTGCAAGTTGCACATTTCTTTTGTCTAAAACCTTCCCTTTGTCTAGCCTTCATATATACCCAGCAGTGTACTGTAGTTCACTATAGAACATGCCCTGGATTGCATTCTAATTCGCACATAAAGAAAGAAAAAAATCCTTGTGGGACTGGGGCAATGGCTCAGTGAGCAAAGTGCTATGCAAACATGCTGAGTTTGGATCCCCAGCACCCATGTAAAAGCCAGACTTAGCTGTTTACCAATGGAACCCCAGCACTGTGACAGGCTGGAGACAGGCAGGTCCTGGAGCTAACTGGCCAGCAAGTCTAGGTTCAATGAAAAAACTATCCAGATGGTTAATGGTAATAATAACAACAGCATAAAACAATGGAGGAAGTGACTCACAACATCCTCTACTCTCCACACATGGTACACACAGGAATAGAACACATACATACATATACACACACTAAATAAAATTCCTTGTAACTCAGTAACTGTCAAAGTCATCTTCACATTAGTCCAGTCCACGTTCTAAAACACCTTAGTCACATCTTGAAGAGGATAAGGGAGGCAGATAAAGATACCAGTAGCTCTCAGTACACTAGGTGAGTCCCTTCCACAGACTTCGTGGGCATCTCTGCCCTGCTGCGTTATCCCATACTGTACTGAGTATCTTCACAATGAAGTTCTAAATGAAAGACTCTCCTTGCCTGGCTGCAAAGGAAGAGGCTAGTTAACCTCACTTGCTTCTCAGAAGCTTTTGATCCCTAAACTTAACATTATTTTTTTCCCAGCCACTGAATGTGACCTATGCTAATGCAACAGCATTCCACAGAACACCAGGGGCCTCCCAGAGGGTACCGAACTATCCATTCACCAAGCAGCATGACAACCATGCAGCTTCCTGTGTTTATACATCTCTGTTCTCTGTGATAGATAACCCAGCCTGAGTTCAGTGCTGGGGCAATAAGCCAGTGCCCTCAAAGCCAGGAAACCACATGCGAAATAATTCACACAAAAGGGAAATGACTGTAATGCTCTATGCATCCTTTTCAAGGGGTGATTAAATCAGTTCCCTAGTCTGTAATCTACGAACCCCGCTGACATTCCCTGGCTCGCATATAGTACTCACATCCATCAGGTAGTCTCTCCCAAATGCCTGCTTGAAAGAATGATCTCTAGCATAGGTTAGGGAGGTCACAGTGAAAGGGGTAGGTACGGATATGTCATCTTTTTATAGATAGCATCTGCTACATGTTATCTATACATCACCATTCCAGATACAGAAGCACAAAGGTTTTGGAAGGTGGAACATTTATCCAGCTGCTGAAAGCAGCGACTGTAAATGGTTTACCTTTTCCTGGCCTGGGAGATGGGTTGTTCATGGGGAGACGTGGCCAGCGCAGGAGTTTCTGTGGAAATCAGTCACTTCCGAGTCACCTGCCAGCCCCAGTGTCACTCTGAAACAGCTACGATCCCTGAATTAATCCTGTCTTGAACACTGTAAGTCTTGACCACTTGTACTTGAGACAAATGAATGTAAAAACCATAGCGTTCTCTGTAGACAGCACTTTGAGTTCTACGTCATCTGAGTGATTAGCAAATTTTCTGAGACAATGAACTTTTATATATGTTGGTTCCAGAATAGTTCAGCTGTGTGGTAAGCTACTCTCATCTCTGTTTTAGCCTCACACACAGCAAGCCTCATGGGTAAGGTAAAGCAGAACAAGGCTAACAACAGCTAACGTTCCCTGAAGCTAGTGGGGGCTGGGGAATGCCTAATTAAACCAGAATGTCAAAGAGCATGTTGTTGGGGCTGCTCAGTCAACAAAAAACAACCCAAAGGATGTGAAGAGCTTGCCAAGCAAGAGTCCTTGCTGACTAGGAAGGATATGAGCCGGCACAGCTATTTATTTAAGATCCTCCATCTATGAGAATGAGTTTCTTGTGATGACATTAAACTCTGTTTATTTAGTAGTTGAAACATGGTGTACATTTATGAGTTTATATAAACATTTAGTACATCTAAAATCCACAACTGGTAGACAATCTGTGCTTGCTTTTGTGTCCAACATTGGCATTTATATCTGGACATTTTGTTGTTGAGGAGACTCTGTTTCTGAGTCTAATCACATTGTCCCATGTTATAACAACTGTGACAGAAGTGATTTGTTCCTTACGAGGACTGTTGCTTCCTAGAAAAGGTGTCACACTTGGAACTAATAAGCCAGGTATCAAGGAAACAAGAAAAACACGGCTGACTTGATAAAGAAAGTACATGCAGGAAATTCCTGGAGATCCACATCAATGCCCAGCGATGACACACGCAGTGTAACACCCAGAAATGAGCTCTCAGTTCTGAACCATCAGATGTTCAAGTCAGTCTCCCTACTCCTGCCGAGAGGGGTGGGTCTAGCCAGAGTGGGTTCTCTGCTCATCACACTTCTGAGGGCCTAAAAAAAAGTCACAGCTGCAGTTCAGACGTGCCAACCAGGCCCAGGGCTCTGGCTTCTTCTGGAGTCAGGCCACTCTTCAAGGTCCTTCGTACTGTGTAGTGGTCCCCACAGGTCACAAACAAAGAGACAAGAGAAGGGGTTATTAGCAAGAGATACCTGGTATCAGTGTAACAATACCCACATTCCCAAGAATCCAGGATAGCCCAGAGCTACTCTGCTCTTGCAGAATGAAGTATTCTGGGAGAGACCATGGCATGACAGGGCTGCATGGAGCAAAACACCCAGTTTCTGAGAGAATTTAGCAGATGCTTTGCATATATCATACAAGTTTCAAGAAGGTTGATGTCCACACCACCTCCACTGGGGAATTGTTGGTCACTGAAGGTTGGATTTCACATGGAATAGGCTCAGGTATAGCTTGGCAATACACATCTCCTATTATTTGTCATCAGTTTTGATGGGAAAATGAAGACCACATAAGGGTGAATGAAGTGGCAACTGTCTCTGCTTAAGAAAGCCTGTCATTTAAGGGTTCGCTACATTTCCCTGAAGTTACAAATTATATATGGCCCACTGTAGTTATTTGGAGTTCTTAAGACAATGGGGATATTTATTGTTTTTAGAATATATAGAACTATCTCCTTATCCTAATCACAAATTAACCATTCTGTCGGTTGATCAGAACAGTTTAATCAGTGCAGAAAAAAAATAAAGCTAGCCCCTTGCATCTTTCCATTCCTTAGTCCAGCCCTACCCAGGTCCCATCATATCTTCTCCAAAAAGCCAGGGTCCCGTTTCAAGGGTCTGTTGGCAGCAGCCCTTAGTCTATGCTTTCCCCCTCCCCTGGACAAAAACTCATTTAGTGTATAGCAAAGGATCTGAAAGTTCCAGGCTGTTTTCCTCACCATTCCCTCCATTCCGTCTACTCCGGGCCACATGGATATGACATGGGCCACCATGTCACAGACATGGTGAAAGACTAGAAAGCCAGTGTACTCTTTCTGTATGTCAGCATCCCATCTGGGAGGGCAATTCATTACTATGAAACAAACAGCTATTCATTGAAGTGGAATGTCTCTGAGTCTCCCTATAACCACCTCTCTGACCAAGGCTTTCAGGTGAACCCAGATTTCTTTCCATCGTCATAATCTTAGCTGCTGGCCCAGCCTTGCCCTTTGAGAGGTGGTGACTGTTCATCTGAGCACACAGCTGAGGTAGGTGCCCTCAGCTGTCTTTAGGAGAGGAGTTAGCCCATGAACTCTAAGAGTTTGACCAAAAAATTCTAGTCCTTTCTTGTAACATCTGGTTCCCCCCCCCCACAAGAGCAGTAATTTAAAGCCTAGTATTAATGTGTTCTATACAAGTACATATAGTTGGCTTAGAATGAGGAAAAATAATTTTTTTCTCATTGTGAGTCATTTAAAAAATCAGCATATTTCAAATACCACCTTGGAAAAGAAAAGCTAAATGAACTATGTTGTGACTGTTTATGGTTCAGGGCTACATCTAACATGTTGTGAGACAAGTCTACTTTTCTTTTTCAAATAGATTGAAGAAGCCAGGCCATGGTAGCCCACACCTTTAATCCCAGCATTCTCAATGCAGAGGCAGGCAGATCTTTGTGTGTTTGAGGTCAGCCTGGTCTACAGAGCAAGTTCCAGGACTGATGGGAGATGTCATTCTGTAAATATGTTTCTCTTATTGGTTAATGAATAAAGCACCGTTGGCCAATAGGAAAGCAAGATAGGTGGGACTAGGAGAGTAGGAGGAGAGAGGAAGTAGTAGGGAGGAGTCAACATGGAGAGACTGGAGAAAGCAGAATGCTGGCCCCTCTCTCCAGTAAGATGAGACCATGTGGAAGTACTTAGATTAATAGAAATGGGTTAATATTTAAGACAGAGCTAGCCGATAAGAAACTAGTAACTGGCCAACAGAATTATATCTAATACAGCGTCTCTGTGTGTTATTTGGGATTGGTGCAGTGGTGGGTTCAGACCAGCAGCGAAAAACCAACTCTTAGACTGTCCATCTTCAGTTTTGCAACATTCACCCTGACCCTAGTGTTATTTTCCATTCTATGAAAGGCTTTCCAACAGACACTAATCATATGAAAAAAGCAAGGTATGATGGGCTGAAGGAATCTGTTTTTGCATTCTTTACACTGGAAAAAAAAAGCATTGTAGTAAGATAAGCAGAACTACAAGGCTAAACACTGCATCTCATACCCGAATCACCCCGTGTGAATCTCATAGGCTGGAGACACTGGGGGTAACCTGTATTTGCATTCCTACTAAGTTCTCTGCCCCCATGACATGGCTCTGCTTTTATGTAGGTACTCCTTTTCCTCCTCACTATCCCTTATTCTCAAGTCAAGCTGTCCCCTGAATGACCCAGCAGCAGGCTGAAGCCTGGAAAATATTTCCAAAACACTGAGCCACAGCTAATGCTGGCAGATGCCAAGGATCCACAGGGACTCCATTTCTCCACAGTGCCTGTGAGACTCAGTGGAGTGCAATAGACGGGTCAAGAGCAGGCAGCAGTTCAGACTGGAAAGGCTAGCCTGATGGGAGATGTTATTCTGTAAATATGTTTCTCATACTGGTTAATTAATAAAGCACCGTTGGGCCAATGAGATAGCAAGATAGGCGGGGCTAGGAGAAGGAGGAAAGAGGAAGTAGGAGGGAGGAGTCAAGATGTAAAGCATGGAGGAAGGAAGACGCCCGCTGCGGCTCCCGGATAAGATGAGCCACGTGGAAATAATTAGATAAGTAGAAATGGGTTAATAATTAAGACAGAGCTAGCCTATAAACAATAATGGTAATTGGCCAACAGGATTGTATCAAATACAGAGTCTCTGAGTGTTATTTGGGGCTGGCGGAAAACAACAATGCTACATTAGCCAATCATATTGAATGAGTTAACCCCTGCTTGAAAGGAAAAGGGAGATCCTGGTCAGCCCAGGAGAACATTAACTGGTAATCATTCTGCTTGTTCACCAATTCACTTGCTATCCCTGCTTTAAACCTGCCAGAGACTCTGGTAAGCCCTGGGAGGAGCCAGCCTATATCTCAGCAAGTGGCCCCTGGTGCTGGGTGAGGAGCAGAAATACAGCCTCTAGCAGAGCATTTGGTAATAAGCCTTACCTCCATATACTAGAGGCTTTCAATGACCTTGCTAGAAATAGGGTATTAATTGGTAGAGGCTAGGGGACACACCGCAAGTACATTTGACAAGTATGGCTACACAACAGCTCCCCCCCCCCACCCCACCCCACCAATTGGCAGACACCAATAGGAGCTTCTTTTCTTATTGCTAAGGAGCGCAGGCGGGTACTTTAAGGAGCCAATGGGAGCCTCCTTCTGAGATTCTGACTTTCCAGGTCATATTGAAATATATCACTGTGTGTGACAGTTGCATAGCTTGGTCTGTTTGTGGGGCTCCTAGTAATGGAATCAGGACCTGTCCCTGCCACTTGAGCTGGCTTTTAGGAACCCATAACCCAACCTTGCCCAACCTTGATGCAGGGGAGGAGGCTGGCCCTGCCTCAACTTGATGTGCCCTGCTTTGTTGGCACCCATAGGAGGCCTGCCTCTCTCTGACTGAAGACACAGGAGGAGCAGAAGGGAGGGGGTTGAAGGGAGGTGGGGGGAGGGGAACTGTGGTCAGTATGTAAAATACGTGAAAAAGATTGATTAAAAACAAAAGTAAAATAATGAAAGAAATGCACTCACAAGACTTGCGGTTGGCCCTGGAACGCTTTCTCTCCCGTGGCACCACTCGCTGACTGGGTACTTGGGTGGCCGATTTGACAATACGGTCCATGATCTCATCAGCTGCATCATCAGTGACATTAGGTGACTCATCAGTTCCCATATTCCACGAGCCAGTGGATCCTGAAAGATTAGACAGCCATGTGCTTATAGAGAAACAAAAACAGCAAAATGCTTTTCATAGCTGACATCCATCAGAGATGAATTCCCACAAAGATCTGTGATAGCGTCACAGTTGGTGACACACATACGATGCGGGCCTGTCCCCACCTGTGCCTGCTATCCTGCCAGTGCTGTGGAAACCTGAATTGGGACATTTATTTTGTATTTTCCTACAACATAGCTCTGTGTCTCTGTCTCTTGTTAATCTCTCTCTCCTTTTGTCCTGTTACTATCATTGCTACCTGCAGGTCCTATGATCACCTGGGGACAAATGACCTAAGTCAGACCCTACATAGCACATCAGTGGCACCCAGCAAAACATATCCAATAATGCACAGAGAGCCACTGAGGGATTGCTAAATCAGCCCTCTCTCAGTAGCTGTATGTTCCTAGTCAGTGTCACTAACAGAACTCCCCTCATCTTAAACAGAAAGCAAGCAGTGTGTGATGCACGTTTTACGCTGAGATTACCTCTTAAAAAGCTGGAAGGGGGTTGCCCTCTCCAGTCAGTAGGAGGGAGCTTGATACAGTTTGTCTTTGAAATATCTGTCTGCTCCTTAACAAGAAAATGTAAATAACTATGTGTTAAGACCATTCAAATCTCCCTATAGGTAGATCTTGCCTATAGACAAGAAGAAAGCACGGATTTCCAAACAATATCAGTTAGAAACCAATGGTAATTTAACACCTAGGACCATGGCCTTTGTGAAAATTCTGGGATGATGAGGAGCTTCTTCAAAAGAAAAGATGTCAGTGTATCCTATACTGTTCACCTCTATACTTTAAACTTTATTTCGTAGTAGATGTGTAGTTTCACAGGCCTGTAGGTTAGAGCTCTCAAATTCATAGCCACCAGCACCCAGCCCCAGCTGAAGCCAAAGAAATGCCAACTTGCAATTCTGAAAGAGGGTAAGTGATTTTTTTTAAATGTTTTAAAAATGAACATTAAATATGCTAATAAATATGTGTTTTACCTCTTCTTTCATATTGTTATATTTAAATTTTTGAGGCTTGTAAGCACCTAGCTATTAATGATCTAGACTTTGATTGAGCTATATGGGAAGAATGGATCACTGTTTAGTAAACTATGATATTTTTGGGTGCACGTGTTGTTGGGGGTGTCTATCCATGGGCAAGTGTGTGTGCTTGAAATCTTACTGTAAATATGGGAAGAGGCTGAGGACAATGTCTTCAAGTGGCCAGGGCTATTATAATTGTTGACCCACCTTTTAAAGTCTACTTTGCTTAGCTTTCTCGGTGGCATACCTACAGCATCTGCATCTGCACAAAGACTAACCGTGCCTGCTGCTAAGGGGACCTGTCTGGTCCTATCAGAAGGCCACCTTTTCTTCCATCATCATAAACCATTCTTAAAAATAGGCGCTTCCCTGAAAATCACCTTTTTAGAGTTGTTGCTGAGTGTCTCTGTCTACGTGCTGTAAGGGGAAGCCCGAGGTCCCATGATTAACCCAGCTTTCAGACTGGACCTCAGTCTCTATGACAATGGCTGTCCTCAGAGTAGAGCCATCAACAACAAACTTGTCTTTCATGTGGCAGTCTCCTGATTCTCTTTCATCTACTGATTTATAATTCTGTGTCTTATCTTGAAATCTAAATTACTCTTTTCAAACCTCACATGGAGAGCTCCATCAATTCCATTGGATCCTGATATACTTTCAGAGCACTGAGCAGAAATGGAGGAATTTAGAGAATTGCCAGCATCTCCCATACACATGTCCCCAGTGATCTGTTTTTAATGTAGCAGCCAGGAGAAGCCTACAGGCAATCCCTGACATTAGTTCAGCACTGTCAGGCTATTCTGCAATGACTTTGTTCTGAAATAGATTTCTGCTTTTCATCTTCTCTTTCCTTGGCCACTGTCTTTGCTACCGGTCACCACTTGTCCCCACTCTTTCTGCTTCTATACATGTTCTTCTTAGGACCTCTGCACCCCCATGTAGACATTGGGGAATACTTCCATGGTCTCTCATACAGCCAAGGAGCCAGCTGCACGGTTCCAAGACATTTAGATTTAGTAGAGGAATAGAGCAGTGTGGACCATGACAGCACAGTGTCACTTTATTGTCACTTCATCTCTCAAGTTATGGAACTGTTTGAAAGCAAACACGTATTTATGTTTCCCTTTCAGATATCTAGCCTTAATCTACAGGGATGAGGCATGCCAATGGAGGTATTGTTTTAATATAGAGGGAATGTTTGTTTTCACTTCTGAAAGATAATCTCCGTCGGGATAAATGGCTACAGGAGAAGTTCTTTCAGCATTTGAAGATGTTAATCTGCCTTTTGTTTTGTTTTGTTTTGTTTTGTTTAAATCTTCCATAGTTTCTGTTGAAAAACAAATCACCATATTTATAGCTGGACCACAGTAGGCGCAGTCTCTACCTCTTTTTCTCTCACGTCTACCTGCTATCTTTGGGCTAGGATGTAAAGCTCTCAGTTGCTGCTCCCATGTCGTGTCTGTCTGCTTCTCAGAGTGATGGTCACGGGCTAACCCTCTGAAAACTATAAGCAAGCCTTCAATTAAATACTTCCTCTTCTAAGAGTGGCTTTAGTCATCATGTTCTTCACAGTAGAAAAGTAACAAAGGCCTTCTCCAGGCTCCATCAGTGAATAAAAATAACCCACATAGTACAAACCTGGCAATAATTTTTACCTTGGCCCCTTCTAGTCCAGAAAAGGTGTCTAGTTTCTTTTAAAAGTTGTACAGCTTGGGTCACTGAAATAGCTCCAAGGATAAAAAAAGCTCACCTCACAAGCCTGACAAGCTGAGCTCATTCTAGAACCCACATAAAGGTGGGAGCATAAAACTGACTACACACACACACACCAATAATGAACATGTTTAGAAAGCCTCAATACTGGAGTCCCCCTCCTAAGAAGGCTTCCATTGCACCATCTTTACATCCAGCCAGTAACAGCCTTGTGTAAGAGGATGCATGGCTCAGTCACCACTGAGAACACTGGGGACCTGATGGCTCTTCACGACACTCTCTGGACACAGTAACCTACACATTGCAGCCGAGACCATTTTTATGGGGCGGCTTACCTGCAAAGACAAGCCCCACCCACCAGAAGTTACCTCTGCTTGCCCTGCTTCGAGTGCGGACACCAAGCACAGGGGTGACATCCTCCACAGCAGGAGATGATGTTTTCAAGACAGCCTTCATGTTCTCATGTTCAGCTGCATCCTCAGCATAGCTCAGACCCTGTGGCTGGCTTGGTGTTGCAGGAGAACTGCCAGAGAACTTGCCAGACTGCAAAACCAAAGTGATGTTAGGATCTGAGGGAACACTTGCCAATTGCCATCATGTTTTGTTTTGAGGGAAACATTCTCTCCTCTGGTTTCTCTTTGTGTATACTCAGTATATTGTGGAGTCCTGTCAGTCACAGAGAATGCCAACAAATGGCAATTACCTCTTTACAGGAAGATCTAACACAAGAATGAGAAGCAACTGGCCCCAGAGGGACCTTCACCCATCCACCCTGCACTATAGTGGAAGGCACCTCGGGGAGGCTGGCATTAACTCATCAAGTTAACTCATAATAACTTGAATGTCTTGAACTTCATTGTCTAAGCTAATGCTGAGGATCCATTGTTTGTTTTGGTTTTTAGAGACCGAGTTTCTCTGTAGCTTTGGAGACTGTCCTGGAACTTGCTCTGTAGACCAGGCTGGCCTCAAACTCACAGAGATCTGCCTACCTCTGCCTTCCAAGTGCTGGGATTAAAGGCATGTACCACCACAACCTGGTGAGGATTCTTGTAGATCTAACCTCATCTCACTTTTAGGGGGAGAAACCCAAAACTGAAACTCTTTAAGATTAAGTAGCTTTGCCAGAGGTCCCAAATGTGTTGACCATCAGGCCACAAAACAGAACATATCAGATAAATTTAAGCTGACACTGAATTCAGCAATACTTTTAGTTTTGTCAAAAATGCAAGTGCTTGCTGTAACAAGCATTAAAAACATAGGCTGATTTTCTCAAAAATACAGGGCATATATGTTTTCAAAACATGTTCTAGAACTCTGTTGAGTTCTATTTGCACACGATGCTTACATCTGAGTGAAGAACGAGGTGGTGAACATGGACCACAAGATATTGAACATGGACCATTATCAGCTCCAAGTTTTTGCTTCTTAGCCATTGCTACAGACTTGTGACAAGTCTGTGATGTATGTTGTCTATGCTTCTCCTTCCTCAGTCCCCAGGATCAGTCATCACTGCTTCCTTTTCTTCCCGACTCTAGGCTGCTCTATGTATTGACTCTGGTTTGGTTCTGTTTTTGATGCTGTGGATCAGAGCCAGAGCCACTGAGTCCCATCCCTAGCCTGATTCTACTTTGTTTTGCTCTTTACGTTGTTGTTGTTTTGTTTGATAAAAAAAAAAAAAAAAAAAAAAAAAAAGCCTCATCATGTCTCTTAGTCTGTTAGTCTGCGCTGAAACTCACAATTCTCCTGCCTCGGCTTCTCAAGTGCTGTGGATACAGACATGCACCACTGTGCTCAGCACATACACAGCTAAGCTAGAATCCATGCTTGGGTTGTAAAAAGCACAGAAAGTAACTGGGAGGGAAACTCTTTGTCCAGTTTTCCAGCCTCAGGGAAAAGACACACTGAACCTGCTCTTAGTGACAGGAACTGATTAGTCTTGGCTTCGGGACATAAGAAAATGCAATTAGCTCCTCACTCTCTGGCACAAACAGCATGACAAGAACTGATCAGATGGTTAGTGATCACATGGAAACCAATCAGAAAATGTCCATGCACAGTTTCCAGTGCTAAGTGATGCTGACACTTCATGCTGACTATGTTAGGTTACTCTACAGCACACAGGAGAAGGGCAAAGATGGGATTCTTCACATTCATGAATTATCATACCTCAATGTCATCCTCGTCATCAGTCTACCAGAAAGGACAGAACGGGACAAGATGGAAAAGACAGAAGGATTCTTAGGAGGCTCAGAAGTCAGCAAAGAGGAGATAGTCCCAACAAAGATCACATTCCCAAAACAGAAATCAGTCACCATCAGCAGGACACACTGTCTTCAATCAGAAGGTGCCGTGCCGGGCTCTCCCCTGTTCTTACTGGGTGGCTTGTCCTGTGTACTCCAAGATCACACTGAGAGGAGGCAGGAAGTACTTGAAGGGCTTCAGGTGATCAACCTCCCAAGGACACACATGGCTTCCCTGATCACTACTAACCTTATCTTCTACATGCACAGAGTCTGCCAGGCCCACCACCACCTACTGGGCCCACCATCACTCACTGACTTTCCAGGCTTTAGTGAACCAGAGTTCATTCAACTGGCTGTGCCCATCAGCAACCCTTTCCTTTTATCCTAAGTTCTAGACTCTCCCCTGCCTACCCTGCAGGGGCTAGGTTACACACAGGCCACACAGGACACATGAAAGTTTCCAGGCACAAAATTCCATACTAGCCTCGCCTCAAACATATGATATTAAGCCCTTTGTAGATTTTTTTTTTTTCAGTACTCAGGGAAGCCACCAGAAATGACAGTTTTCTCACAATTACTTTTGAAGACCCCTTTTCTAAATACAAAGTAAGTATGAAAAATCATGCCAATATCTTGATTTAAATCCAGTATACCTAAGTATTTACACAGAGGTTAAAGGCTAGACCAACAAGCCAGGCATGACTTTTTGAGAACTGACTGTACTTTTGGAATGTAAGATAACAAGGTACTCCATTCTAATGGCAAGAGAGATATCCTCTCTACCATTCTTGTTGAGTGGATTATCAGTGTAGCCAGGATGACTGGTTTTCAGCAGGCATATGTATGCTGTTATACAAAATTCTATGTTTTCAATCTCCAGCCTTCTCAAGCTCTCAAAGTGTCATCAATCCCTTTCTATAGGAGAGGAAGTCAGGGTTGAAAGGTGAAGGGTCTCCCACTAGGGCCTCTCTTCCCTCTGCAAGGGAGCCCTTTGACTTGATAATCTAAGTCCCACAAGCCGTTTGGTTTATGATGATTGTTGGGAGCACAGCATGAAGATCCTTGCACCCACAAAATTCCAGAGAAACCAGGAATGTTAAGCATACAGGATTGTCTTTCCAAAGGGAAAGATTAGAAAACAACAACAACAACAAAACAAAACAAAAAGACAAAAACAAAAACAAAAAATCTGTTCTTCCACCCAGAAAGCTGGGAATTAGAAGTGAATAGTACCCTAATGATCTGTTATCTGTTGGATCAGACCATATCAAACTTCTACAACCAGGACGATAAGTGGCTAGTAATTTAAATGACCCTTATAGCTAGGGGCTCTCCAAGCTTCCATGACCAAGACCAGAGAGTTAATAGTCTAAATGATCTTTATATTAGCTGAATAGCAAGAGGCTCTCCCAAGGGTGGCTAGTAGCCCAAATTACCTCTACAAAATATGTATGACAAAGACCATGACAGAACCTTCCCTAGCCCTAAAACTAGCACAAGTAGCCTATCTCTAGAACTCATCTTCTTGGAGGAAATGACATGTACCTGAGTCAAGTTTCAATGTAATTACACTTTTCCTGTGTGCTGTAGATAGGACAGAAAGATGAAGAATGAGGTCCACACTAAGCCATTCATGGAAGGACCCCATGAGTGGTGGGATAGAGGCCCATTGCATGCTCAGAAGACAGGAAGGTCGAGGACACTCGGCCTCACAGACAGGGAAGGCAGAGCTCCTCCTCCAGATGTCTCACTTTGAGGGACCACACTATCCTATTTATTTTATATCTACATTAAACGTGTCTCTACAAAATTCTCTAAAATGTTCAAGGCTCCACACCTCTGTATCTACTGTGTGGCTTTGGTTTCGGTGGTGTGTATGTCATTTTTAATTAGATTGTGTCATTCCTGGGGGATAATCTTGCCTCTCATGGGACACACATCAGTCTAGGCACTGGGCACACAGCAAACCCTTTCTATCTCAGAGTTGGGCAAATCTGTTTGGCCTCGGTAACAATATTCTAATACTCCAGAAGGTGGCAGGCTTTCCACACAAATACCACCTTGACCTCCACTAATGTGGACTAAGTCAAAGCTAACTTTGAAGGAATCTGTACTGTCCAGATTTTAATAAAAATTTAAATACTTTTGAATCACACTCTAGATACTTCTGCCTCTCAGAGAGCCGAATGTTCTCAAAGAAGGACAAATTTAAAATTTAGTAGGGTCTGTTAAAAAAAAATTCTCAGGAATTTGGCAAGACATTTTAATGTGTTTTCCTAACTATAAGCATATTGGACTTGTGTTGTTTGCCTTACAATATGTCTAATTTCCACAAAAATAAATGATCCCTTTTTTAAGACTTTTAAAAATAACACATTGGAATGAAATGTAGGTCATAGTTTGCCCAAGTGGGTCCAATTTGCTTTCTGAAAACCCCAGGAGCTCAAAGCTCCCAGGAAGCCAGATTTTAGGAGACAGAAGAGCCTAGCTGACAGCACTAACAGTCAGTGCTGGGAAGGGCTGTAGAATGGGCTTCTTCTGAGAGAAAGTGGTACTATGCCCTCTAGAGTCACAGAATGCCCAAGGACAGAGGGTTGGGAAGAGGTGGATGATAAGGGGACTGGCAGTCTCTGGCTCTTCTTAGAATTTCCTTTTAAGTACAAACCATCGTGTAGTCAGTGCATCGGGCACCCACAGGAAGTCGGAGGCCTGCCTCAGGAATGTGTACTCCTAGCAGTAACCACAGTCCCTGTTTTGCCTGCACCATGAACACTCCCCTGGCCATAGATGGCAACCTCCATAAGGTCTTAATTGATTTCTTTCTTCTGCAGAGACATCTGCCTGACTTGAGTCCAGCTGAGGCTTACATCCCTGGAGTGATGGCAGTCCTAATGGCTTAACTCTTTACTCCTTCCATTCCCCTTCCTGGGAAACCCAGGGATGCCAAGTGCTTGCACAGGTGGGAAAAGTTCATGGGTACTAATCCAAACAATGAAAAAAAAAATCACCTTGAAGAGCTCTTCAATAGCTTCCAAACATGGTCTAACAGTCCCAATTCCCTGTTCTCTACAAGCCTATTCAAATACAAACAAGCAGTGAAAAAAGGAGGATCCCCATGAGCTCCCCCGTGTTCAGGTCAGCTGTTTCTGTGGGTTTCTTCAGCCTGGTCTTGACCCCTTTGCTCATTACTTCTCCCTCTCTGCAACTGGATTCTAGGAGTTTAACTCAGTATTTAGCTGTGGGTGTCTGCTCTTGCTTCCATTAGCTACTAGATGAAGGCTCTAGGATGGCATATAAGGTAGTCATCAATCTCATTATAGGGGAAGGGCATGTATGGCAGACTGATAGCTGGGAAACCAGCATAGGGCTGACCCAGACCCCTAGTACGTGGGTGTTAGGAGGACTGGGCAATATATGGGGCCTCTGGTAGTGGATCCATATTTATCCCTAGTATACAAATGGATTGTGGAAGCCCATTCTACATAGAGAGATACTCTTAGACACATGGGGGAGGGCCTAGGCTTTGCTCCAAATGATATGATAGATTTTGAAGATCCCCCCATGAAAGGCCTCACCCTCCCTGGGAAACAGAAAGGGGATGGGATAGGGGGTTGGTGAGGGGCAGGGGAGGAGGGGAGAGAGAGGAGAGGGAACTGGGAATGACAAGGAAAAAAAAAATGATTGTTTCTAGTTTAATTTTAAAAAAAGAAAAAAATATGTATGTATATGTATACGTATATGAATGATTCCCTGAAAGGAAGAATTCTTAAGTTTTTTTTTCTAAAGCAAACCCTATAGCGTGCTGGTACTAATGCATGAGATACCACATCAGAAAGGGGCCGGGCACTGGCCTTTGTCAGTCTGCAGCACCACCCTGCATCCTTTCAGCTCCACTCATGGAGCATGCCCCCTCTATACAGCATCTGCAGCTAGCCTGTAGCCTGTTTCTGTTTCTACTAGAACATCCTTTCCCTGACTGTATGCTATGCTCCCGAGTCACAGGTAGGCTCAGGGCTGAGGTGGGAAATAAAAAGTCAGCAATAGGACAAAAAACTGTCAAGGACAACCCAGGTGCTATGGAGAAACTTCTGCCAGACTTAATGTCTTCCGGGATCTCTCCCAGCCCTAACCTGTGACCCAAATCATGTGACCACAAGATTGTGTCCTGGAGCAGTAACATCAGTTTGTCAATTCACATTCTCAAACTGAGTGGCCCAAGTGGCTGATTGATACACGACATTGTTACAAGAATGAAATTTGTGAACTAATGTCAAATTAATACATCTGCCTTTCTATGCTTGGTGGTATCACTTGATGCCGCCTGCCCCCTCCAAAACACTTCATCAAATGTCAGTTGTCATCAGTATCCAATAACACCAACAGGCTACGATACACATTCCCCCACCAGGCACACAATCTTAATTTTCACTGTCCTGGTACTCCTGTGTTACACAGCAGATTTCCATGGAAGAAGAGCGGTTTGAGAGAACTTTACAAAAGAAGAAATTTTGTTGTTGTTTGGTTTTTTGAGACAGGGTTTCCCTGTGTAGCTTTTGGAGCCTGTCCTGGAACTAACTCTTGTAGACCAGGCTGGTCTCGAACTCACAGATATCCACCTGCCTCTGCCTCCCGAGTGCTGGGATTAAAGGCAAGGGCAACCACTGCCCATCAAGGAAACATTTTTGGCCAAAATCAGTAAGAAAATAACACATCCCTCCAAAGTAGGGGAGCTACTTATGGTCTGTGCGATTTTGAAAAGCTGTGACGTGAAGCAAGTGAGTTCGTGGGACTTACGTCGGTGATCATCTTCCCTCTCGTCTTATTTCTCTCTCTGTGGTTGGCCCGCTTCTGTCTCTGCTGCAGAACCCTTTCCCTGGTCGTGCGATACTCTAGTGCAAACTCACTGATGATCCTGCAGAACTTGTTGATGTTCACCTCTCGAATTGCATAAGGGGGGTGGCCCATGAAGAGCAAAAAGGAGTGAAATCTGCAGGAAACAAAACAAAAAAAAACCACAAACATAACTTTGCTTCTAAGGAACCAGAATTACTTGTGTAAAAATTTTCTATAAGAAATCACTGAGCCCAGCTTCCTGTGGGAGGGCGCTGATCATTCCTAGGCCTCCGAAGTCAAGAGTCCTCTTGAGTAAAAATAGAAACAAGGGTCAAGGCCATTCGCTTTCTTATCTGAATGGAAGTCTAGGTGATAAGAGTTCAGATTACTTTCTTGTTTGTTTATACATTTGTAAACGAATCTGGCAAGCTTTGCAGAAAAAACAACCAAGTAGTATCTTAAGGAAATAGGCACAATTTCTAGATTATGTAAGAACTGAATGGGAACAGAGAAGTGTTTTAAAGTCCCTTAAGTCGTTCTTGGAGTAACTGTACATGTGTGCAGACAATATATTACAAAGAACAGGTTCTAAGTAGATGCTTACAAAGCTTTCCTAAGAACATTAAAATATTTTTCTTTTACTATTAGTATATAGGCAATCTTAATTTAACTAGGATATGCCAAAAAAGTTGAAAAAATTTATTTCAGCTACTGTTTTATAAATTAAAAATTATTAAACTGAACATGGTGACACCTACTTGTGGAGGCCACAAAATTGTGAGCATGAAGCAAGCTGGGCCTATACAGTGAAACACTATGACAAAGTTATTAGTTCTGTTCATTTTGAAAAGCACACAATATTTAGGTTCCTAAAAGTGAGAAATAAAACAGTGAAAAACAGGGAAGTCTTTTGGTGAAACAAAGAGTATGACTTAACACCATTATCTGTAGACAAAAATCTCTTGGTTCTGATCATTCTAACTTGTACATTTTGAATATGGATAGGCTCTATTTTTTAATAAAGGATACTTCACTTCCCTTTTTAAAAACATAACAGGCTAAGACATGTAACAAAACAGCAACAAAACAAAAGAACAAAACCCAATAAAACCCTCAGAAGGAAAGAAAATATAAATATCCATGACTGTGGATTAGATGCATTTTTAGATATCATAACAAAAGCGTAAGCAACTCGTAGAAAACATGAATAGAACTTCACCACAATGGCAGCTCTTTGTGTGTCAAAGGACACAACAGTGAAAGCTCAGCTTTCAGGATGTACCTGCAAAACGCACAAAAAATAAGGCACTCCTACCCAGCATAGACTGAGACCCAGCATATCTCACAGCTCAAGCCTGAGAAACAGAAAGATGGGTACAGGATTTAAACAGACATTTCTCCTTTTATGAAAAGATACACAAATAGCCAAGAAGTACATAAAAATATGTTCAAATCATTAGTCGACAGGGAAAATAAAGATCAATAACACAAATGGTGCACACCCAGAGATGGCTGTCTTAAAAAGATAGTCAAGCACTGGCCAGGACTTGGAGAGATCGCAATTCTTTCAGCAGTGGTGGGAATGTAAAATGTAAAATGGCTCAACTAGAGATGCTCAGAAAGTTAAACAGACATTCCCCCAAATGGCCTAGCACTTCTCGTTATTCACGGAGTAAGGTTCTCTGTAATATGTAGGAAATCTTAAAGGGACACAGAGGCCAAAGAGCCTAGAGACCCCAGGGGAAGGGCAGAAGAAATCCTACTCTACAGGGAAGAGCCATAGGAATGACAAGGCATCCAGTACCAGCCATTTGCTATGCTCAGAACATTTTGCCCACATGCAGGTGCATGGATGATAGTGGTGGAAATATCCTTCATTGCACGGATCTCTGACAAAGCGCCACTCTCCCGTGAGCCTTCCCAGACCATCCTCTGTAAAGCCAAACCTTCTTGTTACTACTGACCAATTACTACTCCAGCCTGAGCTTCCTGGCTCTTACTGCCAAATGACATTACTTATCAGATGCAAAATGATGCTATGAGGATAGGGTGGTGTACTATCCTGAATATATTGCCTTACATCACTATCCAAGATGTATGCACATGCAGAATTAATGCAGGGGGCTGTCATCAACAGGTAGAAACTACGCTTTGTTTCATTCATTACATGACCTTTCTGACTCATCTTTTTATAGAAGTAGAACTCAGAATACTTCATTCTCTACCATCAGCACACTGCATTAGACCCAAGGGCATCAGAACCTAATATATAAACTGAAAATATGATTTAAGTATATATGTTACAAATTAGCACATAGACTTAATACCTGAGAAAAATATTCAGATGTAAATTTGAAAGAAAGACGCCATACATTTCTACGGAAACCCAAAGCATAGCCTTGGAGAAAGTAAACATTTTCGGAGATTAGCTGACCTTCAGATTACAGATATAAAAGTCACATGGCTATGGAAGGACTAGCTCCCCTCACTAGTAATGGAAGGCCCAAGCCAAGCATCTTCAGCTGTTTTGTTTTTGTGTTTGTTTGTTGTCACTACCAGCTTTTAATCAGGCGTGCTGTTTACTGAGGCGATGGACTCCATCAGGAGGAATAGACTTCAGGGCACTGGATGCGAGTCTGGGTGTTTACCTGTCTTTCTGTGGGGAGCATGACAGCTCCTGGCTGCAGTTCACAAAGCCTCCTAGGAAGGGCCTCTCCCTACTTTCCACTGATTTCTCTCATGAGCCTCCCACAGTAACTGCTGTGAATCCTTAAGAAAGGGTGCATTTACACATTGTCTACCAAGGGAGCCAGGCTGTAAAGAGCAGCAGGATAAAAGGAAAGGCAAATATGCAGGTGCCAGCAACCAAAACAAGATTTTTGGTGAAAGTCAGAGGTTGTGAAAGCCAAATATTGCCTGGAGCAACAGTTGTGAAACCATATTCAACTTTCTGATCTGAAGCTTTCTATGTGGGTATTGGTTACAAGGTATAAGGGCCTGATTTAAGTTTCTTCTTCTTTTTTTTTTTTGGTCTACTTCCCAATATGTGGGTGAAAGACTACCCTAGCAGGCCTGGGCTACGCTCCTGGGCAGTGTTTAAGGATGTGAAGCAAAGCAATGAGGCTCAGTTCTAGTTCACCCAGTTTAGCAATGGATTTCTGCTCTAATCAGTTCTATAATCCAGGCTCCAACAAGACTTCATTTGAACCCAGAGTTCTAAAGTTTGGCTGTTTACTTTGGAGACTACCTTGTACCCCCTGTCAGCCATGGAACTTTCAGTACCAACCACAGCTATGATGCATTTCTAATCCATCCTAGTCATCCCCAATGGGATTGCCAAAGGTGACGATCTATGAACTTGGGTCAGACAGGAGCAACTAACATCCAATATGACCATCTTGGAAGGAGCAAACACATAGTAAAGAATAGTTTTGTCAACAAGTTTTTAATATCTCTTGGATAAAATGGTTAATAAAAAGCAGGCACAACAGCTTTATAAGGCTTCCATGAATTTGCTCTAGTTTTACAGCATTCCAAATGGAAATTGTTTATTTTCATATTTTTTAAAGTTGGTAATCACTTGCATAGTAAAAAGAATAAATGGTAAAACCAGCCCACATCCTCTGCTTCCCCTTTTACAACCATATCAAAAGCATAGTGTAATTTGAGTAAGAAATTTGATGAAATATCTTATAAAATTCTCTTACAACAAAGCAATATAATATAATTGAAATGTAGCTGCAGTTGGATGGAGTGTAGTTAGGGGGTTTACAGTTAAGCAGCTTAAACCCAAAAGTTCTGATTAATGGGTAGCCATCAACCTAGAAATAATACTTTTTCTTTTCAAAATTGCAGTCCTGTCCAGCACATTTCATCCCCTCCCCCACCTTTCCTCACAAGTTGCCATCAAGGCCAAGAAAGAGGGGCTGGGGGATTAAATCCGGTTCAGAGTCTCAGCACCCGCATAAAATGCTGGCCATGGTAGTGTGGCACTGCCAGCATTGGGGCAATAGACACAGGAGGATCTCTGAGCCTTCCTGGCCAGCTCATCAAGTTCATTCAGTGAGTTAGGTTCAGTGAGAGACTTTGGAAAGAGCAGCCAAGGAAGACATCTAATGTCGACCCCTGGCTTCCACATGAACGTATGCGCATGGATGCACCAACACTATGCACATATACCACACAAGGCCAGAGAAAGTATGTTCATCAAAGTAGGAAGTGACCCAAGAAGGGTGGCTTTGGACAGATAAGGGCATCAGGTTTAGAAACTCCTCTATGGGCTTAATAATAATAGGAGGAGGAGGAGCTGAATAAAGAAGAAAATGAGAGGGATGGAGATGTTCCTACATCCATCTGCTGTGATGAAGATCAAAAGAAGGTGATGGCTCAGCAAAGCGTGACCGTCCTTGTATGGAACGTTGGAAGACCAGCACTCTATGCCTGGTTTAAAAGGGAGTGGCAAAGACAGGCATACAGTCATACACACCATTAGACCTGTGCCAGCCTCCATGCAGATAAAGCATGACTCCAGGGTCTTCCTGGATCCTGAGACTGAGGAAGGCTGGTGCAGAGGAGAGTATCTGGGGTATGGTCCAGCCCTCGCTCAGGTATGCCTGCTGGAGAGCAGCTGGAGAGCACACCCCCAGAGGGTCTTCAGTGTCTGAGTGTAGGCCAGATACAAGAAAGAACTTTTCTAAGAAGGAGAGCATCCTCACATAGGAGGCTCTTTGTACATAACATGACTCCAGCAGCTGCAGAAAAGTAGCCAAAGACCTTACAAAAGCAACTTCTGGGTCAAGGAGGATTTTTTAAATTTAATTATCCCCAGCATCCTTTCTAATTAAGATTCAATGGCATTGTTTTACATACATAGACGTCAAGACTTAAGTACCTTAGGAGTACCTGCTATGTTTCTAGAATGCACAGTACCATTTTTGTAAATTTAACCTTCTGATGCATGTGTACAAAACACTGGCAGTTTTCTGTAAGCTCTTTCATACACATACCTGTTAATTATCCTCCGGTGGACAATCTTTAAAATTATAATTCGTTCTGCACAGTCTTTCAGGAATTCTGACATCCGCTGCTTCAGAACTGGTTTCATTTCATGTTTTGCAATAGCCTTGAGGTGATCCCATGAAGCTTTGCATCTTCTCTCCATCTGACATAAATTATCCTGAAGTTGATCAAAGTCAACCTGAAAATCAGAGGGGAGAAGGGACATGGCAAATGTATGAAACAGCTGGACACCAGCCTGAGCTGGGAGCCCAAAGTGCCTCTAGGAGAAAACAGGAATCAAAACTGAACTTCCATGTTGAAATACAAACATATTTATGGCCTAAAAATGATTCACATGTGTATTTTTCATTATCTTCCATCAATTTATTCAGTGATAAAACTGTTCTCCAAGTGAACCCAATACAGGAGTCACCTTTTCTTGCCTTGTTTGGGAAGAAATGTTCTGAGAATTGTTGGGAACTGTAAATTCAGACATGAAATGAAAGAACCTAGTACAAGATGAGCTGGGCAGAAGTCTCATAAACCTTTTCAGGGTCCTCTTGTTCTTTGGAGCTAATATTTTACTCAAGACTAAGAAACTTCCCCAGTCACGGATGGCTCAGCTATGCTCAGCCAGTAGTAGACAGTTAATTTTCTTTTCACCACATCTCACAATTTATGTGAAAAAAAATGATTGGACTCATCCATCATTCATATATTCATCCAACACTCATGGAATGCCTACTGTACAACTCTTCCTATATCATGTACTAATTACAGAGATCCATGTATAGCACAGTTAAGTACAGAAAGACAAGTGCATGATGCACCTGAACTCATGTCATCAAGTAATCTCATCCCATAGTCCAAGCTCGGAGGGGTCTACATTACCTTCAAGGCTTTGTGTGTGTGTGTGGGGGGGGAGAGAGTTTAGGTAGAGAGGCATGAGATCCTGAGAGTTAATGCAAGCTACACATGCACAGATACTTGACAGAACAGGAACATTCTGGGAAATGCCAAGTGTTTCACTTTGCCTGCCTAGGGCACCTGATAGGTCTAATAAAATGCTGAATGGCCAATAGGGGGGCAGAGAAAGGATAGGCAAGGCTGCTGGCAGAGAGAATAAATAGGAGGAGAAATCTAGGCTCCAGAGGAAGAACTACAGAAGGAGGAGAGGACAAGAGAGACATCTGGGGCCAGAAGCCAGGCAGCCACCAACCTACAGACATGAGAAGCAGTGAAAATAAGATACACAGAAGGGGAAAAGTAACAAGACCCAAAGCGAAATGTAGATAAAGAGAAACGGGTTAAGTTAATAGCTAGCTAGAAACGAGCTAAGCTAAGGCTGAGATTCAAAATGAGTAAGTCTCCGTATCATGATTTGGGAGCTAGTTGGTGGCTCAAAATAGAAAGCCTGCTCCAGGATCAAGTCTACAAAGGCATATCTGAAGTAGGGTGTGCTACACCCATGGGAGAAAGGCTAGGATCCCAGAAGATTCCCAAGGCAAGAAAAGCAGGGCAGGGTCCAAGAAGGGCTTAGAGCTACAAAGGCTCTATGAAGTTTGGAAACAGGCCCCAAATACCCTCATGGCCTCCCGTTTCAAAACATAGATCTTGAACAGCCATCATCTAGTGTAACTGCTTGGGCCTGTGTGGCCAGTATGAAGGCAAGGATACATTATGCAGCTATTATTTAATTGACAACTAAATGTCTACTAGGCATTTGGGAAAGGGCCCAGGACAGTCACATATCTGGTCCGGTATCAGTAATTCTGTGTCAGGGTCACTTTGGTTGCTAGTCAGCTCCAGCTGGGAAAGACCCTGGGTAGGGCCAAATAGAACCCAAGTGTTTTAGGTGGTTCTGGAAATAAGGCCAAAAGGAACAGGCTCTAGACAGACTGATTTTTGTCTTGGATTTCTGACAAAGCCTTCTTTTCAGAGGAAGGAGGTGGCACAGTAGTGATTACAGGACCATCCCATCTGAGAGGCTTAGGACATTCCGTATGTGCCCACCATAGAACAGGGTGGCATGCATCTCCATGAGGGGACTCTATTCTAAGAAGCCCTCTGTGAGTTCTGTCAGGGCTGGAAAAGCAGTGGCTATGCCTCTCTTTGCCTCAAGGCAGATACACTATGAAGCCAACCCCGTAATTGCTGGACTGTAGTTCCTGTGGCAGGTAAAGGAGGCTCCAGTTAACAGGTCAAGGTGCTGGTCCAATGGGCGATGACAGAGAAGAGAGCTCCTTCAAGACCTCTGTAACTCTGAATCTACCTCTTGGCCACGTTGCTCTCCTGTCCCTCCTCATCCTCAATTCTGGTGTATCCAAATACTTTCCACTCACACTTCCAAACCCACTATACTTCCAGGCGTTTTCTCTACAGTAGCCTGGCTTCCAATGCTTCCATGGCCTTCACAATTCTGTTGTATTTGGGGTTCCCCTGGGTATTGTCCTGCCTCAATGGTCCCCCTACCTTTCAGGCACCTAAATGACCACATAATACAATAGTCTCTTCTCTAACCAGCTATGTGCTCACAAAGATAATAGCTCTGTATTTTAAGAGCCTGCATCTGAGGGTCCAAAGCCATATACTGTTTATAGCCCTATAAAAATGTTCCCTGTGTGTAAGATCATTGGAACAGCCAATCTCTCAGCACTGGGGCCAGGCATACTCTGGTTTCTGGCTCCAGATCTCATCCTGGGTATAATGGCATCTCAGGAAGAACAAGATGGCATCTTTCTGATATGCTTGCCCTTGATATGCGTACTTAGAGCAGGCTGAGGACTTGCAACATTGGGTGGAATAGTCTGGAAAGTAACACTCTCACCATCACAGGAGTGAGGCTCCCATGGCAAGCTTGCCCCGCATACCTCAGTAGGAAAGAATCTGACCAAGAACCAGAGATAGGAAAAAAGGTCTTAAAAGTTCATTAGAAATGGCATGAAATGACTCATAATGGTGAACTCCAGAGCAGGCTGCACCGAGTGGCTCACTAACTGAGACTATATGCCTCCGAGATGACGCAGAAGACCCAGCAGCGAAGCCCACGAGCCCAGTTCCTCCAAGTCCACGGACGTACCTTGGCTGACCTGGTGATGGCCCCGATCTCTGAGTACAGATCCGAGCTGTCTGGAAAGTTTTCCACTACCATGGTGCACACGTGATGGAGAAGGGACTGCTTGTGCACTGTATCTTTGACTTCTGGAACTTTCTCGAGGTAGCTTAACTCAAACGCTTTGGCCTGTTTGGTGACATTGAATAAAAGCATGAGAAAAATAAGGATTAGGTAGGCTCTTTCAACAGTGCAGATGGTTAGAATCAATGTAGCCCAATGTATAGTTTCTCTAAGGCCAGTGAGCCACACACCCCTTCTTCCTCTGATGCTCAGGCTGGAGCAATCACACCCACCATGTCCCCGAGCCACATGGCAGGGCTTTGACAGCCCTTTGACTCCTGCACACCAACAGTCTCGTTCTCCTCTGACCACTACTGAATGTCTTCATTCTGACCAGAGTCAGGCCAACAGCAGCAACCAATAAATTTGCTTTTAAAAAAGACCACCAAGCCTGAAAAAGAGGCTTATAGCCATTTAGAGGACATACAGATTTTGCGGAGGACCAGTTGGATCACAGCACCTACATTGGATAGCTCACAACTTCACTGATAACTCTAGCTCCATGGCAGCCAAAGCCTCTCATTTCCATGAGCATATGAGCACATGCATGCCTGCACTCATGTGTGCATATGCACATACAATTCAAAATAAAATGAATCTTCAAAAGAATACCAGAACATATATTAGCCTAAATATTTAAGTGATTAGCTTAGAGAAAAAAAAATATGGATGAGAATCCCCTGATGTTAATGTTTTAGAGTAGTCACATCCTGTAAGGACCATGTACTTATTTTCCAAGCTTTCTTATAGAAAAGTCCATATTCAAATGAATGGCCCCTGATATTACAAGGACCAAAAGCTTTGATTTTTCAGCAAAAAGACACAAAATCTGCTTGTTGCACTATGGTTCAAGGAATCAATCAAGGGTACAGATCCATTGGTAATGACCGCAGAGACTTTGTGGTAAAGGAGGCCAGGGAGTAAGGGACTGGGAAATCTTACATTGGTTCCATTTAGAAAGTTCCCAATGGCGAGGAGAGTGGACAGGATGAAGCCCAGGGTTTTATTGTTCTCCAACTGGTCTATTCCTTCCTTCAGGTCCAAAAGTGGTTCGGCCACTTCCTTTCAGATAAAAAGAAAGCAGAAGATGAGAAAGAACACATATCTTGGTTTCCTTTATTTTCCTTTCCAGGTTTGTGTAGTCCACAACAATAACCAGTAGAGTTCTCTGTAGCATAGGATAAGGTTGTGTGATGGGCATTTGGTCCAAGATAGGGACAGTTATTGAAAGGCAGCAGATAAAAATCTGCTCCCAGACACCACAGTGAAGACCCTTGGTCCTATGCAACATCCAAGTGCAAGCATGACCCCTAGGCCATTTTCACCACTCTCCATTCCCATGCCAGCCGTGGCTGACTTCTGAGACCACATTTCCTTCCATGTTCCCTCAATACCAGCATCACAGCCTTCTGTTTGATTTTTTTTTCTTTGCAGGCAGATGACTGTACTCATTGTGTCCTCACAGCCTCTGGACCACCATGGTTTCCTCCTGTCCCCTTTAGGCCCTCCATGCTGGTCACCTCTTAGCCTAAGTTACTCACATAGGTATGTCCAATCTTTTGACATTGGGACATGGCATTGTCATCTACAAAGTTTACAGTAAAGAACCACATAATTTGGCTACAAAAACCAAGCTCCATGATTTAAATACATTTAAGAATTTGTGTTGAGGTATATTCATAGCTTATTCGGGGTGCATAAAGTCTGTGGGCTTTGGATTGGGCACATCTGAAAGCCACTGTTCTTGTTACTCTCACCCCCTCAGACATTTGACCTGCCCTGCAACCTCATTGACCTCAAACTACTTGCCTGGGTCCCCAAATGAAGGGGTTCAACTGTAGTTTCTTCAGCAGCCTTGTCTTGCCAGCCCCCAACCATGGCTAGTCACACATCATTTCCCCCAATGTCATCTTACTTTGCTAAAATCACCTAAATGTGCCACATGCTTTCACAATGGAGCTACACCAGTTACCCAGCAGTCCTCGGGGTGTCTTCTTTCCTGCTTGATTCCATGGATGGAGAATGCGTTCAGACCCCTTATACAACATGCATGGGACCCAGAAGTGTTTCCTATGTTGAAATATTTGAATTTCACCTACAAGACATCTCAGAGATGAGGTCCAAGTATAAGGACAAAATTTACTCATGCCATAGCACACCCTTCAGGACACAGCCAGAAGGTATTTTCATATATTTGAAAATACTTTTAATGCGCTCTTGCTTCATCTCTGACCTGCCACATAAGGTGAGGCATTAAATTTTTACTGTAGCATCACTTTGGCCCTAAAAATGCTTTGAGTTTTTGTGCATTTGGGTTTCAAATTTTCGTATTAGACATGTTCGACCTGTAATTTTCCCTCAAACTTCCCACACTCACTGTCATATCGCTGTTCTCCAGTACAGCAGCATGGTGACTCCTCTAGGCTTCAGTTTCTACCTCTTGTGGTACTAAGCCCCTTACAGTTATTCAGCTCACAAAAGCATTCCACTGAGCATTCTCCTCCCAAATCAAAATACTACCTCTAACAGGGACTCAAGAAGCTACCAAAACTTACAAGTCTCAGGAAATTCCTTAAATACAAGAGTCACAAGACCTCTTCCCAAGTTACATAAGTACTAACAATTTCTGGGGGATGGGGGGAAGGATACTGTTTTAGCTCTCTGCAACTCAGTGTTGGGCAGGGCACTCCAGGAAAGCCCATGCTGGGATGGGCTTCATGGTGCTATAGCTCCCTCTGAGTTATCTGTGTTTCCTTTTAAAAATAATTTAACTTTATTTTATGTGAATTGGTATGAAGGTGTCAGATTCCCTGGCACTGGAGTTACAGACAGTTGTGAGCTGCCGGGAATCGAACCTAGCAGCCAGTGCTCTTAACTGCTGAGTCATCTCTCCAGCCCCTATCTATGTTCTTTAAGTAAGACCCACCCTCATGTAAGCAACCCTGACAAACTCTGGTTCACTAAGTTAGGCCTGGGTGGAAGACTTCTTTGGTCTGCTGTTGCTATCTGGGGTAGATAGGTATTTGTTCATAGCTCCCTAGTGAAGTCATACAACATACCCAGTGCAGGAAGGATGCCTATGTCTTCCACTTGCTATTTAAGAGGGGTCTCAATACCTTTCACAACTAACCATGCCACCCCTCTCTCCCCACCTCTCTCTCTCTCTCTGTCTGTGTGTGTGTCAGAATGTACACATGTATGTGAGTCAGATGACAACGTCTGTCAGGTGTCTGTACCTGCAAGCTTCCTGGGATTCTCCTGCGTCTACCCCACCTTACATAGCAGCACTGAGGTTACAGACACGCACTATAGTGTCTGGCTTTTTAGTTCTCATACAATTCAGTTTTCTGTCTGCTGCCTCAAGCTGCTGCTGCTACAATGGATGGGGCTATCCCACTCACTATCATGACTTTCCCTTCATGAAGGCCTTTGCCCTCTGGAATAGTGAGCCCCAAACAAAACTCTTCTCCTATAAGTCGTTTCTGCCAGACATTTGGTCACAACAATGGGAAAAATAGCTACTAATATCCCCTTACCAGTCCCCTTGGAGCTGACAGTTTAGGTTATGATCATCAGGGGGAAGGGTGAAAGGTTTTTTTTTTTTCCACATTTTGCCTTCCTATATTTTCTACAGAGAAAATACAGTCTGATAACTTTTGATAACTAAACATTTGATTGCTGCCTATAGTCAGGATCTGAGGCTGTGTCAGGAAGGCACTCACCACCTAGTGCAGGTGCAGCTCGCAACACCCAGTGTGAGCTCACCCTCCAAATTCTGCGTCAAGAATGAGGCTTCACCAGCTTAATAGCCACCGGCTGTAAAACTGTTGGTCTCCACTCGGGGATGCGGGTGTTCCTATGGCCTGCCTACCTTCTCTGTGGTTTCATAATCCATTTTGAATGCCCAGAGGTGGAGCCGAGCTGAGAGCTCGCTGATGGAGGACAGTGTGAGGAGGAACTGCTCAGCACTGCCCAGGGGCACGTCAGGGTTAGCCAGCTGAGCTTCCTGGATTTTCTGCTTCTCCTCTTCAGTTGGAATCATGGTCAGAATTTTCTAGAAAGATAGGGTGATATAATAATTCTCTGTTAGTAACGGACTGCTCCTGAAACATTTTCAAATTTCTGTTATGATTTTACAAGCAGATAGTTAAATAATAGGCAGGTGTTATATTATGAAAACCTGTAAACTTTTAAACATCCTGCTTCAGGCCTTCTAGGGCATAAAGGGCATTCCAGGCAAGGACAGGGGCTGATAAGTGAGAATAAAAAAGATAGAATATTGGAGAACAGCTTCCCGCTCCCTAGGAGACACAGACAGAAGCATGTGTCAAGAATGTGCACTTTGTTGCACATCTCATGAACTTATTTAATAGATTACAAAAATGTAACACTCACAAAAAGTCAGGTTGGCTTCTCTGTATTAATTGTAATTTTAATCAAAACTCATAGATAAATAATACTTTAATATCAAACAGAAGTCTAACTTAGGAAAAGCTTATATATATATATACATATATACACACACACATATATATAACTATATATATAAAGAAATACCTGCATAATGATGAAAACAGTATTATCTTTCTATTTCTATTTGTTTTTGGTAAAGGCCAACTGTGGAATGCCAAGAGGACAAAGGATGTTAGAATCAGATCGATTCTTACAGGTTCAAATACTTAATTCATTATAATTTTAAGAGTGAAAAAATATCTATCTTCATTATTCCTATCTTAACACTGTATGGGAACTCTTTCCCTCCACACAGACACACAAGAAGCACACACACACACACACACACACACACACACAAGAGAGAGAGAGAGAGAGAGAGAGAGAGAGAGAGAGAGAGAGAGAGAGAAGAAAGAATTATAAACACCTAAAAAAAGTTTCTAAAACACAAAAGTGAGTTAGCAATGTTTCATGACACATGGCCAATACACAAAACCTACTTTATTGTTACATAGTAATGAGAAAATTTCAAAGTGCTATTTATGATGAAATATACAAGTGACAAATCTAATAAAGAATTTATAAGCTCTATATATGTTAGAAATTTTAAAATGCTAAATCTAAATCACTGGAGTGGAATACCATGTTTATAGGCTGGGATTTATAGTCAGGGTGCTGTCTCACTAGGCTGATCTATAGGCATAACTCAGTTCCAACCAAAAGACCAACACATGATTTTGTGTAGAAGCAGAAAAATTGGTTCTAGAAGCCTTGTAGTGACGAAGACATGGGACAACCATGGATTGTTGTAAAAGGTGACCTTGGAAGGATGACTCTGTCCAACTTGAAGAGCTATAGAATTACACACACACACACACACACACACACACACACACACACACACACACACACGCATGCATGCATACATACATACATACATCAACAGGGCAGAACAGTACAGAAATGGACCACACAAATATGGTTCATTAATTGTGACAAAAGACTATCCAACAGAGAGAGGATAGGATTTCCAGCAAGTGGTGTTTAAACAACTAGATTTCATATTAAAATAATGAACCACAACATAATTCTCCTTTCTACATAAAGAAACTCAAAGTGGGTCATGGAAATTTAACACCATAATAATTTTGGAAAATCTTTGTGAACCATGGTAGACCAAAAAAAATCCCCAAATAAGAACCAAATAAAGTAAACTATATCCTAGTTAATTTTTTTTCACTGTTAAAAGAATGAAAACATAAGCTGCAATTTATCAACATAGATGTTCCCCTATGACACTGACATTCCATTCCTGGGTATGTACTCTAGAGAAATGAAAACCGGTAGTCACAGGAAACTATTAAAACAATTACAATTGCTCTATGTGTAATAAATAGCCCAAGTCTGTGACAAGTTAAATATTTTTAGTGGAGAAACAGGTAAACCAACTGTGGTACATCCCCAAAATGAAACACTGCTCTGTGGTAACATCAAGACGCTCTCGAGCCTATGAGACTCGGGTGAGTCTCAAGGTTGTTTGTCATGTTGAGTGAAAGATGCCAATCTCTACAGGCTCTACACTGTGTGATTCCATATGACAGTCTCAAAACCAGGAAACCACAGTGAAGGAAAATGCATCTCTGCCTGCCAGGGGCTGGGACTACAGAAGGGCAGCACAGAGATGAGACTGTTTTAATCCAGACTGAAGGGATTCAGATACATTTTTACAACACTAGAGCCGCCTACCAAAATAATTAACTTTATACTATACTGACTCCAAATTTTAAAAAAAATCGTGACTATAAAATTAACAGCAGCCATTAAATATGCACATGTTAACACAATGGTACAGCTGGGTGTGTCTGGGCAGAAGAAGCCCTGAACTTGTTGAGTGGAAACAGGCAGGGAGGGCCGGACCCAGCGCATCAGAAGTACACATTCTAAACTGCAGTCAGAGTGAGGCTGTCGAAGATGACACCTGGCAAACACTCACACCCATCTCCTTCCAAATTGTTCTCCACTGTGGCTCCAGGATGAGGCTATGTGGGCAGAATTTGATTATCAGAGGGATTTAGCCAAAATTCTGTAGGTCACACTGTCCACAAACATTGTGTTTAAAAAACACTTATCCAAACAGTTTAAGCAGATGACACTCTTTGAAAACATCTATAGTTGGAACTCAACTAGTTTTTAAAGTACTTAGCATAAAAGTGTACTTTAATTTTCACAATGCTTAAATTGTTCTAGGCAGGGCAGGAATTTGAAAACAAAACTTGCCAACACCTTTTGTAGCCTTCAGGAGATATGTTCCTGCAAGTCAAGTTTTGTCGCATTGTCCCAAACGTGTTTCCTTTGCCTTTTACTTCTCTAATTTGAACCGTTCCTTCTCTGTGGATGGTTCTGGGCTCACCATTTGTTAGTTTCTTTTCTTACTCCTTGCATCACTATCAGTAAGACTACAGGACAGTGGCTCAGTAGGTCAGAGCCACCTCTTGCGAGCTGGTGGTCCTTTTCTCCACCAGGATGATACAGATGAACACAAGCAGAGTTTAAGTCAGACTCTTGCCAATTTCTTTGATGATACTTTGAATTACCACTTGGTTTTGTAGGAAAAGAATCATCCAACAAGACCAAATCACAATAACCCAATTGATTTTATTGTTTTATTTTTTTAATTCCTTCTAGACCAGTGGTTCTCGGCCTTCCTAATGCTGCAATCCTTTAATACAGTTCTTTATATTGTGGTGATAGCCCCATAACCATAAAATTATTTTGTTGTTATATCACAACAGTAATTTTGCTACTGTTTTGAATCATAATGTAAGTTATTTTCTAATATAGAGGTTTTTTGATGGGGTCACGAGCCACAGGTTGAGAACCACTGTTCTAGACATTGTCCCTGCATTGCTACAACTATATTTGTTTTTGTAGCAGAAAGTACTATCAAAAAGAAAATGCAAATTATGGTGGACCTAAATACTAGTTTGAGTTTGGCCATTTGATTTTCTTGCAGATGAGATATAGCAGTAATGGTTTTACTTGTTTTTGACTGAAACCTAGCCATCGTGATGAAGAATCTACTACAAGGATTTGGGCACAGCATCAGGGGCTTGGGAAAGTTTGGGGTTAGTGTGTTAACAGTTTGTGTATTCTGAGAAAATGGGCTCTATCCCTGCACCTATTCTCATACAGCAACTTAAATCCACTCCCTGAAAGACTCTGAAGGTATCTCCTGACATTTTCACGAGCGCATGGAGGCAACACATAGGGGCAAGAAGTTATTATGCCCAGCATAGATGGAATGATTTGCTGAAGGAGAGGCTGAAGTTCTCCCAAGCAGAGCTACAGAACTGCCAGGGGCTGCCCTCATGTCCTAGCTCCACTATTCATGGACACTCACCTGCAGATGCGAACTCTAAGGGAAGATGTGTCCCATCTTCAGAGCATTCTGGCTCCCTGAACCAGCTCCACAGCTCATGAGCAGAACCACCTATGCCCAGCACCTATGAAGCCTGCTTAGGGCATGCCTTGAGCAATAGCAACTCCTTGGAATGATACTGTGGCACAAACGGTTAAAGGAAATTTCTGCTTCTGAGATTATGCTGGGTCTGACAGCCAAAGTGAGATGAGTTAAATGTCATTAAAGACAACTGTTTTGTACTGCCTTTTAAGTGGACTACACTCTAAAAATCAGAAAAGCAAAGGAGGAAAATAAAAAGTAATGTCTTCTCATTTCCATTTGTTATCATTCTGTGCATTTTACTGGAAAAAAAAAATTATGGATGCTCTCTAGAGATGACCTTAAAATAACTTCCTACAGTTTAATACTCTTCAGAAAGCCACTTCCTTAATGCAGTTAATTACTCAGGTTTGTATGACAAATCCAGATTCATGCTGTAAGTTGCTAGGCAATGGCACAGGATGTCATTTAATACATCCTAATTGTGTTTTGGTACACAGAGCTTTCCAATGGCCTTATGAAGCAGCAATTCTGTGACATAATGTGTGTATCCAGGAAGCAGACAGTCTGGCTGAAGGCCTGTGGGCATTAGCTGCAAATCTTATTAGCAAGGGTCTGTATGTTGACAACTGCTTTTTCTCCTCAGTCTCATGTTAACTGTTGAACAACAAGAGTCCAGAACAAGCTTTGGGTCCTTTCTAGCACCTGAGTGTAGATCTTCTTTACCACTAGGTTGACTGGGATCATGAAGAGGAGATGCATTTCCCATTCTACAAAAGGTCTGGTTCCATGGTTTTCACAGCTATGCCTGAGAACAGCTGAGGGATATGCACACTGCTAGGTTATGGAGGTAGCTTCAATGAGGGGTTCTAGGATGGAATGCTTTCACTCCCTAGGGAAAGTTAACAGTGTGTGGAGGACAGTAGGTACCGCTAGCAACTAGTGTATTAGTTACATACTAATAAATACTGTTGCTGCCATATTAACAGGTTTAAGCTACCTGTTCAAATCAGATAACTTAAAACAACGTAAATTTATTGGGCAGTGGTGACACACACCTTTAATCCCAGCACTCGGGAGGCAGAGACAAGCAGATCTCTGTAAGTTTGAGGCCAGTCTGATCTACAGAGCTAGTTCCAGGACAACCAGGGCCACACAGAGAACCCCTGTCTCAACCCCCCCTCCAAAACCCAAAACAAAACAACAACAACAAAAAAAAACCCACAATGTAAATGCCCCAAATCAAGGTTGTGTGAAGCCCATGCTTTCTCTTTGAGGGCTGGAGAGGAGAACATTTCCTTGCCTCTTAACTTCTCTCTCTCTCTCTCTCTCTCTCTCTCTCTCTCTCTCTCTCTCTCTCTCTCTCTCTCTCTCTCTCTCTCTCCCTCTTCTTCTTCTCCTCCTTCTCCTTCTCCTTCTCTTCCTCCTCCTCCATTTTCTTCTTCCCCTTAGTTTGTAAGTGTGTCACTCTAATTTCTGTTTCTGTCATCACATGAACTTCATTCTGTGAATCTCCCTGTGTGTTCTCTGATTCAAGTGGCATCCCCACCTATCTGTATCCAAATGTCCCTCCTCTTTTAGGAATACCAGTCAGGCCATTAATGATGGAACTGTCTTTCCAAGCAAGGTCACCTCCTGAATGGGCATGAACTTGGCAAGGATACTGTATACTAAGTACTTGTTTCAGTAGACAGTTATTTTGTGCCTGTCTCTTCTTCTCAAGGTGCAAAGGTATGCCTGGCCTTATGGGCTCCAGACCTTGCCCATACTGTATGCCTTCTCTGCTGCCCATGTGCAGGGACAAGAATTGTGGCATAACCCATGAAATATGCTCCACTGGGCCATCTACCTCTCATCTTTCTCCACCTTTAACAGATCAGCAACCATGAAAGTCTCAGTTGGCTTGCTCTGTTCTCAAGATGATCCAACAAATGCCAGGTGGTTGTGGTGCATGCCTTTAATCTCAGCACTCGGGAGACAGAGGTAGACAGATCTCCGTAAGTTCAAAGCAAGCCTGATCTACAGAGTGAGTCCCAAGGACAACCAGAGACTATATCAAACAAACAAACAAACAATAATAAGATCCAACAAAACATATCTCTGGTTTGTTTTGGTTTTTCACATAGTCTCATGTAACCCAAGCTGGCCTCAAGGCCCCTGTATAACTGAGGATGACCCTGCCCCTTTCTAATCCTTGAGCCTCCACTTATCAAGCACTGAGACTACATGCTAGTGCCATCACACCCACCTTATGCAGTGCGAGCAATCACACTGGAATTTGTGCATGGAAGTAAGCCATATTCCTAGCCACAAATTACTTCTTTTTATAAGATCAAAACAATGTCCTGTATGTGGGCTTCAGCAATAAGAGTCCCTAGACATATGTGACACAACATGGAAGAAGACCTAAGCATCCTAGTATGGAGGACAAGTTGAACTTTTTCCATTCTGAGGTAAGCAATATTTGGTTAGAGTCGAGGTCCATAAGTGAGCCAAGATCTAACTTCACAGGCAAAGTGACTTGTCTCTCCATCCTAGAATAAACATCTAGGAATCATTAAGATCTTTCAGAGTCCAGTTGAGTAAAGAAAGTTACAAACCATCAAAAGCAATATTCAATGCAATAATATGATGCACATTTCACAACACTAACGATTCTCCATGGAACTTGTCTTACCTCAATCCCTTCTTTGTTTAAGGCATACTCATCAAAGTTCAAAATGGCTATCTTGATTGTCCTTGGAGGGGGCAGCACTGTCAGGCCGATGTTGATAGCATTGCTTCTCTTGGAATCCAAAACAATGATCTCCTGTCTTTTACCATCTGCAGCTGTTTTCTTGGTGATAAAACAAGGAAAATCAAAAGATTAATGTATCATTCTGGATCCTTCCTGGATTTCATTACTAAACACAGACTCACTCCTCATTTAAGAGAGAAAGCCAATGGCCCAGATTCGGCTCAGAGAAGAACTGGCTGCCACTCAGCTCAGGAAAGAGAATGGGGAAGAGGGAGGAAGATCAAGGTTTAGTTACTTAGTAGCCTCCAAGCTTGGGTCAGTAACAGAACTTCACAAGTCAGACACATTACAAAACAAAATTGATTTTCTTTCAATAGGGAAAAGTTTTGTGCAAGAACAAAACCTGTTTTTTTCCACCCTTTTAGAGTTCCTTTCTTGTGTGCTGCGAGGTGTTTGAATATGCCCTGATGTGCAGCATCTACAGTGTGTCCATAGCAGTGAATACAGAGGCCACGGACACAGGCTAATGAGGATATCCAAGGCGGATGCTGTGTCAGCCCTTGGGTCCCTGGATCTTTCCAGGGCCTCCCTCACTATCCAAATGTCCTGCACCCATCACAGCCGAGTGCCCCCATCTTTCCTGTACATGTAACCATTACACAGCTGCCCACTGGAGGGTGGAGTGGGGCCTCCCAACCAAGAGAAAAGAAAGGACATGTGCTGATAAAAAGGAATGAATGACAAGCGTGAACAGACACCAAAGAGGACAACAGAGAGCCAGAGGTGTCTTGGCATCCTCATAGGACCCTGTATTGTGGCTTTCAAAGGCACGGGTGCCCCCATGGAGCCCAGCCTTGGGCATACGTCATGGGAATGGTCAGCATATGGCTGGAACTGTTTATATGCCTTTCAAAGTCAATATTTATATCCCACCCCCAAATCCACATGTTGGCCCCCTGATTTCCAAAAAGATAGAATCTAGTATCAGAGGTCAGGGCCTTGGGAGATAACTAGGTTTAGGTAAGGTGCTAAGAATGGAATCTTCACAATGGGATTGGTGTTCTTATAGGAGAAGGAAGCCCTGTGAAAGTCAGGAGGAAGCCCTTGGCAGAGGTAACTTGGCTGGCATCTTGAGCTGCAACTCCACAGCCTCAAGGACTGTAAGAAATAAATTTCTGTCGTTTAAGCCACTGAGCATATAGTATTTAAAATTACTTTTAGATTTATTTATTTTATATGTATGAATGGATGCCTACATGTATTTATGCATACTGTATGCAAGCTTGGTGCTTGTGGAGCTAACAAGAGGGCATCAGAATCCCTGGAACTGGAGTTACAGATGTTTGTGAGCTACATGTAGGTGCTGGGAACTGAACTCGAGTCGTCTGGGAGAATGACAAATAGAACTGTCATTTGGTATTGGATTCTGGCTGCCCTGGCAGACAGACATAGGCTATGACAGGGACTGTCTCCACTTTTCCCTCCAGCTCTCAGGAAGTTATGTATAGCTGTCGATGGAGGGAAATAGGTTCAGCAAGCCTCTACAACTGCTCAGGTTTCCTGTGGTGCAAAGACATCTGGGAAGATGGCTGTTTTGAATTATGGGACACTCATGGGGTGGCAAAGATGATCAGGGTAGGGTGGTTCTCTTGAAGAAAATGTATCCAGTGATGATGGGTGCTCACTAAGCAAGGATTCCAACAGCAGGGTAGGTCTGTAAGAACTAGCTCTCCAACTATACCTGCAAGAGTCTCTGGGATCCATCCAGGCCCCAGGGAGAAAGTAAGCAGATAAGAAGCCATTCCTTCAGGCTGGGAGCTGTCGGGGATGAGGCTGGATGAGGGTAGATCCTGCAAGACCTCTGGGGCCAGCCTGACCATACCCTGCAGGCAAGTGCCCTCTGAACTGCTTCTTTGAAGCTCGCCTGAGCCCAGGAGCAGATGAGCCATCAGTGGGGATAGCAGTAGAGCTGTGGGCTAAACGGAGGAGCAGGCTATGTTCCTACACATCCCCCCTGAACCTCCCAACTCAACTGCTACAACTTTCTTTACTTTAGGTCCATAAATATGTGTTTGGGAATAAATACATGTAGATTTCTTCTTGAAAGGAACAACTAAAAACATCTCAGCCCTGGGAAGGGGCAGTAGGAACACATTTTATCTTATCAGTTCTGTTATATTAGAGAGCCCTGACAGATACAACCCATCTATAAAAAAAATAATAATTCTATTGAAATTCTAATAAGATTTTTAAAAATCCATTCTAAAATTAATAAAAGACCACATTCATTTAAAGTCAACAACATTCTTTAAAATGTATTTCACATGTATTAATTATATATATGAATGCTCGGCCTGCATGTATGTATCCTACCATGTGTATGCCTGGTATCCTGGGAAGTCAGAAGAAGGCATTGGATTTCCTGAAACTGGAGTTGGGATGGTTGTGAGCCCAGGCCCTCTGAAAGAGCAACAAGTGAGCCGTCTCTCCAGTCACCAACATTCTTTTGTGAATGATTCTTTTGTCTCTTTGTGGATGATTATGGAGCATTTTGCACTCCAGAGCCGGTCAGCGGGCGCTGAGATAGCAGAGGTATAAAGAGCAGGGCAGCACAACAGCATGGGAAGCATGGGAAGGGCCCCTGCAGCCCAGCCCAGTCACTCTAAGACTCAAATCCCTGAACCAAAATCTAACATAAGAGAAAGACAGTGAGCATGTTACCAAAACAGGAAATAAAGTCAAACTCGGCAGTGAGCCGCTGGACTGTGGAGGATCCACTGATGTCTCCCTTCCGAGAGAAAGGTCAAGCAGGGACAGAGGCACAGTGAGGAGGACAAGGCCACACCTGAGGAGACCTTCTCTTCTTGCTCTGCTGACAGCTGTCCCAAGACAGTGAGATCAAAACCTGCACACAGGCAGGAGAGACTCAGGCTCCAGTCTAGCGCTCCAGCAGTCTGTTTTGTTTCTTCTGATTTACTTTCGCAGACAGGACTTTGGTAGGTAGTCTTCTAACTCATTCTGTAGCCCAAGCTGGCCTCCAACCCTGATCCTTTTCTTCCCCGTCAGTCTCCCGACATTTGGGCACTAACAGTTTTCTCTTTTCCAACTGGCTACTTGTCTTTACAGATTTATTTATTGCTCCTCTTTGCGATCCTATTTCCTGAGCAGCGTTTGGGTACCTAGTTCTCAAATGAGAACTTTTCATGTCCAAGTGTGAAAAGATCATCCCCCACTGGAGGACCAGGCTGCTCTGGGACAAAGGAAGGATGGTTTCAGTCTTGGTTCTCCATTAAAGATGAAAGACAGCCAACCTCCACCCTCCTCTTCAATAACTTTCAAGAATGGTAGGAGCAATGCTGGAACAAAGTATTGGTTGCCCAGGCTCCAGGCATAGAGCGCTTAACTATGGGGTGGATTGACATGAAAACCAGACTACCTGTAGGGTGCATCTGCTTTACATGGTAGGCATGTGGCCCCATGAGGAAAGTAGCTGCAGGGCTGTGTGGGAACATGCTACTTTTCCAAGTATGTCCACAGTCGGGTTCAAGGGAGACGGGGATCTGCTTATTTAAGAAGGGAGGGGCCTGGAAAAGTCTCTAGGCTGTTTGAGTTCCATGAAGCCCATTGAGCAGAATTCTTCCTTTGAGAGCCTCCATAGCTCCTCTTACCACCCCAACCCCAAGATGGTCTCTGGGGAGATGTCTCAGGCCTAGATGCCCCGCAGGCTTTTTTGTTCATTTGTTTTGCATTTGACTAAGAGCACTGCAGGGAAAGGGTGAGGTATCAAAACAGCCAAGATGGACAAGAGAGAATCCAAGGTCCCCCTGTATGTCTGGGAGAACAGAGACCTCGCAGACAGAAGGGGCAGGAAGGAACACAGGGAGGCATACAGGAAGACAGAGCTGAATGTCTTCAGGATGAAGTTTCAACAGACAGCATGCAAATGCAAAAGAGTTATAGGACTCTGGGAAGCAAAGGAGGCAGCCATCCAGCAGATACTGGTCCCTGCTGAGACACAGGGAATGGGCTGGGGCTCGCAACCTTAGGGGGAGGCTGGCTTCCTGAATAGGGATCCATCCTCTAGAACCAGAGGCCTGCATGTCTGACTGCTTCCCAGAGACTAAAAAGTGACTTAAGGTAATGAAAATATTGCTGGAGTAGCTAAGGCATGTTTAGGCTTAGCTGAGAGGGGCGTTTAGTACAGAGAGAGATGGCTACTGCAGATAGGGACTCAAACTTGATTCTGAACAGTTATAGAGGGTATGAGGCCACAGGCTAGTGTGACTGCACCCTGACTTCAGCCAACATCCTGGGGAAAGGAAAAGGGGCCTAACTTCCCCTCCTAGTCATTCTGTTTTGTAAAACAGAAAGAATGAAGATTTGGGTATCAGTGAAGAAAGTCAGACATATTTAAACAGTACACAGCTTTCACTAAGTTTCAAGTTTGCTAAAACGCTGATGCAACAGATCACCTCTTTGATTTTATTTTTCCCTATGCTGGGGATAGAACCCAAGACCTTGCATACACTAGACAAGTACTGTACCACTGAGCGGTCTTGAGCTCACCCTCTTGAATTTTTAAAGAGTCATTTTTATTAGGAACAGAGGATCAAAATGTTTAAAAAGTGAGCATTGAACACACTGAACTTGTCACCCCAGAGGTTCTGTGATTGAAAATAGAAAGCCGTCTAAGGAAATGATGTATTTAGAGAACTCCCTGTGTCTTGGAGAATGCACTGAGTCTGAGAATGCTTCCATGAAAGGCAACTGGCCTCTGCACAAGCAGCTTGGCAGCAGTGCCGGAGACCCTGGGTCTGGGTCTGGTTCAGCCTGGCCATTCTAGAAATGGTAAATCATGCCTCCTGACTCCCTGCTCACCCGCCAAGAATGACACCACAAGATATTTTCAAAGCTTGCCCTTGAGAAAGTGACAGTTACAAGTTGCAATGATACAGATGATGAGAGGATGAGAGGATGAAGAGGGCTAGAATCTTCCTACTCTTTCTACTCCTGAACAAATTGGGAGCATGGGGGTGGATTAAGTGAAAGAGAAGGGGAGGAGAGGAGGACATGAGGGACCAGGAAGATTGAGCTAGAGGGAAAAATACAGGAGCACAAGAAAAGAGATGCCATAATAGAAAAAGCCATTATAAGTTTAAAGAGAAATCTGGCACTAGCGAAATGTCTAGAGATCTACAAGGATGACCCCAACTAACAATCTAAGCAATAGTGGAGAGGCTATCCTAAATGCCCTTCCCTAATAATAAGATTGATGACTACCTTATATGCCATCCTAGAACCTTCATCCAGTAGTTAATGGAAGCAGAAGCAGACACTGAGCTGAATTCCTGGAATTCAGTTGCAGAGAAGGAGGAGTGATGAGCAAAGGGGTCAAGACCAGGATGGAGAAACCCACAGAAACAGCTGACCTGAACAAGGGGAAGCTCATGGGCCCCAGTCTGATAACTGGGAACCCTGCATAGGACCGATCCAGACTCCCTGAACGTAGGTGTCAGGAGGACTGGGCAGTCTATGGGGCCTCTGGTAGTGGATCAGTATTTATCCCTAGTATATGAATGGAATTTTGGAGCCCATTCCACATAGAGGGACACTCTCTCAACCTAGACACATGGGGGAGGGCCTAGGCCCTGATCCAAATTATGACAGACTTTGAAAATCCCCCATGGAAGGCCTCACCCTCCCTGGGGAGCAGAAAGGGAATGAAATAGGGGTCGATGGGGAACAGAGGAGGAGGGGAGGGAGAGAGACCTGGGACTGGCATGTAAAACAAGATTGTTTCTAATTTAAATGAAAAATTGTATATAAAAAGACATACACAGCAAAGCTTTCCATCGAAAATATAAACAAACAAAAACAAATAAACACCAAGTCTATGTTAAGGCAAAAAACTCTTTAGTTAAGATTAAACTTTTTAGCTGGCATGGTGATCTATGCCTTTAACTCCGTACTAGGGAGGCTGAGGCATGGCAATTGTTTTGAGTTTGAGGCTAGTTAGGGATTATGATAAGACTCTGTCTATTTTTAAAAATGGGGGGGGGTTGACAGTAAGACTTCTTTCCATTCCAGAATAGGCCTGCTTTATTATTAAAGGGAGAATATTATTTCCCCATACTTCTGAGCTTCTGATAGCTGAGGCCAATGGTTAAACAACTGGACAGCCTGTATTTTCCTATCATTGACAGCAGAGGACTTATTCAGACTCTGTCATTGTGTTGGCACCACAGGAGCAGAAAGTTGTGTTTCTAATCTCTACGTAGAATTTGGGGTTTCTGATACTGACGTTAGGAACATAGCGAACTCCCTTGTACTCTGAATGTGGAACACGGAGACTTTTATCTCTTCTCTGGGCACTGCCGTGGAAGGTGTTAGTCAGGAGGCCATGTTCACGAGCCGCTTTAACTCATGGGCTTACAACTATGGATCTTCTCCATAATCTCTGAGGTGTTTAAAAACCACCCAGGCTATGCCTGTCAGAGGTGAAGATCTGTAACCCCAACATCAGCAAGTATGTCACCTGCAAAGTTGAAGCCAGCCTGGTCTATATAGTAATTTCCAGGCCTGCCAGGGCTACATGGGTGGAGAAAGTGGGGGAAGGGCACAACAAAACATGCAAACTCACCCACGTGAGGCTTCTACCTTAGCCAATTAAAAAATCTCCATCTCTATATTTCCTTAAAAAGTCTCCCATAGTAGTTTTTGATATTACTAAGAAACTTCTGATGTACTAATGAACAGAGTGTGGCAGTTTCAATCAGAATGGCAGGCATTTGAACACTTGGTCCATACTTAGTGCTACTGTTTGGGTACATTTAGGAGGTGTGGCCTTGCTGGAGAAGGCATGTCACTGGGGGCTAGCCATTCCCAGTTTGTTCTCTGCCTTGTGTTTACAGTTCAAGATGCAAGCTCTCTGCTTTGCCATCGGGACTCTGAGATTCTGGAACTGTAGGTCCAAATACACTCTCTTCTGTAAGTTGTTTTGATCATGGTGTCTTGTCACCGCAATGGAAAAATATTTACTACACACAGCTAAGCAAATTTCTACAGCTCCATCTGGAGACCCTTCCCCCAAATAAATAAAAGGAACCATTGTGTCCTCAAGGTGAATCTGGGTCCTCTGCTTGCCTCCCTTCTGCTTTCTCCATGCTTGTCTCTATCTGGCAGTTAACTGGGGTATGAAGAAGGTATCCTTTGCGAGTATCTGGGGTCTTCCAGTCCCTGATTGGACACAAGAATTGGGAAGGCCATTGCACAGGGCTCCTCATGTCAAGTCCAGATGCTTTGGGGACTCTCTGCCCTGATATAATTTTCTGGAATCACATGAACACACTTCACCACACCTCAGAGTAGCAGCAAAAATACTACACAGTGAGACTTAACCCAGAGTTGCTGTCACCTCACAATGCATGGAGCAGCATACTGTGAAAAGCTACGTGTACGCATTTGCTGCCAAAACAAAAATGTGGGTTCTGTTCCCAAACTAGTTTTGAAAAGAGCCCAGGAAGGACAGGCATCTTTTGTCCTTGTGTTCATTGAGTGGTCCCTCCAGCACTGGCTCTCACATGCGAATCTGGGGTAGAGGTGATTGGATAATCACAGCCACAGCCGTGCCCTATTGCTTTGGTCTGGGGTCAGTTTGTAACAGAAACTAAAACCAGTTCCCTTTGTTTTGTGCTGCCTTGTGAATTTGATTCCATTTTTGTTGCCGACTATTGTGCTTAATGAAAAACTTCTCACGAGCCAGAGTTCGGAAGTGGCTGTTTACAGCTGTGTTGTATGAAAATCAGTCAGTGATGGGAACCAGACGTGGAATTCTGTTATATCAGAATTAGTAACATATACAAAAGGATCTACCTCTCTGATGTGATATTCTGATATTAATTTGCATTCTCACCTCTTGTATATTTCGAAAATTAGTTGCTGCTCAGATTTCCTTTTTTAAAAAAAAGATAACCAAACAAACTAAGCCAAAACAGAAAACAAACACCTAAAGGTACATGCTCCTGAGTCTCATTGCAAAACCTTCTGGAAGCAATTTAATAAATATTCCAGTTTAGTTATCCTTCAGTGTCCTTAAGGGATTAGTTATAGGACCACCAGAGAGTACAATAATTCTCAAATGCCTTACATAAAATGGAATTTTACATGTTTTGTATATAACCCTTGAAACCCTCTAGAGTGCTCTAAATCATCCCTGGATTATTAATATCACCTAGCATCATGCAGATGCTGTGTGCTAGCTTTTGTATTGTTTAGGAACTAAACACGAGAACCTTATGTAAGTGTTCAGCAATGTTACACATTTTTAAAAACTAGTTCCATCCGCAGTTGATGCAGTCTTAAGATGCTGAACTCACCAATGTGGATGACTACTTTCCTAGGTCTTTACCGAAAGGCTTTGTAGTATTTTGAAAGGTGATCCTTACTACAGGAAAGAATAGAACTCAGACTTGGTGAAAGGACAGAAGCCAATGTCTTTTCACTGACCAGGTGAGCAACAGTGACAGCAAAAGAAGGAGAGAGATGGGTGAAGCAACACTCATGTGAAGTTTTCTCATGGAAACTTAATCCTATCGTAAAAGAAGTTAAACACATCCTCGCTACCAACCTGCTGCCCATTTCATTCTCAGTCCTATGCCACAGGCAGCCCTCCTCCAGGATATGGGCAGCCAGCAGTACGGCTGGTCAAATGAGCACATGAAGGAGGGAGAAGCCAATTGGGCCAGGGGGTCCAGCACAGTGTGTATGGCGGGTCATGAAAAAAAGCTTAGCAACTGCAGGCTGCTCTCTATCTCTCAGCTGGTCTTCGCCACGATGCCAGGATGACTGTGTGAAGTGGGAACGGATACATGGGCACCCAAACGCTATGTGACAGCAGCCTGAAAAAGCCAGGATGTGGGTACACTGAGAGTGGGTGTTCAATATTTCCTGGGCGATGTTCTGGAATGAACAAGGTCTGGGTCCGCTTATAACAAAAGGACAGGATTGATGAGATGTGATGGTTTACATTAAAACTCAGTAATTCGGATTTTTAAGTAAAGAAGCTTTCATTCTGACTTAAGGAGGTTTCTGAGGCAAGAAATACTGGAGAGCTACAGCCTCTCCCCACCTGGGCAGAAACAGGCACTGGGTATATACCAGTCAGCAAAAGAGCGGCAAGGAGTTTAAGAATCTTCATATGCACTTAAAGGAAGACTGACCAATGACTATCCCCAGCTGCCCCCTCAGCATCACTCAACAGCCATGGAACTTCCTCCTTAGCAACAGATACATGTGCTGAGGACACCACATTGTTCTGTGGTGTACCTATCTTTGAAGTCTGGGAGCCCAACTCAGGCAATGTTAGACTCAGCTCAAATGATGATGAATGGATGAATTGACTGGTACTAGAACTGAGTCACAGTGATAAGTGCTTACATATATTTTCCACTGGAAGTGTCCAACCTGTAGCCCAAAATAACTAGGAATCTGACTCAACAAAGTAAAAAAATTACGTAAAACATTAAACATTTTTGCAGTTGTTCCAGTGACTCAGTTGCATGATTCTCGGGCATGAGCTTTCTAGATGATGTCACAACACACCTGTCTACATCAAACTTTACAGAGCACTGTCAATACCCCAAATTCCTAAGAGAAGGTAGCCTCTAGCCTGTTTTAAAAATTCACTGCACCCCAACTAACACATTTTGTGGGTTGAGATATAAAATGGCGGCATTATTAAATCACCCACGAGATATACAATTTGTTATGCAATCTCTATCGGAACTTGCGACCATGGTGTTATGTCCAGTCATTTTATAATGTTTCCCATGTATAATTGTATATAACGCATCTGTTAACAATAGTGATGCCTGCAGGTTTTCACTCAATCATGAAAAATAAGAAACCTAGATACATATTTAGTTTTTCTAGAGATGAAAATATGTCATGACATATCTAGTGAATTTCTAGATAGTTCCATCCGCCAGCTCAGAGGATTACCCAAAGAGAATGAATCATTGCCTCTAGAAAAACGATGCATGGCTATAGCTAAGTTCAACAGAAAAGCACTGAGGGGCTAGAGCCAAGTTCAAAGTGCTTCTATGGTCCCTAACTTTAAGGTGACACTATATGAGTACACTCAGTGCACCACCTGGTAAGTGGGCAAGTTCAGTTCCTCTGGAGAGCACTGGGATTGTTCCTGGGCTACAGGACCGCCCATAATTAGCCTTTTTGCCTTTTTTTAAAATGGATTATCTGGGGCTGTGCATTTTGATGTAGCATGGATCCAAGGAATATTATCCAAAAAGTTAGACTTTTTATCCCAATGGTTGGCTTACCAAGTAGCTAAAGCAGCACAAAGGAGGATGTTTCATCAATAACCAACCTCCCCAGCTCTCCTCTGCTAATCCAGGACATGCCAGAGCCCAGCCTACCTTGGTGACAGACAGCTCCTTAGACTTGGACTCAAACAGGTGCTCTAGTCGGGAAGTGTCCACCTTGATGGGTTCCAGTTTTGACCACAGGAATTCCCTGCATCTGCGATTGTTCTTACTCGGCCACTCAAAGGGCCGGACTTCATTCCAGAATAGCCGGATAGTCTTCTTTTTCTTGGTGAATGTTGGCTGACCCCTGGATACCTGGGACCACCCTAAGCCCTGAGGAGTGCTGTACACAGGAGAGGCCAATAAATTACCGGGGACTGGCGGGGAGGCACAGTGTCCAACAGGGGCGGAGGGGGTGGGGGAGGCAAGCCCAGAAAGGTGGGAGGGGGTGGAGGGGGTGGCCCTGGAGCTTCCTGGTGGCCAAGATCCACATCCAGCACATCAATATCATCCTCCTCCCCTAGGTCGGTGAAATCCATGTCTTGGATTCTGAGCTCCCTTGGATTGGCCATGAGCTGGTCCCAGATGTAATCAGACTCAGTCTTCAGCTGTGCAGGTGTTGCGTCTGGGACCTTGTCATGAGACTCTGCATCGGGAGAGGTGGGGCCTCTCCCCAGGTCCCCACTGTTGAATTTCTCAGCAAATGCCTTTACACTGCCACGGTTGTCCAGACAGCCAATGTCCACTCTCTTGATGCTCTCTTCTGGGGCCTGAGAGTTGGCCTGCAGAGTGGATATCCTGGTGGCAAGACTGGCCACTGCTTCCACCTCCTGCGTAGACTTCCCAGGTTCGCCATCACCCTTCTCCTCATCATCCGTGGACTTTCTGTTATGGGCATACAGCATGTCCAGCATGAACCTTTTGCTGGTAAGGATGTCACCACACTGTCCATTTACACCCACATCCTGAAGGCTGGTGGACCATAACCCTGAAATGACATGGGAAGGAAGAGATGAGAAACAGGCACAGGGCCTCCATCCTACAAGAAAACCAACAGATGGATACACAGGAGCAACCGCAAAGAAGTCACTAAAATAAGGCAACAAAGCAGATGTTCACAGCTGACGACTCGCTGCAGGTCTGCAGGCTCTCCCAGGTGAATGCAGTCTGGGCTCCCACCTGCACTGCATAACTTCTTCCCTTTCCTCTTCTCACAGCAGGTGGTCAGAATCTACCCCAATGTATATAGCGAAAGAATATCTGTCCTCACTAGACTAGGGAAGGCAGGAAGTGCCCACCTGGTCCAAGGCAAGTGCTAAAAGGACATCCCTCTCATGACTCTAGACCACAACAGGGCCACCAGTTCAAGTTCATGGTCTCATCTCCAGGGACTTAATGCTACTTTCTCCAGAATGACTCCCCACACCCCACCCTTTCCTTTCACTTGCCTGCACAGCTCATCTTGCTTCTGCAATTTACCAGTTTAACAGATGAGGTTCGAAGAGGTCTGCCATTCAAACTCCAGCCTCCGACCTGCATGAGGACGCAGGCACAGCCTTTCTCTTGTGACTACCCACAACTGTCCCTTAGTAGGACTAGCCACTCTACTGTGTATTAGGAAACCACTGGGGTAATTCTCTGTCCTGCTTTCCCATGGTCCTCTCGCCAGTGTTTTCCTGCCCCTCCCACCAGGTCCCTTCTGCCCCTCCCACCCCACAGGGCTTTCCTCTGGCATTGACATTACTTGTCTCCTCCCATTTTACAGCCTCTGGACTGCTCTTACATCCCCACCTGGCACCCAACTTTTGATCCTTTCCTTTAAGATTGCTTCAGCCAGGCGTTGGTGGCACACACCTCTAATCCCAGCACTAGGGAGGCAGAGGCAGGAGAATCTCTGTAACTTCGAGGCCAGTCTGGTCTACATAGCTAGTTCCAGGACAGGTTCCTAAACAATACAGAGAAACCCTGTCTCAAAAAAAAAAAAAAAAAAAAAGATAATATTGCTTCTAAAAGCTCCTTTTAGATCATGTCTCGCCTCTCCCTTTCATATTTCTAAGACACACAGGAATGCAGCTTCTCCTCACCCAGTCCTTCCCAACTGTCCCTTTCCAGGTGGCCAGTGGGTTTCAGTGTCCTGGCCCTTTATTCAGGACTTGACACTCACCTGGTTTGTTCCCCTCTTTCCATCTGTCTCTTCTGACCTCCATGGCTTCGTCCTCAACATTGACCTCACTCTTTCAGTCACCATTTACTCTAGTCTCAGAGCTTTAAAGACCACTCATAAAGGGTCTCCCAGCCCACATGTTCCAAGCTAATTCTGGAATAGTCTGCGGTCTCTGCTTCCTCCAGCTTACTACCTGGTCCAGTTACTGGCACCTGCTTTGTGATCACCCACAGGCAGTGAGTGCATCAAGGCATCCCGCTGATAAACGTTCACAGCCAGAACCTCTCTGCTTTTCTCAGGCCCCATCCTTGCTTGCTCAATCCCAGCTTACACCAGCACAGCTCTCCTGGTAAACAGGGAGTCTGCTTTGAAAGCAGATAAGAGGGTCTTTCCCAAGAGATAGTCACATTCTTTCCCATTTTGGGGAAATGCTGGCTTTTCTTAATATGACAACAGGGTGGTTATTTTTTAAATGTTGGTTTTCTTGCTCATTTCTTTAAGTCTTGTGTACATTATCGAGTGTCCTTTGTAACTTCCTTTGAACTATAATCAACTTTATTTGATATCCTATAAGACACTTCCACTTTTATTGTTTGCGTGATATAGCTTCTTAACTTTTCATTTACTCTGTCAGCGATGATATTTTTGTTGATATTTTGTCTCATATTGTTTAGCTTGGGCATTTTTTTTGTCTTGTTGGTCTTTTGCTTATATATTATGGTTTGTGGTTTTATATTGTTTGTTTGTGTGTTTTGAGACAGGGTTTCTCCGTGGAGCCCTGGCTGTCCTGGAATTTGCTCCATAGAACAGGCTGGCCTCCAACTCACAGAGATCTGCCTGCCTGTGCCTTTGCCTCTGCCTCGGCCTCCCTAGTGCTTGGATTAAAGATGTGTACCACCAAGCCAGGGCATGGAGTTGGTTGATTGAGGAGGTGGAGAGATCTGGGAGGAGTTGGGGGATGGAAAAGCATGATCAGAATATATTGCATGAAAAAAAATTTTGCAATAAAAAAGTTTTGTATAGGTAGCATATAATTGGTGTGATACTAAAAATCTACTGCTAATCTGTCTTTTAATGTATACTAATGGAAATGTTAACGGTTGAATGTGCTGTTTCATTTGCTTTTTAAATTTATTCCTTTGTTTCTTTTCCCTTGGTCTCCAGTGGATTACTTGAACATTTTTTTTTAATTTACCCTGAGTTTAAAATAGTGTCTTAAAGTAATGACTTTACACATTTTTCTTAGTCAGTGTTCCATGTATTACAATAAACACCCCCAAATTATCCCAGTCTACTAGTGAGGATTTAACAATATAAGTGAAATTCAGAAACCTTTCTCTATTCATCTTCAGTGCTTTTTAAAGCACCTAGAGTATTTCCTCCACGGAGAATGCTGTTGGATAGATAGCAGGGCAATTTTCATTTCCATCCCCAAGCTTGCTCTCAGCAACCTCAAAGAAGACTGTTCTCAGCACACAGCTAGGAAGTAAGGGTTCACGGTGACCAGGGTGGACATCTCCAGAGCTCATCCAGCTGATCACTAAGTGTCATACAGCAAAATATGGTAATACCATGTTCAGAGCTGAACACACCCAAGAACAGAGGCGCCTGAAATGAGTTGGATCTCCTCCAGGCTTTACTGTGTGTGACTACAAATTCACTTCTTAGTAACAGCCACAATGGTAATAGAAATAGGATTTGGAGCATTTCAAATTGTCTCCAATTTTAATTGTCTTGGTGACTTCATGAGGAACAGCAAAAGCACTTATGACAGAGTTACCTTGATTCAGTTGCTAAAGAGGCTGTGAACAGTGTGGGATTTTAGGAACCAGTAAATTTCCACAGATGAACTAACCCTCTTCTCAACCCCAGAGTGAAGAAGGGTCACCAGAAGCTCTGGTTTCGGCGTCTACACCCATGGATCCCATTTGCTCTTTGTACAAAATGAAGAGTAGGTCCCTGGGAGCTCAGAGCATTCATTTTTGCAGAGTTGTCCTTTTTTGGAAGAATGTTGCATGCTCAGATCCAAGAAAGTTCTGTTCCCCGTTTTAGTTTTCCTAGTCCAACTTGTTGATGTGCTTTAGGCTACTGAGCCCAAATATGACATGTAACTCACAATGCCCAAAAAACACGTAGTACCAAAGTGATTAAGAACTTAACCGATACCCTGGCATGTGAGCTTAATTCTGCTCAATTTGAGTAGTACATCTAGAGTTTAGAAATAACTGTAATATCATTTGAGGAAGCTAAATAGCACTTTTAGTGCAATTTCTAAGATATAAACCTTTGAGTCCTTTCCTGTCATATCAGAATGATAAATCCAATACAAAATCAAATTCAGTAGTATCTTATAACTGGGAAAAACATAGGCAGTAACTATTTTAGACTAAGCCATTGATGGATCTATTGGGAAAGGGAATAGTTTCATTCATTCATCCATTCACTAACTTTTCTGAGCTTCAGAGACTGTATTTTCAATCTGATAACTAACAAGACTAAACAGTGCCTGGCTCATGGCTCAGAATGGCAAGGGGAGCTTTGGGATTTAAGTGTGTGGCCTGGTATGTGGTTTGATAAAGACGAAAGCACAGTTCATGCCTCCACTAATGAGGAATACTGTTATTTTACCACCTCGATGGCTCACAAGTCATGGATGAGAAAACCAAAGCCAATGTTGTCACTAATGGTATGAATTAGCCTCTGAGCCAAGTCTCTAAAGCCCCAATGAGGTCCTGAGGGGCCAGATACACAATCTAGCATTTATTTGGTCCCTAACTATAAAGTTCCCAGTCATTGGTGAAATGAATGGATTCCAGGGGTAACACTGAAAAGACAGGTACATAAGGAAAAAACACGAAGGTTATATCAAAGAGCAGATCTAATACAATGTGTAAAACTATCCTTAAAGCCTGAATGTGCTGGTGCGGTGTATCAAACTCACCTCCGTGCACTGTCAACCATGCCATTTTACAAGTACTCATTCGGTTTGTTTGCTAATCTACCCTGGATATGGTTTTATAGACTTCCCTCAAACAAGTCTTCTAAGGGAATAAACGACAACGTGACATGTCTCTAAGCCAATCAGGGACTGGAAAGGGCCACTTTTGGTACCACTGGCATTGAAACAAATCAAGGAAGCCAGCAGTTTCTTTTCCGCGGCCCATTCCTCAGCACAGTTCCAACATCTGAACCCTCTTCAGCATCTTTAGAAGTGAGCAACCCCACAGCATGGGAGGACACAGAGCCAGAACTCTATTGGCAAACTGCTGGCTGGCTGTCACTGTGAGACAGGTGACACAGCTGAGGGAGTGAGTGGTTCCCACAGGTCACCTTGGAGAGTAGCCTATGGCCAGGCTGTAGTACAGCAGGGCCTCTGACACAGAGAAAGGTTTACGTTTACCTGTCGTCCTGTCCTCAGACAGCTTGCCTTCCTTCTCTTCCCTCTCCAAGGTGCTGCTGGAGGACGAGATGCTGGAGGCAGAGCAGTTGTCCCTCTCGTTCAGCTCCTCGTTTTGCCTCTCCTTCTCACTCAGTGAGACTCTTTCTTCTGGTTCCAGCTCCAGCACTGGCTCTTCTGGACTCTCTGCTCCCTGGTGGGCAGAGGCTATGTCCCGGCTAGCTTCATCAGCACCCTGACTGGCTTCTGCCTCCAGTTCAGGCTCGTGGTCCTTACCGCTTACTGACGGAGACAAGAGTACAGATTACATTGATAACAGGTTTCTTTGGGGGCAGGAGTCACACAGAATTGGGTTTGATTCCTCTGAGAAAGGCCTAAGAGTAGCCCCAAGATTTCTGCTTATGGTTATTGAACCAATGTCTGCTGCTATCAACAGGACTAGGCAAGTGACATGTAAGTCCACTCAGACAAGTTCAAAATGTGGAGGAGTCAGGCACGCCGGCTTCAGGGAGGTGAGCCTCTGAAATTGGAGATGCCCAAACAGCAGCACAAAAGTGTCAACAGGCTTAGAAACCTGAAAATTTCACTGGCATTCCAGATGAAACAGGCCATGTGGTAGGAAGACAGGTGGCTTCTGGAAGCTGACAGTGAAAGCTGGCTGGCAGCCAACCATGTACAGGGACCTGATCTACAAGTGCAAAGTAACAATGAGCGAGCCTGAAGGATGTCTTCCCAGGTCTTCTGACCAAGGCCCGGCTGACCACAAGGACCCCAGTTGGAAAACTGCAAGTCAATATGCAGGTACAATTTTCAATTGCGGCATTTTGGGTCATTTCTTATGCAGTAGCATAGAATGGGATGCAAGTCCTTTGGGGGGGGGCAGCAAAACCCACACTAAGTCAAGCTGACCCGCAATTGTTTGACATCTGGGGACTAGCCCGGCAAGCCAATCCCCCCTTGTTTGCATACTGCTTATCCATGGTGTAAAGTTAGCCCTCACTTGCAAAAGACTGCTCCAAGGAATTATTTGGAGTCTCACTCCTGAGAAGCCCGTGTCTAGACTCTTGTGTACACACTTGTTCTTTTCATGGGTATCTTTCTTTCTTCTCCCTCCAAGCCTATAACCCCTTTCTTAATGAGCTCCGACTTTGCTTGTAAAAATATTTTTAAAGTAAATATTGGGCTGGAATGATGGCCTGATGAGTAGGAGCACTTGTTGATTTTGTAGAGGGCCTGGGTTCAAATCCTAGCACCCACATGGTGGCTCACACAGTCTGCAAAGCCAGTTTTAGGAGATCCAAGAGGCATGCATATAGTACACATATCTACATAGAGGCTAAATATCCATACATATAAAGTAAAATAAATCAACTTAATTTTTTGAAAAAGGTACTGGGTATGATGTTTTATGCCTGTGATTCTAATACCACTGAGAATCTGTGGCTAGCAGGGCTACACAGTGAGTTCCATATCAGCCTGGGCTACATAGTGAGACTCTGAAAACAACAACTTAAATAAAAGGATCACTCATGGGCAGAGGCCTACTTGTAAACCAATGAACTAGAAACATGGTGCAAATGCCAACATAAAATGCTCTATTCTCAGTCATGTGCTGCTCCAGGGTGCAGGGAAACTGCTGTGTGCCTCATGCCTGGTTTTGCTGAGCAAAGCTTTCAGCTGTGAGCTTTGGACAAGTAACAGAATGACTATGAATAAAAACCCTCCAGCCAGACGCCATAAGGATAGGCCAAATGGGCTGGATGAGGCTACAGTGCTAGAACACAGACAGACAGACAGACAGACAGACAGACAGGCACGCTCGCACGCACGCACGCACACACACACACACACACACACACACACACACACACACACACATTCAAGCTGATGAAGACATTTAGGCAGGAACTGGAAACTGGAAGAAACCTATCCAGATCTCATAGGAACAAGTGGGCCACCAGGCAGCCCCTCTCCCTCTCCCTTGGGAGCATACTGCAGGCTTGGCGGATACATAGCCATAGGGTATTCAGAGCTGGCCTCTCAGCCTGTCCGTGAGCCAAGCTCTGCATTTTCCACAGGGAGGAAAACAACCCTCACTGGATAGAAGCCCAAGCACCATCTTAGCAGGAAGTCATTGTACCAGGAGTCACCAGGGACAGAACCTCATCCCTGTCTTCTTCTGGGATGGAGCAGGGAGATGGTTAGGGAGAGCAAGGATGGGAAGGGCAGAGGAAGGGTAGAAAGAGAACTGTGGCCTTTTTAAAGTCGTGCCTGTACACTTTTCAGTCAGCAGAGATGACACCCTGTGCGCACCCCACAGGGCCCTTCAGGCATGAGTTGGCATGCGATAGTTTCTTCCTCCTGCCTGACTGATGCCCTGACATGTGTTAATTTCTGACTTCTCTAATCTAGCACAGGAGCCTGCTGTAGAACCCAGAGGTTGACCTAGACAGTCAACTTTCCAGACAAAGATGTCAGGGCTGATAGTGACAGAAGGAAGCCAAAAGGCACAGCCCTTGAGTTCACAGGCCTAAGAATAGGCGTGCCTTGCACTGTCCCTTAAAAGCAAAATCAGGGCTATGTCATGGGAAAGACTGAATACGCCCTTTGGAAGATTTTGATGCAAATTTCTTTTACATTTGATGATACCGTCTTTAGCAGAGAGAGACAAATCTCTGTGGGTTTTACAAGCCAGGCCAAAGTAGACCATGAGCAATGGTGGTATCATGATGGTGCTGACCGAAAGCATATGTGTACATGCACACTGACTTCAGAATACCCACATCAAATGAAAATGTGTCTGCAACAGTTTAGCATGTGGCATGCACTTGGGCATTCATGGCAACCATGTGGGGGACCTGGACAAGGGTGCCTTCCAGTGGCTCTTCCCCTGGCAGGGTGAGCCAGAACAACTCACCAGCCCCTAGAGATTCAGCAAAGGAGAGGGAATATGCATGCCTGCCACTGCCTGACAGTAGTTGGCATGGACCACCTGTGCTGTTTCATCCCATTTAACCCATGGGACTCAGGCAGCAACTCAGCCCCTGGTTGGCCAAGGACTGTCTGCTCAGATGTAGTAACAGATGTGCTAGTGCTGGATGAGCCATATACTCCTGGGAAGAAACAATACAATGCCATCCCAATATGCTAGAGCCTAACTGCATGGAGCCTGGGCTGTGGTTCCAAATACTGGGTGTTGAGGCTCAGCAGTCTGTGGGCCCCGCCTCTGATGGGCGGGAAGCGTAATCACTACCTCAGGCCTTACCTGGCTGGGCGGAGACTGGGTTATGCATGCACAAGCTCCCCTTTTAAAGCAAGCACACCAAGCGCACCTCTCTCTTGCTTCTCTTGTTTCTCTCTCTCTTGCTTCTCTCTCTTGCTCTCTCTGGGGCCCCTTCTCTCTCTCTCTCCCCGCTTTCGGTTGGCCACCAGCTACCCCCCTCTTTCCTCTCCCCTCTCTCAATAAACTCCACGTGGGCGCTCAATCTCGTGTTTGTGTTTCTTAGGCCATAGCAGCTGCAAAACAACAACACTGGGGGGATCTCTTCTCAAGATTTGTAGGGAGGTCATCATCTTCAAAGTCACCTCCTGCCTAGGGGTCACATGCTGCAGTGTCTACAGGGTCTGGCTATAAAGCTGTGGCATGTGGGACTGTCCTGATTAATTTACGAGCTATGTGCTCACACACATCCAAGTAAAGCAAAACAGCAAAGAATTAAGAATCAAGTCAGGAAAGGAGGCTTGCTCCTATGAGCATGTAAAGGACCAACAGTGATGCTCAACCTCGTCACCCCTTTGCCTTCATCTTACCCCACAGTAAGGACCAGATAGAGAGCCTTATCTAGAGGAGTCAGGCTCAGGCTCCTGTGTGGACAGGCACATGCAGGAGGTCACCGAACGAGATGACAGGCAGACTCGGAGGGAGCGTCAGGCTCATGGTAGACGTCTTAAACACAGTCACAGGGAGGGAAAATGTTCCCTAAGGACCACATCTTCCCTTCTTTCATCTGAGAAGCCCTATCTGGTACAGGAACCAGTATTCCCTCATAAAGCTCCTGTCACTCCTGGCTAATCTGTAGGAGGTACCTGTGATGGCCCAGAGACATGACACCAAATGCCACAGTGATCTTTCTCCTCCTTTTTATTCTCTTTAATCAAGGCTTCTCTTAGCAATGCCTCCTTTCACACACACAGCCATTGTTTTGGAGTTACTCTTCCCCCAAAGGGACTTGCACCCGGTGGACAGATAGGGGAAGTGTCCTCTATCCCAGAGGCTTCAGGACATAGAGGAGGAAATGAGTCTGTAGTCTGCAGGAAGCAAAGGTCTTCATCAACACCTTGAGTGAACACAAGTGTTTTTACCTACCGGCTATTTTAGTCCCAGTAGTTAATGAGCATTTCTCCAGTCTAACAGCGATGTCAGTGGTGACGTAGACACAGATGCCCAACCAGCTACACTGTGACACTAATGATACCTACACAGGGCCGGAGAGAAGAAATCCTAAAATCTTGCATGGTGAGGCATGAGATCCCGATTGCCCCATGGGCACAGTGTGATGCCAGTCGTTTAGTTCCTACTACACAATATAAAACCTCTACCATCATGATGCATGTTTTGATATCAACAGTGTAATGCCCTGGGAGGGGGTAGCAAGGCGCTTTCATGAGGTCCAGAATGGATTTATAAGTCCCCAAGCCAAAAAGACATTTTGGCAAAGTCTCCAAGGATGGGAAGGGTTTAAAGGGGACAAGCATGGTGGTGAGGATGTGCTGAGCAGGGAGAGGAGCACACACAGAATTCTGGAGTGCATGCTACGTGGCCGATGCTCAGTGAGGCTCAGCTCAGAGATCAGGGAGCTGGTCAGCTCTCTAGGGCTAGGATGGCTGGCCTTGTGTAGTTAGTAAAGCATCTGAGACTTTACCCTAGGAAAAGTGATGGCTGCTTCAGGTAGAGAGCAAACATGTTCCATGCTGTCTACAAGAACGAATGTGTTCCCTGTCTATGCCGATATCAATCCAAGCACACTTCCTGTGGGAACAGCTAACCTCAGCTGTAAGCTAAGGATGAAGCTCCAATCAGAATGGAATAATGGAATAGAGTCAGGTAGCAAGCTGGCAAATGAGGAGAGTGAATTTAAAAAAAAGAAAAGCAAATGCCAGTCAAGGAACCTCCACAGGAGGAGTCTACAAAGACACAAGAACTACCTGGAACAGGTTAAGAAGAGACCGAGGCCCTGGACCCTGGGATGGTTTCCCTCACAGACATCAGCTGGAGGAAGAACTATGTTGAGTTTGAGGGGAATGGCGCCTGTCAGCAACTCTCTGAGCCACACTGAGCATTTTATATAAGGTGTTTGCTGAGATCTTCCTGGCCTCTCCATGGAATAGCTCTGTGATAACCCTAAGAAGGCCAAAGCAAGGAGCTGGGGCTGTGTAGCTCAATTGGTAGAATATTTGTCTAGCAAGCACAAAGCCATAGGTTCAATCCTTGGTAGCACATTAAAACTGGATGGCATGATGTATACCTATAATCCTAGCAATCAAGAGGTAGAGACAGGGGGATAAGAAGTTGGAGGGAATCCTGAGCTACATAGTGAGTCAGAGGCTAATCTGGGCTACATATACCCTGTTGAAAAAGGGCTCCTATGGGGCTGGCTCAGATAGTAAAGTGCTTGCTACATAAACATGACAAACATGACAATCTGATTTTATATCTTCAGGACCCACATAAAAAAGCCAAGCACATTTGTAAGCCAACTCTGGGAAAACAGACAGGTAGATCTCTATAGTCAAATGGCTAACCAGCCTAGCTCGATCAGTAAGGTTGTCACAAAAAAGTAAGGTAGAAAAAAATTGAGGAAGAAACTCAACTCCTGCATGAATGTGCGCTCGATCGTGTGTGCATGCACATGCACGCGCACATGCACGCACGCACGCACGCACGCACGCAAATGCACACACCGAAGGCCAGAATATCACAGTGGAACATTATTCCAGAGTGGCTAGGCAGAAGGAGCAGGTATTACCTCTTTAGAATGTGTTCATCAGGATTCCACCCCCACCTCTGGCAGCAAGCATGATAAAGCAGCATCCAGGGCAGGGGCTGCTAGAATGTCATGCACTTGTCATCACACCCTGGCTGGAAAGAGGATGTGCAGCTCTGCCTGTATCTCAAGGGCTGTATAGCATTAGGGAGGGGCTGTAATAGGTGCTAGGCAGCCTCACTTTCTCCAGCGGGAGGCCACTAGGCAGGAGGGGAAGGAGGGAGAACACTGCAGGGAGGGGCTGATGGCAGTCAAGGAGCCACAACTCAACGTGTCTCGCTGGACTGCAGCCTGCGGTCATAGCTCAGCATCGCCAGGACACACTTAGGAAAGACTAGAAAAATGTGTTTGGCTAAAAGCACAGTGACCTGATTCTGAGAGCTGAAACCAGATTTCAAGGTTGGGAGGAAGGATATAAGAGAGGAGGGGTTAAAAAAAAATCTTAAATTCAGTGAAAGGACGAATAACAGTGAAAGAAGAAATAACAGGAAAGGAGGGGGTCCATGGGACCACAAGGCCAATGGGTACCACTCAACAGATCTCTTCTTAGTTTTGTTTATTAATAGTGTCTTTCTGAGTGCATGGACATGCATATCATGGCGTGTGGTAGAGGTCAGAGGACTGCTTTGTGGGGTCAGTTCTCTCCTTCCACCTTTACACATGGGTCCCAGGGATCTAACTCGGGTCACCGGGTGTGTGCATAAGCTTCTCCAGCCACTGAGCCATATAACTAACCTTCAAAGGATCCCTTTGCCAGAGAAATGAGCATTACAGGAGCAAGGGAGGTTAGGAAGCCAAGAAGGGATCCCACAGACATGAGAAGCCAGAGAAACAAGGGGACACCCCTCTCCTTATTCTGTGGATGCAAAAGGATACGCCATCATGTGCATCACAGAACTGCAGAACAAATAGTGGAACACCTAAGCAGGGTCACTAGAGCCTCGTACATTCCAAACGTAGCTGAGCAGAGAGAGTCCTCCCAAAGCCTGACACTGCCTCCTCACCAGCTCTCCAAGACTTCTGCTGGATGTTGGGCCCCGCTTGGCATCGAGTAAAATAAAAATGGAAGTTACTATGTGTTAGCATCTTTCCTACCCACAGGTCATGTTAGGAAACATATTAATGTTACCCTTTTTAGTTTCCCTGTCCGTACCATAAAGACTCATGCCCCCATGTAAAATGTGAGAAAGCAACTTCACAGGGGGTAATCAACACGTCCAGTACTGCACAGGGTGGCCGAATACAGAGCATTCACCTTTGCCAGACTGCTCCCACCTCACCTTCTAGGGCCAGCAAGCAGGGAGAGACTGAAATATTTATACCAGTGCCCGCATGTACCTGGCTGCCTGGCTGGCATAGGTCACCAGGAACTATTTCAGTCCTGTGATTTCTTCCCTTGCTTTCAGCTCTTACTGTGTGCCCCATCGCTCACCACAGAACTCCAAGCCTAGAAGTGAGACCATTTCCTACTTTCCTTAGGACGCTTGAGCACTTCTGATGGCCCCTTGACCTCCCAACGCCTCTGCAAACAGCCTTTCACTAAACATCTCTTGAGTCTAGACCACTGTCTTCCTGCAGAATCTCATTGTCAAACAGAGCATAGGAGACAATGCTGAGACTCTGACCTTGATAGACCTGCCCAAACATACTATTAATCACAGATTCCATAGTGTGAGCTACAAATGAGTAATATGTAATATTTCTGAAGACACCCAGATGTGCCAATGTCTGCTTTCATCAGTGTCCCCAGAAGTGGAGTCCAATGTCCACTTAAAACATCAGATTTAATCAATCTCTGGGTGGCTTCAATCAGTTTTAGTCTGTGGTAGTGTCCCAATGGCTCTGCCAGAACTTGGCTTTCGGACAGGTCTTATGAAACCACAGACTGGGCCAGCCAGCTCTATAATAGCTGCTCAAACAGTGCACATTCCAGGGACCTCCCCAGTTTAGAGCTAATAACTAACACCATCGACTTGAGACTTGAGGTTTAATCGCATAAATCTGAAAAAGGTCCCAGGGGAAAAGACTCACAACTTTGAAAATTCTTTAGACTTTGCCTTTGGTGTTGGGCCAGCTCTTGCTGCATTCTCCACTAAGATTTATCTAAAGCAGTCCTTCTTATCCCTGTTACTGTGGGCATTTAGGGCCAAACAATTCCTTGCCATGGAGAGTAGCCCTGTGTGTTTCAGGATTTATAGTTCTCTGGTTTCTACTCACTAGAAACCCTTAACAACAACCCCATAACCTTTCCACTACTGTAACAAAGACGTCCCCAGACACTGTTAAATGTTCCCCAGAGTGTAAAATCACCCCCAGATAGAATCTCTGCTCATAGAAAAACTTTTATTAGTTGAGTGCAAACTCAGCTATGCAAGTTTCACGGAGCTAGGCTAGCATGTGGTGTTGTCAGGTAGAGATCACTGGCTCAGCAGTTAAGAACACCGACTCCTCTTTTAGGACCGCGTTTTGTTTCCAGCACCCACATGGTAATTCACAAACGTCTGTAACTCTACTTCCAGGGAACCAAATGTCCTTTTCTGGCTTCTGTGGACACTGTATACATGTAAGCACACAGAGATACACATATTTTTAAGGTTACATGTTCTCACCAGCATAAATGTATTAATTTGTAGACTTTCAAAACTAAGACCCCAGCCTTGCTTCAAATTTTAGAGCTAGATGTCCAAAGAAGTTCTTATCTGCGACACACTAAGGAACCTTCATAAGGCGCCACTTTATAGACCCTGTAACTGCCCTCCACACTTCCAACCATCAAGATTTTTCTCATTTAGCAACAGTGGGACTCAATATGAAGCTCTATGCTTACACTCATAGGCCGTGCTACACACGGCCAAATTCTGACACACTCAAATCACATTCAGTTCTCTATATTAATCATACTCCAAAGAGCACATGGAAATAAGGAAGAGCTCAAGAAAAGAAACCTAGACAGCACAGTGGTTGAGTGCCTGCCTACCTTGTGTGAGGTCTATGTTTCTCTCTTTCTCTCTCTCCCTCTCTCATACACATTCTCTCTCTCTCTCTCTCTCTCTCTCTCTCTCTCTCTCTCTCACACACACACACACACACATTCTCTCTCTCCCTCTCTCTCTCTCTCTCTCTCTCTCTCTCTCTCTCTCTCTCTCTCTCTCTCTCTCTCTCTCACACACACACACACACACACACACACACACACAAATGCACGCTGCTAGAGAAATAGCTTAGTTCATAAAGTACCTTTCATGCAGTCAATCATGAAGACCTAAATTCAATTCCCAGAATACATAAAAGCTTGGCTTGGTGGTATGTTCTTGTAATCCTAGTGTTAGGAAGGCAGAGCCAGGCAGATCTCTGGGGCTCTCTGGCCTGCCAGTCTCACCTAATCTTTAAGTACTGGGCCAAGGGACCCCTATCTTAACAAACAAGTGGAGTGACAGCTCAGGTTGGCATCTGACGCCACACACACACATGTGCTCCTGTATGCACACAAACATATGCGCAATATGTATTTTATACACTATGTAGCCTAATATACCTTATATATAAATAAATATATATGCATGTGTGCATGCGGCACACGTGCACACACACACACACACACACACACACACACACACACACACACACCACGTGCACACACAATTTCTACTCCCCTTTTCCTTCTCAGATGACAATGTAGCATCACAAAATAAAACAGCAACAGTCAATTGCAGGTTCAGTTATTATGCGCCTGATAAAATACAGTAGACATTCTATTCCATGCTATAAACAGGAAGTGGGATGCTGCCCCAGGTTCTTACATTGTTTACCGACATGTTTGCAAAGTCAGGTGACGGGACCATAAGCACTAGGTTATGATGAAGACCTCTTCTGAGCTGGGTAAATGTCTTTGCTAATGTCGGACACACAGGTGCTGTTGTGGTTTCAGCATGTAGAATGGGACAGACTCTAATGCTCACTATCCTTGGACAAGCCTTTCTTTGAGAATGTAGACACTCCCAAATGGCAGAGGTTTCCAGTAGCCTTTCTGGCCCTAGTCAAGCCTCAAAGAGAAGCACCAAGGGTATTGAGAGCAGCACAGCTACAGGAAACATGAGACAAGACGATGGAGAAATGGTGAGGCAAGGAGAAGACTCAGAAGGCTAAGGGGAAATTTCTTGTGTATATTATCTAGAAGATGGAAAGGGGTTCAGAGAGATTGCATCAAAAAAAAAGTAGTAGAGCCTTCTAGTCAGTGGATCTATCAGGCTGAGGCAGCTTTTTCCGAGAAGCCCCAACTTGGAAAGTCTTAAAGGAAGCCTGTTTGTTTCAAGCACAAGGAATGCACTGCAGAGTCCCTGAGTCTGGGGTGACCTCAGAGTCAGGATTTTAGGGCCCAAAAAACCAACGTGTGCACTTCAGCTACACTGTAACCTTTATATCACTGAGTGTATAGTAGTGTGGTGTGTATGGGCAGGGAAAGGCACCCAAGGAAAAGAAGAAGTTGTGATTACTAAGGTCCTGAGCCAGAGATGGGTATCAGGAAAAGACAGCCTGTCATTTATCGTTGCTTCCAAGGTTTTGGTCATTGGATGATAGACTGAAGATCCTCATTGTCCCAGCACCCACAACTTCCTGACTATTCCTGAAAACATCAGATGAAGTTCCTGAATGAAAAACACCCATGTCTCCCCTAGCCTCCCAGTGTAAGCAGGGTCTCATATTCCTCTCACCTTCTTCATTAAATAAGATCAAGCAAATTAATTGCTGTTCAAAACATGAAATTTTTTGCTTGCCCCAGGCAGACATGAGAATATAAAGTTGATGATAAAGTTTGGTTAAAAACCAATGTCCTTCAATGTTTGGTAACAACCACTTATAGGTTCCCAAGCTTCTATGGCCTGGCAAGCAGAGGCACTGAGAGTCCTTCTTCTGGAATGGCTTTCTAAGAAGATGCATAGAGAGAAAATATCCTTGGAAGACAGAAATGAGAAAGAGAGAAAGAATATGCACATGTGAGCGAATGAGAATATTCATTTCAGTGACCACCACCTTGTGTCTCTCTGGGATGAAGCAAAAGCATCCTTACTGCCCCTAAACTCAGAGCTCCTCTCTTCAGGTTTCTCACACTACATGTCTAGGCAACACAAGCCCATCTTCACAGCACCATGGGAACCAGGGCTGAGAAAAAAACGGCGTAAGTGGAGATTCTCTCGTTACCTCTGTTGCTACAGGTGCACACTTCTTATCTCTGACCCCAGAATTCTATGCTTGCTACCTGCATCTCTGAAGCTGTCTCAGCCCAGTTTATCAGCTTACACGTTAGGTAGTCCCAAGGCTTTCACAGTTCTTGATGATAGGCGATCAGAAAGTACCAGCTTCCCCAAAGTTGTTTGTGCTTTCTCTTTACTTAAGGTTCATGTGTTATCCAATTCAAAAGACTCAAAACTTCTGTATGCCAAAATATGGCATAAAAAGGGGCTGGAGAGACAGCTCAGCAGTTAAGAACACTATCTACTCTTACAGAGGCCCCAGGTTCAATTCCCAGTACCCACATGCTGTTTCACAACTGTCTGTAGCTGCAGCCCAGATGGTGCACATGCACACATTCATGCAAGACACTCATACAAACAAAATAAAAATAAACTTTAAAAAGTACAGCACAAGGAAAACATTGTAGGCAACTCCCAGTCTCTCTGACTTGGAATAACTTTGTCTTTTCCAGTGATGTATGGGTGGGTACAATGACTTTCAGTGAGGGTACAACAGAGGAAACAGCACCCTGGCCTTGGGTGGGGCTCCTGAAGGATTTGGTCCAAGGAACTGAATGATATCAAGTAGCTTCAGGCAGGTGAAGAATGATGAGGAAGTACAGCTCTGAGTCCCACAGCCACAGGAATCAAGTTTCTAGCCAATTAATAAAACACTAGACTGAAGGTATCCAAAAGTTTCACGCTCACAAACCAGCAAGTATGAGGCTGATGACTGACAGTGTTCCACAACTGTTAGGCCAGGTGGGAACAGGATACCAGATGTTTCTACTTCATGCCACATGGATTAGGTAAACTAAGACAGTACCTTTAACCGGAAGGAGGCTCAAACAGCACACAACAAAGGTAACTGTGACACTCAGTTAATACTTCTAATGAGGAATACAGTCAATACGATGGATGGATGCCTTTGTGAGACATCATCATTCATTTAAATGGACTGAACATTTTATGACATGACTGTATGTTTATACTTTATTTCTACGGGCCAGAGAGGAATGTCTTACTTTAAATCCTGAATTCGAGAGGAGAAATGTCAGTAAATCATTGTCAATCATCTCTACAAATGCTTCCAGGTAAATATATAATTGGATTAGCTATATCTCTCATCCCTAGAGTCAATGAGTCCTTTGGAAATACCTTAAGGTCCAATTAAAGATAGCAAAAGAAACTCTGCTAGTGAATATATTTTTCTTACTTCAATTTTAGGTAGTACACCCACATTTTCAGATGTAACTCTAAAGTCTTTTCTCAGCATGCATATGTGGTGAATGACACAGATAACCTGTCTTCTGTATGTTCCCCGAGGCTTATGCATAAAAGCCATTGTAAATGCTCAATAGTAGCTTCCTTCCACTGAGAAAAGTAACTTCTTCCCATCTGGCCTCAGGAGGGTCCTTTGTGTGTGTGTGTGTGTGTGTGTGTGTGTGTGTGTGTGTGTGTGTGTGTGTGTGTGTGTTTGAAGAAAGGAGCATGGTGGGAGCACAGTTTGCACTCCCCAGAGACGTATCTAGGGGATATATCTAGCTAGGACACATCACTGGGACCACCAACACAATAGCTGGCTTTCTGGCCAGTGCTTTGACTTTATTCTGTTTCCATGAAATAAATTCCCTGGCTATGACTCATTTGGGGGTAATATTCTGGATGCTAGTCACTTATCTCACTGCCATGACAAAATATCTGACACAGACAACTTAAGGAAAGAGGATTATTTTTGTTGATGGTTCAAGAATATAGTTCACTGTGTTAGGGACATCATGGTGCAGGGCCTGAGGCAGCCAGGCACACATTGCATCCACAGTCATATCTACAGAGAGAGATGAGCAGGTGGGCCCAGGTTCTGTTTCTCTTTTATTGAGTTCTGGACCACAGGCTGTGGAATAGTACCACTCACAGTAACTAAAGTTAGCCTAATCCGAATGACCCCTCACAGATATGCCAAAAGGCTTGGACCATGGATGACTCTAGATGCCACCGAGTTGACAATTGAGTTTAAGCACCACACTTGACTATACTGACTCACGAACATACATGTTACTTCTCTTAATTCTCTGTAAAACTTAAAAACAAGTCGTATCAAAGAATGTTATCCTAACAGGAACCTTTCAACTTGATGAGCAAGAATAGCCTTGATTCCAGAGTCATCTGTGGGTTTCAGAATGCTAATGGTCTGAAACGAGCCCTCAGAACTCAATGAAGCACCAACCAATCAAAGCAATTGCTGAAGAGAGACAATTTTCCATGTTTACCAAGAGTGGTGGCTGGTTGCGATAACCACAGCACAGTGCTAGGCAGAGTACATATAGATGTCAGCACCTCGCTGGGGTCTGCTAGTTTGACATTAAGAGGGACATACCCAGACCATGACAACCAAGACTAGGCAGTTTGGGGACACACATCTGCTGTGAGCTGCATAAAAGGCCAGATGGAAAAATAATTCAGCACACACTGTATTGATGGTGGAGGCCAGTGGCATCATTTACACAAAAGTTACAGCATGCTTAGCTGAGACTGATTTGCAGAGCTTGCTGGATAGTACATAATGCTATCAGTATTTAACCATTTGGTCTCCCCTTCTCAAGTGTGTATTTTGTAAGAAGAATGAAAAGGACTTCCAGTGTTTTCATGTCTCTCTTTTGTATGTTTTGAGACTGGGTCTTAGGATCCCTAGATCATAGTGTGTTGCCAAAGCTAGCCTTGAACTCTTGATACTGCTGCCTCCACCTTCCCTGTGCTTGGGATTACAGGTCTGTGCTCTGATGTTTCAAAGTTCTCTACAATCTAAGTAAAAAAATTGTGAGCTGGATGTGGCCATTCATGCCACAGACTCTCGAGGTGGATTCAGGAAGATCTGGAATTCCAGGCCATGCTTTGCTATGTAGAGGGGCTGGAGACCTGCCTACAACACATGAGACCCAATTTCAAAAGGCTGAAACCAAACAGTCAAAGAGCAGCTACAAAGTGACCTACTATCTTGAGGCATACACATATTCTCAACAAATAATTAGCTTTTTCCTCTCCTATCAATATGACTCTGAGATGCTAGCTTTGTGTGAATATTGGGGAGAGGCTAGGCAAAGGGAAGGCATGGCATAATCTAGAACCACACACACAGCTCATGCCACTGTGACTCCCCATACCCTGGGATGCAGCTCTGTCCTTGGACTCTTCTCCCAGCCCTGCCGGTAACAGCCAGCATGAATCTTCCCTTGTATTTTACCCACAGGACACTACAGATGATGCCATCTCCCCTGCTACCCAAACACATGACCAGATATTCAACAGGAGCCCCGGGAAGGAAGGGGCAGGGCATGACAGAAGCATGAAATACACCATGGTCATATGCTCCAGAAATGACCAAGGATGAAAAAGCACGTCAACCCTTGGCATATGGGGAACACAACAGTGCCAGGTGTTTAGTGCAGGACAAACATCTGGATGTGTGGTTACATGTGTTATTCTCCTTCCAGATGTTGGACTATTGTAAATATTAAAAAAAAAAAAAAAACATTACTTGGGAAAACTGAAAATGAGACCTGATTTAAAAAAAAAAAAGAAAAAAAAAAGACTAGCAATCGGACGCTGCAGGGTGTTTCAAAGAACCATAATAAAGCAAAGCAGGAGGGCTAAAGTTTTGTCACCTCAGCTTTGTAGTTCTGTCAAAAAGAAGAACCCCAAATCAGTAGGAACTTTCAGCAGTTCTTGTAAAGATCTTTCTCTTATAGAATTCTTTCTAGACCATTATTGTTCTTAACTTATATATAATCGTCTCTACACGTTTGTGTATTAATATGCGCAGGGTGTCTTTGTTGATCACTTTTCCATCTTATATTTTAAAACAGGATCTCTCACTGAATGTGGAGCTCACTGTTTGGCTGGGCTGCCAGACTAGCAGGCCCCAAGGACTCATCTGGCCCTCCCGCCATACTAGAAGTATGGGTGTAACCATTACATCTGACTTATCTGAATTTTTAATGGGTGTTGGGGATCCAAACTCAGAACCCTTGCATTTGCACAGCAGACACTTTGCTGACAGAGCCATCTCCCCTGGCCCTCATTTCCAATACAAAAATCAATTACACACGAAAATAAGGAAGTTAGAGCATTGAGGTCCATATATATACATACATACATACATACATACATACATACATACATACATACATATATATGTATATATATATATATATATATATATATATATATATCCATCCACTATTCCTCCCCCAGGGGATTCAAACAATTCACATGATGTTGTGTTACTGATGTCTAGGTGTATAAATTCAAACCCTGTATCGTGTTTCACATCCAAACCTCATTAGTGTGATTTTAGTCATACATCCTCTTCATCTCTACTAATTTTTCCACTGAAGAGAAAAATAGCATTTGCTATTTATTATTGGAAAAAGCTCATATTGATTAGGATATATGACTAATATAGCAAATATATGCACATATATAGCAAATATGTGTGTGTGTTATTTTCTGTGTTCTTCTGGGGTTTTAAAATATAGTTTTTTTTATTCTTAGATAGGATGGACTCAGGCTCAACTCTAGTTAGACATAATCTTTGAGGAACTGTCTTCTGCAGCAAACATTGAGTGGTTTAAAAATCTGAGGACAAACAATATTTACAGGTACCACCAGTCTGGAACCTGTTTGGGACTGTTCTGTATTTCACAGTTTAGACCATCTTTACCTAAACAGCTGGAGATACATGTTAGAGTTTAAAGTCTAACAGATTAAGCACTGAACCACAACTTTGGCAGAGGCAAGTTTTTAGACTGCCTGTGGAAATGCCAAACACAGATAAAACTGTGACCTTAAGGTGGTGTTTGGGAAGCTCATACACAGAATAGCCTGCCTTCTCAGACTCATTATTTTCAGACTGAACTTACTCATCCGTGACTGAGCCACCTGCCTGAGACAATCCTCCATGGGGTCAGGACGCAGGAGTACCTAGACATAATGCAAACTTTGGAGGGGTGGCCTGCTCCTGCCCAGTGGACCCTGAGGCTAGGACAGACCATCTTTCCATGGCACCCAGGACTGCCGAGGTCATGGAGCCCTGCCTTGCCTGGAGGAAGCTGTGGGTGACAGTTAGCCAACACTGGAAGCTCAGTGTCTCAGCTGCCTTCAGCTGGCTATGTCTGCATCAGGCTGTAAGCCATAGCACTCAGTGAAACGCAGCAGAGCTGGCGCTGCTGTGAATGTATTGTGCAAGCGCCTGTGCCGACAGTTGTGCTTTGTGTTAACATGAAAGAGAAAGGCCCCCAGTGCAACGCACAGAACAATCAGGAAAGCAGCTGCGGTTCAAGGCGGCAGTGAATGACATTGCTAGCAAAATTTCTCCAGGGAGAACCTGCCTGTCTACACACAAGCAGGAAACACAGGCATTTATGCATGTACGTTCGTACACGCGTGCACGCGCACCCACACACCCACCCTCTCCCCACCCCCCCCACACTATGTGTTAGCAAATTCCATTATTTTTCTTTTTAGTATTTATCATCTATTATCACTGTTTCCTATTTTTTGTTTTGCTTTCATTTATTTTATTCCCACCAACTTAAAATGAGACGATTCTTAGGGAAACAAGATGTAAAAAGTGGCCACCTTGAAGGGCAAAGCTACACATATCCAAATCATGAAATACTGGCATTTAGGATTGTCAATATCAGTCCAATTTTGTGTATTCTCATCTTTTAATGACCACAGGTCGATGACTTTTATAAATGAGTTTTGCTTTCGTCTAAGTGGCTCTGGAGACCTCTGGTACATCAGTGACGGCACAGGCTGCAGTCACCCTGAAACTCACCTGTCCTGTTGTCTTCATGTTAGCTGGACTCCCGAGGAAGCCTGTTTGATGGTGATGGTCGCATATGTTTACCACCGATCTCCCAGCACTCACCTTGCGGGTACTGAAGAGTGGGTGGGGAGGAGGGCACTGTGAGAGCCTCTTGTGAGTCAGCAGATGAAGGACTCTGGCTTGATGGGGAAGGTGAGGCAGGGGCTGTCGGCAAGCTCAGGTCCAAGCAGAGGTCAGCTCTGCCCCTGCTCACGCTCCGGCTTCTCAGCTCCTTCTCGTGAGTCTCAGCTGCCAACTGCTCCAAGTATTTGTATCTGAAAGTTAAATTCCAAAGGGTTTCCGTAAAAAGAAAGAGGAGCCCGTGGCTGACGCTTGTTTATGGATGAAACACCTGCAGAGTGAGCTAGTTTCCTGATGCATGGAGCAGAGTGCAGGGCTGACTGGAGGGTCAGTCAGTCTGCCAAAGGCGCACAGCAAAGCCAAGATGCTAGCGACTAAAAACCCTGCATCATTCATAAGCGAGTGAGGACAAATGGCAACATGACACAAAACCAGATCCCGGTTCACTGCTGCGGAATCTTCATTCCCCTTTGAGAACACATTTATACAAATAATAATAACAATAGTAAACTAGCAAATAATAACCCGCAAAAGGCTGGTAGTGACAGCTGAGAACTGAACCCCTGTGGAGTTCACAGCTGTGAAGTGGGAGGGTTCCTTGGTGTGGTAGAGAGAAACAGTGTCCCCAAATACCAAAAGGGGGCTGCTTGGACAGAAGCCTTTTGGAATTCCTGAACCTGCTTCAACGCTAACAGCAATGCAACTGGAATTCACTTTGTTCTCTCAGCAAAGCCCATGGAAACTTTTTTTATATTCTAAAATATTTCTGAGCAGGACTCAGACATCCAATAGCTTGGACCTGACGTCACATACAGTTTATTCATCAAAGTCAGTTTAAAAGAACAAAGATACATCTGTTTTGCATTGCAGGCAGGCAGAACCCACTAACTGTTTATTAAGAACAGCTACCAATCATCTTCCTCATAGTGCACTTTATAGATCAGACCAAAATAACTTTGAAACGTGTGCTTCTTCCAGATGTCTGCATAGAAATAATGCACGAGTTAAGCTGGGGCAGGTCTTCATCTTCCCCAATGTGCAGCAGCTTATGCAAAACCCATCACTCATGTCCATGCCTTAATGCTTCCTCACAAACAACACCTCCACCAGCCACCGGGGACCCCACAGTTCCAGGACATGACACTCCCCATTCACCAGGCTGACAGCGGCAGAGGGCAGAGTGCACGTCTTACAGTCATTTACTATTTTAGAAGCATGCTACTGCAGCTCGGGAGGATGCTCAGTTGGTTAAATGTGTGCCTTGTGAGGATGAAGACCTGTGTTTGATCCCTGAGATTCTCATCTAAGAGCCAGATATGGTGCCATGTTCTTGTAATCTCAGTGCCAGGAAATGAGAAACAAGCAGATCTCCTAGACTTAATGATGAGCCAGCCCAGCATACTGGGGCAGCTCAGGCCATTCAGAAGCACTGTCTCAAAAAACAGGGTAGACAGCACCCAAGGAACAACATTTGAGGTTGACCTCTGACCTGTCCACAAGTGCACACGTGCACACACACAGAAAAATGCACTTCCAATCTCACCCTTTAGGAGTATGTGGCCTCCTCTGTCACCTTAACTCACATCCCCACCACCACCACCGAAGGCAGGCTATACCAGCATGCACTTCTTCCTCTGTGGAGCCTGTGGACCAGCACAGCTGCAAGCAATCTCAGCCTTGCCTCTGAACTCATGTCGGATATGTAGCCCATTCAGCTCCCATGGCATTTTACATTTACTGCCGGGCATATTTAGTCAGCTCTTCACATGTGTGCGCCTGTTTGCAACAAGCAGATAATATGATTTGGGAGATCAGGAAGAGCACCCTCCTTGGTTCTTTTTGTTGGCACCTTGCCTGTGTCCACCAATAGGAAGTAAGCAAAGTGTGCATAGGGAAAGCTCCCCAAATGCCCCCTCCACTTGCAGAGGCCCACTTGCAGTCAGGAGGCCTAGGGTTGCATGCACCCCATCTCACTGACCAATGAGCCTGCTTTCCTGGGAAGATAGCAATGGGTGGTACACACCAACACCCAAAGCTTGGGGCTGAGAGTACGCCTGGGGGGGCGGGCAGAGCTGTCCTCAGAAAGGCGACAGTCTGACTGTCCTGCTAATGGTGGTAGTGTGGCAGCGTAGGAGATGTGAATCCCAGATCAGAGAAAGCAGGAACCACATTCTCATGTGAAAGGTTTCTAGCCAGGAGGCCAAATCACCTTAAAAAGCAAAATGAAACAACAAAATAACCAGCTCCCCAGACAGCCACATCTTGTCCCACATGTGAGACTACGGACCCATTTTGGTCTTCCATTTTATCTGCTCCAGGCCTAGTTTTGCCCTTCCACACCACACTCTGTGGGCAGCCAAGTTGGCGGGCAGGGGCCGCCAACCAGTGGGTTCAGATCAGTTTCTGGCAGGGATCCAAAGGGCTGCTCCTCCAAGAGATTGTTAGCTATTCACAAAGACTATTCCTGGGTGTACATAGATGCATAAAGGCCATCACCAAAGATGCATGGGATAGGGGAGGAGCCAAAAACCTTAACCAGAATCGTCCCAAGAAGGAGGGTATTTATTTATAGGGCAACCAAAGAGCGGAGCTGGGAAGGGCAATGTTGGTCAGCAGGGGTGCAATTTCAGTCTACACAACAAGACTTCTGGTTGTACAATTGTGTGACTATGCCACACGTTACTGACCATACATATGACAGGTGTGCTTAGTACACATATACACTCTAAAGGTAACTGTTTTAGATTTATTTATTTTTATGTGTATGACTGTTGGCCTGTATACATATGCATGTACCACACGTGTCCCTGAGTCTGGGGAGGTGAGAAGAGGTAAGTCAGATCCCCTGAAACCAGAGTTACAGATGGTTCTGAGCCATCTTGTAGATGCTGGGAACCGAACCTGGGTCTTCTGTGAAAGCGACAAGTGCTCTAAACCACAGAGCCATCTTTCCAGTCCCCAACTCACACATGTTTAGTTTAACAGGGCTGCCCCTATTGCCCCAGGCCATGGTGATCAGGAGAATTCTTTTCTTGGAAGAAAAGCAAGCAGTGTTTGTCTGCAGTGATTAGAGACATGAGGGTGGTAGGCTGGGGCACATGAAAGTCACTGTAGTGAGAAATGTCACAGCTTGACCACCCTTCCGACACACGGACTTCCAGCATCCTGGTCAGGAAGCTAGGAACATGGCATGACCTTTTCATACACTGTGGCTCTCAAAGCCATGCACTCAGGAGCCCACACACACGAGTCTTGGGAGTCACCAGCTCATGAGGCCACCTTGTGAAGCAACACCAACCATAAGGTTGACACCCAAAGCACTAACCTCTGTTTGTAGAGTTCAGGCCCAGGACTCAACCTCTCACCTCTGCTCCTCCATCAATCTTCCCTTTGCTATCTATGCCTCTCTCCTTTGTTTATTCATCTATCTTTCCATTTGTTTATTGAACATTTGTCAATGTGCCTGTTATGTGCTGAGGACTGTAACGGCACTAAAATCTAATAATAAACAAGAAAAAAAACCCCACCCTTGTGTAGCTAACAGTGCAGTGGGAGAAGGAGAGGTTAATAAACATTTGGAATGAACTCTGGCACCCAGAAGGTATCCAGAGCCGGACCAGAATTTATGCTCAGTCTGTCTTTACTGAGCTCCCACACGTCCCATGGGACATGCCTGGCTCTGTTTGCTGAACTGTGTGTAAATGGACAGGTAGGATGTGGGGAAGGCTACAGTGGGAGCAGAGAGAGCCTGCTCTTGCACCTGCTGAGGTGACCTCATGCTGTGTAGAGGGGCATTCTGGGAGAAGAGGAGAGGGTATCAAGGGCAGAACAGGAATGGGAGAAGGGAGGTGACCAACTCCTATTGAGTATGCCAGGGATATGCGAAAGCCTGAATGGGAGGATAGCCAGAGAGCTCTGGGAAGCCGGCCTGAGTCAGCTCTGACCTTGTCTAAGCGCATGCATTCCCTGTAGGAGCTACAGAGCCTTGACTGTGTGGACACTGCCTGATATTCCAGGCAGGATCCACCAAGCCTGCCTTGCCTCTGTGGACGCTGCCTAACAGTCTAACCGTCAGAAGCTCAGAAGTACAGAATCTAGAGAGAAAACTAAGCGCATAAAATTCAAATTTCCTTAACCCCGGGGGGGGGGGGGAGATCAACAGTATTTCAGTAAGAGTGTATGCCTCCCTATTATCTGAAGCTCACTCAGCGGAGAGACTTTTTCTCTCTCTGCCACCAGCACCTTTCACTCTGGATTTACCACGGGTTATTAGGATGACAATAATCTAATAGAATGTAGGAAATAAACCAATGTTTTATTCATGAGACTAACTTAAGCATCTAATTTTTTAATTGAGCACAGACAGTCTCCCCTGTTGCCTGACTCAGACTGTCTTGATCTATTTAGCTGATGGTGTCTAAAACATTAGCACAATTCCACAGCACATTGGCACAGGCCAGAAATGGTTAGGCTCCCTCTAGGCTCCAGTACAAAAGGCATAAACTAAGCCTTTCCCTCTCCCCATACTATATCGCCATCTTGTGACAGCGTAAGTGACTGCAGGCTGAATGGGGGGGGGGGTAAAAACTTTGGCCTGTAGATTTCCATGACCAGTGTCCTTTGTCTACCTCAAGCTATCACAAACTTAGTATGTGAATTTGACAGTTTGTAATGGAGTTAAATTAATGAACTAAGGCTGTGGAGATGATTCAGCAGTTAAGAGCTCTGGCTGCTCTTCCAAAAGACCAAGGTTCAATTCTCAGGCCTTACATGGCAGCTCACAATAGTCTGAAACTCCAATCTCGGGGGATCTGACGTCCTTTTCTAGCTTCCAAGAGTACCAGGCATGCACATGGAACACAGATATTCACGCAGTCAAAACACCCATGCACATGAAAAATAAAATGGACTAAGTTTGCAGTTTGAAGACTTTTAAATGAAGCTGTTAGTTTCTTAAGTCATTTGTTTGTTTTAAAACCACATTCTCCCCCCCCCCACGTGTGTGTGTGTGTGATATTTGGCATGCATGTGGGGGTCAGAGGAAAACTTGCAGAATGCAGTTGGTTCTCTCTATCGTGTGTGTCCCAGGGATCAAACTTGGTTCACAAAACCTTGGTTCAAGGACATGTGCTTGGCACAAGCACCCTTACACACTGAGCCCTCTTGCATGGTATCATTGATTTATTCAAAAGTGCCCACACTGCAGGCACTATTTTGGAATGGTTTCTGTTATGGAGGACATGAGAGCATTTCAGGAGGAAGGGAGTGGTCAGTTATAAAGCTCAAGGATCTTCTGCACTTATCTGGCATGGCACATGTGCTCAATTGAATGAATATGGACCACATGACCTGGAGGTACATAGTAAGCACATCTGATCCACACTCAGGAGTGCTGGTACAAGATGGTTCGAGTGTAGTTAATGGAGGCATCACAGTGTGGTCAGTTATAAATTACTTATACAATGACAGTCCCTGAGCAGTTAGTGCCTAGTGTTGTCACTGAGATATTCAGATAATGACAAAAGTCATCGAGTGATGAAGTTCTCAGAACACATCTCCATCATTGTGACATGTGACTATAGAAAACACATGTCAAGAGTCTCAATTTGAGAATGGTTTTGGAGCATAGATTTTCCATGATGGCCTCTCTAGAGCCCTGATTTCTGTCAGTTGCCATATCTATTATAAGTTCAGAGTTTTCTTGGAATATAAAGTAATGAGGACATGTGCTTGCAAACACCAGCCATGCAATGCTGAGGTTAGTACATCTCAGGGGACTCTGCATGCAAAGTCACATGACACCTTGTCACAAAGTGAAGAAAACAGATACACACCTTTCTTCTCTTGCTTGTCTTTGCTCCTCTCTTTTGTCTAGATATTCTCGGCTAGAGAAAGTGTTCAGAACAAATGAAAAGAGAATAATAGGCTTAGATGGTCATAAGATTACGAAGCAATTATTAAAAGGAAAAGCCTTAGAAAATGAAAATTTGTCATAGCTGAATGCTAAAAAATTTAGAGGCTACTTCAAACATGCTAAACACAACAGATTTTTTTCTTTTCTTTCTTTTCTTTCTTTCTTTCTTTCTTTCTTTCTTTCTTTCTTTCTTTCTTTCTCTCTTTCTTTCTTCCTTCCTTCCTTTCTTTTTTTTCTTGTCAACAAAATGGCAAGGAAGTTAGAAGAGCAGGAAAACATCAGGCTCATTCAGAAAAACACCACTCCTCACTTCGTTTTCACCCAAGGCCACCAGAAGGTCTGACTTCATGACTTCGTGCCTTTGCTTTTATTTATACCCACGGTATGTCCAACATTGTTCAATTTTACTGTTTCATTTTCCTGGTCCTGCTGCTGAGTTTCCAACTTGAATCTAAGTTTAAGACCAGCTGGCCACTTGCCTTTCAGCATACTTGTTTTCCTGGAGAGTCTAGACATCATGGATGTCTACACTGGACCTCATAAGGTGGGTGATGGTGTGTAATAACATCAGGAAGACTACGGGAGGTGTAGCCTGGCAAGTATGCAGCCAGGATACAGATCTGTTGTGTGGAAGCATCTGTGTGCATTGCCTTTTGAGCTAGAAATGCAGTATCTTCTAAGCCAGAGACTTGACGCTATGTCACTAAAGCACCTGAAGCAGAGGATAACCCTGAGATGTGCAGAAGGCACCGGGCACATGGCCAACATACTCAGCAAAGACGAGAGGTGGATGGGTGGCCAGAGCAAGCCACTCCTGGGGTGAGGAGGCACTCAGGCTTCTGTGTTTCCCTATTTAATCCCCTTTCCATTCACATCCTCAAATATGGGGCCATGGTTACCATAACTAGTTGTCACCTGCAGTCAGTCTGTCCTGATGACTAGCATTCTTCATGGACATGGGGTCACTACTTAGCAGGTTCTCCCTGCACTCCTAAATGACAAGTGATAATCAGGTAAAAACCAAAGCAAACAGTGATTGGTAATAAGCCACCTCTGAAATGGGATGTGGGAGTCAGTCCCCAGTCTGTGTGCATGTAAAGGTGTGTACAACATGAATTTGAATGTTACAACAGGTTCTCGGCCTATCTTCCTGCTCTCCTGGGGCTCTGATGACACAAACGACAGGGATCTGGGTGTTATTCCAAGGGTTCCTAGGACTTTGTTTCAGTGGGTGCGCTGGGCCTCCTCTCTCACTCAGTTCTGCTGCCTGGCTTACCCAACGAAGTCATTACTTTTCCCATTCTTCAGTTTTGTGTGCTTCTATTTGACTCTGTTCCCATCTTCATAAAGGCTTGTCTTCTCAGTTGTTTCGAGCATGATTCTGTTATTCTTCTTTTTTTCCAGCCTTACTAGTAAAATACCCTACGCTAACATTCTACTGTAATATATCAAGAGTGAATAATTCTAATATAGTTTGTCATATAGATCAATTGTTTCCAAGAATAGCTTGTGGCAAGACATGTTTGTCCTTACTCTTGGAAGACAATAGCTACTTTAAAATCTGGGCTAGGGTGGGATAGCAGGCCCCACTGATGTCCTTGTCTTGCCCAGCTCCCTGTAAACCCTCCACAGCACAAGGTTTACAAGTGTCCAGATATGATGTAGCAAGCACTCTTACCCACTGAGCAATCTCTCCAGCCCCATGTCAGCACCCCGGCCCCGCAGTGCCTATCCTTTTTGAGACAGAATGACTCACAGGCCCAAAGCTTACCTAAGGAAGCCAGGATGGCTGGCCACAGAGCCTTCTCACAGGGATCCGCTATCTCTGCCTCCCTGGCACTTGGGTGACAAGTGTATGCCACCACAGATAGATTTATCACACAGGTTCTAAGGATTAAAGTCAGGTTTGCATGCTTTCATGGAAACGCTGAGTAAACTATCCCCCTAGCTTTCTCTGCTGCTGGTGGTCCTGCTTTTATTTGAGGCAGCATTTTCTGTAACCCACTTTAAGTAGATTTCAATAAGACTTTTGATGCATAACTTAATCCTTCAATTTCCACATATTTGGAGGCAAATTCCCAGCTGCTAATTGGTGGTAAAATATGAGGCTTCTCAGAGATCCATAAATCAGGAAGCATTTACCTTGTTCCAGGTTTTTTTTTTTATGGATTTTATGAAGAACTTCTGGAACCACCTCAGAAGGATGCAGGCAGATTGATGCTTCCAGGCATCATTTGGTAGAACTCTGACAGTTCACAGTATACTGCACAAGGGTGCCAGGAAATGATGAAGGGTTACTTCATCCCACCTGTTCATCCTCTCTCATCAAAGCCATGCTTAGCATTCCACTGAGAGACTGTGGCATCTCTGCATGAAGTAGTAAGGGGCCACTAAACAGCTTTACAGTTCTGCTCATATTTGGATCATTTCTATAATGACAAATGTTCTTCTTAGCCTCTGGGGAAAGTCAGAAGTCACTAGATTTGTAAGTTCTCATTAATCATGCCTTATGTCCTCTAATGATGTAACAAGAATCATTGATCGGTGGGAGCATTTGCCAAGGAAACTAAACTGAGGAAATGGGAAGTGGAGATAAGAGGGGAGAATATTGATGCTATTGGAGGGATAATGAGAAGAAGGAGGAAGAGGAGGAGGAAGAGGAGGAGGAGCTGGAAGAGAGAGGAGGGAGGAGGGAGGAGAAGGACGAAGGAGGAGGGAGGAGAAGGACGAAGGAGGAGGGAGAAGTACGAGGGAGGAGGGAGGAGGAGGAGGAAGGAGGAGGAGGAGAAGAAGATATAAGATGCACACATGCCGTAGGGAAAGCTGAGAAAGGGGGGATGGAAAAACAGAGACTGAAGGAAGACTCGGTGCTGTGCATTCTGCAGAGTGTGTGTGTCATGTGGAGCTCAGGGAGAAGAGGGAGGGAGCTGGACCTGGAGGATAGCCAACAGGTGAACTGGTAACAGGGGAAGTAGAGGGACACTGGACTCAGTGGAGACAGAGAGGCTAAGATACGGAAACTCCAATGGGCTGCACCCAGGGAAACATCTAATGGAGGGGGACAGAGAAAATGGCGTAGGCTGGGGAAAACTGGTAAAAACTTCCCCCATAGAAAAAGCAATACATAGTATATAAGATAAATTTTATTATGTATGTATGTATATGAATATATGGTTACTACTGGGAGCAAAGAGCAAACCAGAAAGTTGGGGGGGGGGGAGAATTTTCTTTCTATATCTAATAGGATATGAATAAAACATGAGGACCTTCAGGGAGAAATGGCAAATTACATTGAGGAAATTAGGCTCTGTGTTCTGGGTAAAGCCACATTAACTGATGGTGAACCAAGGCTGCGCAGCACCCTAATTGTATTTGGCTGTCTGTGCTTCCTGCCACATGGCTAGAGGAAGCCAGAACACACCATATCCAAGCAGCCTGCTGCAAGTGAGTCCTCTTCAAAGACTCACACAGAAGCAAATGTGTTGCTTCCTGACCCTCTTAGGAAGCCTGTAAGTCTAGTGCTTTAAGTTTGAAATCACAGTTAGAATAGTCCAAACCCCTTACTTGAATCTGTTCCTTTCTTCCCGCTCTATCCTTTGCAGCCTTTCTTCTCTCTCTTGCCGCCTCCGCTCTCTTTCTGCTGCCAGCGACTCTTGGTGCTGCCTAAAGGAGGATGTGAGAAGACCACTTGGCGACGACCTGCAAACACAAGTTATGTTTCAGTTGCTTGGCCTGTGGATAAAAGCATGGGGCAGGGGCCTGCGGAGATGGTTCAGTGGTTAAAGCTCTCATCCCATGAATGTGAAGGCCAGTGCTCAAATGCCTAGAATCCATGTAAATGATGAGTTACTAGTATGGTAGCCTGCCTGTAAATTCCAATCTGGGAAGGTAGAGACAGGAATCCCCAGAGCAAGCTGGCTGGCAAGCCTGGACAGAGCTGCAAGTTTTGGCTTTGATTGAGATGCTCTGTCTCAATGAGTGAAGGTAAGAGACAGAGGGGATGATTCTCAACATCAGCTTAGGGCGTCCACCAATATGCATGCACATATGCATATGTGCTCTCCAACATACATGGTGCATGTAAGAAAACATGCATGTACCCATTTATATACCACACACACACACACACACACACACACACACACGAAATAAAAGAAAGAAAAGAACAGAAGCAGGAATCAACCCCCAGCTTGGCTTGGATGGAGGGTCTACGAGCATCCAGGTAGTGCCTAGAAAATCAGTAGGCATCTCAATCCCTACTAGTTCAGAAGCCATGTCTGTGAATGGTGATAAGCAAACTGCTTCCCATGCTGGTAACATTGGAGATGCCAAGCAATGTGTAGAAAACACCAAGCAATGTGCTTGGTCTGTAAGTGGTCATCAGTCACAGTCAGGGGAACCTCTATAAGTAGAAGTCCAGACAGAGGCACTGCTGTGTGTGTGTGTGTGTGTGTGTGTGTGTGTGTGTGTGTGTGTGTGTGTGTGTGCATTCATGCAATAGATAGATGCCCTTGTACTTGTATTTAAAAATTGGTTTATGATGAAACTTGGCAGACTACAATCAATTTCCAGCCTAAAACTGTATGTTTGTTTGTTTGTTTACACGTTTTACAGGATACTAATGTCTCTGTATACATCTTCAAATAATGGTGTCACCTTAAAACCAGGTGTTCAGAAGACAGACAGAAAAGACATGAGAGAGGCTTAAAAAGCCAATCCCATCCAAGGACATTCTGCATGCCAAAGGCCAGCTCTTATCTTCTGCCACAGTTCATGTAAAAACTAGATCATTCTCAACTGAGTAGAGGCCTCAGTGGGGGCCCTGGTATGGGAGTCACAGGAAATGCCAAGGGAGAGAATGATGGGAGGTGAGGAAGCTGGAAAACTAAACAAAAAATTAAAAAGGGAACGAGCTGAGGAGTCAGCTGAGTCTGGGGGGAATAAAATACACTGTGAACAACTATTGCTTTTGCTTGTCAATAAAACTTTCCAAATATAAGATCCACTCACCTTTGGAATATATTGTCTCTTTATCCAAGGATGAAGAGTGGGCAAAAGCATATGTAAATTTAGAGAAAATACGCTTGCACAGTTGGGGACATAGAACTTCTTAGTGCTGAGAAAGATGGTATTCCATGTCACATACATCCAAGCCATCCTCACTTGTAAAGGTAGTAAATGAGAGCTACAAAAGTGGTGGGGGGAATGGAGGAGTACAATTCACTATCCTTATAACCAAGTTCTGTACCCCAGGCTCAGAGGGGACATTCTACAGCCCTGGACACAAAGGCATTCACAGAATTTATTTAGTTTTCACTCTAAAAAGACCATACTATGTTGTATAGATTTTATATTTTTCTGAGCTGCTGTTATTATGCAATTTTAAAATTTTATATGCAGGTATATCTAACACAGAGACAGAATAAAAGGATTCGTTTAACTTTTTTGCATGATGATTGATAGGATATTAATTAAGGATATTAATGTAATTAATAAATTTACATAATACACAAGTCTGAGAAAACACATTCTTTTTTCATACACAAAGATTCAAAACTGGTCATTGAACCACTAAGAACATGAACAGATAGGTGACCAGAACCCCTGTCATGTCATCTCCCTTCCTGCTCATAATGCAGTTAAGTTGGAAATAAATCTGAAATTAAAAACACCAAAAAAACCTCAAAAACTTCACTAACTGTAAAATTTAACTCACTTCTAAATTTTGCATTTCCAACATCACATTCATACACAAAAATATAAAATCAGGCCAAGGATTTAATTCTCTTAAGCCAATACATATCCAAATCACGATCTCAAAAGGATTTCTCAGGGAACTTTACCACTGAGTCTAAAATCTTTGCAGAGAATCGAAGATGATGATTATTTATTAATATTATTTTGAATAAAATCAAAGCAGAGCATTGTCTCGTGAAATGTCAAAGATACATTCAATAACCACAGCAGCCAGGTGTGCATGTGCTCTCAGCATGCAATTGAAATGGACCAATGGAAGGAGGGCACTGCCTAGGACACAGACTACACACACACACACACACACACACACACACAATACTAGTTCATCCACACAGGTCAACACACATCAGTGGGGGCTCTGATAGACTGTGTAATAAATGGTGCTGGTACTAATATCAGTCATTGAATAAAATGTAGAGAGTCTTTCCTCATACCAAACATGGGGGAAAAGCCTAAATAGTCAAGCAAAAAATAAAACACGTACAAAAAAAACCTGCTTTCTTTTTGCACTAGAATCTATGTGACCTCCCTGTCCCTTCCAGGGACACAGACAAGCTTATGATGACTCGTGCCTTGGTCTTCACAGGAATCCTCTTAGCTGAGATAAACGCTTCCCTCACCATCACTTATATTCCTGCTTGCCTGGCAGTGATGGTGTTTTCCCGACTTCACCCTTACTGAAGATTCCCAGAACATTCCTCCTGGAACTTTGCACTGTTTCCAGGGTCCCAGAAATCTCCCACATGGCAATTAGCAATATGAGTGTTTCCTTCTATTCTCTTTCAGATGTTTGACCCTAGGTGTTTGTTTTTGTTTGAGAGGAGAGAGAAACTCGAAGAACATTGTTTTTTTCATAGGAATTTAGCATTATTTCCATTATGCTAATGTCAGCAATACAGGATTGGGTCCAGAAAGAAGCCAAATGATAAGCTTGAGAGCAAGAATGATTTTCTTAGATTGGGAAACAAGCAGGTCCTTTTGCTCCATGCCATGGGAATAGTCAGCCCTTCTAAGACATCCCTGTTTTCCCAGTAGAAAAGCATTCTGCCCAACAACCTGAGGTAACCAGTCCAGTCATGACTTTGAGTGGTTTGGGATGTCTCTTAGCTCCTAACAAAACAGACAGAGGCCTGGGCTGAGTGAGCGCAACATAGATGATTTGACCTGGAGTGGGGGTGGAGGGCTGTCTGTCATCAGCAGTCTTTCTCTTTGGATGATGAATTGGCACTGTGCTGATCTAAGAATCTGCAGACAGACTAAACATGAGGTTGGAAGGCTTTCTAAAGGCAATGCTGAGACAAACAGGAGAGACAACGCTAGCTTCAGAACGGTTCAAACAGTCTCGGTCTGCCAGCTAGTCTCCGCAACTGCTGGGCCAAGGGATGGCTCTCAGCTCAGGAGGCAGCAGCTCAGTCTTATTTATTGCACAGTGAATCTGAATGAATGCACAGTATCTTCTAGAGACAGATCTCCAATGGTACAGCATCTCCTCTCACAGCAGCGTTCAGCTGGGGAGTAGCTTAACTGGTAAGGTGATTTCCTTGCAAGTACTAGGACCCAACTGAGCCTCACTGGCCAGCCAGCCCAATCAACTTGGCAAGCTCTAAGCCAATGAGAGACCCTGCCTCAAAAAGACAAAATGACATTCAGGGCTGTCTTCTCCCCACATGTTCTCTCTCTCTCTCTCTCTCTCTCTCTCTCTCTCTCTCTCTCTCTCTCTCTCTCTCTCTCTCTCTCTCTCTCATTCTCTCTCTTTCTCTCATTCTCTCTCTCTCTCTCTCATCACACACACACACACACACACACACACACACACACACACATGCACTTACACACCAACAGGCTCACAAACTCACTCCTTTCACCCTTGAAGCCAGGATGATCATATATGGCTTGTTTTGGTCAATGCAACAACAGAACCATCATATAGAGGCCAAGTCTTGGATGTTTCCACACACAGGTTTACCCCTGTGTTATCCTGGGGTGAGCCTTTGTTTGCACTGGGGTCCCATAAGCACCACAGTGTAAGCAGGCCTGAGTGAGATGGCTGCAAAATCGGGTTTCTGCTGTGGTCTCCTGTCCACTCAGCCAAGAGCCCAACAATTGCCAGATTTAGATAACCAGTAAACCCACTGAGTAAGCCTGTCTCAAAAAACAAAAACAAACAAACAAAAAAAATCAATGACACCAGTATTTAAAATGCAATACATTAAAAAACCAAGGAAAATAAGAATTCACAGAACACCAATAAAGCTTAGGAAAGTCACTCAACATGCAACTAGAATGATCATAAGAAAGGAGAGATGAATTTTTTTTAAAGAAATAGACACTGAAAAGCTTCCCAAATCATGAGAACTATAAACTACCATGTCCAAGAATTTCGTTAACTCCCAAGTACAAGAAATATCAAGAGAACCATATCGATACACATAAAATTTAAATCAATGACAAAAAGATAATCTTCAGAGCAGTCAGAGAAAACAGATAAGCCACACAAAGAGCAACAGTGAATGTGGAAAGTTATTGTCAAAACTGATGGTGAAGAGATGAAATAACAAAGAAGAAGAAATACAATGAGAAGCAAACAGAGAACTCCATTAATAATTCCTTTGGGGGCATGCAGAAGAGTCATACTTTATTCAAACTAGAAAATGTACTTCCTTTAAATTGCACCAAGAGTGATATAGCGTACATGGTTTGAAGAAGTAGAAAGTTCCTTAGAATAATGGAAACACAAGTTCAAATAACTACTGCAAATACATGTAATATACTAAAAAGAAGACCCACCTTCCTCAGACACTCTTTGTTCCAAGACTGCAGTTCTGAATACATCCCAAGGGAATAGCAAGGAATGTGTAGGGATCCAACACACTATTCTTTAGATAGTAAAACTCACAGCAGCCACTGCAGCATCTAACAGGCTTTAGATTTGTACAATGTTTCTGTTATTGTTTACAAAAATGTAAATATCTTGTAATTGACATGTTAAATTGCCCTTTGGACTAATGTACTTAGAGAATATTTTCCATGCAGAGCTACATAGCTATAAAACCGAGTCCTTTATTGCTTCCTTTATTAGATATTTCAGGCATTTTATTGTATCACATTTAGATTGTTGGATATGTTTTTAGATGAATTGGCTAGCAATTTTTGGTATTTCATATGCCATAGCTTTCTGTAAATGCTTCTAAGACAAGGGAAGGTGGAGATGAGATGATAGTTTTCACTTCCCTTTTATCAAGTCTCTTGTTTACAAACTCCATTAGTTAAAATCAGAGAGATGTATATAGTTATCAGATGTCTTTAGGGTTTTGTTTTTGTTTTTAAATTGGAGATAATTTTTCCCTTTTCTTTTTTTTCCTTTTATTGAAAATAGGTTCTTTTCTCATACAATATATCCTGATTACATTTCCCTTCCCTACAGTCCTCCCAGTTCCTCCATTCCCTCCAGTTCTTCCCCTCCCTTCCAGATCCACTCCTTTTCTGTCTTTTATTAGAAAAGAACAAGCTTCAAGAGACAACCAAACATGATAAAATAAAATAAAATAAAACGAATAAAAAGCTATCATATAAAAGTTGGACATGGCAACCCAACAGGAGGAAAAAGAGTCCCCAAAAGCAGGCGTAAGAGTCTGATGGGAGATGTCATTCTGTAAATATGTTTCTCAAATTGGTTAATGAATAAAGACCTGTTGGCCAATAGGAAAGCAAGATAGGCGGGACTAGGAAACAAGGAGGATTTGGGGGAGAGGTAAGAGGAGAGTTAACATGTAGGACCAAGAGAGCAGAGGTCTGGATCCTCTCTCTGGAAAGAATAGACCATGTGGAAATACTTAGATTGATAAAAATGGGTTAATATTTAAGCCATAAGAAATGCTAGTAACAGGCCAACAGCTTTATATCTAATATAGTGTCTCTGTGTGTTATTTGTGGACTGTCATGACTGTAGGACCAGGCTGGTGGGAAAACTACTCATAACATCAACTTAATAAACATTATATTCAGCAAACCCACAGCCCACATTATCCTAAGTGGAGAAAGACCCAAAGCAATTTACTAAAATCAGAAATGAAACAGGCTGTCCACTACCCCGACTCCTTTTTCAAAATAGTATCAGAAGCACTTGGTGAAGCAATAAGGCAAGATAAGGAAATTAAAGGGATACAAACAGGAAAAGAAGTTGAATTATTCCTATTTGCAGATGATATTATCCAAAAATTTCTCCAGAAAACCTAGAAACATTTAACAATCTCAGGAAAGGAGTAGTCTTCTCTACAACAACAAATGCACTAAGAAAGTGATAATGGACAAACTCCTATTTTTGACAGTATCAAATACAATAAAATATCTTGAAGAAGATGAAAGACCTCTACAATGAAAACTTCAAATATTTGAATAAAGAGATAGGCACTAGAAATTGGAAAGACATCCCTGCTCATGGATTGGTAGAAATAATACTGTGAAAATGGCCATCCTACCAAAAACAACTTACAGAATCATGACAATGATCAACTCGGCAAAACACGCATAAAGGCACAATAAGTGGCATTCATATTATCAGTGGCAACCAACAGCTGTCTAATTAGACTTAAGGCTCACTCAACAGGAGGAAAGTCACACCAGGTTCTAGAAACCTAGCAGCTTCCTATGGCTAGGGAGTCATGGACCTTAAAAGGGAATCTACTATTGACACTTTGCTAGACCAGCATAATCCCTCCCTACATTATAAATTTTGTCCTCATATCCACAGATAAGAATAACTCCCTTCTCTCACCAAAGAAGCCTCCCTTAGAGCAAATGGAAAGCATCACAGAAAGCCACACTGTACATAATACAGAGAGCAACAGATCGTGGAGAGCCCAGCCCTTAAAGGCACATCTACACCACAACTTCTGCATCTATGGCTCAGGGACCATCTCCAAAAAGGGGATGGAAATAGTGTAAACACCAGAATGCTGGGAAGTTGGCTGTGAAATAGTCTCTCCAAGAAATGGCTACATAAACAGGACGGGAACAATGGCAATATCAATAGACACGTTAACATGCAAGAGGAGAGTTTGGCGGGGGTTCCCACCCATAGACAGTGAACTCCAGACAGTTAATTACTACTGGGAGAAGGAGACTTGACCTTTCCTAGGGATGAGTTCCTTACTGGTTTCCAAAAGCAGAATGGTCAGCCTTGAAATCACACACACAGAACAACAAAAATGAACTCAGCAGGTTGTAGTTATGTGTCATTGTGCATACACACATACATATATGTGTTACATACATGTACATAACAATAATGATAAAAAGAAAAGGAAGCTATCAAAGTGGGAATTGGGGGATGGCTCATGAGAGTGGTTCAAGAGGATTGCTAGGAGCGGCTGTAGAGGAAAGGATGGGAAATGTGATATAATTCTGATTTCACTTTTTAAAAACAATTTAACATTTTTCAAAAGAAAAAATGTTCTTTTATATTGATAAGATACATACACCTCTAGCCAGAATGATAATGAAAAATGACATAAAACAACAGTACCAAGCACAGAGAGATGACATCACTGCAAAACATATAGACATTGAAAGAACAAGAGGCAACTATAGACAATTGTGGGTGATCAACTCGATTATTTATACTATTTAGAAAAGGCCTTGAAAGACAAAAGTCACTGAAACACAATAAAAAATAAAAGGAAGACCTAAGGGTTCATAATGGTTGAACATGTGTTAAAGAAATAAAATGTATGGTCACAAGCTTTCCCAGAAGCAAGTCCAGATGTCTTCATGGGCAAATTCTAAAGACCATTTAGGGAAGAGTTGTCCTGGGTCCAAAGAACAGCTCTAGATTTTCTAGAAGAAATCCATTTCATGACATTTTGTGAATCTATATACCAGTATATAATCATTTCAGAACTAGTTTAGCGATTGTTTTAAAAAGCTAAGCATGCCCTACTATATGGCTCAGTCATTCCATGCTTAGTCATTTATTCAAGCATGCCCAGAAACACTCACTGTCAAAATCACTAACCACCCAAATGTCTACCAACAGTTAACTCAACAAATCATGATGGACTACTATACAGCCAAGAAAGGGAATGTGTTAGATGAATGACTGTCAAGACAATTCTGCTATATAAAAGCATATCCCCCAGGAGAATATAACACAGTAACAGAAAACTCATTTAAACATGTGAATGAATCCATAATGAAAGTGGTTGCTTAGGGACGGGGACAGACAACAGTAACAACAATACTGAAGGCGATAGATACAGCCATGGGCATTACCTCTGAGGTGGGAATGGCTTTGTTGGGACACATACGACAGAATGCCTATGGAATTTTTATTTGTCAATTTAACTGTGAAAATATCCTTTTATTAGTTCAAGTGAAATAAAATCGGATTGGTAAAAGAAGCAAACATTCTCCACATAAAAATGTAATCTCTAATTAAATATTTAAAAAGGCCAAGCCAAGTTTTCACTGAATCTGATATTTCAAATTATCACCTAATTCACCAGTGGGAAATGCAATAGAAAGATTTAAATGGTCACAAAACAGTAGAATGAGGATGAATTCTGTTGAAAGGTGGGGTGGCTCCCCCACTGAGCTGTGAAACTGAGTGTCACAAGACATAGGGGACAAAGATGAAGTGGCCAAGGGAACTGACTTCTGGACAGACACTGCTCTCAGGTGCCACAGGTTAGGTGAGTGTCATGAAAATATCAGGTGACAGGCCCAAACTGCTCCCTTTCCAGGAAGAGAGAAAGGAAGGAGCCAGGGAACCCATAATCCTTCTGGAAGACATGTCTCCAGTGACCTAAGGCCTTTCTCTAGGCTCTGCCTCCTAAAGGTTCAACTCCCTCCCATAAGTCCCAAGCTGTTAACACTTGCTAAACCACCAAGCTTCAGTCCCCTAAAGTAGGAAATGCAAAAATCTTTCACATCTCCTGAGCCACAGCCTGGAAAACTGATGAAATAAACGAGTCCCAGAGCTAACTCCAGGAACATGCTACTGTCCTCCTCACCACTACAGTAACCCTGGGGACACGGCAGTCCAGGGGGCTGTGAATTGCAGGCTGCAGGTTCCCTCTTGCTCTCTTTAGCAGCTCCATACACTTTGTTTGCAGCTCCGAGCTCCCAGGCCACAGGAGGGAATCACAGTATCCAGGCAGAGAGCTAGGGAGGCTGGTCCCCCAGGGAGTCTCACATTACCTGACTGGCTCATGGGAAGGCACAGGGCCATTCCTTCAGGCCCTGGCTGTCTTCAGGCTTCAGCCATCTGCTGGCTGCTGCTGCTGGCCCTGACCTTGGCACCGAGAAAGTCTTGCCTGTTCCCTCCTTCCCTTGACTTTCCAGCCTTCTGTCCAAGACCGCGAGTTCTCCAGCACAAAGGAGGCCAGTCCTCTCTTGTCATGTTTCCAGGTCCCCCTTGCATGGCTTCACGACTCCACCACTCTGGCAGTTTCCAGAAGCACTGACTGTCACCAGCTGTCTGGCTGACAGGCTGACAGGCTGATGTCCATCCTGCTCCCTTTGTTCTCTCATCTCCGAACACCGGATTTACTCCACACCATCTCCCAATCTCCCTTCTTGTCTAGCTCTTGGAGATCATGTTTTAAACAAAGGCATAGACTCAACCCATCTCCTTAGCTCCTCTTGACTCTGTCCCTCACACCCAACCCTCACCAGGTAAATCAAGGAAAATAAGAAAAATCTTAGGTTGGCAGCTTAATTTCACATATTCATGAAGGGGTATCCCTCTGAAAGAAGGGCCTTCTTTCTTCATGGTCTTCCTTTCCTCCCTTCCTTCCTCCGTTCCTTCCTTCTTCCCTCCCTCCTTCCCTCCCTCCTGTCTTCCTTCCTTCCTATCTCTCTCTTTCTTCCCTTTCTTTTTTCTTTTTCTTTTTCTTTTTTTGTATGTGTATGATTTGTATACAGTGTATGCATATGTTCACAGTACTCATATTGAACCTAGGACCTCATTCAGGTAAACCAAACCCTTTGTTACCAGAGCTACAGTGCCAGTCCCAGTCCCAGAGGCCTGCATTTTCCTTGCTCTTTTACAAAGGTTCATTTTCTTTGTGGTAGTTATGATGGTGGAAACTATATTTGTTGGCTCCTTTTTCTGTACATAAATATCTAATCTCTCGGAAGCTAAGGCCTGGGTGTGCTTCCCAAAATGCTGCATTAACATGTCCAAGCACAGGGCGCACACGCAGTAAATAGCTGCTATATGCAAACCATGGGTTTGTAGGACTAGTGTCCCTGGTGCACAGCAAGTCTAAAAGCAAACACAGGAGCCTCTATTATGAGACAACACTAAGTTACTTCGGGTTGCTTGCTGGTCTTGGAGGAAACGTGGAGGTCTTGGGGGAGAGTGTACAAGCACTAAATAAGCAGGGTCTATTTTTCTGAATAGGAAATTGTAATTAATAAACTTTGGATAATGCCAGTGGAAAACAGAGACAACTGAGAATTATTTGCCCCACTGCAAGAGCATGCCAGACAGGGGTAGTGCCACACAAGGCTTACATCGGAGCACTCAGCTGTTCTCAGACCTGCAGGGACAGGACCCCATCTGTACTTGGCCCTCCTTCTTACAGTCTCATGCAAGCCTCCATGTTCTCATTTGCAAACAGAATTATAATACGGGTACTTAAGGTTACTGGGCACATGAGGCGGCGGGGGGGGGGGGACTGCAAATCCCACTGTCCAAAAAAAAAGAAAACAGGAAGCAGAGGTTACAAGCAGTCTGTGTGCTTGGTACTTGGCGAAGGTATAAGAAGAGGGCGGTGGTGCTGGTTGTTAGTCCCTGGAGATGGGAAAGCATGGCTTCCTGCTAACACCCACCTAGCAGGAAGGCTGTGGAACAGGCAGAAAGGAGTACAGTTGGATTGGGAATCCCTGAGAGCGGAAGCCCAAGAACACGGGGCAGCATGAAATGCTCCCAGCAAGCACACACTGAAACGATCCTGAGAAGTCACATGAACACT